>JAWNOM010000484.1:13832500-14442500 GCA_035045965.1 Drosophila aldrichi | reverse complement strand
GGCTGTGCAAAGTTTTGCGCCGCAACTGCAGGCGGCAACCACTTGGGCCTAGTCCCACACAAATGAAAATGCCGGCAAAGAAACGAAAGGAACAAAAACAAAAAAAAAACAAAAAATAGTCTGAAGAAAATAATACTAGCCATATTAGTGACAGCGGGACAACAGGAAGATACCCTAGAATACAGCATATTTCTGATTTTAAACTGTTTAGTTGATATCGAAAATATATCGTAATATATCGAACAGAATTAATATTGTTGATAACGAAAATATATCGTAATATATCGAACAGAATTCATATTGTTGATATCGAAGATATCGAAAAATATATCTTAATATATTAAACAGAATTCACATTGTTTATATCGAAAATATATCGTAATATATTGAACAGAATTCATATTGTTGATATCGAAAATATATCGCAATATATCGAACAGAATTCATATTGTTGATATCGAAAATATCGAAAAATATATCGTAATAGATCGAACAAAATTCATATTGTTGATATCGAAAATATATCGTAATATATCGAACAGAATTAATATTGTTGATAACGAAAATATATCGTAATATATCGAACAGAATTCATATTGTTTATATCGAAAATATATCGTAATATATCGAACAAAATTCATATTGTTGATATCGAAAATATCGAAAAATATATCGTAATAGATCGAACAAAATTCATATTGTTGATATCGAAAATATATCGTAATATATCAAACAGAATTCATATTGTTCATATCGAAAATATATCATAATATATCGAACAGAATTCATATTGTGAATTACATGGGCAATTCTGCTGAAGCTTACAATGTGGAATAATGCTAAGTCAAGATGGTAGATATATATAACTCATATAAGTTATTGCAATATTCTCAAAATTTAGCTGTCCTCAAATCAAGCGATAACTAACTATAGCTCGATAAGGATTTTGATCTCTTGGAATTCAGATATATTGTAAAGGAGATAAAAGTCAAGGGTTTAGCTCTTCAAAGGTATTCCAATCAAGCGAAAAAATAGATAGGATAGATCAAAAACCTAGGTCTATATAGACTTGGCTATACAAATGCCCCATATACAAATTCTATTCTATTCTATACAAATTCTATATTCTATATTCAAATACTATATACAAATACCAGATAATAGCTATACCTAAGCTCATCTTCAATTCTATCTTCAGCCTGTTACATGCGCTCAAGCACAAACAATACGCCCCAAATGGTCATTTTCAATGGGATCAGGGTATAATAATAGTCGAAAAGAAAAAAAAAAACAGAGAAAAAAAAAACTCGGCTCAAGAAAAATCAGCAGGAAGCACTTGCAACTATGTGGCACAACGCAAAACTTTTCTTATACAAAATTATGGAAAAGTTTTATTTTCATGCATAACAGCGAGGCTTACACTAACACACACACGCATATACACGTATACACACACACAGACACAGACACACACACGTACACAGCTTGTATTTATTTGCAGCGCATTTTTTATGCCGCTTTCAGAAACATATCCATATATATGTATGTATGTGTATGTATATGTATGTATATGTTTGCTTATATTGCTTTACTTATTTCACAGTTCACGTGTGTGTGTGTGTGTATGTGTATGTGTAAAGGGCGCATGTGTCTGTGTCTGTATAAAAGGGAGCATTTATTTATATAGTTTTGTTAGCGAGCTGAAAGTTTTCCAACTTGCTGAAAACTGCGTAAAATTGGCACGTCAAAAGCCGGAAAATTTAAGAAGCCAAACATACAGACACACACACACGCACACACACACACACTCACACGTAGACACTTAAAGCTGTTTGCCCCTTGCGTTTGCTTAAGCAACGCTTCTTGAACAATTTTTAAGCAAATTTTTGGTATTTAACATAATGGAATATTTTATACATTCCTTGAAAAACAATACAGAATAAAAACCGAAGTAAAGTACAACAAAAATGTGCATGAATATTGCAGTCAGGTGTAAACAGCTGCGTGATGCTCGCTCTCACCTGAATAACGATGACAAAACTCAGAAATTTGACTCGCTGAAAAGCCCATATACCCGTTTGTACCACTTGAACGGGCATGAGGTGCGAGGCAAAAAAGATTTAGCAATTTGTTTGCTGTTTCCATTTTAAATGAAAGCAATTGTTATTTATTATATGTATAATATTTGCAAATATTATATTATATATTATATATTATATATGTATATAATACCAAAATCTTGTATCGTACATCTAAATTGTCGTGCTCTCCCTTGAGAAACATATTTGAGCTGCATTAATATTATTTCTAAATATTCCAATCTATAAATATTTTTTATGTGTAATGTCTATTAGGAATGCAAAACCATCGAAAGCGAAAACAATCGATACTATCGATAGTACTATCGAAAATAGTGCTATGTAAAATTTGAAGTCTGCATTTACAGAATGGTACCAACAAAAATGTTTCCGTTTTTCATTTAAATTTATAGATATTATATATTTATGTGAACAGAAAAATATAAACAATATTTAAAGCAACTAAATCACTTGAATTTAATTATATATTATATACTATATAGATATTATATAGTATATTTAATAATATATATATTTATATTTATATTTTATAATTTGCTTACTCGTTGAAAGGTTGTCGAGCTTTGATAATGCTAGACTATCGCAAAATACTATCGAGGTATCGTCGTCTCAGAAAACAATCGATAGTATCGACAGTACCATCGATTGTTTGGCATCCCTAATGTTTATTGTAATGTTTGAACTCAAATTCCATATTGATATTAAAACTCTTGAGTTCTTTAAATAAATATTTTTAAATATATCGATAATTTATAGAATGCATTAGAAAAAAATAAAAATAAATAAATAAATATGTATTGAATACATTCTGTATATAAATCGATAATGTTAATGTATATGTAAGTAAACCTAAGAAATATACAGAAAGTTGTCATCACATATGCATATATCTATACAACTAGGTATCTAGTGTAAATACACATACATACCTCTATATATATACAACATTTTCCACACATATTGTCGTAAGTGTGGCAAGAAAACTTAACCCGTTTCGCCTAATCGAAATGGCGGCTGTGAAAGCGGCTAAGCGTTAGCCAGTTTATTTAATTACATGTATTTTGCTGGCATCCCAATTGGTTAACGTCCAGAATGAGATTGAAATTAACGAGCTGCCCTTAATGACTCGCTGTCCGGCGCTGGCCTCTGGGCGCACTAATGCTGTCGAGCAGGTGGCCCCGGGCGGGGCGGGACGCAAGGGCAAAGCAATTTCTATCTGGGCCGGGCTCAAGTCGAATACAATAATTTTAATAAGATTCACGCTGAATGCGTAGCATGGCCTGGCGAACGATGAATGCGGTCCGAGGGAGTCTATTAACTGGTCCTATACGATGATACCAGGGCCGAGGCTGAGCGATTGGCGACGTGTAAACGATAATCAAGTAATTTCCATTATGCAAGAACTTGCCCGGCACTCGCACCTAGGGGCCATAAAAGCAACGCTAAATTGCGATTGTCGCGACTGTGAGACACCGATACGGACATACGCACACACAGCAAGACAGACAGAGAGAGAGAGAGAGAGAGTGAGAGATATAGTAGGCAAACACATTACGCATACGCCGCATGCGACGCACACACAAAAGCAAATCGAATTGCGAATTGGTTGCGATAAAGCAGCCCGAGCACAGCCACATACATTGTCAAAGCGAAGCCAAAGTGGTCTCAGAGTTGTTGTTGTTGTTGTTGTTGCTGTTGTTGTTGCTATTACTGCTTTTGACTATTTATTGAGCCAGGCATTTCATTGTCCTGAGACAACTTTTTCAGTGTCTATCGCTCTGTGCTTTTAAGGCGCACACGATAATAGCCAATGATGCATGTGTGTGTTTGTGTGTGTGTGTCTGTGTTTGAAACTGTATCACTGTACCACCCACGCTATCTGGCACTCTGTGTCAGCACTTTGCGACAACAATGAGCGCATGGAGGCTAACCTCACATTCCCGGCCCACCAATAATGGCAGCGGCGACGGAAGCGGAAGCGACATACTTACTTAGACAACGCTTTAGTTCAAGGCTGCATTCAGCAGCAGCAGCAGCAGCACCAGAAGCTGGGGCACTTGTTTATACTGCAAAAGAGCAATTTGCGCCAAGTATGAGCGAGCAGCACAATTGTTTTGTTCAAACTATGCATTGTCCAGGCGGACAGCCGGGCGCACCTATACCTGCGGTGAAAAAAAAGGAGTAGAAGTAGTGGCATTTGGCAGTTGTAGTAGTAGAAGAAGTAGGAATAGTAGTAAAGGTAAAAGTACAAATGGCAGTAGTAGTAATTGAAAAGTGGTAGTAGTAGAATAATAGAAGTAGTAGTAGCAGTTGTAAAAATAGTAGTAGTACTAGAATAGTAGTAGTAGAATAGTAGTAGTAGTAGTAGAATAGTAGTAATAGTAGTAGTAGTAGTAGAATAGTAGCAGTAGTAGTAGAATAGTAGCGGTAGTAGTAGAATAGTAGTAGTAGTAGAATAGTAGAAGTAGTAGAATAATAGAAGTAGTAGTAGTAGTAGAATAGTAGTAGTAGTAGTAGTAGTAGAATAATAGAAATAGTAGTAAAATAGTAGTAGTAGTAGTAGTAGAATAGTAGTAGTAGTAGAATAGTAGTAGTAGTAGTAGAATAGTAGTAGTAGTAGTAGAATAGTAGTAGTAGTAGTAGAATAGTAGTAGTAGTAGTAGAATATTAGTAGTAGTAGTAGAATAGTAGAAGTAGTAGAATAATAGAAATAGTAGTAGTAGTAGTAGAATAGTAGAAGTAGTAGAATAATAGAAATAGTAGTAAAATAGTAATAGTAGTAGTAGAATAGTTGTAGTAGTAGTAGAATGGTAGAAATAGTAGAATAATATAAGTATTAGTAGTAGAATAATAGAAGTAGTAGTAGTAGAATAGTAGTAGTAGTAGAATAATAGAAGTAGTAGAAAAAGAATTAGCAGTAAAAATAGTACTAGTAATTGAATAGTAGTAGTAGCAGTAGTAGTCAAAGTAGAAATAGTTGTAATAGTAATAGAATAGTAGTAGTAGAAGTTGTAAGATTATTAGTAGTAATAGAATAAATGTAGTAGTAGAAAAGGAAGTGGTAGTAAAAGAAGTAGTAGTAGTAGTAGAATAGTAGTAGTAACAGAATAGAAGTATAAGTAGAAAAGTAGTAGTAGTAGAATAGAAGTAGTAGCAATAGAATAGTAATAGTAGTACAAATAGGAATAGTAGTAGAAATAGTAGTAGTAGTACAAATAGGAATAGTAGTAGAAGTAGTAGAAGGTCTGAAAATAGTAATATTAGTACTAGTAGTGGTAGTAGGAATAGTTATAGTAGTAGAAGTAAAAACAATAGAAATAGTAATTGTAATAGTAGTAGTAGTAGAAATAGTAGTAGTAAAAAAAATAAATAGTATTATAAGTTCTAGTAGTAAAAGAAATAGTATAGAATAGACTAGAAATGGTAGTAGTAGATATAGTAATAGTAGAAATAGTACTAGTAGAAATAGTAGTAGTTAAATAGTAGTAGTAGTAGTAGTAGTAGCAGTATTTTGCTTACAAACCAAACCCTTTTATTTATGTGTTTCGCCCAATATGTTTTGAAGTCCTTTGACAAAGCCTTACCGCTTAAGCCTTGGTCAGTGGATGGACAAAGAGTAGAGTTCTGGCTATCACTGTATTTGCCTGTATGCTTATGTATTTCTTCATAAGTCTATCCCTTCGTACGTCGCAGAACTGTTTCCATTACAAAACTCCCTCTTTGAGCTCAATTAAATAATGCGTATTTCGTATGCCGTGGAAGTACTTGGTATTTAGAATACAGAGTCGGTGCATAAAAAGCAAGTGTTTCTGGTCATCAATTGTCATTTGTTGTGGCTGTCGCTGTGTGTGTGCGTGCGTGCGTGTGTGCGTGTGTGTGTGTGTGTGTGTGTTAACAGTTAATTGTTTAGGTCGTATGTCTCATAATGTGCACATAGCATGCTCCCGCATCTCACTTCCCCAGCTCCGGCCGCTGCCCTCACGCTCTGGCGTTTGTCGCCAAATTGAGTCATTAGCAGATATATAAAACGAAATGGGCTCCACACAGCTCATTGGCACGTTCCGAGCGTCAATGATGACGCTGACGTTGCCGCTGTTATAAACACATATGCGCATTACGCATACGCCCCCCCACGCGTCCACGCTGCCCATTGGCCAAGCAAAAGCAAAAGCAAAAAAAAAGAAAACAGAAAATGAAAAAGAAGACAGGCAAAAAAAAAAAAAAAAAGAAAAGAACGTGCAGCGATAACAGCCAACAGCAGCCAGACCCGGCCAGGCCAACAACGAACAGCCAGCTAGTTGTCTTTTATGTTCGGCCATTAGCCGCCTGACTTTCAAATTGTAAGCCAAGCAGCCGAGCTCTGCTTAAATGGCCAACATTATTTTCCATATTATCAGTGCACATTTGTTTGTTTGTTTAAAGTCACAAGAGATATTTATGAACTTGCCGTTTCCATTTGTTAAGCAATTCATAAGAATGTTTCCATCTGCGGCTCGAGATGCAGCAATAAGTTATCGAATATGCTCTCAGCAGACGACTACAGTGAACACTGGCCATGAGTGCATGAGTTACAGAGTATCTGCTAGTCGAGAGCAGTCTCGACTAAAGGCATAATATTTATTTGTATTTAATGGTTATCTCTTCTCTGTTATAGAGCTGTAGAACCATCGATGGGACCATCGACATATTGGGAAAGCTATCGAGAGTACCGTCTTTATCGATGGTTCTCCCAGCAGCTCTACACCAACTGGTTCTAAACTATAACAAAGATGAAATAACCAAAACAACAAATCTACTTTGATGATGTATTATTTCAAAATGAAGAAGAAGTCGCTCTAGTGAGCAACTCCAACTCCGACAAATGCTTCGTTTTCGATGCCTTGTTACTCTGTGAAAGCTAGAACCAGTTGAGAATTCCAAGTAAGTTTTTGGTTGTGTTTGGAGTTTGCATAGCCTACTTTGATCAATTTACACAAAACACTTTGCTGTTTGAATAACTTTTTTCACTGAAATTCAAGAGGTAGCCAAAAATATCAGACAAACAGATAAGATAGAAAGCTATATAGATAGGCGTATAGATCAAGCAAATACTAAGCTGAATTACCATAGATCAGCATAGCTTTTAAATAAAGAGTTAATAAGAAAATGATGAGTGTAACAATGAAATGAGAACATTGATTACCCACTTTTGATTCTCTATGTTTTCCTATGACTTTTCATTCTGTTTCAGCTATGCAGATTTATCAGAAAACTTACTAACTTTTGCTTTGTGAAGAGCTCAAAGGGAACTATTTAGATCTGAATGGCTGTAGTATTATAACTATGTTTTATTTAGCCAAGATCTGAGTACGGACTAACTGGAATAGCCGAAAAGTAAACCAAAATACATGCAAGGTAAATAGATGTTCAAAATGAACTGAACGTAGCAGAAGGTGAACTTTATAACATGGGTGAGTAGCAACATAAGGCCACGTTAAGATCCAAGAAAGAGAGAGAGAGACATATACATATATCAAATATATAGTAAACTGATATTCATATACTTAATATACAGTAGAATCCGATTATAACGACACTCAACCGTCGTTCTAACTGGATTCTAATGTATATACTCATAGACTTCACTCTCTATTGTTCAATTTAGTTTTAATTTAACTTGAACGCTTACGTCTAATAAATAAATTTATAATCAAAACTAAATACATATGCACACATCAGCCACGCAGCCTTGTGAGGGCAATGCAACTTGTCTGATTGCTGGCTCTGATGAAGGTCTAAAGGTCGAGTGGCTTCGGCGATGCTGGTTTCAATTGTGCGAGGCAAAGCCCAGGAGTAGGCCAACGCGTGGAGCAGGGGGCTGAGCGAAGGGAATGCATGTTGCACTAAACAAGGCAAACGCATGGCGCACCTGGTCAAGCAAATGTCAGCATGGCATTTGGCGAAAAGGCCAAATTCACGAACCGAACCGAACCAAACCGAAGCAAAGCGAAGCGAAGCAGCCGCAACTCAACTCACGTGGTGAGTGTGCGCCCAGAGCGTGGCGCTCGCATTTAAGAGAGCCAGCCAGAAGAGAGCCGTTGAGCAGCGCCAACTGTTATGCAAATGCTGGAGCCAGCGAAATGGACAGCTGCCACAGCGTCAAGAAATACAAGTTGTCTAAAAGCGTTTACAGCTTCTTATTTGCTTTTTGTTTTTGTTGAACGCTTCGCATAACTCTGAGACGTTGCAGTCGGTGAGTCCAGCGAGCACTAAATGACTGACTGACTGACTGAGTGACTGACTGACACACACACACACACACGCACACACTTGGGCGAGCCTTGAAGCATGCTCTAAAAACTTTGAAGTGCACTTGCAACGGCTGCATCGCTGTTGCAGCTGCCTCGCTTTGGCTTGCCAAACAAAAATAATGCCATTTGTCAGCCGCGAGTTATACACCCACACACACACACACACACACACACACACAGAGAGAGAGAGATTTTGTGTATGCAACAACAAGGGTCATTCGTTATAATGAGTACACACACTTTGGCATCTTTGGCCCCAGACAGCGCAGGTGGCAGGTGTCCTCTAACCATATGCATAGATAATCAGCTGCTCCTGCTGCTGCTCCAACAAACTGACTTTTCAGTGAACAGGGCAAACAAAAAGGGCAGCAAAGAGCAAATTAGTATGAGCAAAAGAGAGAGAGAATCGGAATGAAAGAAATGCCAAGAGTCCAGCGTCTATGCAAAGGTCAAACTAAAATCTTAAATTCATGCGACAAGCTTGGCTAGAGTGACATGCAAAGCTCCACAACTGGAGCTAAATTGACCTATGTGAATTATATATTATTAAAAAGAATAGCAAAACAAATTTGAAAGAAAAGAAATATTTAATAAAAATTGTAGACAAATACATTAAAACATATAAAGTTACAAAACAATAAATAATAGAAAATTATAACTAAAAATATATGAATGTGAAAATAAAAATAAAAAAAAATTATATATTATCCCCGCCCAGGGGATTTCCCCTGGGCAGCTGCCTGACAAAAGCTGAATGCTATATCACTCAATGGGTACATCCCCGCCCAAGGGATTTCCCCGCCCAAGGGATTTCCCCGATCAGGGGATTTCCCCGCCCAGGGGATTTTCCCGATCAGGGGATTTCCCCGATCAGGGGATTTCCCCGCCCAGGGGATTTCCCCGATCAGGGGATTTCCCCGATCAGGGGATTTTCCCGCCCAGGGGATTTCCCCGTCCAGGGGATTTCCCCGTTCAGGGGATTTCCCCGTCCAGGGGATTTCCCCGATCAGGGGATTTCCCCGTCCAGGGGATTTCCCCGTTCAGGGGATTTCCCCGTCCAGGGGATTTCCCCGATCAGGGGATTTTCCCGCCCTGGGGATTTCCCCGCCCAGGGGATTTCCCCGATCGGGGGATTTTCCCGCCCTGGCAGCTGCCTGACAAAAGCTGAATGCTATATCACTCAATAATAAATATTATATAATTTCGTTCGTAGACGTACAATCTTAATGAAACTTTCAGAATGTTATAATAATGTGTAAATGTGTGTACACTCCAAAGCACAAGTCTCTAGTAATTGATACTCGTTTTTTTTTCAAATTGGTGGCGAAAGGGGCGTGATATCCGAGATCTGTAAATTACAAAATGTGTATATTCGTAAATTGCATATACACAGTAAATCTGAAGTCTCTATGTTTAATAGTGTTCAACTTAGGCTGAAAAAACAATATCAATTTATCGATTATCCCAGGGGATTTCCCCTGGGCAGCTGCCTGACAAAAGCTGAATGCTATAGCACTCAATGGGTACATGCCCGCCCAGGGGATTTCCCCGCCCAGGGAATTTCCCCGCCCAGGGGATTTCCCCGCTTCGCTGGCTGTGCACATAAAAAAAAAAACAAGAAATTAAAATAAACAAACACTATTACAACTGACCGAAATGCAGGCGTGAACATTATAAATGGCAAATGTTTAAAGCTGTTGACAGCTTATTCAGAATTGCATGAGTAAAGTGACTTGCAGATTTTAAAATTCTACACTGGAGCAGAGCAAAACTAACAGCAGCAGTAGAGTAGAGGCAGCTTGGCCACACAGTGTGTGGCACGTGTACAAGTTGTTGTTGTTTTTGTTGTGCTGTGCTGTTGTTGTTGTTGTTGCCTTTGGCATTCGTTTGCTTTTAAATGCCACGCGAAATACCAAAAGCGGCAGCAATATGCAAAGTGAGTGTGTGTGAGTGTGTGAGTGTGAGTGTGATTGTGGGCGTATGCATGCTGATATTGCTTTTAGTGCTGGCAACTACTGCAGAGCAGTATAGTAAGTAGCAGCAAGGCTTTAACCGAGCCATGAGGCGGCGGCGGCGTTTGCTGTCATTGCCAGCCTTTTGGCAGCCGTACAGCATACGCGTCTGCGGCCTTTGGGCAACAGCAACAGCAACAGCAACAACAAGTTGTTGAAATATGCGAACATTGTGCCAATGCGTCGTCATTGTTGCTTCACAGCAGCAGCAACACACACACACACACACACACGCGCGCGTATTGAAGACTTGATAATTATATTGCATACCTAGAGGCGCGCAACTTAATAAGTGCGTAACAAGAGCTATAACACGCGGCGAGTGTGAATTTCCGGCCAACAGCACAAGTGGAGGAAAAACAAGAAAATTGATTGATAAATCAAGCAACGAAACAGAAATACCCTAGTTGAAGTAATATGATTATGATAAAAGACAAAAGGGAACGAAAGAGATAGCATAGCTAATATATATAATATAATAATAATAATAATTAGTAAACTATCAGCTATAGCTATAAGGTAAGTATCACTGCCTGCGCTTAAGATCCAATTGAAAAAATACCCATAAGAGCCACGCCTCGCACGGCCGGAGCGTCAACAATGCAAAGAGCTGGGGTTTCAGTTCATTTTACTTAATTTGAACATGTTTTTTCATGAAAATATTTGTTGATTTTATTGCAAGCTGGCTTCATTGAATGCAGCCAACACACACAGACCGCTGAACGGTATTGCATGTGTGTGTGTATATATATTTTGTGCTGTCAAAGGCAAAATAGCAGCGACGCGCCTGGACTTCATTTTGCCAAGCCACAAGAACTTCATTTGCTAGCAGCAGCAGCAGCACAGCATGAATATCAGTCAGCAGACACACACACACACACACACACAGAGATTTAGACATACACACACACAGGCAGACACGCGCAGCATATTTGGCAAGGATGCTCTTTATATGCATATGAGTCTGCTTGCTGCTGCTGCTGCTGCTCATTTTAATAATATTAATAATATTAAAAGGTAAATATCAACTGTCAGTGCAGCTGGCATTGATCTATAGCAAGGCCAAACACACACACACACACACACACACGCACACAGAGTCAGTTGTCATGTCTGCCATGACAATCATATGAACCATGAGAAAAGCAAAAGAACAAAGAAAAAAGAGAAGAATGAGAGAGAGAAACAATATCTACGCTGCTGCAAATATGCATAACGAGACTCTCGCATTGCATTCCAAGTAAATTACAAAGCGAATTCCTCTTGCGCTCCTCCCCCCTTCCCAGCAGAACTCCCCTGACAGCGTACGCATTCTCAATCTCAAGTTGAATTGAATAGCTCATGAATGGCAAGTAGCTCAGCGGCTAAGCACTAAAGGCTAATGGACGGACCTTCGGCTGCCAATCAATCTCATAAGCCTAAGCCCAGCTTAAGCAACAACAATGAGCGAAGCTCTTAAAAGCGATTAGCGAAATGTAATTAATAACTATTAAGTCTCGGGCATTATAAAGTCTCAAGCAAAGCCGCAACTCTATTCCATAAACTAAGAGAAAAATAAAAAAGTATTTTTAAGCCAACTTTAAGCAATTTTCCATTTGGAGGGGAAAAAAAAGAGTCTTGGTTACTAAAGTTAATAATAAATAAATAAATATAATAAATTAAATAAGCATATTAAATAAATTAAATTAGTTTAGTACAACAAAAAATAAACATTAATAAATAAATAATAAAATAAATTAAATAAATAAGATATGTGTTAATGAATATTGCTGGAAGAACTAAGGTAAATAAAATACATTAAATATAAATGATACAAAAAAATGAAGAAAATTTAATCTA
This sequence comes from Drosophila aldrichi, assembly GCA_035045965.1. Taxonomy (NCBI): domain Eukaryota; kingdom Metazoa; phylum Arthropoda; class Insecta; order Diptera; family Drosophilidae; genus Drosophila; species Drosophila aldrichi. Next base: position 14,430,260 of record JAWNOM010000484.1, on the reverse strand, counting down.
TAATCTAATATATATATAGATTATAGATTAACTTTTCTTCATTTTATAATAAAAATTATAATAATAATAATATATAAAAATAAAAAATAAAAAAAAAAATACATATTTTATTTATATAAAATATAATTTAAATATAAAAGAAGAAATAATTTATTCAGCTCTTAAAATAATTCGAATAATAAAAATTATTTTTTGTAAAAATACATATATTAATTATATAAATATAATTTAAATATATAATATTTAATATATAACAAAAATATTTCATTAAGTTCTTAAAATAATTCGAATAATCAAAATTATTTTGTAAATTATATTTATATATTGTATTGTATTTATATATTGTATTTTACATATATTAAATACAATATATAAATATAATTTAAATATATAATATTAAATATATAACAAAAATATTTCATGAAGTTCTTAAAATAATTCGAATAATAAAAATACTTTTACAGCTTTGACCCCTTTTCCCTGTTTAATTTGGTGCAAATGCAATTCGAAATGAACTGCTTGAGCTTCTTCAGCTGAAGTCAATTTGCTGTTGAGCCTGGGTATTTAAGGCAGCTTATTATATTCTTGACATTGCCTAATGTGGCCGTAACACAGTTAAATATCATGACATATTGGCCTGGCCCTTGCGCTGTGAACTATGGCCGAAACAGTGCTTGGGCCATAACTGAAAACAATTTGCTTAATTGAATTTATGAAATATACTCGCAAATATGCGCGAGTCCACCTCCCTCCCCCCTCAGACATTCCCCAACGCCAACATCTACCCCAACCAGACAGCGCCAGCGAATGAAAACGGGCAGCAAAATGCCGTTATGCAAACGTGCTATTAAACACTTAAAGGCACTTAAATTGTGTTAGCGTCGGCTGAGGGGAGTGGGAGCTGAGTGAGTGTGGGTGATGAGGGGGGAAGCAGCGGTTTGGCGGGCTTCGGCGAGCTTTTGGCGGTTTTGCTGGTGGTTTTGCTGGCCTGTTGTTGGCATAAAACCACCAAAGCACAAACTGTCAATCATGAGCATCTAAACATGGAATGCGAACGAAAACAATTAAGCATGATTACAGCAAGTGTAATAGCAGCAACAGCAACAGCAACAGCAACAGCAGCAGCAACAGCAGGAGTAACAGCAACATCAGCAGCAACAACAACAACAACAACAACAACAATCCAACATCTATGGCAGCCAACAATTAGATGTTTATGTAAATTATATACACGAAACTGACAGCAGCGAGGACAATGAAAGGAGTGCGAGACGCTGCCAAAATCAGGCAGGAGACAGATGATGAGCGCTGGGCCATCATTTGCATAAGTTGGGCATGGGGACATCGAGCGGCGAGGCATGCCGCAACAGCAATCGCAGTGCCAGTAATTAGTGGCAATTACAACAACAACAACAATAGCAAGCAGCAGAAATCGGTTGGAGCATTGCTCATCAAATACAAAAGCGCAAATAGCAATAAATTTCACGCCAGAGCTTGGCATTAACTAATTAATTGTGTTAAGCAAGCCGCAAAGGCAACAAACAAACAAACAAACCAAAACAATGCGACAAACGCAAGGCACGCAGCTGAGTGAGTGACTGCAGGACGGCATTGACAGAGCACAGAGCAAATGGCCAAATGGCCAAACGGCCAAATGGCCGCACGGCTATATAATCAAGGACAAAGGACATGCACAACAGGGACAGAGACTGGGGCAATCAAGAAGCACAACCGCAAATTGTCTGTCAATTGGTTGGCCATTTAAATTTATCAAAATGACGCGCCCCTTCCGCCCCTTCAAATTGTCGCCGCAGCTGAAATTAATTCAGCAAACCTTACTATAAATAAGAAAAAAAAAACGAGCCAAAAATAACGTGAAGCAATCATAAATCGAATCGATTTGTCAGCCAAAATTATAGTCTAAACATATTAAACAAGTCGGGTATGACCGACTAGGAGATTTGCTGTTGCAGCAGTATTTTTATATACTCAAAGAGAATACCAAAAGCTTAGTGAAAAAGAACTGATAAAAATGTATGGTATTTCCATAAGCTGCATCGGTTTGATAAGAGCAGATCAAAGCTTATCAATGTATGCTATAAGAGCAGCAGCAGAAAAAGAGAAGTCTCTATGCAGTGCAGATAGCAACTCATTCATGCATAACGACAGTCAGCTGTCATGATACTCTTAAACTGAGAGCAATGCCCGTCTTCAAAGCTTCTCAATTTCTGATTGGCTGCTGCACTTGCATTAGTATTTGTGCAAGACTCAGCGCTTGCATAGAGTAAGTTTGCATTTGCACGCTCTCTTCTCTGACTGCGACAGAGCGAGACAAACATAGTGAATTGCTGAACGTAGTGATGGATGAGCGAGCGATGATGAGTGCGAGCGAGATGGCTACTTAAGCCGAAGGCTAGCGTTGCATAGGCTCATTGCGATATCGTTCAACGAATAGGAAGCTCGAATTACACAGTGTGAAGACAGCAATAGGAAATCAGCATGTAAGAAGATCTCATTACCGAGAGAGAGAGAGAGAGCGGGATGGCTAAATAGGCTGATTATCCACTGCAGTTTCTTCTTTGCTTTGTTACTCAAGCAACGCTAACATAAATATTAATATATATATTTTTGCTTTAATGAATACAAATAAATTTGTAAAAATATTTAATTAACAAACCACATATATTTAAATACATATAAACAAAGACAAAAATTTAACAAATTTCCCTTTGAAATACATTTTTTTCAAAACTCAAGTATGCAAACTTTAATATGCATATAAATATAATTGTTATTATTGTTGTTGTTGTATGTGTTTTATGAGGCAAACATTGAGAAATATAAAATTGATTTATTTGCCATTTGCCAGGCTCACAATCAAGATCCTTAGATAGAGCTATAGAGCGTGGCACGTGCAGACAACCTGATTAAATATGTATTTCTATATACATATGGAAGTGAGCTAACAATATTCTCTTGTCTCTCTAATCTATAGTTTTGAATCTTTTTCAATGCTCACTGATTTATGCCCAATGCCCAAATATTCTAGATGGCCCAGAACTGACACAAAGTAAATACATACATAGTTGAGCATTCGATTGGGATTGGGCTCTAAAGTGGAATTTATGGCCAAGGCATGTGAGTTGACTTAAATGATTGTTTGGCTTTCAATTTGCCAGCCACTTGGCCAATTAATACCGGGCCGACAATGCCGACGATACCGACGATGCCGATGCAGTGCTGGCACAATGATAAAATCAAATATCTAAGGCTTAAAATGCATTTTTGCTGAAATTTAATACTGTCGAGATTTTGATTTTTGTCCGGTCGAGAAAGTGCCAGCAATTAAGATATGAGAGTAAACGGCAGAGAGACAACAGTGAAGTGGCTGCTAGTCAGAGCCGGACTCAATTGTTTACGGCTATGGGATATGGGCTTATGCCTGGGCTAGCCAGCCTGTCCGGCCGGAACGGACTGCCCGGGCCTGCCAACCAAATTGTATTTCATAAGTGCAGCAAGAGAATTTTGCAATTTTAATTTGTACAAAGTGCACACGCACCCAAAATGTACGCACGACACGGCACGATACGGCACGGTACGGTACGGTACGGTACGGCACGGCATACCGGGACAGCTGCACACGCTCCATCAGTCAGTTGGACACGCATACATCGAGACTGTCTCGCTCTCTCTCTCTCTCTCTCTCTCTCTCTCGCTCTTACTCACTTATACATTTAAAGCAGTCATGCATAAAATTCTTTGATTTTTGCCGTTTAGTCGAGCCCGAGTTGAGCTTGGCATGAAAATGGCTGCAGCTGCAGGCGAAACATCAGCAAATGGATGGCCCATAAAGCTGTTTGGCTCTGCCACTGACAATAGTTAAATATGATATACACATTTTGCTGTCACTAATTGTTGTGCATTATGCACGGGCATTATATCATTTAAATGCTGCGCCCACATGTCGTATGCTTAATGCGTGGCCATAAAAATCAGCGTCAGCGTCAGCGTCAGTGTCGCGTCTGCTTGGCCCATCAAAAACTTAAATAGCCAAATGCTGTCGAGCGCAGCCAGCTGCCTACCTGTAAAACTTTGGCAATTAAAATGAAGGCTGCCTAAAGCAGCCGCAGCAGCAGCAGCAGCAGCAGCAGCATCAACAGCTGCCTTAGTACCTCCAGCCATTGAGCAATCAGGCAGCAGCTTTACACATCTCTCCTCATCCCTTCCCACCTCATCAGAGCTCAGCTCAGCTCAGTTCAGTTCAGTTCAGTTTAGCTAGTCTAGTTTTAGCCAATTGGCCAACTGGTCAATTGGTCAACTCAACAGTTGCTCAACTGCTTGGCATTTGCCATTTCATGTACTTATTTGAGCAGCTGATGAATTTGCACTAAGCTCGACAAATAAACCAGCAAAAAGAACACAGAGAGAGAGAGAGAGAGAGAGAGAGAGAGAAAAAAACTAAAGCTAAAACTAAACAAAAAGAGCCAAAAAACAGGCTAAATATATGCATGCTCCTGCTGTCAGACTAAATATATACCCTGCATTTATTTAAAAATAAAATTAAATTCAGCTGCAAATATATATTCAATTTCGTGCGATACCTATCGATATTTATCTGCCATTAATTGCAAATAAATTTAATAAATAAACATATATGTATAATAATATATATAAATATATTTAAAAAAAAGAAAGTAAATTAAATATATTTCAGTAAAATTTATAATTTATTTTTATTTATATTTATATTTATATTTATATTTATATGTATATTTTTATTTTTATAACTTGTAATATTTTTATAAATAAAAATATACGTATAATAATATATATAAATATTTATTATTATTTTTTTTTTTTTTTTTTTTTTTTTTTTTTTGAATAAAATAAAAAATCAAATACAATAGAATATATTTCAGTCAAATTTATAATCTATTTTGCAAGCAATCGCTTGCTCTCTGAGGTCTGTCTGATAGTGTGAGTAAACGAAACTTATTTGCAGAGATCGAGATATGTTCTTGAGAGAAACTAATATATTTTTCTCTTCCCTCTGCTCTCTACCAAAAACGAGGCTGTCAAAGTCTTGCATTAAATAAACTGATTATCCTACTATATTATATATCTTCATGTTATCCTCAATCCTTATCCCTTTACACACTCCCATGAACACCCACCACATAGGTGCGCTACACAGACTACCCTGCCCTCGTCGCCTGCGCCCACTGGGTATCTGTGAGCAGCGCTCGCTTTGTATCATTAGCAATTGGCCAGCGGGTATAGTTGTGTGTGTGGGCTGACTGAACGGCGTCGAGTGCAGTGCCACGGCACGGCTAAAGTGTCAATTTTCTTGCTGATTTCTCTGGCCGTGCACGCAGAATTTATGAAGGAGCAATGCGAAAAAGGACCAAATGCGTGCGCCGCCCACCAACGCAGCTCTGGAGTCTAACAAAACGCCATTATTTTTGCGTTCGATCAAACACAAGTCGAAAGATTTATGCGACCTTTGAATGTGGGTGTGTGTGTGTGTGTGTCTCAGCTCTTAGCCTAAAAGGCTGAAAGAAGTACAAATGTTGGACATGGCACGCGGCAGCCGCACAAACACACAATACGCACTGCAAATGACATAGAGCAAGAGAGACAGCGGACAAACAGACAGAAGGACAGAAAACTGGACACTGGACAGTGGATAGTGTGGAGTGGGGAGTTGGGAGTGTGGAGTAGGGAGTGGGCCTGCCCACATCCATTCATTCATTCATTTCATGTCGACGTCGTCGTCATTGTCGTCCTGACAATGAATTTATGCACATGCGTCGCTCGGAAACAACTATAAGTGTGTCTGACTAGGCGTGTGTGTGTGTGTGTGTGTGTGTGTGTGTGTGTGAGTTACGTGCCTGTGAGCTTCTTGGAAATTTACTTGTTTCTCACACAAAAGTCACACAAATTGGTAGCTGCGTGCAAAAAAACAAGAAAAAAAATAAGTCAACGCAGAGATGACATGCCTAGCACACAGAACTTCCTTTGTGCAATAATTATCGATATATCCGGCCGTCCAAGTCCAGCACAAATGCAGCCCAGCCACAATCAGATCACCACAATGCAGCTCAAAACTCCGAAATCAACTCAAACTGACATTCTCAACTGTCGATTTCCAACTGACAAAGAGTTGAGGCCAACTTCATGTAAAGAGTTGAACAATTGCAGGCTGGCAATGAAGGCTTTACGGTAGTCAATATTCACATAGATTTACCTTTGATAAGCCGGAGAGGCTCTCCAAAACTCACACAGAAGTTTGAGTAAAAGCAAAGTATTTGGCATGAGCTAGATGGAAGTCCGTCCGTATGTATGAACGGGTCAATCTCAGCTATTAGACATACATATATAATAATATAAAAATGAAATAAATAAATAAAATAATTGACACACGAGAATGTAATTCCCGTCGGCTTACCGACGAGCCCTGTTCGCGTCACTGTCCATTGTCTAATTATTTTTTTCTCGTCCGTGAACGTCTGTCTGTTGCGTGGATCCGAAGATAAGTGATCTAATTACATTTTCGGCAATTAGCGCTAAGCCTTGCTGCTCAGAGCTTTCACTTCTGCGGCGGCGTCGCTGCATCTAGGCGCTGAGAGAGAGCGTTGCATTGATATTCGTTATGTTTAAGCGGAGCTTTCGCTCTTGATCTCGCTCTGCGCACTTTGTTCTTTGCTGCTCAGAGCCTTTGCTTCTGCCGGCGGCGGCGTCGCTGCATCTAGGCGCTGAGAGAGAGCGTTGCATTGGTATTCGTTATGTTTCAGCGGAGCTTTCGCTCTTGATCTCGCTCTGCGCTCTTTGTTCTTTGCTGCTCAGAGCCTTCGCTTCTGCCGGCGGCGGCGTCGCTGCATCTAGGCGCTGAAAAAGAGCGATGTAATGGCGTTGCATTGGTATTCGTTATGTTTAAGCGGAGCTTTCGCTCTTAATCGTTTCGACTGCGCGCATTACTCATTTTCTCTTAATTGCCAATGCGTCAGCGATGACGAAAGAGATGCGCCGTTAGATTTCCAAAATTTTATTCTGTCCGCGTTTTACTAAATTGAAAAATATTGAATGGAATATGTAGAATATTTGTAAAATTTTCTTTATTATATAGTTTATATAAATGTATAATAAAACTGTAAGATTGAGGAGGTAGAAAATTGAAGAGAGTCCACTCTATAATCATAGTTTCGACTTCTAGTCTTGGGCAGCTTTACGTTTTACGCAGAATACCTAACATGTTAACATTGTGTGCGTGTGTGTGTGTGTGTGTCCTGTGAATTGGCTCACTTTGTGCTACCTTATATGTATGTTTGGCACTTGATGGTAACAGGATTATGCCAAACAATAAAAGCCACTTATTTGCCTGAATTGGCCAGCAGGAAGAAAGGCGACGGATAACTCATTTAATCTATGTATGCAGTGAATGGTCCGAAATACCAAACTGAAATGGAATACAATCATTAATTCCGCTTTGCCGCTGGCCAAATCCAATCCTTGGCTGATGCCACCGCCACCCGCTGGTCGGCCGAGTCGAGTTACTTATGTAGTTTGTGAGCCCTGGAGGGGGGAGGCGGGCAAGAGGACGCTTGTTAGGGCATTAAATGAGCAACTCATTTACAAACTCAAACAGCGCTCATAAATTCAACTGAATATCATGAACACAATGTAAATTTAAAGTTCAAATCGCATTAATCATTTTTCGCAAAACTGTGAAAAGGGTGCCACAGCAAGAGCAAGAGGAAGAGCAAGAACAAGAGCAATAGCTGGAGACAGCGCCCCGACCCGACCCTAGTCGAGGCGAGGCCGCCTTCCGCACTGCTGTCTAATGTGAATGTGGGCGGATGGCTAAGCAGGCCGAGCAGACCGAGACAAGACACTTGGAGACAATTTGAACAGGGCCCACAGTGAGGGCGTGGCGAGGGCGCCAAACCGGTAGCACGCAACCGACAGCGGATTTGATTATAAAGCTACAGTCCAGAGACAAGAGTGCAACTGTTGAAATGCCCTCTGACTGCTGCCGTCTCCTGCTCTGCCTCCTGCTCTGGCTCTGTCTTGTTGCCCTTTGCGGCGTTGCAAAAACTTTTCGTTGCCACTAAGACACGAACTTTGCTTGGTTAGCTCTGGGCTTGGCCGGGCCAGTTTCATTTGGATATCGTAGCGTGAGAAGCGGGGGGAAGCGAATGCAGCTCCATGCAGCTTCAGCTTGCATTAATCATCAACTTGTTTGGACCACTGACTTCCACTGACTTTTATTGACTGCGGCCCCGAACACGCCCCACCGCCACACCGCCCCGCCTTTTGTCTGGCCACGTTTGCTCACCTGTTTGGCTAACGCGCGTCTAATAGACTGCAGTTCACTTGGCCGAGCTTTATAAATTATTAGCAGCTAACTGACTTTGCCTGGTCACTGCATGCGGTTTTCCGCATCATTCGCACAAAATCTCCAGTGTGTGTGTGTGTGTGTGTGTGTGTGTGTGCAGTTCATAAATGAGACCGCAAGAGTCCCGCTAAGTGCTTGCCACACAAGTTCAGTCGATTCGCTTAATGAGCAAAATATGCTGTGTCCTTTTAAGGATAAAGTGGCATTAAGTATACGCAGCGTGCTACACAACTTTTTTTTTTGTAGTAAATCAACTGTAAATAAATTCATCTATGAAAATAATTATTAAATTATTATATATTTATGAATAGAAATTTTAAAACATGTACTATTTCATATATATAGTTTTATTAATTAAAATAGTTTTCCTAAACTGAAACTAAGAGAAAAAAAAATGTATTTATTTATATAGCAATTTCTCTTAGTTCTGTAAATTATTTTTAATAACATTATATTATATCAATTATGTGCTAAAAAAAAATGTATTTAAATCACTATTTTTAAAAATGTATTCGTTTTTTTATAAATACGATTTTATATATGTATATGTACATAAATACATGTATGCATATATGTATGTATATATAAAAACGTATTTATTTATGTATATATGTATGTATATATAAATGTATTTCTTTTTCTAAGCTATAAACATTATTTGAATATGTTTAATTTACATTTTTAATACAAAGCAAAAAAAAGTTTCCATATTTATATAAATAATAATAATAACAAACACAATTTCAATCAGCTTTTGCATAAATTATTTATAAACTTAACAACAAGTAAACAATATAAAGTCAATGCACAGCAAATGGTTAATTAATTGCCTGGCATTAAGAGTGTATAAGAATAGATGTAAATTCAATAATGGAAATAATTAGCAAGCCAAATAAATATAATATAATATGATCTATATACCCTGCATATATATATATATATATATATATTATTCCATTCAACGTTGGCAGCTATTTGTGAGCGTCCTTTCAGCTGCCCTGCAAATGGCGAGCTTTAATTTCATTTGGGCAATTTCAACTGTTACGCTTGCCTGCTCTAATGAAGTGCAAATTACACAAAGCCACAGAAAATGCCACGACAACAGCAACAACAACAAAAAATATAATAAAAAATATTGAAGAAAAAACAAAAGCAATTAAAAAGTTTGCAGTCGAATGCAACCGACTGCATAATACCTGCTCAACTCAAAAAGAAAATAAAAATAAATAAAATAAATAAAAATAAAGTATATATTCTGGTAAATCATTTCAGTCGATTCACTCTAGTTCTAGCTTTAAAATCTTAATCAGTCTGCAAGCGCTTGTCGTTTGCATCAGACGTGCATTGTGATAAGCTTGTTACAATTTGTTCGAGTGACACCTAAAACGAAACGCGATCTAAATTTAGCCACTGCTGAGCGGTGGCGGCTGCAGATTACGGTAAATTACAGTAAAGAGAGAGACTTTGGCGGTGTTTCGCTTGCCCCTCGCCCTGCGCTCCGCGCTAGCGAGAGGTCGACACCCTTTTATCTTGCATATACAGATTTTTTGAACTGCTGAAGCTGTTTACAATTGCCTATTTAACTATTTAAATAGAAGCAATTGTAATTATGGATGAGAACTTGTCGTCTGGCTCGCTTCTTAGTGAGAGAAGCTCGAAGACAGAGACGATGAGGAAGATATCGTACGCTGACCCTGCTACTATGCGCTCGCACTTACGCACCCAGCTTCAAAGTAATGGGGTACTAACAAATAAATCCTACTCATCTGTAACAACGAGTAGTGATACAAACTACACAAATACCATAACTACGACCCAAGCAAGCTGCGCTTCCACTTCCACTTACACTGTCGCGGCCACTGGAGGGTCTAACATTTGCTCAACTATGTTTGCTGGCAATAAGACACTGAATGACACCCTGGCACATATAGCTGCACTAAATGCCAAGTGCCCATTCCAATTAGGCGTAAGCAAGAAGCGGAAAGGTGGAGCGCATGTATCCAACCCATATCGCAAGGCAAAGGTTCAAGCTACTGGCCAACTAAAGGTGCCCACCAAGACTCCTTCTGCAACTGCTGCACTAAGCAACAATCGCTTTGCAGCGCTTTCTGAGGAAGTAGATGCTATAATGGATCTGGAAGAAGAAAGCCAGGACGATCAAGTTAGTGAGTCTGGCAACGAGCAGCAAATAAGCAGAGCACCTAAGCCTCCAGCTATATGTGTGCCTCAAGTGAACAAAATAGACAAGCTCGAAGAAGAAATCAATGCCGTAGTCCCAGCTGATGAATACGACATTCGTACATCCAGATCGGGTGTGTCACGTATATACGCTAAGCACTCAGAAAGCTTTCGCGCAATAGTTAGAATGCTGACGGCGAAAAATTGTGAGTTTTGGCACCATCAATTGAGAGAGGATACCCCATACAGGGTAATTGTAAGAGGTATCCACCCTAATGTGCCTAAACAATTAATTGAACGCACGTTCACGGAAAAAGGATACGTAGTCAAGAACATCTATTGCCCCAGAAAGCCGGACTGGCGTAACATAGAAATTAACCCAGAGGATGACGAAGACGTAATTAACTTAAAAACTAGACAGAGCTTGTTCTACGTAAACTTAAAGAAGAGTCAAAACGTAGTCGAGGCACTTAATATTACGCAAATTGGAAGGCACAGAGTGTCTGTTACTAAAGCTAAGTTTAGCAAAGACTTGGTGCAATGTTTCAGATGCCAAGACTTTGGCCATACCCGAAATTATTGCCTGAAAAAACCAGTCTGTGGTAAATGCTCAGGCAATCACCTCACAGGGTCAGATTCGTGTGATCTCAGGTTAAACAACGAATCGATATGTGCTAACTGCGGTGGCGATCACATATCTAGCTCCAAAAACTGTTCAGTAAGAATTGAGCTGAGCAAAAAACTTAAGCCGCCAGCAAGACTGCCCCAAGATGGGATTCGAAACGGCAACAGAAGTAAAATTCCACGGGCCCAAACTCAAATCATTCCTAATGCTTCAATTAGAACTGGATTCTCCTATGCTGACATAACGAGACAGCGTGGGGTGAAGCACATTAATACTAATGCAGCACTCGTCAGCTCCCAGGTGCAAGATGGTACCGAGTATGAACAGTTTGGTAGCAGATTCAAAGAGCTTGAAAAAGCTATATTCGAATTAAACAAGAGAATGGATCAACTGTTCAAAATAATGCAGGATACGATTGAGGCAAACAAAGCCTTTCGTGACCTGGCTCAAAAATTGATCTCAAAATGAACAGTCCACAAATAAAAATTGGATTGTGGAATGCAAGAGGTTTAGCGAAGAATATTGAAGAGCTAAAACTTTTCATAAGTACCAATACAATCGATATAATGCTGATTACTGAGACGCACATGCGACCTGGCTTGTCAGTATTCCTGCCAGGTTATGACCAATATTATGCTGCTCACCCCAGTGGAACAGCGAAAAGCGGATCTGCTCTATTCATTCGATCGAGCATTTCTCATGTGGAGAACGAATCTATCTCAAGACCGAATATACAAGCTGCCAGCGTGAGCATATTGACACATGGTGGATTTACGAAGATCTCTGCGATATATCTGCCTCCCAACCAATCTTGGACAAAAGACGACTTTGAGCAATTAATTCTTAGCTTGGGCAACAGATTCATAGTTGGTGGTGATTTTAACGCAAAGCATCCCTGGTGGGGTAACAGCAGGTCCTGTTCTCGGGGGAAGCACTTGCAAGAAGCCATTGCCAATAGTACGTGCGAAATCCTAGCCACTGGTGAGCCAACCTTCTTTTCGTACAACACCCGACTCACACCTTCTGCACTGGACTTCTTTATTAGCAATGGAATCGAGAGAAATAAGCTAACAGTTGAAATTAGGTACGAGCTCTCTTCGGATCATTTGCCTATCATAGCAACAGTGCATGCTGCACACCAAAACAAAGCTAAGAGGCAACATATTCTCCCCAGAGGTTCTTGTGTAGAGGTTTTTCAAACTGAACTGACTAGCAGAATCAACCTCAACATGGAAATAAACAGTCCCGAGGATATCGAAGATGCAATTGCAATCTTCATGAGAAACGTTTCTTTAGCTGCATCTTCTGCCACTCCAGCAACCCAATGCCCACAAATCCAACATCGAAGAGATATTCTGCCCCCATATGCTGACGCGCTCATAAGGCTTAAAAGAAGGGTAAGAAGAGAGTATTCAAGAACCGGAGATACTCGAGTCCATCAGATCTACACAAGGCTATCGAACCGGCTGCAAAAGGTCCTTGCAAGAGTCAAGCAGAAGAAAATTGATAGAATACTAGAAAGTGCGGGCCCTGATGCATCTTTCAATTACACACTCTGGAAACTTACAAGTCGGTTTAAAAGGGTCGCCATACCGAAAATGCCAATTAAAAATCCATCGGGTGGCTGGTGTTATTCCAGTCAACAGAAGGCCGAAATCTTTGCGGACAGCTTAGAAGAAAGATTTAAGCCATTTAATCTTACTTCTGACAGCACAAGAAGAGATGTTGAGCTAAGTTTGGAGACTCCCTTCCAGATGTCACTACCTGCAGTTCCAGTCACACTCCAAGAGATTGAGCAGCAAATTAATAAACTGAAAATCAAAAAATCGCCTGGAGAGGACTTGGTGGACAACAGAACTCTAAAACTTCTACCCAAAAAAGCGCTACTGTTTATTGTCCTAATCCTCAACAGTATGCTGAGACTGAGGCACTTCCCAACTTGCTGGAAGATGGCATTGATTACGATGGTACCCAAACCTGGAAAAGACCACACAGAAGTTGAAGGATTCCGCCCAATTAGCCTACTTTCTGCGCTAGGGAAGATGGCAGAGAGGGTAATCCTTGATCGAATCTTACAGCTTGAGTCTGTAAAGGAAAAAATTCCGAATTGGCAGTTCGGATTTAGACAAGGACACGGCACGCCGGAACAACTTCATCGTGTAGTCAACTTCTGCCTCGATGCTATGGAGCAAAAATTGTATGCGGCTGCTGTTTTTATGGACATCCGTCAAGCCTTTGACAGGGTGTGGCACGATGGTCTCCGATGTAAACTGAAGAGCATCTTATCACCGCAGCTATTCCAGCTTGTTACAAGCTTCCTCACGGATAGATGCTTCAGCGTTGTTGTAAATGGAGAAAAGTCCTCGAAACGACCAGTTTGCGCAGGTGTCCCACAAGGTAGCGTGCTTGGACCTACGCTGTATAATCTTTACACAGCTGATATGCCGACCACAAATGTAGTCACTGGACTAGAAGAGGAACATGTCGTTATAGCAACCTACGCAGATGACACTGCAGTCTTGACCAGGAGTCATAGCATAAATTTAGTAACGGAGTCCTTGCAGCAATATGTAAATAGCTTTGAAGGATGGGCTAGAAAATGGAACATAGGCATCAACACCAGCAAGTGCGTAAACGTCACGTTTACGACAAGAACTCTGTCTTGTAGTGGCATTACTATGCTGGGCTCCACAATCCCACAAAAGAGCTCATATAAGTATCTTGGAGTGTTATTAGACAGGAAACTAAATTTTAGGGCCCATACTACGATGGTACGGCATTCAGTAATGGCGAAAGCCAGAAAGATGACGTGGCTTCTCGCTCCAAAAAACAAGCTATCATTACATAGCAAAACCTTGATTTACAAGAGCATTCTAAGCCCTATATGGAGATACGCCCTGGAAATATACGGCATTGCATCCAAAGCAAACCTAAATAAAATTAGAGTTGCCCAAGCAAAGTTACTGAGACGAATATGCGATGCTCCTTGGTATATGAGAACGCGAGACATCGAAAAGGATTTAAAGGTACCAAAGGTGGGAGATGTCCTACAATCATGTTCGGCAAGATATCTCAAACGTCTTGACAGCCATAGAAATCCACTAGCCAGACGGCTAACTGCCAAGCCGAGGAAGAGACGCCTCAAAAAGTGCCACCCAACGGATCTTCCTAAAAGGATAATCTTATAAAATGTAAACAAATATAAAAATAGAAAAGAAATAATATAAAAAAAAAAAAAAGTAGCATAATAATAATAGTAATAATATTAACACATATATATGTACAATTATAATCTAAATCTATATCTTAGATCTCTTTGTTATTATTTTTAATTTAAAACTAGATTAAGTTGCCACTATGGTAGCAGAGAGCTGGTTAATAAAATATAAACATTTTTACAAAAAAAAAAAAAAAAAAAAAAAAATCTTAATCATCATCTTAATTATCATTAATATGCGTGTATTTGTAAAACGTAGCTAGAACGCTCACAGCAGCAGAGAGCATTTCCATTGGTCACTTGAAGCTCGATTGTAACGGGCTCAACATTTAAGAGAGACAGTGCTTGAGTAAAAGTAAAAGCAAGGAGAGAAAAAGAGCAGAAGATCATTAAATTTGTCTGTATGTGTATGCAAAAGCTCTCATTTGGTATTTGTATTTAGGTAAAACGCAGCTAGAATGCTCACAGCAGCAGAAAGCGTTCCAATTGCTCACTTAAAGCTCGAATGCAACCAGCGCTACCTGCTGTCGGACTCAAAATTTAAGAGAGAGAGAGTGCTTGAGTAAAAGTAAAAGCAAGCAGAGAAGCAGTGCAGAAGATCATTAAACTTGTCTATGTGTATGTAGCAGTATTAATTTGCTCACAGCAGCAGAGAGCGTTCCCATTGGTCAATTGAAGCTCGAATGCAACCAGCGCTAAGAGAGACAAAGCTTAAGAGAGACAGTGCTTGAGTAAAAGTAAAAGCAAGGAGAGAAAAAGAGCAGAAGATCATTAAAGTTGTCTATGTGTATGTAGCTGTATTAATTTGCTCACAGCAGCAGAGAGCGTTCCCATTGGTCACTTGAAGCGCGACTGTAACCAGCGCAGAGACAGAGACAGAGACAGTGCTTGAGTAATAGTGGCGCTATATAAACGGCAGCAGCTGCAGCATTTCTTCAGTCTTCCAGGCCTGGTGGAGGTCAACGCAGTGAAGTGAAGCAGAGCGTGTGATCGATCAGCTAAGCATTAAAAACGTAGAGGAACAACGTAAGGGAAATACGTAGAGGAACTACGTAGAGGAAATACTTGAAAGAAATACTTCGAAATACGTAGAGGGAATACTTAGAAGAAATAGACAGCAAAATAGTGCTAAATCGTCAAGAATATATGTATATATTTTATGGGGTCTGCAACGCCTCCTTCTGCCTATTACATACATTTCAACAAACCCATTATACCCTGATTTCCCATTTGGCTTCAGGGTATTAAAAATATGAATTCATATGCAGATACGTTTATAGTAGAGATTCCTATATTGCCACGCCCTCTTTAACAAATCACACAACTTCCACGCCTTAACAGGTGAGTCTGCATTCGCTTCAAATTCCAGTTTCTACAAATGCAAAACCTATATACTCCACTCCACAATTCCGAACAAGTATGACCAAAAAACGACAGCAATAATAATTTGAAAATTGAAAAAAATAACGGTATTCTATATCTATGTACAAATATGAATTTCTGTGTATGCTACTCTATATATGTATGTATGTATATGAGTGTGTGTGTATATTTGGCCAAAGCTACGTTACACCAAACTCAAACAAATTTTCACTTTGAGCTGGCAACATTTGCACTGTGAAAAACTTGGCTCGTTTTTGCTTTTTTTTTCATCTACCAATGTTGTTGTTGGCTGTATGTGTGTGTGTGCTTTCCTTTTGTGTGCCATGCGCCGCATGCAAATTTTCTATGCGAGTTTACACTGACATGCGTAAAAGTTATTGTTTCAAATTTTGTACTTTCTATTGGAATTGGTTCTTGTCTGACTGCCCATCCGTTGTTGGGCAACCGCATGTCTATCTATATACATATATGTATGTATAAGAATATATATACATATATCAGCGCATACCTACGTGTGCACATGTCGAAAAAACAAATGGATATCAATCGCAGCCACAGCCACAGCGCGATTGGGCACAGCGCACTAAGAGAATGCTCTAAGCTTTGCCAGTCACAAATATATTGATACTTGATATATGTATATATATAGCTATATATGCATGCAGGTATTATGCTTATAAATAAGCTCTATTAAGCGCTATTATCAATAAATAAAATACAATTACTAGAGCCAAGGGGGCAACAAAATGTTTTTCAATCACGGCATAACAAGCATTTTCATTAAGGCCTAAGCAAAATAGTTGAACAAATGGCTTAGATAAAATAGCCAAAAATATGATGCGGCTAAGGCTGGCGAGTAAATACCCTGTATTAATGAGAGGAAGACAGAAAGGGAGAGTTAGAGAAAAGGAAGACGCTGCTAAGCCTCATCTCATCTATAATTTCTAAAAAAAAAAATAATATTTATTATAAAGCATGCATATTATTAATATACCCGTTTTAAATAGCTTATAATGGGTATTAAATAAAAAAAATGTAAGAGAAAGAGAGAGAGTTAGAGAGAGCCTCATTTCTTCTATGATTCCTAAAAAAAATAATAATAATTGTTATTAAATATGCATAATATCAATATACCCGTTTTGCATAGCTTATAATGGGTATTAAATTTAAAAAAAATGTAGGAGAAAGAGAGAGGGAGAGTTAGAGGGAGCCTCATCTCTTCTATAATTTATTAAAAAAATACAATAATAATTATAAAACATTCATAGTATCAATATACCCGTTTTGCATAGACTCTAATGGGTATTAAATAAAAATGTTCACAAAAATTGGGGAAAAGCAAGTCAAAACTCTAGACATGAGGCCAAAAACTCTTTGAGCAGAGGCGTAAAAAATTACGTACGTACGTATGTATATCTGTGTGTGTGCGTATGTGTGCGTGCGTGCCTGTGTGTGGTAAAACAAACGAAAGATGAAACAGCAGCTGGTCAAAAATTTGTTATAGCCTTTGTGTTTCAGTTAGCACCAACAAAATGCTGAACCCACAGGCCACGTGGCAAACAGCTAACTGCAGCAGGAACCTAACTCCAAAATAAAAATACAAAAAATGAAACAACAAATAGAGAGTGAGAGAGAGGGGGGGGGGGGTCGGCCTGGCTGGTCATGGCAGCGAAATGTAAAGGAAATGCTCACAAAGGCAATGAAAATTTGATTTTATTACAGGAATTTTGATTGGTTGCACTCGCACAATGCAATGTTGCCCGAAAAAGAGCAAAAAGGACACTGGGACAGACAGACAGAGAGAGAAAGATAGAGAGAGTCATGGACAGCAGCAGTTAAATGCTTAATTTGTGCTGCATAAAACGCTTTTAGATTGCCTGCCAGTTGGCCATTTAATGGGCAATCAAGCAAATTAGGGCGAGACGAGTGGGCGTGACAGCGCAAGTCTAGGGCGGCGAAAGGGTACAGTGAATGAGGTAGGGGGGGGGGGGCAGGCTGGTAGCCTGCAGCTGTTGCTGCCAATTAAGCAGCACTTTTAATTTTAATTAGTAACCAACGTGCGGCACTTAATTAATGACTAAAACTAAAGGATAAACAAGTCGGTGGCGTCTGTCCAAATGAATTATAATGCGCGCAATAAATTATAATAATAAACATAAATCGAGTGGCCTCACAGCCGCTAATAAACATACATTAGTGTGCGTGTGTGTGTGTGTGTGTGTGTGAGTTGTAATATATATATAATTAAGAGCAGCCCGTCCAGCCGCACACGCATTTGATAGATGCCAAACCGAGGTCCATGGCCCTTGGCCCTCTGGCCTCTGGCACAAATTAAAGACAGACACAATTTTCACTTTGGCTCTTAATTCAGCCACGCAGTAAATTAATAAGAGCCTCAAATTCAATTATGAGCGAGCTTCAAGGCGAAATGTACTTATGCCCGACTGCCCCCCCCCCCCGTCTATATAAATATGTATGTGTATGAAAACTGTCGCCAACCAAACGGGGCTAAGGGGTGAGGTGAGGTGAGGTGAGGTGAGCCTATTATCGGCAACAGAAATACTTGGAAATTGGGGCTTAACGTAAATAGACTTGAGTAATTGGACTATTTCAAAGGATGGCAACATCAAGCTCCTCAGCTGCCCCGCCACCCGCTCTCCTTTATGTCTAAAAATTATTAATAAATTTACATCCATTTTAATATTTGACCAAGCCGAGCGGCAAACAAACTTTTGTTTTGTCACCAAAAATAGATGAAGGAATACCCCTATTGTGTATTTGTCCATATTACAAAACAAAAGCTTGGCATTTCAGCATTAATTGAAAATGATTGATTCAAGTATTGGATATGAAATATATATCATTATTTCTAATATGGCTTTATATAATGCAAATTGATTTAAGAACTATGATGAAATGTTTTTATCTAGCTATCGATCTATCTATGTTTATCGTTACCACACTCAGATGAACTCAGAGTGAGCTACAGTGATCTTCGCTTTCTCAGATTATTTTAAGTTAAGTAAGCCATGCTCCCCAGATGAGTGAGAGATAGAGCGAGCGAGGCAGAGAACAGATGAATGATCCAGAGCGATCTCTGCCTAACTGATCATCGCTATGCAGAGTGAAGTCTTTTACTTGAAATCATCTAGAAACATTCTTCTCAGAAATTCTACCTGGGATCGCAAATAAGAGTTACGCATTCAATAAAATTGAAGCTCAAAAGAAAAAGTAGAAATTTCTACTTATAAATAATCTTGTTTGCCATGATCTTAAAAGGCGCATAATAGGAGTAGAATAATAATATTAGGAGTAGAAATCACAAGTCTCTAATAGATCGTTTTGAATTTGTTAAGAGAGTTTGTATTGTTCCACAAGCATGACAACAGTCTACCTTAATCTAAGTAACTCCTTTATTCAGAACCCTTTCAATGTCTATTAAAAGTTATCAAAATCAGCGCACTACAAACTTTTCAGTGTAAGATTAAACAAATCATTCGAGCATATGCTGAAAACTTGCAAATGCAGCAACTCAAATGCAGCTGCTTTGCAACCTGCATGCAAACAACAGACAAAGGACCTGGCATAATCCCATTGAAGTGCTTAATTAATGTACGGATTTTGAGTTGCCTTTTGTGCAATTAAAGTCCAAATCAACTGTCAATAAGCCATTACGCACACACATGCATTTAGCTGCAAGCTGTGACTATCTCGCCCCCCTCCACCTCCCCCTCCCCGTCCCATACCATCCACTCCTTTAACATTTATCGGCTCAAAGACTTGCTTGTCTATTGGCTGCTTTTGACAGCATTCTGTTGCAGTTTTTGTGCAAAAAAAGGTTGTTGACTTATCACGAGCTGTAAGCCTGGTGTCCCAATTGGTAATTGCTCAAATTGCTGTTCGTCTTATTGGACTGTGCAATTACGTTCGACAACATTGCGTATGCGTCATATTTGCCAAGACACACCAATTTTATTTGTGGTATTGAGTTTTGAGCAATTGACAAAGATTTAAAACTACCAAATTGGCAAAGCTGCAAGTATTTCTACTGAACTCTCTTCTATTGCTGCCACAGCAATCGCCTGACTTGGGGCCACTCTATGCTGGGCAGCCTGGGGCTGGCTAAGAGCTGCAATGCGAGAGGAGAGCAGTATTTGCATAATTGGATAGCGTCAGGAAATAGCATGTCGAACTCTAAATGTTTTGCTTTGTGTTGGTGAATATGTTGGTGAATATGTTGGTGTATATGTTGGTGTATATGTTGGAGTATACGTTGGTGTATATGTTGGTGTATTTGTTGGTGTATATGTTGGTGTATATGTTGGTGTATATGTTGGTGTATATGTTGGGGTAAGTATTAGTGAATTTGTTGGTGTATATGTTGGTGTATATGTTGGTGAATATGTTGGTGTATATATTGGTGAATATGTTGGGGTAAGTATTAGTGAATTTGTTGGTGTATATATTGGTGTATGTGTTGGTGTATTTGTTGGTGAATTTGTTGGTGTATTTGTTGGTGTACGTATTAATGTATATGTTGGTATATATCTTGGTGTATATGTTGGTGTATATGTTGGTGTATATGTTGGTGTATTTGTTGGTGTATTTGTTGGTGTATATGTTGGAGTATACGTTGGTGTATATGTTGGGGTAAGTATTAGTGAATTTCTTGGTGTATATATTGGTGTATGTGTTGGTGTATTTGTTGGTGTATTTGTTGGTGTATTTGTTGGTGTATTTGTTGGTGTATTTGTTGGTGTATGTGTTGGTGTATATGATGGGGTAAGTATTAGTGAATTTGTTGGTGTATATATTGGTGTATGTGTTAATGTATTTATATGTAAATATGTCGATGTATATGTTGGTGTATATGTTGATGTATATGTTGGTGAATATGTTGGTATATGCTTAAACATATATTTCAGCATGCACGATACCTAGAATTCACCATTTAAGCAGATCTTATGAGAGCTAATGACAATGAAAACCGAAAAGGAACGTAGTCTTTTGCATATAGAATCAAAGACTGTAGGAAAACTTAAAAAACATTCATAATATCAGAAAGGTAAGAAATAAATTCATAAATTCATTCACTCACTCATTTATTACATGCATTTTATAGATTATACATATGATATATAACATATTACTCTTCCGGTTTCAAATTGGGCGCATAGAGCACAACCCCATCAAATTCAACTTCCTTCAGATTATCCGGAGGTGGATAATCGTTCAACCATTCAAGCTGTACTATGTTCACAAACTTGTCGAAGTCGTCTTCAGTGAACAGGTGCTGATAAGGATAAACGAGGTGTTGCTTGTGATACGAGCACCTGGGATGATAGACCCAGCGTCGCGGACGTATCAATTTGTCACCGTCTTTGTCATTCCGTCTTATAGATTCGCCATCCTGTTCGCTCTGAACATGCAAGCTAATGTGGGTCATTGCATCGATTATCATTTGCCTCAAACTCGGATTTGCTTGGAACTCCTGCATGACACGCTCTGTGGTGCCAATTGGCTTCTTCTCCTTCTCCAGGCCCAGCTTGCGTAAGCTAAATAGCATGGGCATTGGCAAATGAGGGAATCGCACACACTTCATAACCGTCTCAAGGTGCTGGAGCCGTTCTTCCGACTTGCTCAGCCAACGGAGTGCAGAGAAGAACACCTCGGCCTCACAGTTAACACCGATTGTGTCGCGATTTAACATGCTCAATAGATGTTCAAGCTTCAGATCTTTGATTAGTCCACTGCCCACCATGGCCAAGAAGTAGCCACGTACGCGATCCAATAAGATATCTCGCACGTCTGTCAGCAGTGGCAATGGCTCGGCCTCCAAAAATATTTTGAACCCGATTTTCTCCCGCACATAGGGCTGAGAGATCAGCTTAAAGCAGTCATTTTCAAGTTTACCAATCTTCAAATGTCTAGCTGCCTGCAGCACTTTAACGGCGTTGAATAAAGTGACGGGCGTACGAAAGCGTATCCATTCATAGATTAGCTCAAACGCCGATGGGGGAACGTCAGTCTCGGTGAACTCAAAGAATTCAATGTCCCATTTTTTGGTGGCGAACCAGGCCGAGGACATTTTCAGCAAGGTGGATATGCATCCGAACCAGCGATCGCCGATTTTAATAAAAACGTTTGGATCCAAATTGTAGTTGACCCTATCGGCTATCAGTTTTTCAACCTTTGGTTTTTGCGGCACTTTCAAAACGTAGATGGGATTCTCTATGAAATCGACAAAATTGTAAATCGATCGCTCATAGACCCTGGGTGCTGGCAAACCGTACGAGCTATCGTCTGAATAATCCATGAATTCCTCCCAAATTACTGAATCGCCTGGGTTGGGTGTTATATCGGATCTGTCCGTATTACTCGTAGAGCTTCTAGGTGTTTCATCCTCGCTCGTATCGTAGTCCATATCCATCAATTCTTCCATTTTTTCCATTTTTTCCAAATATTCCGAGTATGCTGCAGATATCTCGTCGAGAATATCTTCCGTTATGTATTCGGAAACATAAGCGGTTAAATGCTCAGTAGTGTCCTCCTTCAGATTCTCAATGAGATCATTCATGATAAAATCGGAAACACAATCCACTAACTTATCATCATGAATCCTTGCCGCATACCCGGGCTGCTCTATTAGCGCTTCAGTATCCACTGGTTTTGGTTTACTCTTGCGTGTAAACTCTTTTTTTAAATACTTAAATATCATCTTTTCTGTCTCTTCTTGAGTAGCATCCAAAGAGCCTATCGATCGAATTCCAGTGATCCTTAATAGATCCTCTATAAGTATATTCGCATTTACTAATTTCTTTACATATTTCATAGTTTTATCCGTCATTTTGTCAAGCTTTAGATTTTTAACTGTATCTTCAACGACCTCATCGAGGACACAGCCAGATATTTTTCTGCTTAAATCGTTAACATCGTCAGCACCTGAGGCTTCCTTAGCACCGCTCACGACTTCTGC
The DNA here is from genome assembly GCA_035045965.1 of Drosophila aldrichi. Taxonomy (NCBI): domain Eukaryota; kingdom Metazoa; phylum Arthropoda; class Insecta; order Diptera; family Drosophilidae; genus Drosophila; species Drosophila aldrichi. The sequence goes on along the minus strand of JAWNOM010000484.1, from coordinate 14,407,486 downwards.
AACCACAGTTCGCGTGACGTACTTTATAAGGCTTTTAATGCTTGGACACTCCTTGTCGTCATCGTTATCGGAACTCGATGAAGAGCTTTCTAGAGTATCAAAACGTATTCATTGACTACAAATTGACAATTCGTATCACTTGATATCGACTTACTTTTGACTTCGACCTGATGTCTTGGATAATGTTTACTTGGCCGAAGAGTATGTTGCAAATATTCTAAAAATTCAAAATGGTTATTTCGTTGTAAATTGTCTGTATGCATGCCTATTGATGTCTTACCTCTTTTGTGAATAGCATCGCCCAGAGAATGGTTATAACCTCGATAACTACGTAGAAGACATTCTAGAAATGCAAAACGAATTGAAACTCTTCCAATTAGACTTCTATCTATCGACTTACCTCCGCTACTATCAGAATCTTTTAACGAATAATTGCCATCTCCAACATTGTATTTACTTGCTAAAATTTCCAAATATATATTTATTTTGTATTCTCATTAATTGAAGTGTTCTTACCATTTCCAGTAGCATCGCCTCCTACACAGTCGGTACATCCCTTAACCCTATGTAACGTACATTCTACAAATGCAAAAAGATTTTATCTATTTCCTATTATTTTATATTCTCATATCGACTTACGTGAGCTACTATCAGAATCGGCTAAATAATAACCCTCAAGACGACGTTTTCTTTCTAAAATTTAAAAATTATTCAATTGTTATAAATGTCCCCTATGCATTCGCATTGATGTCTTACCAGGCCCATAACTATATTCCTTTTGGATCGTATCACATGGTAGATCGTTCCGTTTGGTTTCTAAAATTCAAAGCGATTTCCTCCATTACAAGTTGACGTTTTGTAATCTCTTTTAAGTCGACTTACCTAACTTACTTTTCCCATCACGAATAAACTGGGGCGCTGCACGCACCGTATAACTACATGCTAAAATTTCAAATCGGGTTTATCCATCAATAATTGGGTATTTTTATTAATCTCTTACCTTCGTTATCGTCACTTTCGCTAGAGGAATCATCACTTCGTTGCAAGGCCAATTCGGTTTCTAGAATTTCAAATTTTTTTCATATTTATAGATTAACTACATTATTTTCATAGAGGTTCTATTACCAATTTCAAAGGTATCAGCGCCTTTGTAAGCCTTACATTCGATAACACTCGGCTTGCTTTCTAACATATCTGAGCGAATTTATCGATTACAAACTGACTTTCTGTACTCTCACTTATATCAACTTACCCGGGTCACTGTCAGTATCACTTGACGAATCGGTACTATCGTGAGTAGTGTGTTTGCATTCTGGAATTTCAAAATTGTTTCAGCTGTTATAGATTAGTTTATGGTGTGGTCATTGATGTCTTCTTACCAGTTTTATAGGTAGCACCACCTTTAGCATTATCACATGCTGCAACACTCTGCTTGCTTTCTAAGATTTCAAAACGATTTCATACATTACAAATTGACTCACTTAAATCGACTTACTTGTCTTATAGTCCACACCACTAACGGAACTGACTCCCGCACGAAGCGTGAGGTTACTTTCTGCTTCTTCAAATCGTTCGCTCCTCTTCTTGTCCACATTACTAATGGAACTGACTCCTGCGCGAAGCGTGAGCTTACTTTCTGCTTCTTCAAATCGTTCGCTCCTCTTATTGTCCACATTACTAACGGTACTGACTCCTGCACGGAGCGTGAGGTTACTTTCTGATTTTTCAAATCGTTCGCTCCTCTTATTGTCCACATTACTAACGGTACTGACTCCTGCACGAAGCGTGAGGCTACCTTCTGAAATTTCAAGTAGCATTCAACTATCAAAAATTGACTATTTTTATTCACTTACCTTCATCATCATTATCTTCGCCTAACAATTCACTTCCATGGATTTCTAAAATATCTAATCAATTTTATTCATTACAAATCAACTTTACGTATACCCAGAACCCATTGAAAATGAAATTTCAGTGTATAATGGGTTTGTGAGAATGTATATAATAGTCATAGAGGAGGAGGAGGAGTGTGGTAGAGCTGAATCGATCTAACCATGTTCGTCTGTCCGATCGTCTGTTCGAACTAGCAGTTTTGAGATTATTATGAAGATCTTTATAATGATTAACGTATAATGGTCTATATTTCAAACACTAACACATCATTATCATGATGCATGCTTAAAAATACAAAATGATTAGAAAACTTCAGCTCTAAACAGAGATAGGAATATTTTCTGGTCGGGCAATCCCCCCCGGAACGAGCCTTATTTGATATCCTAACACTTATGTCGACTTACCAATGTCAGCTTCCGTCATAGAATCATAACCTAGAGAATCGATACACACATCCATTATATATTGGTTTTTCGTATTGTAAAGACTTACCATAGTGATCGCTTGTATCACTTGCATATTCGTCAACTTCTGAAAAACTGCGAGTGCTTTCTAAATTTTCAAAATGATTTCATCCATTACAAATTATATTCCGATTTGTACTCTTATGGATATCGTCTTACCTGTTTGACTTAATTCTTCGCCTTCAGAGAAACGACATAACATAACACTCGGCTTAAATTCTACTAGGTCTAAAGGATTTCATCCATTACAAAAATATTATTATATACTATATTCTCACTTAAGTCGGCTTACCGGTATCATCCTCACCACCGTCCAAAAATTCATGACGTAAAGATGCTTGGCTGCGTCGAAGACTATGTTGGCTTTTCGGGATTTCTAATTGATTTCCTCTATTATTAGTTGATTCTGTATTCTGATCAATGTTGTCTTACCTTTCTCTATGGATTCATCTTCTAGGGATTCCAGATGTAAAGATGCGTGGCTACGTCGAAGACTATGTCGGCTTTTTAGAATTTCTAATTGATTTCATCTATTATAAATTGATCTTGTTCATTACAATGAATGTTATCTTACCTTTCTTTTTGGATTCATCGTCTGATGAATCAAGACGTAAGGATCCGTGGCTGCGTCGAAGACTATGTCGGCTTTGTAGAATTTCTTATGGATAATAGATGAATTATAAATTGACCTCGTTCATAACAATGAATGTTATCTTACCTTTCTTTTTGTATTCATCGTCTGAGGAATCAAGACGTAAAGATGCGTGGCTGCGTCGAAGACTATGTTGGCTTTCCGGGATGTCTAATTGATTTCATCTATTATTAGTTGATTCTGTATTCTAATAGATGTTATCTTACCCTTCTTTTTGGATTCATCGTCTGAGGAATCAGGACGTAAAGATGCTTGGCTACGTCGAAGACTATGTTGGCTTTTCGGAATTTCTAATCGATTTCATCTATTATAAATTGACCTCGTTCATTACAAAAGATTTCGTCTTACCTTTCTTTTCGGAATCATCGTCTTGGGACTCAAGATGTAAAGATGCGTGGCTTCGTCCAAGACTAAGTTGGCTTTGTATAATTTCTAATTGATTTGATCTATTATTAGTTGCTTCTGTACTCTAATAGATATTGTCTTACCCTTCTTTTTGGATTCATCGTCTTGGGGTTCATTACGTAAGGATTCGCGGCTTTGTTGAAGACTATGTTGGCTTTTCGGAATTTCTAATCGATTTCATCTATTATAAATTGACCTCGTTCATTACAAAAGATTTCGTCTTACCTTTCTTTTCGGAATCATCGTCTTGGGACTCAAGATGTAAAGATGCGTGGCTTCGTCCAAGACTAAGTTGGCTTTGTATAATTTCTAATTGATTTGATCTATTATTAGTTGCTTCTGTACTCTAATAGATATTGTCTTACCCTTCTTTTTGGATTCATCGTCTTGGGGTTCATTACGTAAGGATTCGCGGCTTTGTTGAAGACTATGTTGGCTCTTCGGAATTTCTAATCGATTTGATCTATTATAAATTGACCTCGTTCATTACAAAAAAATTCGTCTTACCCTTCTTTTTGGCATCATCGTCTTGGGATTCAAGATGTAAAGATGCGTGACTTCGTCCAAGACTATGTTGGCTTTTCGGGATTTCTAATTGATTTCATCTAATATAAGTTGACCTCGTTCATTACAATGAATGTCGTCTTACCTTTCTTTTCGGAATTATCGTCTTGAAAAGCTTTAGAAGATAAAGCACTCGGTTTGAACTCTAAAAACTCTAAAAGATTTCATACATTACAAAATATGTCTATAGAGCTTCTACAATATTTTCACTTAAGTATTTTTACCTTTCTTATCCGCAGCCCTGGCCAATGATTCATGACACAAAGATGCACGACTTCGTAGAAGACTATGTTTGCTTTTTATAATTCCTAATTGATTACCATCTATTAAAACTTGGGTTTGTATTGTGGTGAATGTTGTCTTACCTTTCTTCTCGGAATCATCGTCTTGGGATTGGTGACCCAAAGAATGGTAGCTTCGATAAAAACCATGTTTGCTTTTCATAATACCTATTTGATGTCATCTATTAAGAATTTATTTTTATATACTAATGGATGTTGTCTTACCTTTCTTTTCCAAATCATCGTCTTTGGACTCTAGACACAAAGATTGGTAGCTTCGATGAAAAGTAGGTTTGCTTTTCATAAGACCTAATTGATTTCATCTATTAAAAATTGTTCTTGTATTGTTATGAACGTTATCTTACCTTTCGGTTGGGCATCATCGTCTTGGAAATCGTGACATAAGGATTCGTAACTTCGCCGAAGGCTATGTTTGCTACTTAACATATCTAATTGAAATTCATTTACCATAAATTCACTTTTGTTATTCAAATGTATGTCGTCTTACCTTTGCTTTTGGCATCATCACCTAGGGAATCGGTACGCACTAGACTGTGTTTGATATCCAACACTTCCAAACGAGTTCATCAATTACATATTGATTTTAGATATTTGAACGACTTACCTTTTTTTTGATCACCAACGCTTAAAGACTTGGAACTTCCTGGAAGACTTAGTTTGCTTTCTAAAGGTTTAAAATGATTTTATGCATTACAAATGAATTTGAGTGTTCCGCCAAGGCGACTCACTTGTATCCATGACATTTTCATCGTACTTCTTTTCAAATGTAACCTTAATTATGTCACTCACACAGGACTCTATAAGGCCCTTAGATTGCTTAGCAATTTCCTTGCCATCTTTACCTTTCTTATTCTTATCGCCCTTATTGGACTTATGTTTGCCATTCGGTTTACGCGACTTTACATCTTTGCCGTCAAGTCCAGTTTCAGTTTCAGTTCCTGTATCGCTGTCCGATTCAGCTTCATCGTCGGCTTCATTTTCAGAAATTGATTCAGCTTCATCATTGTCGGACATTGTTTTTTTTTTTTTTTTTTGCCTCACAGAATATAAAATAATTTTTATTTTTCCTTATTCGTTTTTTTTTTTTTTTTTTTTGGAATTTCGGAGCTGTTTTCAGATTATTATGCTGAATGAAACTGAGCTCATGTATTCCAGTTTCCTGCTGCCTCAGTTCGATATATGTCTAAGCCTACTCTTTTTTGTTTTTTGATGATGTACATATATATAATAATATGATATATAAATATGTACATCTATATTAATATTTTTTAATGCTCTTCTATGCAATTCTCATAGAGGTGTTTCTTATTTTGGACTTATACTACTTTCTTTGACTCTACTTCGCTATTATTAAATTTTTAAATATTTCCATGAGCTCGTATCTATATTAATGTTTTTTTTTTAATGCTCTTCTATGCAATTCTCATAGAGGTGTTTCTTATTTTGGACTTATGCTACTTTCTTTGACTCTACTTCCACATTATTAAATTTTTAAATATTTCTATGAGTTCCTGGACAATCACGAGGCATATTTTTAGTCCGCTCTTCTATGCAATTCTCATGGCTTTATGCTCTGCTACTTTCTGTAGCTATTTTATCCGTCTTTGACCCACTTTGACTTGGCACAAAGCCATATGGCTAGAGTATTAACAGTTCTTCATGCCGAAGTGCCTTTTTTTCTCTCGCCATTCTCCCCCTTTTTCAATGCACATTTTTGCGCTCTTTTTGCGCTCGTCTTCGTTTTTGTGTCAAGTTTGCCTGTTGCACTGCCAGCTTGGCACAATTCTCCCCTTTTTTCGCTAAATTATAAGCGATGTTGTCGCTGTTGCTTTTATTGTTGCTGTTGCTGTTGCTGTTGCTGCTGGCCGTTGCTGTTGCTGCTGGCCGTTGCCTTTCTCGTTGGACTGCATTGTGTGACGGCCATTGTCTGGCGCATGTCTGGGCGGCAACGGCGTTCGCAACAATTGCATGGCTTTAATTAAAAAGTTAAATTTTTCCCACTGCCGGCCTATAAAACTTGCACAAAACAACAACTTCAGAGACTGAACGAACGAGTCCTACTTACTTGGCTGGGCGCAGTAAACATGCCAGCCAGAGACCCGAAACTTCAGCTGGCCAGCAGCAACCTGAAGCTTCTTTCAAACATTGTTGTGCCATCATCAAGCAAAGACATTTACTGTAGTGCTGCTCCTGCTACTCCTGCTGCTCCTGCTGCTCCTGCTGCCTTCATTTAACAGCGTCTTTAACGTTCTCTTATCATCAGGATCCCCATCGACATTAACATCAACACAATGCAGCATTCTCTTTTGTCGGCCAATAACATTTCTGATGCCTGCGGCAAATTATATTACATTATAAGCAAATACCTACAAGGACATGATGGCCACGCCGCCAACGCCCCCCTCTCCTTCCCGGCGCACGTTGTAAATTTTAATTGAATAATGACTAAACGCAAAAACTTATTTAGATTGTCTTTCCATCTAGATGTATATATATATACATATATATGTATATAAACACCCACGGCCCGCGGCCTGTCAATCACATCCGTCTTAAGTGTGCCTTCTTATTTCGGTTTTTTCTCATTCAGAATTTCAGATTTCTTATACTCATTCACGGAATGAAATGAGTATATTAGTGTTATGCAATATCTCACTGTCGGTTTGTGGGCTAGACACTTGATTAAAATATGGCAGATAATATATTCGTTGGCCTACATATGATAATAAATAAAACCTACGCTCCTTGCCTACAATTAGAGATAAATATATATACAAAGAGAAACATTTATTCGAATAATATCAAAATCATTTTTTTTCTTTTAGTATATAATTATAATTATAATATTTGCAGATTCTTTAATTATGCCAAATATTTGTCAGAGAGAGAGAGAGAGAGAGTTGCCCACTCAAATTCTGTTCGATTCAAACATATCCCCATGTAAAATTTTCTATTAAACCCAGGACAATTATATTCAACTTGCTTTAGTTCTACGGGAAAACTCTATATACTTTATCTGAACAGTTACAATCGCGTCCCGATGACGCCAAATGGCAAGGGTATAAATTTTTTTCGATTTACAGAAATTATAACTATCGAGAATTATCGAAAACGAATTTTTTCGATTTATCGCGATTTTCGAGTGCATAAAACAAAGTTTTAGCTATAAAATACTTATCTATCATTGATCAAAAAAATCAGCCAGCTGGGTATTCTGCAGTCGGTAGCTCCCGGCTGCACCGTTCTTGCATGTTTTTGTTTTTAATTTAGATGCGTCCAAAATTGAAGGGAATCGCATAATCTGCGTGGCTAATCGCCAAATGTTTTGCGGTCGCATCTCAGCCAAGCTCCCGCCCACGCCCACTCGCTCTGGCTGGCCCTCCCTCTCCCGCTCACTCTCTTTGCTGTCATGGTTGACTCTATACATTCTCGTCTAATTGGCATTAGCCTGACGTTTGCCGTTGGCGCTCTGGCCAAAGTTTTGCAACGGCAGCGATAGCTTTGGACGTTTTAAATAAAATTAACACAGAAATTATTTTAGTGTGCGCCAATTTTAAGCCGATTATGCCATTGGCCAACAACAACAACAGCAACAGTTTCTGCCATGTCATGTGGATTGTTTAGCAACGACTCAAACTTTATCGAAATTAGTTTCGATCAGAGCTTCAATCAACTCGATTGCAAATTTGAATCTATGAATATCTGACTCCCGTTGAATTGATAATACAATTTATCGAACTCCAATCGAATGAACTCATTGGCGACACTTTTAGCCAGACTTTTCTATAACGGGCCTTTGGTACTTGGCTCGAATCGATGCGAAGCAGTCCTAAGGCAACAACAAACGAAAATTACATTAAAAGAAAACTTAAGAGGCTGCCCAAAAAGCCACAGGGATCAGCTTTTCAACAAGCCAAAAAGCTACAAACTGTGCGCTGAGCATGAACGAAGCCCAAATACCCTGTAATGTGTGGTAAGGAAATGAGTGCTGCGAGTCTGCTCAGCTGATTACTTGATGGATTTCTTAATGTGTAATGGTACTACTACTACTACTACTACTACTTAGGCCCTATCCCTAGTCTCGTATACCCTCGTTCGGGAGTGCCTCCATTAGAGTCGTATAGTCGGTCGCTGCTCATGCATGAGGCTTATGTTTGCTTTTCAAAAGTCGCCGACATTGACTGCACAGACAATGGGCCCAATCAACCTGTACCACCAGCACCCCCACCCCCCTCTTCCCGCTTCTTTCTCTTACCCCACTGGCAACTGTCACTCTGGATTCCCCTAAACATGAGAAGGGCACCGAGACCCTGTGCAAATTAAACGCTTAACTAACCATTAAACAAAGTTTTGCTTGTAGCTCTGCGGTTTGTGTTGTTCTTGTTGTTGTTGTTGTTGTTACTGTTATTGTTGTTGTTGGGCTTTTGCTTTTGTATTTGTATTTGGCTTTGCTGTTCTTGGCGCTTGTTATTTTTAATTAAGCAAATTTTCGCCACAAATATAAGAAAACAAGCATCACACTTAAAAATTGAAACACATACACATACAATGCATGTGTGTGTGTGTGTGTGTGTGTGATTGCGGTTAGTTGATTAAATAAGGTCGCTGCTATGTTTGTTGGCCCACACAGCAAATTGTTAATTAAAAATATTTGATGCCTGCCAATGTACGTATGTATGTGTGTGTGTGTGTATCGCTATTTTGTATGTATGTATTACATAATCTAATTGGCAGCTTATTCATAGGCTGCAGCCACAATGCACAACTAATGCAACCAACTGGCCTAAGTGAAAGTGCGAAATGCTTTGGCTAAGAAAATTGGTTAGCCACATGCACAAGCACACGCACACATACAAATGTGCATGCGTCTATGTGTGTGAAAGAGAAACTGATTGACATGCCATACATATATTAAACTATCTTATGGAGAATACAACAATAATATCTAGATATATGTATGTATGTATATAAGCTATCAGCTATATTCAGAAAGGTATGCATACATACACACATACATGCATGTGTATATGTATACATACATGCATACATATATTCATACATACATGCATACAAACATGCATACACACATGCATACTTTACATACATGCATACATACAAGCATACATGAATGCATGCACACACACATGCATACATACATGCATTCATACATGCTTACACACATGAATACATACATTCATACATAAATGCATACATACATGCATACACACATACATACATGCATACATGCATTCATACATGCTTACACACATGAATACATACATACATACATAAATGCATACATACATGCATACATACATGCATACATACTTACATACATACACTCATATATACATGCATACATGCATGCATAAATACATGCATACATATATGCATACATACATGCATACATACATGTATACTTTACATACATGCATGTATACTTTACATGTATGCATGCATGCATTCCTGCATGCAAAAAATCTTGCATACCTACACATATACATACACACATTTATCTTTTTGATAGCTTATATATGTATAAATATATGTACATATGGATTGTTCATATTCGACGAATCCCTCTGGCAACCCTGCAAGGTTGCCCATATTCTTTTTTATTTTATTGATTATTTTATTTTTTAATTTATTTCTTTTAAATCAAAGAAAAAACTCCGTTAATAATAAACATTTTATTTGGTTCAAGTAGAGCACATCACTTTTTGCGTATAATAGCTCTCAAATGCCCGCCTTGAACCTATACGGCGTATTGCGCCCAGGTCTGCCAAAATATGTAGGGTTGTCAGATGGGTCCATCGTATATGGACAACACTACAGGGATACATCAATTTATATACATATATTTACATACATCTCTCGCTATAATTAGAAAATCGGTAGATTAGTTTTGCGCTGACCATATTCAACACTTTTATGGGTGGCCATATTTTGAGACAAATTTATAATATACTCAGGCAAGGGTTTAACACCTACACACACACACACAAGTAAGGTAATACTATAAAATGTAAAGCAAACTGGGAGTCAGCTGTTGATAAGGGGAAAGGCCAAAAAGAGATTGCGGTTCAGAGTTGCGTGCGTTTTTGTTGCCTACTTTTAGGCTGAGCCGCACATTACTTGTTCCAGTAGTTGTGTATGTGCATGTGTGTGTGTGTGTGTGTGTGTGTGTGTGTGTGTGTGTGTTCGACTCTAACTAGAAGCCGTTTCAACGGCTTGTTTATCTAGTTGTACATTTATTTGGCTAACTGCCTTCAACCACAAACTGTTTGCCCGCCCATGCTTAACTTGAAAATGCCAGCCAGCCGTCGCTCTCTCTCTCTCTCACTCTCACTCGCTCCCTCTCTCTCTGTTTCTCTATACATACACACATTTTTATTTAGCAACAGCACATTTGACGCTTTGGCAATTTACGTAAAATTTTACGAGGCTCCATTGTAAAATTTGCCATGCACATTTTATGGCTTTGCTGGTCAAAACATTTCAACCTGCACCATAAAAATAAAACCGAACCAACAACAAATCGCTTTATATAAATAAATAAATAGAATGAGCCTGCGGGCGGCTACATCAATAACAATGCCAGCCAGCAATTGCAAAAACAATTGCGATAATAAAACAACAACAAATGTTAACTGTCTTTTCATATGCATAAAACTCTCATGAAATATTTAAATTATTCGCAAATGCGCTCAGGCAATTGAAATAGATTATTATCATAATAATCTTTGCCTATCGCCAGCAGACAGCGAAGTGTCAAATAAAATACGCTCAGAATCAATCAGCAACAATGTGGGAAAATCTCTGGAATAGCTTGAATGCAACAATTCTGTTATCCGGCCATCCTGTTGTTTATCCCATTAACAATTTATCCTTTTATGCTGATAGTCAGTTGTTCTGTCAGCATGTTATCCTGCTAGTTTGTTATACCAGCTATATAAAATACTATTCTTGTATCACATTATCATTATATTGATATTGTCTTGTTATCCCTTTATCCAGCTAGCATCTTATCACACTATCCAGTTATCCTATCATCCTATTATTTTGATGTACTGCTATTCTGTTATCCTGCTGTCAGATTATCCTGCTGTTCTATTATCCAGCTATAATGCTTTTCTGTTGTCGAGTTAGACTGTTATCCAAATATCCTTAAATAATGTTGAATGATGTTAAATAGTGTTATCCTGTTATTCAATAATCATGTTATCCTACTATCTAAATAAAATGATATCCTGTTATGCTATTTTTAAGTTATTATATTATCCCATTATCCCATTATTCTTGATGAATATTAGAAAGGAAATCTTAAAGTCATTTGACTTATCCGATATCGGTTTACTGAAACACAAGTCTGAAATAAAAACGACGCATGAGAAGTTCTTGGTTAATAGTCAAAGTTCTCCTTAACATTGTATACCTTACATTATTGCTACATCACATGATATTATTTTGTATCTATGGAGCAACCTGTCGAGCTAGGCCTTCAATATATTAATTATATGTACATACACATATTATTTATACATTCATCTTAAGTGCCCATTTTATCAACACTCAGCTTCTACACTAATTTAAATTTTTATCCATATGGTACAAATTATTATTATTATTATTATTTTCTTTTTTTGCAGCTATTACTTAACATAATAACTTACACTTTACACTTTGACTTGGCTTCCTTTTGTGTCACATCGTTGACTCTCTACAGCGACAGCATTTCATATGCAAAAGTTATTATTGAAGCAACTTTTTGACAACTTCTGAAATATTTCTGTTGATACTTACATAGTTTATAGTTCGAATACCCATTGCATGTGTTTTTTGGGGCATATATGTGACAAAGAACGGGAGTAGAGTTGCCTTAAAAAAATATATGAATTTGCTTGAGGTAAGTCATTCGCTTAAGTCTATTGATATTGAAAACTGAGTACGAACAGTGGATAAAGTCAATATTAATTTGAATGGACTTAAAGCTACACTAAAAAGTCTTGGCAGCTCAATATGCCACATAGAGTCAATTTACGAGGTATCTATTGTGCGATTCATTTGCTAATAATACTTTTATGTGACTTAAGCCGCTTTGTCATGCGTACTTCTTAACTCTGACTGAATGCATAGGTATGTGTGAGTGTATGGGTACGTGTGTGTGTGTGTGTGTATGTGTGTGTGTGTGTGTAAAGAGTGCCTTACATGCTCTTGCAAAGCGAGCATTGAGCCGATTGAGAACAATAACAAGCAGTTAAATAAACAAAAGCAACTTAATATGTAATATATAAATAGTTGAATATATGTATGTATGTTTTCCATATAAATACATACATACATATACATATATATATTTACTGAATGTGCTTGCATTTGTCATCTGCTCTTCTATATGTAAAATAAATTCTTTTTACACATATCTTAGCTTATTTTTTTTTTCTATTTGTAGCGCATCAAAAAGTCACATTAGCTGGGCATTTTAATGATTGTGGCATGCGTTCAGAAGTATGCCACATTGGCCAGTCGAAACCATTTTCAATAAACAGACGACGTAGCTGAACCATTTGTTATTATTGTTGTTGTTGTTGCAGGCGCTCAAAAACAATCAAATATGGAAATTTCGTACTAACCAACTGGCCAAGCGATGCCTCACACACAAATAGAGTCAGAGAGAGAGAGAGAGAGAGAGAGATATATAATCCACATATGCCGGCACATGTCGTCTGTCCACAGCGCTGCCTGTCCGTCCGTCTGTCTGTCGCTGGCATATCCACAGTCGCCCCGCCAGTTGCATATTTCTGGCAAATTCCAATGGCAAGATAACTATTTTCGATTGCGCATTTCTGTTCGTTGAGGCGGAAATATTTCAATTGTGACGCTGACTTGTAATTTTTCATGAACACGAACAGAGAAAAAAGGGTGCAGTGTATGAGTGTGTGTGCGGTGTAAGCTTGCCGGGGAAATTGAGGGAAAAGCCGTTCTAGGCAACTGACACTCTCAATGCACAAACACACACACACACACAGACAGTTGCTGATAGCAATTGTTGTAGTTGGCTTATATTTTTGTACTCTTCTTTTTTTTTTTTTTGGCTCATCACTGCAAGTGTATTTACAGAGCGCTTTTGTGTGTGTCACACACGCACACACACATACACACACACACACGCACACACACACTTAAACACGCACAGGAACAAATGCAGTAAACCACAAATGTTTGTTACTCCATTACGTTTGTTACAGATTTTGCCTATGTGTATGTGTGTGTGTGTGTTGCCTTTTGGCTAGTATATTTACTATACGTATGTATGTATGTATACACACTTAGGCATACATATATACGAAAATACAGTGCGCGCCATCGGCATAGCGCATCCGAACACATTAACGCACTAATGATTATTTTCTATGAAAGACTTTTTATACCCTGAACCCATTGAAATGGGAAATCAAGATATAATGATTTCTTTAAATGCATGTAATATGCAGAAGGAGGCGTAGCAGACCGCATAAAGCATATATATTTTTGATCAGGACAACGAGCTGAGTCAATTTAGCCCTGTCCGTCTGTCTCTCTGTCGATTTTAGAAGGTATAGCAGCTAAGGCATTTTTTTGTAAGTTCGTATATTCGCAAATCAACTTTGTTTCCAAAAATCGATAACTAGTTCCGTTTTCATGTATTGTTATCGATTAAAAACTTATCGAAAATCAGTTAAAAAATTAAGAGTTAAAGTCTCTAAATAGTAGAACTATAGAATTTTTGTTATAATAAATAAATTTGATTTTAGCCAAAAAAATAATAATAATAATAATAATATAATATAATATAATATAATATAATATAATATAATATAATATAATATAATTTAATATAACAGAATAATAATACTAAAAATAAAATCTTTATGAAGTAAAGTCTTTCATAAATAAGATGAGATTATAAAATATATTTATTTACAGCTTGGCGCACCGCTAACTTATTCATAACTTAATCTAATCAATTTTGTTTCATTTGAAAAAGCAACAAAGCAGAGTTCAAAGCAAAAAAACTTCTAGGACTCTAGCTTAAATAATCTAGCAAATATACATATCTAAGCATTAGCTTATAAAGTGAAAGTTGTGCTATGCAGATGACTCGCGGTGTATATATGTATATACCTACATACATATATACATATATATACAGGCAACGCTCTCTGGCTCGACTACCCGCTGTGCATAAGTTTTGTCTGCACTCTCGTTGTGCCCCGATTTTTGGCATTGCAACGTGTTTTAGCCCAGTTCACAGTGTGCATAGGTTTAAGCGCATTCCCAAAAAGGCTTAACTGCATTTAGTTGCAGTGTGTGAGAGGCGTATCGGCTTTGTGGCCTCAATGCGTGCCACACTATCAATTGGTATTTACCTTTACAGTTGAACTTGAAATAATGCAATTTCCTGGCTTTACCTGAGGCAACTCTGCTCGGCCAGACTTTCACAGTTTCCCATTGTGGCAGCAGCATTGAGTGCTGTCTATTTTCAATATTCTCAAGCTCTGCTACCTACCTACCTACCTACCTACCTCTCTCCCTCCCTCTCCGCACCTTTTCTGACAGCTGTCAACGGCCTTTTCCAGTTCCTATTGCCGTTCAAGTTTTGACGTTTGCTTCTGTCAAGTGCCAGCGAAATATGTCAGAGCTGCGTTATTGCTCAACGTTTGCTCTGGCTGCCGATGTTAATCGATAGACAATTTCCTGTCGCACGGTCATTCTCCTTCGTTGACAACGCTTAACCAAACCCAAGTCAGTTCTTCGACAACAATTCGTTCTTTGTTATTGCCATATGGCCAGTTATCCAATTGAAAGCAGTTAGAGATAAGAGCCGCAAATGGAAATTGAAAATTGTCAAGAGATGAAGCAAGAATTGATAGTTAAACTAATTTTGATATGCCCAGCACCCATTGAGCCCATATAATAGGTATTGAGATTATTGTAAAAATGTATGGACTGACAGAAGGAGGCGTGGTAGATCCTCTAAAGTATTTATGTAGATCCTGTAACAAATGCTTCTTCCCTCGTAGAACGACGATAACAACTAAAATATCCTAATTCCATGCATTTCCTTATTATCGATAATAATCGATCAGCTTATTTGATTTGCGTTCTCTTGTAGATAATTAAGGTGAGTTTATCATATCTTATGTTACCTCTTTCTTTTTAACAGTTATCGATAATTATCGATAAGTTCACTTGATAACACAAATACCAAAGATTTCCAATTTACTGTCTATTTCTCTTTGATCTTCGACACAGATTTGGCATAGTTCAGATTTTGAATATCTCCACCATTTGGTAATCCAGCTAGAACAATAGTTATGCCACACTTCAGTTCCCATAGGTTCCATAGGTTTCCCAACCCAGGTTCCTCCTTTCTCTTACTCAAGCAACCACCATAGAAGTACTCTTACCTACAGCGTTACATTTTTTACCATCGAATCAGTTGACGGCCACATAGTTGACAAAATGTTTTATTTAGACTACATTTCTGACACTTAGGACAACAATATTTACGTTTAGGATAGCTACAGATCGTACAACTATAATCATCACATATATGGCACAAATGTTTTGGTTGTATATGTATGTAGTATATATATATAAATATATATGTTTTATATATATGAAGTTAAAATATTTACGCATATATTGCTCAACTTAGCCTATTACAGAGTAGTTTAGAATTATACAGCTTGCGAATTTGACTGATAAAAAAAAAAACATATATGATATATGTATGTATGTATATCTAAAGTATATATATAGAGGAAAACAAAGAAAACAAATAGACATAAGAAATGTATACCTAGAGTATAGGAAAACAAAATATTGCTATATATATAGAGAGAGAGAAAGCAAAAACGTTGATCGGCTCGTGACTCACGCAATCAGGCGCCTTGCAACCGCCGCCTTGCCACGGCAACGCCGACTGCTGGCACCACTGTACGCATTGTAGCCACCGCCGCTACCCACGCTGCTGGCACCGTCCCCGTTGAGCGTGGTGCTGGTGTGGGGCACGTAGAGGCTGATGTTGTTGCGTGCATGTCGATGGCGATAGCGATAGCCGGTGACCAGCTCACGCACCGTCTTGCGGTACTTGTCCGACAGCACGCAATATAAGAAAAAATTGGCAGCCGCATTGATGGCCACCAGCAGATTGAACACATTGCCCGCTATCCTTTGTATATTGATCTCGATGTCCACGTACTGCAGAAATATCAGATAGATGGCCCACGGCAGCTGGCAGACGATGAACAGCAGGACGACGGCAATCAGTGTGATGGTCACTCGATTCTCCTGCGATACGCTGCCCGTTATACCCGAGTTCGATTTGCGCTGCAATCAGTCAAAATTGGTTCAACAATTAGGGCGAATGGGCGTGGCTGTTCAGTTACCTTGGTACGCCTGATGCTGCTGGCATTGGTCAGATCGCCGCGCAAACTCTTCGAGCGATGCACCAGCAGAATAAGAAAACAGTTAAATGTGGCCAGCACGAACAGCGGCAGCAGCACGAACACAATCAGCGTGTAAACACTCCAGATATTGAAGTAGAGCGTATTCTGGCCCAGACTCGATAGCCCATTGGTGTAGAACGTCACCTGGAAACGATCCAAGTTTATCAAAATGCTAATAAATTGGAATATGTTTCATTTTCAATATGAAAAACTTGAATCGCATCGGCATAGCACGACTGTCAAATACTCGCTCGAAACTAACAAGTACTTAAATGTATTTATCCATATATCATATATCCATATTTTCTGATAAGTTCGCTTATACCAGAATTTTAGTAACTTAGAGAGTAAAATATTGTATGAATGTCATATAATACTTATAATGATTCAAGCTGATCTAACTATGTGGTATATATATAATATACAGTCGACTCTCGTTATTTCGAAATTCAAGGGACTCTTAAAATACTACGAATTATCGAATGTTTGAATCGAAATATAAAGAGATTTTATAGGGGACTCGTGAGTACTTTGAATTAATGAGAGGTTCGAAATATCGCAGGCTTGAAATAACGAGAGTCGACTGTATCTAGAGATCGAAACAGACAGATTATAATGGAACTAAGTAAAAGCAATTACCCAGATATATATGTTTTATATAGATATACATATATGTATACTTTTTTTTAGAAGCCTTAAAATAAAAGTAAAACAAACTTTAAAATAAAATTAAGCATTGGCTTTTGGTAGCTTTGGGTATATGTATATAATAAATGGGTTAAAATAATGGTATACATGACATTAAAGTTTTCTGTCCCTCCCCCCTAGAATTTCTGATTATTCCCTGCACAATTCTCGCTTGTCCAATGCAGTTGCTTGGTAAGTCCGTCAGGGCATTAAATTTACGTGCGATTCTCATTCTCATTCACATTCTTTTCTTACATTTTGACAGTATTCCGTAATGTTAAATGCGAATGCGCTGTTGTTGTTGTTGTTGTTGCTGCTGTCATTGTTGTTGTAGCTGTTGTTGTTGGCATCGTTGTTATAGTTGTAGTTGTCCTCGCTGCGTCTGGCACGTGACAACTGCAACAAGCTCGCAGTGGCCGCCGCTGTTGTCGGCTCAGTGGCTGCCGCAGTCACGCCCACAGAGGCGGACGTGAATGCTGGTAACCGGCGTTGCCTGCTTGGAATGTGGTCTGCCAAAGAGACAGCAAAAGAGAGAAAGAGAGGGAGAGTGGGAAATTGATTATGCGAATAAAAAGTATTTAAAGAGCAGCCAGCATTTAAGTTTACTTTACTTTACCTGGCTCACCGGCGCCGCTGCCGCTGTCGCTGTCGCTGCTCAAATCGAAAGGCTCCAGATAGCGAGACGTGGCTGCTGGCTCCTCTATATGCCATGCCGTGGTCATGGGCGTGGGCGTGGGCGTTGGCATGGGCGACACATTTGCCAGCGTCAGATTGCAGGGCCTATAGGCGCCATCAATCAATTTCCAATTGATGTCATATGTGTGCTCGAACGCCGTCGAGAGCGTAGTCAGCAGGCAGAAGAGCGCGACGGCTGTCAAAACAATACAAAGGCTGTGCTCAGTGCTGTGGCAGTGCAACGCCCAGGCCAGGACCAGACCGGGCCATACCTAGCGTAGGCGCTGCCCACTCACACCACTCACCTGCTATTACCTTCTTGGCCAGCGACTCCGTGCAGAATGTTTGTCTTTTGAGCGGATAGCGTATCGCTATAAATCGCTCGATAGTAAAGCACACGGCTATGTAAATTGAGATGTATGCTGTGTGTGTATGTGTGTGTGTGTGTGTGTGTGTGTGTATGGAATGGGAACAATTGAAGCAAGCCGATATCAGTATACAGTTGTTGAACACGAACGCGCTCACAGTCGAGCTATTAATAATGTGCCCCGCCCACAGCGCCCACTCATCAAAGTGCCTTTTGTAGGGCGGCTCACCTGTGCCCGCGTCTGTGCAAGGCGCTCAAATTACCTCAGTTAGTGGTCAACTAACTACCACAGTTAACTGTATATCTGTCTCTAATATATACATACATACATACATATATATGTATGTATGTACATATATATTGCTTAAACAATCTGCTTGATTAATGAGCGCTTAAACTCGTTCAAATATTGAATTCTGTATTCTGAACGCATTTCTGAGCTGCCTCAGTTTTCGCTTTCGCTTTCGTTTTCATTTTCAATTTACTTCTCAATTTTCGTCTAATTGTTTGTCCTCTGCTTAAGGCTGCTCAAGGATTTTCGCTTTATGGATTTTACATTTAAGCTCACTTTGTTTCGTGCCGCTACTGTTAACAACTAAATTATGTCGAGTTGAGGGGACTTGATGAGAAATGCTCTATAAACATTTCAATAATATATATATATACAATATATGTCTCAAGTCTGACTGGAATAGGAGATAGAATCCAAGAAATGGCTGATAGACTAAAGTCTCTGCCCAAAAGCCCATCTAACTACCGCAGCCTAACGATCTACCAGCTATCAACATTGAAGAAGACTCGGAGCAGTCTTAGAGCTACCACAGGACGGGTCTTGATCTCCAACATATTCCCCATAAGTTTACCTGTAAAAACTACACCCTCCAATTCTAGCTCATGTATTCTGTGTTCTGCTAATATTACGTTACCTAAAAGGTTGCAAGATCCTTCGATTATCCTTTCCATAACTAATTCCCAACTCTCCCCCATAATCACCTTTCGCAATTCTCACTTACCACACGCATCGCATAGCCACACGACGAATCCGTAGAGGCGCCAATACAGCTCACAATGGTATTTGATATATTCGTAGTGTTTGAGTGATAAAATTAATACAAAGGTCAGGTACGCAATATCCGTAATTGCCAGAGCCGTTAGATAAATATTTGTGGTGCACCTCATGCGCTTGCTAAACGAGAGCAAAATAAAATAGAAAATAGAAAATGGCAAATAGAAAACAGAAAATGGCAAATGGCAAAGCGAAAAAAGGAAAGCGTAATAGGAAAAAATTAGATCCCGGCTAAATAAATGAAAGTAAGTATTAAAGCAAATTGTTTGTTTGCGTATGCAAATCGGCTTGCACCACCACAGTGCGAAGGATCCGAGCGATGCAACTGCAACCAAATGCAGCAATAATTGAATAACCAAATTGGCAACCGGCAGACGACAAACGGCAGACGGCAGCCGGGCAACTGGATTGAAATCTGGCAAATGCACGCAAATGTCCGCAAGGTCATAAAACGTAACGTTTCATATTTAGTTGTTGGCAATTGTGAGATAGCGTTTTGCGGCCAATGTCGCCGCGGAAATGCCCTATAGAAAGCATGCGCTCACGCGTGAGTGTCATAGCAATGAGCAATGTGAAACGTATTAATACATAAATACATATATCAACAGCTATTATTATTAAATATTAGCCAAGTAATTGATCTTCATATTTATTTCTATAAATTGATCTTCAGCTGTTAAATTACTTTTTATATATTTTCAATATTAACTAAATCATCGCTTGCTGCGTAACGCATCTGAGTTTCGTAGCAATCAGTAATTGCAAAACGACCCACGCGCAACACAAAGCTGCTCGCTATGCCAAACACGCTGCTGTGATCCAGAGTGCCGTAGCAGTCAGCTAGATCAGCTACATGTTGTAGTATATTTTTCTGCTGCGTGTCACAGCGTTCAGCTTTTTGTTGACGCACTCAACAGTTTGACAACAGTTTCGCCTATTTTGAGGCAATTCAAGTGTGAATGCAACACAGAGCGGACGCTTATCTGTGAGCCGTTAGCACGTGAAATTGTTGTTGTTGCTGTTGTTGTTGTTGGCATTTTGGGAAATGAAATGATTTTAGAGTGCCAGCTAGATGGTAACAACAATTAAATGCCTTTTGTAATGTGCTGCATACCTGTTTTCAGTTCTGTTGGCCATGCAACACGCAGCATAAACATAAAATGCATAAAATACACAAACACACACATATACATACAGGCAGGGACAGACTCTCGCACACCCACATACATACATATTGCGGCAGCATTTGAATGCTGTTGGCCGCTCGGCCGTAATCCTTGCCATAGCAACAACAACAACAACTGTTGTGGCAACAGTAGCTAGCATCAGCATCGCAAACAAGTGCACTTACCGCGTCAAAACATAAATGCTCACTGAATTTCCCAATAGTCCAATAACAAAAACGCACGGCACCAAAATGCGTTGCACAACGTGCCGCACTTCCGCCACATCCGCATCCGAAAACATTTTCGCTGCGGCAATGGCATCCACTGGCATTGCCGTTGACGTCGACATTGCAGCTGCCAGCGTCGTCATGGCTGCGTCGCTGCGCTGCTAGCGTTCCCCGCTACGTCTGCCCCTCCAGGGGCAGGGCAGTTCGGGGAGCGAGGGCGTTGGGGCCGGTGCCTGGGCACTTGTATATCTCGATTCCGATACCGATTGCAGTTCCAGCTCTCAATGCCGCTTCCAATTGCACTTTGCCTAACAGCTGTCACGCCCACACGCGCCGCCCACTGCAAAGAGTTCGAGAAATTAGCAAAGCTCTGGAGTGGCCGATAATTAAAAATCAAATTCAAGCTAATCCATTCAACTGCAAACCTCTCAGGCCAAATAATGATATCGAGATGGAGATTTGCAATTGTTAAGGACTGTAGCTGTTAGTAGTTCCATGCTGAGCTGCACTGTTAAGCTACAAATGTTATTTCTAAAGGCCAGGGGGTTTGCTTTCGAGCCTTACTTTCCAATATTCCTGAAGCTGAACTCTTCACGTGCTTCAAGTGTGTTCAGAGAAATAGAGAATACGCAGAGCTCAATAGATGTTTTCTTAAGACAATACCCACTTGAAGGCAAACCAAAGTGTTTAAGTTGGCAGCACCCGAACAGGTAATGCTGGGGATATTAGTTGGCCCAACTATGATATAGCCTGATTTGCATATGCCAATAAAGTGAAATACCTTTTATACTGTTCATTTACTCTAGAAGAATCCTCTGTTTCAATTCACTTACACTCTATATACATATATAGAAAATATACTCAAATAACTCACATATGCTCTATAAGCTTGTTTACTCTATGAGAATTTTTAGTTTCAATTCACTAAATATTTATGTATATCTCAAATAAACTCTATATGCTAGTTTACTCTAGATGAATCTTTAGTTTTTCTCTCTATATATATAAAATATATTCAAATAATTCATGATTTTAATTGATTTCCAAAATAAATAATAATTATATCACATTATTCTATATAGAAAAATTATTATCATTAATTATATATTTATTACGACATCTCAATCAATTTTTATTAAATTTTATATCAAAATATAATTATTAAAAAAATCCCTAAAAATAATTATTAAAATCTAATTTGTTAAATTTGAAACATTTTGCTGAAATGTTCGCTTTACACACACACACACATATACAGAGAGCGCTTTAGCTGTTACGATGTCATTGCACGTTTTCTATCCAGGCGGTGCGATTGACCCTTAAAGCGCCATCGACTGCAGGTAAAAGCGGAAAATTTGACTTTTCCTGTAGTTGCGCTTGCTTAATGCAACGAATATTGCTGTTCGGTTTGCCACGTACAACATTAATGTTGTTGCTATTGTTGTTGTTGCTGCTGTTGTTACTGTTCAAATGTACTACACACACACATGCACAAGTTTTTCGCTATATTTGCGAAATTTGCTGTAAGCGCTTTGGGCTGCCTCGTTCTGGGTGGTTTGGGTGGCTTAGTGGAGTCGCTCGGTTTTTGGCTGTGAATTTGCCACTTTCATTGTTTTTAAAACGCTTTTCTTTTTTCGGTGTTTTTTTTCTCTCTTGCTGTTTACAGCAGCAGCAACAGCCGTTGTTGTTGTTGTTGTTGTTGTTGCTCGTGTTATTGCTGCAATTGAAGTTTTATTTTACGCGCAATTTGTCTGTCGTGAGCGAAGGAAGTGTAGGGGGAGGAGGGCGGCAGGTGGGCGAGGGCAGCGCGTGCGCCTGTCCAATAACATTTGGCGAGCAATACACATAAGCAAAAGCCGAAAACCGAAATTGAAAACCAAATAAATAAGTGCATTTGTATATCCGTGAGTGTCTCTATGTGAGTGAGTGTGGGTGTGACTGTGAGTGTAAAGTGCAAATCGAAAAGTAATTCAAGACAAATAGCCGAATGCCAGTTGCAAAATCTGCAACAATTTCAAGAAAATCAAAAGAAAACAAAATACAAATAAAAGAGAGAGAGAGTGAGAGAGAGACAGAGAGAGAGAGAGAGAGAGAGAGAGTGAGAGAGAGAGAGAGAGCAGATAACACTCAGCTTGCCGCCTGCATTGTATCAATGCTGGCCATAAATCATTTGCTAGCCAAGATGGAAGCTTCCGATATAACCGATGATTAGCGAGCAATAAAACGACGCCAACTGTAAACCGATTCTAAAACAACAGCAGGAGGAGGAGGAGGGGGAGCAGGAGCACGAGCAACAGCAAACAACGATTATGCAATCTAATGGACGCACAAGATATATGACAACGCCACCAACGGCAAAAACTGACTTGAAAATGAAGTTAATGATATAGCCGAAGGATTGCCAGATTCAAATAAATGGCTTGCAAATATGCATCAGCAAATATATCACTAGAGTCCATTATTGGCTTACATTCGTATTATTGGCAAAGCCATTCATTGTGTTCGCATTGTAAGTGAAATAATAAGAGCTCTGACATTGGCTACGATTCAATAATATGGGGAGCGTAGCATAGCATTTCATATGGGGCTCTAGAGTCCATTCTATTCAGGATAGGAGCGAAAGCTTACTGAATTCACATTTTAAAAGTAAGTAACCAATATATACATACATATATCTAATATATATGTATTCACATTTTACTATTTAGCATTTTCCCTTAACAATTTCCCCATTAGAAAGCAAATATCTAAATATTACGTATACGCCCAGTACGCTGCGCTAATTATTGCTTTGTCTTAAACCAGAATTTATCTGCTGCTCAACTCACAATTCGCAAGGCAGTCCATTATCTCTCCCATCAAGTCAACCTGTGCCTGGCATCCACATTTAGCTCTTTTCCACACATTAAGCATACGCACCGTTCATTACAGAATATTTACCCCTACCAAGTAGAGCCAAGAAATCAATAAAAGTAAAAGTTAAACTCACTTTCAATACACAGAATTTGGCAATTCATCTTTATAATTTGAAGTCTATAATTTTCCCTAATGTGTTTTTCTAATTGAAATATGTCAAAGCCTGACGAGTATATGGTGGTCTTGGCAGAATCTCACCTTCACTTAAATTTCCGGCACAAACAATGCCAACTGCTCAGTTTTTACATAGCAATTTCAATTAGAAGAAGTTAAAGTGGCAGCCGTATTCCAAATTAACATGGCTGCCATATAACTGTAAGTGCTTTTAGTATATATTGCGCATACGCTCCATTTCCAACGCTAATTAATAAAATTTCGCGAACAAAAACTTTACACGAATTGAAATGGGGAACATTAAAAACTTTAGTCTATTAATGCTAGCGGAGCAACATGTCGGCTCTGTTGCTGTTGCTGTCTCTCTATCTCTCTCTCTCCCTTTCTCTCTTTCTAGCTATCTCTCTGCTCGAGTCTAACTCATATATTACGCATACGCACCTTACGCTGTGCTCATTTGAGACATGCATCGAGCGCTGTGCATATGTATGCGTGTGTGTGTGTGTGTTTGTGTGTGTGTGTGTGTGTGTTTGTGACTCTCTCATGTCTACTAGCCCAGAGGCTTGGCTATCAATGAATGTGCAAGTGAATGAATATGAAAGTATGCACGAACGACACCACGAATACCCCAAGGGCCATGGGCTCTGGCTCTGGCTCCAGTTTAGGCCCGGGTTTGGGTTCGGGTTTGGGCTGCTCGGAATGCTTAGCTGCGCTATTTACAATTCTGTTGGTGCAACTGTTGCAGCTGCTGCAACCGCATGGCCCACTCACAGACAAAGTCGCATTGTTGTTTATTATTTTTTTTGGTTTTTTTTTTTGGATCTACTTTTCCTAGTTTTTCTCTCTCTCTCTCTCTCTCTCACTGAGCTGCCATTGCATGACAGCAACAACAAACGACAGGCGGCCATTTTTTGTGCGCTCCCACGCTTCGTGCCCAACTCTGTGTGTCATTCAGTTGGTAGACAACAAAAGGAGCCTAAATTAGCACACACACACACACACACACATGCACACACACACATGCACACGTAGTGGCACGCGGCTTCCAGCAGTACGTGCGAAAAAAATGTTAAGCTCCAAACTGAAGGAAAGCGCAGAATTGTCAGCTTTATATACCCTGACAATGGGCATTCCAATAGGCTCTTCGATCCAAACTTTTTAGCTCAAAGTGTAAGAATTGATTAGCAAATGTATCTATATATATGTATATACATATATATAACTGGTTTGAATTTACTATATAGAAATATTTTATTATAAATATAAATTTTGTAATATATAAAATACAAAATTTCAATTTATATATTATATTATATTTATATATTATATTTGATTTATCTTAAGTTAGGGTATTTGATCTTCTGCCTTTGGCTATCAGCTCTAGTTTATTCTTGTTTTTATGTGTCGACGCTGGCAGGCCGCGTTCCAGTTTAGCTTTCTTCTTCAGCTGCTTCTTGCCTCTTTTTTGTGTCCGAGATGCAACTAATTTTTGCATAATTAGTGAGTGGCTCAGTGGTTGGAGCAACAACAACAGCAACAACAACAAGTCGAAGCAGCAACAGCAAGTCAAGTGGCTGTGCCATTTTCTCAAGCTAAAGCCAACGCACGTCGCTCTGCTTTTCCTGTCTAATTGGCTGGCAACTCGAGAACTTTAAAATTTGCCCGTCGCCAAATTGCTTTAAAAGTGGCCTTCGTTTTGTCCGATGAGCCAGCATTTAAACATCGTTTACAACTAATTTTCAATTAACTATGCGTCGGAGTCGAAGTTGACGCTGACTTCAGCTGACAGGTGTCGAATACCCTGCTATGGTAGAGGCAAATGTGTAGAGTGAGCTGGTACGCAACTTGGCTGAGCGTAATATGCTTTAAATGTTTAAATTGTATATCGATATTTATCGATTTAACTGTTTTTGTTTATCGAAATATTCAATAATAGTTAACTGCGGATTTTCAGAAGGAACTTTTAGGAATTGTAGCTAACCAGATCATTTTTTGTATACTCAAGTCTAGATAGCAGAATGGGTCGTTAATCAACACTAGAGCAATTTGTCTATTGATCTTGCATACATACATCACATATTCATAAATTTTATACTCGTATACTCATATATTCATATATTCATATATTCATATATTCATATATTCATATATTCATATATTCATATATTCATATATTCATATATTCATATATTCATATATTCATATATTCATATATTCATATATTCATATATTCATATATTCATATATTCATATATTCATATATTCATATATTCATATATTCATATATTCATATATTCATATATTCATATATTCATACAGCCATATATTCATATACTCATACACTCATATATTCATATATTCATATATTCATATATTCATATATTCATATATTCATATATTCATATATTCATATATTCATATATTCATATATTCATATATTCATACAGCCATATATTCATATACTCATACACTCATATATTCATATATTCATATATTCATATATTCATATATTCATATATTCATATTTTCATATATTCATATATTCATATATTCATATATTCATATATTCATATATTCATATATTCATATATTCATATATTCATACAGCCATATATTCATATACTCATACACTCATATACTCATATACTCATATACTCATATACTTATATATTCATAAACTCATATATTCATATAATCATATACTCGTATACTCATATTCTCAGATATTCATATAAACATATACTCATACACTCATATACTGATATATTCTAGACCTAA
Source organism: Drosophila aldrichi (assembly GCA_035045965.1). Taxonomy (NCBI): domain Eukaryota; kingdom Metazoa; phylum Arthropoda; class Insecta; order Diptera; family Drosophilidae; genus Drosophila; species Drosophila aldrichi. The sequence goes on along the minus strand of JAWNOM010000484.1, from coordinate 14,380,716 downwards.
ATCCAATATATTCTATATCATGCCATCCAAACTACCCTATACAAAATATTGACTAGTATGTGTATATGTCCATAACTGTACTCCCGTTAACAATCGTTCGCTGCAACACCTGCAGCAGTTGGCAGCGTTTAAAGAGCTATTTGTCTGAGCACGTTCAAGTTTCAGTTGAAATATTTAGCAGACATTTATTCTTGATGCGAGTTGTTGTCCATCACATGGACAAACATGCCTTGACTTTCGCCTCTGTTCAGTGTCATAAAGCGCAGCGTTTGTGGTTGAAGAACGAAAAAGGAAAACGAAAACGAAAACGAAGACGAAAAAAAAAATAAGCTTAGAGGTAAAGGAATGATGCAAAAGCCAGAAGAAGCTACGGACTCTGTTTGTTTGAAAAAGGCTGACTGAATGCAATGGATGCTCGACTGACTCGACTGTGGCTGGAGCTGGAGCTGAAGCTGAAGCTGGGGCTGTTGCTGGACGACTCTGCCTGGGAACCTAGTCAGATTGCTTGAAATGATATGCCTGTAACTATTTGACTTTATCTTGTTGTTGCTGCTGCTGCTGCTGCTGTCCGTGTAAAGGCCGAGAGTAGAGAGAGAGCAGAGAGGGGAGCATAGCGATATGGCAAACGATAAACAAACCTCTGCCCCCCACCACACACACACACAGAGAGAAACCAAACGGTAAGAAGAAGCTAGCTCAAGTCTCACTCAACTGGATATGCTAGTACAGTAAATACCCTGCTATGAATACCAGCTGCAGCAAACTCTGACAAATTGTAGAAAAAAAATTGAGCAAACAAAATTTAATCTCTTTATGATTCTTATTTTTTTTTTTCGATTTTCTGTAGCGTAAACAAATGCCAACTACAACACGCATCGCGCTCTCTCTCTCTCTATCTCTCTTTCTCGCTCTCTTCAACTATCTGCTATGGCAATCGTAATACGAATCGTATTCAGTTCATTCTGTATTTGATTTCAAAGCGCAGTCGCACGGACAACGACGGACTGTCCGGCTGTCCGGCTGGACAGTTGTGGGGCCACTGTTGGCCTGCTGCACTAGCTGCCCCAGCTCTATCCAATACCATCCGTATGCAGACCCTGACAGCCCATCAACTTCACCTTCAACTGGAACACTCCTTGGCCATGTGGTAAATTGCATTTTACTCAAGGTGTGGCCGCGCAGTGCGGATCGTTCGCTTATAAATTGGGTGACAAGTGCTGATGGTGGTGGAATGGATGGCGGTCCATGCAGTTAGCTGCAGTCAGCTGCAGTTGGGCTGGGCACACTGGACGCTGTCCATACATATATAGCCATTGCCATAAAACTTAAACAAGTTATTTATGCACATGCGTTGCGTGCTTCAAGCCCGTTTCAGTTGCAGCTGGCGACGTGAATCAGGACAATCAGGACACACACCACACACGGACACTCACACACACGGACACATTGCCAGCCAGGCAGCAACTGCTTGCTGAACGTTACGTCAGAGCCGTCGACAGCGCCTGCTTTGGCCTTAAGTTATCAACATGGAATGCAATTTTCCAAACTGTCTATTTTCTATGCAAATTCGCATACATTTCAGGACGCTGCGCTTTCCTCGACTTCTGCTGCTGCTGCTCGACTGGGAACCATGCCCCCATGCCCCAAACCCTCGCCAAGGTGCAGACAGACGGCGCATCAAACGGCGACTATTCCAAGGCGATAGTTCACGACTGTTGGATATACTATGTCTAGTAAGGTTAAAGATTGGGACTAGCATATTTAAAGACTGTTATTTAACAGCTGTTAACAAACTGTAAACTAGAAATCAATAAATACTGAGTATAATACAGGCTTTACTTTTGTTTTCCCTCTTCCTCTTTTGCTAATCCCTTATCTCGTTTTCTTAGCGATAGCACGATGATCATTTAACGATACCTAGCTGTAAGTCAAGCAATACTTAACCATATTTCTATTCACTCTAAACTAATTTAATCATATTTACATAAAGAAATAAAAGCTAAAACTGGGTTAACATTCTAGGAATTTTCTGCTTGCTGAAGTCTTCAAGTTTTGCTTGGCTCAAGTTTTTTTTCTATTAGCTTATGAGTATTACCTGTATATTATCTAGTGGCAGCGCTTAAATAGACCAAAAGAGAGTTTTTTTTTTTTAATAGTACAATAGCTAACAATCATTCAACAGTTTCCCAAACAGTTACAAAAAATATATATATTATTATTTTTGTGTAGCTACCAGCTCTCATACTACTCAAATTACGCCTAAAAAGCTAACTCAAAGTATCGATTAATATCGATTAACAAAAAAAATGGGATATATTATCGAAAATTATGAAGATAAGCTTTGGTATACACGATTCTACAATAAATCACTTCAATTCTCCGGCACGATCTCTGCAGGCAAGCGGATAAATCAACTCATCTCCTCTTTCTGCTCAAGAATATATACAATTTATGAGATCTGCCACGCCCCATTTTTGCCCACTACACACATCTTCATTCACAATGGCCTCAGACTGCTTTGCATATGCCTCATTAATATACCCAAGTTAAATAAATATGCAATTGAATAATACATCAATTCCCTTTACGGAGCTACCATCAGCCAGATATACTCTCTATGGCTAGTGCGAACAGTGCAAAGAATAAGATGCGTTGCACAAACATGCAAACGAAATGTGTTGCATAGTTTAGGGGCGCGCAGAGAGCAGAGAGCAGAGGACAGAGCCAGCCCAAGCCAAATACATTTGCCTTAGCAGGTCTGCGTATGTTTGCCTATGTGTGTTTCTCTGTCTCTCTCTCTCTCTCTCTGCATATTAACTTGATATATACGTAAGTACTTAGCAAGCAAATATATATTAAAAAATGCTTACGACAGATTTTTTATTCGGCTCTCAGCGTTGAAATGCATTTCAAGTTCTCTTATTTATTTTCATTCCATTTTTTTTCTCCCTCGCTCTCACATAGGTCATGTTTTTTTTTTTTACTGTCGGACTTTAAGTGTCATTAAATTACGCAACGATTTCTGTGTGACCAGAGATTAAAGCGCCTTTTTTTTATTGGCTAGTAAAATTGTTTTAATGGCCAGTCATATAAACAGCACAAGCGCGAATAGACGCACACACATAAGCTCAGGCACACACACACGCACACACACACATATCTCTCTCTTTAGTAAAGCTCCTATGGGATATGGCCTTTATTGTTGTAAACCTTAAGTTGAAACTAGACTTTTAAGGCCAATCAAATGACAAATATATATATTTTCCCTAGTTTCCGTTTCATATAGAAATCCTACAAATCACAATAATAATAAAAATAAAATAAAACTAAAAAAACATTTCAACACGAATGTTCACTTCATTGTCGAGCCAATCGAATTCCACTTTTGGTAACTATTCAAGTTTCATTGCATTTACCATGTGTTGATATAATTCTTTGTAATAAATTCATACAGAATATGCAAATCTCCATAGGAGTCAATAAATCAATATCTATCGATAAATAGTAAAAGCAAATTTTGCCTAAATTTCGTTAATTAAACGAGAGCTTGCTTCTTTTTCTCTCTTAACTACAATGGCATTGCAATTTTGATTGATTATCGTCTATCGATCATTATATCGATAACATTTAGCATTGCATAAACTTCAAGAAAACATTATAGGACTGTTAATTCCCCTCGTTTCTTCACTAACTGCACTTTTGATATGCACCTACTATCGATTATTATATCGATATCGCTCAACAGAAAAGTGTTTCTTTAATATCTGCCTGATTCTCCTCGTTTCTTCACTTCTAACTAACTGCACTTTTGAGATGCACCCACTATCGATTATTATATCGATATCGATCAACAGAAAAGTGTTCCTTTGATTTCTGCCTAATTCCCCTCATTTCTTCACTTCTAACTAACTGCACTTTTGAAATTTACCTACTATCGATTAATATATCGATATCGATCAACAGAAAAGTGTTCCTTTGATTTCTGCCTAATTCCCCTCCTTTCTTCACTTATAACTAACTGCACTTTTGAAATGCACCCACTATCGGTTATTATATCGATATCGATCAACAGAAAAGTGTTCCTAAATCATTTCGAGACACCCATTCAGCTGATTTATAGAATTTTTGGCTTTTGGGCCATGTTTATTCGGGCTAATTCATGTCAGCCATGTACCCAATTCGCTTGGCACTGATTGATGCAACATTAATGGCTGCCAGTAGCCTGGCTTGTTAGCCATTTTGCAGCTTGGGGTCGCATTGACGGATGCCCATCGAACTGCCATGGAAAACCAAATGAGCGAAACTTTGTGCGCTGCTTTTGATTAACACGTTCTGTAAACTCTGTTGCCCAGCCAGCCATTGGAGTAATGAACGAGCGTGCGTGCGTGCGTGAGAGCGAGCGATGCTGATCCCATTCTATGGGTCACTGGGCTGCATTAACATTTAGCGGAAATGCGATGCAGCTGCGGCCACACCAAAGTAGTTGTTGACTACCCAAAGCACTTTGTCTGTGTGTGTTCTATGCTGACATTGACAAATAGTGTGCGAAATACAATGCAGGCGCTAACACACACACCCCCCCCCCTCCTCGAGCTGGCACCAAATGTGTTGCATACTTGCGGGCGCAAATTATTGCTGGAAAGCAGCCTCGCCAGTTGGCTAATTAACAAAGCACTTTACAGGCAACAACGCGAACAGGCGTAACAGCTATACGCGACTACGCGAATCCCGCCCGCAGATGCAATAAGCAGCCAAAGCCCCCAAGGGCCATGCGATGTGGCTTAAACAAGTCTTCTCTGCCAGTTGCCCTTTCGCTGTTCCAGCAGCATCACCTGTGCATTAATTAAATTTTATAGTATGCGTAACTGTGTGTGAGTGTCGGTGTGTGTGTGTGCGTGAAATATTAACACGTGACACAGCAAGCGGCAAATTGCAAACGCATCGCATAATTTGCAGCGTACCGCCGCCGGTGACGACAACGTTTAGAATTTGTCGTATGTAAAATGCAACGTCTGCCGGCTGCATGCCACCAGCCACCAGTCAGCAGACACCGCATGCACACATGCCGCAAATGTGGTTACCTCGATTGCCTCAAGACTCGGTAGGCGTTACAACCTTATCAAAGTGGCCCGAGTGGAACAAACTGGCAGCTGAGTTGAGGCGAGCTCTCATTTGCATTGTGGAAGATTTTATTTATTGACAATCGCTCTTAATGTTCTTCGCTTTCAATTTGAAAGTGCTCTCTCTGTCTCTCTCTGTCACTCTCTCTCTCTCTCTCACTCACTCACTCACTCTCTCTCTCTCTCTCTCTCTCTCTCTGTCTCTCTCTCTCTCTCTTCCTCTTCTCTCGTTTTCTTAGCGCTGCCACTATGGTTAACTAACGATACCTAACCTAAATCTATCGATACATAGCCCTAGTGCTATGTCCTCTTAACTAATCTAATCTCTTATTAGCCTACTATATTATTTAACACAAATGTATAGCAGCAATTACTAAAAGAGCATTCTCATATGATATTCTAAACACTTTCTTAGGCAACCTTGTATTAGTAAATAATTGATAATTGATATTTTAGATGGCTTTTATTTCTTCGCTTTATTTGTACACATCTTGTCTTCTCAAAATCCAACTTAACTCTGCCGATCTTTTTCTGCTTATCCCATTACGCATTAGGGCACGCCAAGTATCGACCTCATCAGCCATCGATATGGTTAACTATCGATAGATGTATATGATTTACTATCTATAGATAACATGGTATATGTATTATCACTTTTGTAGCAGGCCAGTATAAGATTTGAGGGACCAGCACTATGGTTAACTATCTATAGATGGGTATCGATAGTCAACCATATATCGATATATGTATACCTATCGATAATCATATCAATAGATGTATACCTGTCGATAACTTTATCGATAGGCGTATACCTATCGATAGATATATACCGATCGATAGTAATATCGATAGACGTGTACCTATCGATAGTCAACCATAGATACACATATATCGATAGTCAACCATAGATACACATCTATCGACAGTTAACTATAGATACACATCTATCGATAGTGCTGTTCCCTCAAATCTTATACTGACCTGCTACAATCCCTATAATACATACACCATGTTATCGATTATACAAAGTCTTTTCTAGCCTCTCTTTAGATTGTTGTTTCCCCATTTAAATCCAAAACAATTGCTTAGCTATAGATAGAACTAAACTCTGTGTCTTACCAGCTTCACACAAAAAAAGAAAAGAAAAACAAAAATTATTCATTTTCTCTCAACAAACTTTTAACAAAGTTTGCTTGGGGACACGCCTAGTTAGGTAAATTCTTAAGCACTAAGTTTTCATTTCGTTTATGCTTAGTTAATTTATGGCTTCCTTTTCAGGTTTTTATTTTTATTTTCTTTTTTTTTTATGAGAAATATTTGAAAATAATCATATTAACCAGTCGAGTATTTAACTAACTGTTGGCAATTAGCTCTTGGCCAAAGAGGAGAAGAAAAATCACTTCGAGTGCCAAGGCGGTGCCAAGGGAACGCAAATTAGACAAAGATGTCAAAGCGGCAAAAAAAAAATATATAGAGAAATTAAAAGCAAAAAGTATAGAAACAAAAGAAGCGAAATTTAACAATTTCGCAACTCTAATCTGCAGAGCAATAAAATGAAAATGATACAAGGAAAACTCAGCGCCATCACAAAAAGCGTCACGAAAATGCGCAGACAGCAAACCGTGGATAGAGAGATGGCTGTACGTGTGTGTGTGTATTGGTGTGTGTGTGTGTGTGTGTGTGTTGCAGTTGCATGGCTGCCCTCCATAGTTGCTAACTCTGTGTAGCGTTTATTTAGAAAGTTATTTTCACGCCACGCGCTAAAGCAAGACACAAAAACCAAAAAAAGATTGAAGCTAAAAATGGGAAATAAAACGAAAAAAAAACAAAAAAACAGAGGAAAGCAAATATTAAAAAATAAAAAAAAAAAAAAGGGTATAAAGGGAGAGGAGCGCTAAAAGTAACTAAAAATAAACGCGCTGGCAAATAAAAACATTGTTGCACATGTTTCCTGCCAGCAGGACTCGCCTCATTTCTATTCTCATATCGCGTCAACATTGTTGCCACCCGCCGTATCGTGTGCAGCGTTCGTAAGATCTGGCAACACTGTCAGCTGCTCAGCTCGCAGCTAATGTCGATAAATATGCTCACACACTGTTTGTTTATTAAGCACTCGCTGGGCCAACAATGTTCTATTGATGGCCATGGAGATGCTATCAAAATTCACAAGTCGTTCCGATATCGACAAGTAACTATATTAATGGAACTATATACATATGTATATGTATATGTACTGTACGACAAGCTTGTTTGACGAATTTAGTGCTAGAGCGTTGCTTTTAGAATATAAATTACTGTCTGTATATAAGTATATACATAAGTATATACAATGCATTACATATATAAATGAGAAACGATCTATATACATAAGTCTACATCATTTGTCGAACTCTACCTCTCTATCTCATTGCCTCTTTATTTATACGATTCTTTCAACCATTCCTTCCGTATCTACCTCTCTCTCTCGCCTTGTCTTATCCAATCTACCTGATCTCCTTCGGCCTCTTTCGCTCTGTTGGCTTCTTAACTTTCTCACTTTCACTCACTTCTCATTCTTTATCTCACACTCTCCCCTATCACACTGTCTCCCCGTCTCTTTCACTTCTGCTTTGTCTCTCTCTCTCTCTCTCCATCTTTTTTGTATACCTCTCTTTACTTATGTTCCTATCTTTCTCATTTCCACACTATCTCTCTCTCTCTCTCTCTTTGGTGATCTTGTGTGTCTCTCTCTCTCTTTCTCTTTCTCTCTATCTCCCCCTCTCTCCCTCTTCCATTCACCCCTCGCCCTCTCTCTATCTATCTATCTCTCTATCTCACACTCTATCTGTCTGTCTCACTCTATCTTTTCTTGTCCCTCTCTCTCACTCAATATTTCTTTCTCTATCTCACTTCACCTTCTTCTATCTATGTATTTCTCCATATGTGTATCTTCCCCTTTCCATTTCTCTACCTCTATTTCTCTCTCTTTATGCTCCTATGTGTCATTCTCTGTCTCACTCCCACCATTCCATTTCACCGCACGACCTCAACCCTTTCCAGCTAATATAACGAATGCATCAATCTCATTTACCTCCATCAAATTAGCACGGTCCCATCAACATTTACACTAGTTCACATTCACACAGACACACATACATACATATATGTATTACCCGTAAAATATTGACACATTTGCATTCAAGCAGATGCACAATTCGAGGCAATGGCTAAACACATGTTTCGCTTTTACCTCAACTGCATTACATTTGCATCAATTATTTTCGGTGTTGTTTGTGTTGATTTCGCGCTCGTTATATAATTTTCTATATTCCCTTGACGTACATTAAATTGGAGGAAAACTTTTCGAAATAACATCTTGATCATTTTTGGGTGAACCAACATGATCCAACATGACTTTAACTAGAGTGTGTGTAACTATTTGTGTGTGTGTGTGTGTGTGTGTGTGTGTGTGTGTGTGTGTGTGTGTGTGTGTGTGTGTGTGTGTGTGTGTGTGTGTGTGTGTGTGTGTGTGTGTGTGTGTATGTGTTCGCTAAAAAATAATGAGTGTATTCAACTTAAAACCAACTGTAGCCAGCAATAAGCGCAATGAAGTCGAGCATGACTGACGGCCTTATACTCACTTACAAAAAAAAAATTTAAAAAAAAAATAAATAAAAATTCTTTTAGTTCCCAATGTTTGATACCTAGTAGTAGATCTAGTTTCCACTGGACTATATACCTTCTAATTAAATATTTTCCCAAAAGAAATATTTACTATCCATTCTATTTCTCCTAATGAAATATTTTCCCAAAAGAAAGATTTAGTTTCCATTCTATTTCAATGAAATATTTTCCCAAAGGAACAACTATTATAGTTTCCATTAGAAAATCCACCTCTCAGTGAAAGATCTGGTTTCAAGTGTAAGATAGAGTAAACAATTAAAGATATAGGTCTCAATGGAAGATCTAGCTCCCCATGGAACATCCAATTTCAAGATATACTAGACATAATTACCAAAATGTAAATCACAGAAAACCAATCTACAACTTTCACATTATAAATAGGTATGCAAAAAATTCCCTATAAAATTCATAATTCTTAAAATCGAAAATAAAAATCAAAAAAGATAAAAAATAAAATTATTTTAAACATCTAAAACCTTTTTACTCGCTATAGTTGGACTTCCATACAGCCGCCACGCCCACAAGGTACAACTAATCAGCCCAGGTAAACACTTCAAGAAACAGGGTATGCTGCAGTCGTTACCTTTCGTTTTCATTCTATTCTCTTGGCATTTGCTTCAACATTTTCGCTGGCTTTATTTATTTATACAGTTAATTTTTTTCTATGCATTTGCATTTTATTATTGTTTGTTGTTGTTGTTGTTGTTTGTTGGCTTTTGTTATTTTTATGAAGGCATCATTTGCTGGCATTGTCCATCAATTGATTATTTCAGCGCTTTTGTTTATAAACAAAAATTCAACAGAAACTCATAAAAATGGCGCAAAAAAAAGAAAAGACAAACAGCAAATATTTATAAGCTTTTAGAGTTGTTCCACAAAAAGGGGGGGCGAGGCGTGGCAGATTGGATATACGCCTACATAAATACGTGTATGCAGATACATATATTTAATTGAATTCAATGAAAATGAATTCAGTGTCAATTAATTGCTGGCGCCGCATTGGGGATATTCATAGATCTGGCTGGAATTGTGGGGCCCAAATGTATTATGATGCCTGCTGTCTGATGTCCTTGTTGTCCTTGTTGCTGTTGTTGTTGTTGTTTCTTTTTTTATTGTTGCAGCTCAGCGCTGTTTGCTCTGTTTGCTCTGTTGTTTTATTATGCGTAAGAGATTATAATGGAATTAATTACGTATACGCACAGGTGAAAACTCTGGACGCGCTGAATGCTGCTGGCCAAAGCCACTTAATTAGTATGCCATCTGTATGTGTATGTGTGTGTGTGTGTGTCAGTTAACGACTACTGTAGCTGGTATATGAGCATTACTGAGCTCATGAGCTGCTGTTTGTTTATGTTTAATTGTCCGTCGGATTTGCTGCTGCATTTTCAAAAAGGTTTTTTTTACACATACATACATGCATACATATGTATGTATATATGCATACCCTTTCATTGGGAGACGGCATCAAGCATTTGTCACGCACGCTGTCATGCATTAAGGCACTTAACTGATTTACATCTGAAATATTCGCAACAATTGCATCAAGAGTTAAGGCTGACATTAAGTCATAAAGCCTTTAACAACACTTGCGCTCAGCTAAGTGGCTCGTACACTTAGTGGGGTGGGGGGAGGGCATTAAAGAGAAAATATAGTAGTATACATATATACATATGTATATACCACTCAAATGCAACTGTAAAATAAAAATGCTTTTAGGGAGCATTCATTTATCTAGTTTATGCGACAGAACTCAGTTGAAGATGGAGCGTGATGACTATGTTTAACTACTATGCAATGAACTTGGCTTTATACTCAAATTAATTATGTATAAGTTTCGGTTAATGAACAATACTTAAATTCCTAATGACTGTAATCAACTGTCAACTATAAACAAGAAATATTTGTACTTAGTCTTCCATTGCATTGTCTGCAATGAAATTCCTGTCATTGTGAGAGAAATGCACATTGCAAATATTTACAATGTGGACAATGAGACTTGCAAAAAAACAACTGATTAATGGCCAAAACAAATTGTTTAGACGGCAAATGATGGCGGAAATACACTTCTTATATCATCTCTAATAATAATTATAATGATATAATGTTAATTTATAATTGATACTAGAAGAAACAAAATAAGCAGTAGTAATAATGTAGAAAAAGTAGTAGGAAAGGGAGTAGAAAAATTAGTAGAACTACTGCTAGCAGATATAGAAGCAGATAAATAGTAGAAGAGAAGTAGTAACTACTACTAGTAGTAATAATGGAAAAATAATTACACATATTTATAAAAAAGTTAAATATTAAGTAACTAATTAGAATAACTGAAAAATAGTAGCAGTAAAAAAATAGTAGTAGAAAAAGTAGTAGAAAAAGGTTGTAGAACTACTGCTAACAGATATAGAAGTAAATAAGTATTTATAGATATTCAAAATTTAAATTTATAAGTAGTAGTAACTACTACTAGTAGTAGGTGAAATAATAGTAGCTAATGAATTATAATTTGTATATATAAAATGTCTAAATTGAAAAATTGTAGTAGTAAAAAACATGTAGTAGAAAAGTAGTAGTAACTGCTAGCAGAAACTGTAATAAGTAAATATTTCAATATACAACAAAATAGTAGTACCAACTACTAATTGTTAAAAATAATAGTAACTAATTAAATGCACATTATTTAAATACAGAGATATTCAAAAAATATTGTTAAAATGATAATAGTAGAAAAGTAGTAATTACTACTACTTGTTGAAAGAAAAATAATGGCAATAAATATTTAATAGTAGAAAAGTAGTAATACCTACTACTAACAGAAATAGCAGTAAGTAAATATTTATTTATATAACTGTATGTTGTATTAAGAAAAATAATATTTGAAGATTGAAAAATATTTTTTAAAAATAAAATAGTAGTAGTAGAAAAATAGTAGTAACTACTACTAAAAGAAATAGCAGTAAGAAAAATATTTCAGTATATATTCTATATATTATAGTATAAAAAGCATAGTAATAAACTGAAAAATATTTTTTTTTAAAATGAAATAGTAGTAGAAAAGTAGTAGTTACCACTACTAATAGTAATACTAGCTCAATGCACTTTACCAAGCATTTATATCGTATATGTTTATGTAGAGTCTCAAAAAATGAAGCTCAAGACGTAGAAGTTTCTGCCACTCAAACAGGTTGGACAGCTTTTAGCTGGAAGCCCTGAGAGCCCTGTTACAAGTTGCAAGTGTGGCTGGCAAGCGACAGGCGTTTAGTGCAGTGTATGCAACAGTTAAGCGTTGTGCCACACACACTACTAATCCAGTGAAATTTGAAATACATTCGATTGGCGAGCGCGCGTGTGTTTTTGTAATGCCTTCAATTCACGCTTTTGGCCCGTTGTGTTTGTTTTGGCCAGCTCGGCATTTGAATTTGCATAATTAATCAATTAATGCCACGTTGTTAGTGCCAGTTTTTTTTATTATTATCATTATTATTATTATTATTGTTATTTTGTTGTATTAATCGGGTCAACTGAATTCGTCACGTGCATAAATTTTGCGCTTCTGATTTGCCATTTTCATTTCAGTTTTCATTTTCAGAATTTTTAAGCCACGCACGTGCCTCGACGTGCCTATGCACGATATGAGTCGCAAATAAATACAAACACACGCACACACGCACACTCACACACAGTCACTCAGTTCTATATACAGTGACGAACTAAATTATTGGCACAGCAGGCTTTTTATACTTTATAGCGAATTTTAAAGTGTTTTTTAACGCTTTTTTAGTAAAACAAAAAATGTACTACATAGGATAGGGTATTTATTAACGTATACAAAAAAAATTTTGTAAAAAACTTCAACGTACATTTTTTAAAAATTCAATAACCAAGAAAAGACCTCGATTTTGCTGAACAAAATTATTGGCACACTTAGTATTTTTTTGGTTTTTTTTTAAGAATTAAACCGATTAGACAAAATATTTTGGCAATTTCACAATATTTTATGTTCCTTTATCTAAAGCTTCGCAAATTTTAATTTATATTTAAAAAATTTGATAGCGATTGAGTATATATTTTAACTTTTCTTAATAATGGCACCTAAGCTAAAAGAAACATCAGTAGCTCAGAGGAAAATTATCCTGCATTTGCACGATCAAGGCAAATTTTATGCAGATATTATAGAGGTAATGGAAGGAAGCCGACTCACTACTCGAAGCTACGTGCAACGCTCCAAGGAAGCCCGCAATCTGCAAAGTTCATAAACTTACAGGTAGCCTTAAGTGGTTGAACAGCCATGGATGCAGGAAAATCGTTCGAAAGGTGCAAATGAATCTCAAAATGACATCAACACAGATTGCTGCTGAAGTTACAAAATGAATAGGAAGAGATATGCACCCGATTACAATACACAGAGTACTGCACAAGGCCAAATACAAATCGCTTGTAGCTGGACGAAAGCTGTGCATCAAAGATGCTTATGAAAAGATGCGTTTGGACTACGCTAAAGAATATTTTAGCAAGCCATCTGGTTATTAGAGTCAAGTTCTGTTCTGTAATGAGTGAAAATTCAATATATTTCGCTCTGGTGGGCGTAAAACTGTTTGGAGGAAGCCGAAAACTGAATTTCACAAAAACGATATTACGCCAAGAATTAAGCATGGCGGTTGTAGGGTGATGGTCTGGGGTTGCATACCTGCTGCAGGTGTGGGCGAGTTGGTATTTGTAGACGGTATAATGGACAAACATTTGTATCCAAATATTTTGAAAGATAACCTTTAAAAAAGTGTCGAAAAGCTGCAACTGCTAAGCACGTTCATATTTCAACATGCCAACGACCACAAGCATTCTGCCCATATCGTCAAAATGTAGCTGGTGTATAATACCGCCTATGTGCTACTGCACCCACCACAATATCCAGAACTAAATCCAATCCACTTTTGGAAAGAATTCGGTAGGTGGATCTCAAAACGAGCAATAACAAATAGACCGGCCTAAAACAAGCTCTTATCGAAGAATGGCAAAAAATGAGTGAAGACGTCACTCAAAAATAATTTTTTTCGATGCCAAACCTCTTATTAAAGCTAAAGGGTTACATACCAAATGTTAATTATAGTTATTATCCATTTTTTTCATAATATTTTTATGTTTTGTAAGTTTTTTTTTTTTGGTGTGCCAATAATTTTGTTCAGCAAAATCGAGGTATTTTCTTGGTTATTGAATTTTTAAAAAATGTACGTTGAAGTTTTTTACAAAATTTTTTTTGTATACGTTAATAAATACCCTATTCTATGTAGTACATTTTTTGTTTTACTAAAAAAGCGTTAAAGAACACTTTAAAAATCGCTATAAAGTATGAAAAGCCTGCTGTGCCAATAATTTAGTTCGTCACTGTAGGTATATAGTAAAGTAAAATGAGATTATAAACCATACTCAGTCGCCCGGGGTCTGGCCTGTGTACATTTCGTATATTTTGGTCGGACAATATTGGCAAATTAAATTTAAAATGCGTTTTGTTTGCCATAGGTGGAACATGTCAATTATTTAGCGCTTACCGCTTTATTGCATTTCAATTTTGATTTAATACTCTTTATGTGAACCATTTGAATTACGACCCCCTATCGCATCACGTCGCATCGTAGCTACATACATATATAGATTTCATTAAGTATCTGAGCCGAGTGCATTCGGTATGCAATTGATAGATGATATTGCTGAAATACAATTTGATTACGTTCTGCATTCGATTAAGACAATAATGAATTCGTATTTACTCCCAGTCTCTAATCGCCACTTGCCAATCCCAGTGACAAAGTGAAATTTATATAGATCTCTTGATTGGATCGTAATTCGATTCATCAAATGTTATTTAACGAAATGAATTCAATCAACGCCAAGACGAATTGATGAAACACCTTTACTACATATATATATATATGTACGTGTGTAGGTGTGTATATGTATGTATGACTACATTGATATAGAGGCAGCTATAGTATAAATGTTTGTTTTCTAATGCGGTGCAAGCCAGCGGATAAGCTCTAGCCCTCTATGCAATTCTCTTGAGTTAGAGTGCAGCTTATTAGGCTAATTATTGTTTTTAATAATTTCTTCTCCTTCTTCTTCTTTAATAATTTCTTCTATTTTCTCACTATGTTTCCCGCTCCAATTTCCCTTACATAGTTTTCTCTAGTACGTAAAAGGATTCCGAGCGAGAAACAGATATGGCTTTCTCTCCCTCCTCTGCCTCCCTCTCTTCGCTTTTGCACGTTTCCTTTCGCTGCCCGTCTCCTGCTACTTCCCTATTTTTCTTTTGCATTCAACTTTCTCTCTAACTCCTCATTTTTGTTCGTTTCCTCTCTCTCTCTCTCTTGTTGACCTGTCTTCGATCACATTTCTCTTTCTGCATCAATCTCATTTTCTACTCATCGTCTACTTTATTTAGTCTCTCTCTATTTCTCTTATTATGTCTCCTATTATTTCTGTGTCTCTTACTCTTCTCTCTATCTCTCACTGGGTCTCACTGCTTCACCAACTCTGCAATCTCTGCAATCTCTACAATCTCTGCAATCTCTACAATCTCTGTAATCTCTTCAATCTTTAATCTTCTCTATCTCTTCCTCTTCCTCTTTCTTTCTCTCTATCTCTCTCTCTTCCCTCCTTCTCTCTCTCTCTCTCTCTCTATCTCACTTCTTCTCACCCTTTCTCTCTTCCTCTCACACTCTCCCACTATCTCCTCTTTTCATTCTGCTCTGTCCCTCCACCTGTCTCATACTCTGCCTAACTCTATTTTAGTCTCCTCTTCCCTCTTTATCTCCCCATCTATCTCTCTCCCGCTCCCTCGCTCTCTCTCTCTCTATTCTATTATCTCATTTCGCCTTTACTCAACTCTGTCAGCTGTTAAGTGTTTTTAATTCTCGCTTTAGTTCCTTGCCATCATCAATTTAAGTTTGCAACTAGCCTAAAAGCTCTCTGCATTTTCGCACTGATTCAATTAAAAACAGCAGCAGCAACAGCAGCAGTAGGAGCAGGAGCATCAGAAAGAACAACAATAACATGAGCCACCCATCCATTCAACCAACCGTCCGTCCGTCCACCCATCCATCCATCCATCAAATACCGAACGGCATTGAGCTGTCAATGCCGGATTCTGGACTCATTTTCCATTTGAGTTTTCACACTTGTCCAAGATTCGTCATTGGGCTGATTCAGTCCATCTTCAGCCTAATGGATCATCAGAATTAACACATACGACCACACACACACACACGCACATTGTCTATTGTCATTTTTGTTCACCTGCCTCTGAAATCATCTACATTTGATTTCAAATTTTTTATTTCCATTTCTCTTGCTCTTTTTCCCCATTTCAATTGTTTTTGTTGGTGCGGAAAGAGAAAGGAAAACACTTCGCACGAATTAGTCTTATCTTTTTGCTTTTTGCTTTTTGCTTTCTGTTGTTTTTTTGCTTTGTTTTCCTACTTATTTATTTATTTTTCGGATTTGCTGTGTCTCAGCTTTAATTTTTTTTTTACTCATATTTTTATTTTTATTCAAATACCCTGCAGTCAGCTATGAGTGAGTAACTCTAATGAAATGTTTTTCTTGGAAGTATAATGTGTTTAAATTTAGGAGTATTACCACTTCTATCATATCCTATATCCTTTCTGATATATTCTCTTGATATGCTCTACCAAAGTTCCTGGAGAAAGCTACAGGATATCTAGCAGTCGTATATTTTTGTAAAGGACTGCCTTATTATCGCCCTCTCTCTCTCTCTCTCTCTCTCTCTGTCTCTCACTCTCTCTCTCTCTCTCTCCCTCTCTCTCTGTTTTCGTTTCTATTTTCTTTATTTAGTGATGTTTTTCTTCTCACTGCTCAATGTATTTTATGTTTCCCGCTAGCTTCTATTTATAACCAAAAATAAATAATATGTGGACTATTACGTCGTCCGCATATTGCACTGACCACATTTTAGCAGTTTTTGTCGCCTCTGACATCTGTTTCGGTGCTTTTGTTGTTTGCTTTAGGTCTTTTGCTTGATATTATTATTGCGATTTTTATGGCTTTTTGAGAAATCACTTGATGTTTGTCATTGCTGACAGCAACCAATCGACTCAAAATCTAATTGCAGTCGACAAATAACAAATAGCGAACAACTATTTAACACATGAGAATCGCATAGAAAGGTGCCAGTGAGGCAGGCAAGAATGAGAACTAGATATGAATCAGCAGAGCAATTAGAGTAGATTCTTAGACATTTCATATGAAGGCAGGTAGAGTTTGAGAACTTAATAGAGAGCACAACCAAATATCGAAGAGTATGAAACATTTTTTTAGATATTTGAAAAGATATAACAGAGTAAAAAGTAAATAAGAGCTCTTGCTGCTCGTCTCCCTGCTCACGCAGTTTCTCTCAATCACAAAGCAATTCTGACTTATATCAAATATTCGTAGCTCGGCCCATAAACAACATTTTCTATTTTCACCATTAGGTAAACTTTTTGGCATGTCTAAATATTTTTTTTTAGATTCTCTTTTACCTCTTTTTGATTTTGTCAATTTTTTAGCAAAGTGAATTGTCTGCCTAAATTTTTATATTCCCGCTTTAGTTGGCGTGTGCTGTTAGAGATTCTCTACAATTTCTGTATCAAGTTATGACCATCAAATATATAAATACGTATATACCCATATAGCGATATATGGTATATTATCCCTCCAAGCTAAGGCTTAAATGTGTAAAGCTTTGACTCTTCTTGATAAACTCTTCTCAATCAATCTTTATTCTACAATATTAGCTTAGATATTGATAAGTGTTTCTTCTGCTCAAATTTAACTCAGCATTTATTGTTGTAGAATCTATAGTTATGGAATTTAAATCCCATATCATATCGAACTAATTCTACAGCATATAGCTTCTAATTCACATAGAGTATTTAACTGGCGACTTGCCAAAAATATCTGTTCTATTCTTGTTTTATCAGTTTTTAGTCGGCATCCCCGAGCAATTAATGGACGAGCCGTTAACCACCGACACGGTTGGCGTTCAATTAAAATCCAATATAAAATATAGATTGCATGCCGGCGATGTGCGTTTCAAATTTGTTTTTCTTTTCTTTTTTCATTGCCTCTTGCCGCTTTTTTCGTGTAATATTCAGAAGACAAGGCAACAGTAAACTAAAAACGAAAATAAAAACCCAAATCGAAAGCATAACAAAGGCAACGCATAGAAAATGTGTTCAAATTGTGTACATCGGTATATCGAATTGATATATTATATAACTAATTCAAAGAAATTAAAATTCTTCGAGAGAACAGTGATTAGGGAAAGCGATGAGGCTTTGGAGGTTGATATAAGAAATGCCTAAACAAATAAGAGTTATCTAATAGTGATTACTCGAGCAGGAGTTTCCTCGAGCCTGCTGATATATGAAAGATAAGGGCTTTATCGTTAAGAAAAGAATGGGATCAGTTATCGATTTTTGGAGATAAACTGGATATCCGCGCTGTATATACGATTATTTGCAAAAAATTTGAAGAGTCTAGCCTTTATATCTTCTGAGATCGACGCGTTCATGTATACGAACTCTGCTAGTTAGCAGTTGCGCAGCTGAGACTCTACTGTATATTATTTCCACATCTTTGCTTCTAGTGCTGTTTCTTCTAATCTCTTATCGACCCAATACAAAAATATAAATAAAATTGAGCTATATAAGAACATCTATATAAGAATTCTCTTATAACTAAAATCTGTATTCCTATTATGAAAATTGCTCGAGAAGATAATGGCAAATATTCAAATTCTATTCAACTAATGTCAAGTAGTTTGTAATCGAGTCTTGGCTGTAGCAAACTAGTTGGTCGGCGTTCCATTTGGACTTACAGAGCAACAAATTCAATTCTGTGGCTCATTTAATTTCCATTTGCGGCGCACATACATACATATAGAAATAAATAAATCTATTGCTTTTGTGGCGCCCCACTTGAGTTTGGGGTGGTCCCAGTTTATCGGGTACAAAGGCATTTTGTATTTTATGGCAACTGCATTTTTGGCTAACGAGCATTTAAGATAATATCATTTCAAGAACAGAACCGAACCGAACCGAACCGAACCGAACCGTAAATTCTTCTACAAATACGGGCCAAAAAAAAATGTGTGTATATGTATATATTCATTTGGCTTTGTTGATGGCATTTTTTGGTGACGTGCGGAGATCGGCAAGCGTCGCGCATTAAAATCTATTTCGATTCAAGGTCGCGTCATCAGTTTTTGCTATAGTTATACAAATTGTTTCAAAAATTCTACACAAATAACGGCAAAATCTTGTAAAAGAACATAGATTTGAAGCAAAGTTTTACGAGTTGTACAACACTGAAAAGTCAGCAAGAAGAAGCATACATAAGCCGAGACAATTTTTGGAGACGACAGCAATAGCAACATCAAGTCACATTATTGTTCAATTATTCACAATTGCACAATGAGTTCCGAGTGAATATGATTCTATATACAAGCCACAATATGTATGTGTGTGTGTATTTATTAGTTGCCGGATTAGCTGTCACTTAGCGTTTCCTTGGCTTACCCAATCGTCTACACTTGCCTCTCCAATTATGCTCGTTGAAATTGAAAGCATTAAAGTGTGTCTCTGGGCTACGCATAGATGTATGTGTGTGTGTATCATGTGTCTTACATATATACACACATACATACATTTCAACATGTCTATGCCTACTTCAGTGCATGCACGTTGCGTATACGCCATGGGAACACATTAAAAATTATATTAAAACCAGTTTTACTGGTTCATAACTTCTATGATGCTATTGCTGGACTGCTAAGAGGAGTTTTATTGCTATATATATATATATATATGCTTTCCTAGAACTGAAATTGAACTTTGTTAAAGTGAGCCTAACCTTTATCTCATGTGCGTATGACACTTGCGCTTTAAATATATTTGAAGTTTCCTGATGAAAAAGTATATTATATATGTATATATGAGCTTCATATTTATTTATTTATCATATATATTTATTTATATATTTTATATTACATATTTACTTATTATATATATGAGTCAAGGGTTTTTTTTTTAGTAAAAAAAGATAATTACAAAATAAACCAAGAGAGTCGCATGCTACAAAAAGTAAACTCTTCTGTAAAAATTCTCAGAGTGGGTTTATTTCAGGTGCCGTAACGATTATAATTTTTATGAGAAAAGAAAAATTACAAAATAAGATTTATTTTTTAAGTAATTAAAAAATTACAAAATAAGATTTATTTTTTAAGTAATTAAAAAATAATTAAATAATTATTTTAAATAAATAATTATTTTTAATTAAATTTAAATAATTATTTTTAATTATTTATTTTTTGAATAATTAAAAAATAATTATTTTTAATTATATAAACTTGTATTTACAATTTTTTGTTCAAAATTATTTTTAATTATTAAAATTAATTCTTATGCTAAAAATCAAAAATATCAAAATTGATCTGTAATAATTATTTTTGATTTCTATCGTCTAAATTAATTTTAATAATTAAAAATAATTTTTTAACACAAAGTTGCAAATAAAAGTTTTACCTTTTTTTTTTAATTTGCCTTAAACAAAAATAGCTTATGTGTGTTTTCCCTTCTTTTCTTGGGTGTTCTTGTGTGCCTCAACTTTTTTTAAATGCATATTTGCAGTCCCTGGTGGATTAAAAAATAAATCAATATCGACCAATTCAATTTTATTTTATTTTTATTATTTTATTTTATTTATTTATTTTATTTTATTATTCTACGCTTTTCTTTCTCTAATTTAAAACTGTATTTTTCACTTTTTCATTAAAAAAAAAAAAAGATTTATACATTTTTTCTACTATGCATAATTTATTCTAAATGAAATCAGAAAACATAGGCCGTTGCTTATAAATATTAAATTAGCTTGAGCCTGAGTAGACAATAATTATTTCTCAACTCTCTAATTCTTCTAGTTCTCAATGTCTTTTACATATCTTTGGTATTTTAGCCAAGTGTTTTAAGCCTATGGCAACTGCTTAAAACAAATAAACTTATTAGTAAAATCAACAAATTGATGCTACTTAATCAACAGAGTCAACTACTGCTAGTTGTGATATTAATTAAATATAGATTATGTCATTTGATTAACAGAGGCACAACATGCACACGCAGAACGCTGAATTAATTGAAATTGAAATCTAAATTTAGATATAATAACTTATTCAAGATGAGAGTGGCTCAGGGCTACTGCGGCCGCATACGAAATGTGTTGAAGAAATTGTCAAAGTGTTTGCTCAACATATATGAATTACAATATCAATTGAAATGAAATGGAACTCGGGGCAGCAAATTGTTGCGGCTCCTTAGCATTATTTTAATGGACTACACAGACTCAGATGAGTGTATGTGTATATATGTATATGTGTATATAGAGTATATATCTCACAGATCTGTCCCTCTCTCTCTCTCTCTCTCTCTCTCTAGGTCTGTCAAATTTCGACTATGCAAATGTAGCGGAAATACCGAAAAAATGCCGATCAGCTGCGCTCGTACAAGCGCTGAGAGATATCTGAGTATGCTAAGGCATATATATATACATATATACATATGTATATTAGACACATGTATATGTATATATATATACTCTCTATATGTATATATAGTTTTCTGTAGAGCATGCCCACAAGCACATGCTCTGCTGCTCTTAGCTGTCGCTCAAGTGTGTCACTCGACAGACGCACACACCTGTACATATACGCATATATGTACCAATACCAATACACATACATCCACTCATACCCTTTTGGCTAACGTCTAAGCACTTGACTTCAACTTTAATTGCCCGGCATGCGAATAGAAATAATAATTTTTGACTTATGCATAGCAAATGTGATTACCTTGAATTATTTGTTGCTCACAAAACCAGAAACAAGAACACAAAAAACACAACAACAAAAAAACACAAAAACAAAACAAAACAAAGATATTTTCATATAGTGAATAATATTAAAACACACAAAGTCCAACATATAGATATATCTGTCATATGCGTATTCATTGCAAACGCGAAAACTTTAACTTTTTGGCTAAAAATATGCGACAAAAAAAAGTGTAAAAAAATATTTATATATGTATTTCATTTTTGTTTTTTGCTTTGTGTTTGTTTATTTCAACATTTTCACAAATATTTTCATTATTTCTTTTTATCTTTGGCACACTGTTTTTAAGCAGAAGCTTAACACATTTTGTAATGCAACTATTCACACGCGACGCAAATTCTCATTTAATAAATCAAATATTCTTTTGAAAAAAAATGAAAAAAAAAAAAAAAAAATCAAAATAAAAACTGAAATATTCAACATATTTTGGCAAGCACGACGAACGTTTCACACTTTCAGCAAATGAAAAAATTGTTGAATGCAAACATGCTTTAAAGACATAGAAAAAATGATAAAAAAAAATATAGTTGTTTTTAATTTAAAAAATTGCCTAAAATTTAATTAAAATAATACTTTCTTTTTTTAAAAGAAACTGCTACAAAAAAAATATTTAATATTACTCATGTTTAAAAAAAAAAAAATATTTATTGACATATTTATAAAAAACAAATTCAAAACTTTAAAAATATAAAGTTAACAAAAAATATATTTGTAATTTTGTTTTTTTTAATTATTAAGAAAAATATACTATGCAAAAAAATCAAGAGAAATGATTATATTATTAACAAAATTATTTAAAAAAAAAAAAAAATTTAAAAAAAATTAAACAAAAATATATTAACAAAATTATTTAGAAAAAAAAAAATATTAAAAAAAATTAAACAAAAATGATTATAAAAATATTATTAAATACTTTTATTAACAAAATTATGTACAAGTATTTAAATATTCAAAATAAGAAAATTTAGTCGTTTTATTTTTGTAAATATTTATTTTATATATATTAAAATTTTTTTTAGTTTATAATAAAATGTATTTTTTTTTTTTTTTTTAAATTACATCAAAAATTATTTTACCAAAAAAAAAAAAAAAAATGTACAAAAATATATATAGACGCAATAGAAATAAACTTTCTACATTGAATCGAGAAATGTTGATAAACAAATGGAATTGCAGTTTATAAAACCCAAGTAAGGCTAATGGAAATATTATTTGATTTATGTTTGTATTTTTCGGCAAATGAACTACTGCCAACAATAATCGAATGTGAAACGTTCGTTTATTATTAAACATATTGAAAGCATTCAGCGTTCACACAATCTTCAATGCCCACGCAGCACGTGGCTTAGTAAAAAAAAAAGAAAAGAAAACCAAAACCAAAAGCAAAAAAAAAGGAATGAAAATGTAAAAATAAATAAATAAATAAATTATTAAATGAGTTGTTCGAACAGCAAGCAGCACGAATTCCGTCGCAGCGCACGTGAAGATCAACGCCAGAGCATCGCGATGAGACTGAATAACAGATCTTAACAGATCGAAGGCCCTGGCCGACGCGTCGCGGCACACAGGTGCGGGCGCATTGGGGTGCCGCTGCCTAGGGGCGGCTGCTCTGGGCTGAGCGGACAGCGAGCGCGTGGGTACAGCGCTGCCCATTTAACAGCTTGATAAATGAATGAAACGCGTCGCACTCGATTTGCGGCAATTGTGTGCAATGAGTGAATGGAGAGAGAGAGAGAGAGGGAGAGTAAAAAGCATAGCTAAAAGCTTTATGCAAGGCTGACTGAAGCGATAAAGCTAAATGTATTCAAAGCACACACAACAGGTGTGCGCCAAAAGCTCAAAGCTTTAAATCACTTGACTAGACTGTAGCTAAGCCGAAAGCTCGCTTGCAGAAATAAGCTTACATTAACTAGCATGCCTTAAAGCTCTCTCTCTCTCTCTCAGCACAGCAGCTGCTCGAAAGAAGCTCAAAAGCTCTTCACAAACACAAAATACTATAAATCATAATAATAGCCAAGCACCTGTACTTCTTGCACAAAAAGCTTAATGTCAAGGCACTAACTGACCTGGACAAAGCTTCACAGTACAGACACAGACACAGACAAAAGCTGATAGCTCTATAAATCCCTATCAATGAAAGCTGTTGAACTGCAGCAGGGCACAAGCCGACAAGGCTTTACTTTGTCTTTCACTTAATATTGTTATACATTATAAAAAGCATAAAGCTCTGGAGCTTGCTAAAGCTCAAATTTATTACGGTTTTAGAGTTGAATCAAAAGATCGTTGTCCATAGAAATTTTGATAGATCTTTTTCTCTTTTGGTGTTTTTTTTTTTCAAAAATATGTTTTTCTGTGTATTTGTTGTTGTTTTTTTTTTTCTTTTTTTCTTTTAATTTTTATTTGTGGCTTCAGTTTAGGATTTCGGTTTGTCCCCGCTTTTTGGTGGGGCAGGTGCTGATGCTGCTGGTGGTGCGGCTGCTTTGGGTGGCTCAGCGGCTTTTGCGTCCTTTGGCTCAGCATCTTTATCTTTGACCTTGTCATCGCTAGGTGGCTTATCATCCTTGCCATCCTTGCCATCCTTGCCAGCTTTGCCATCTTTGCCCTTTGCAGCAGCTGCCGCTTTCCTGGCCTTGCTCTCTTCGCTGGCCTTCTTCTGCGCCGCTGCAAACGCCGCATCGCCGATGGGCACATCCTTCATTTCGCTGGCAGGCGTACGCCTCGACTTGCCAAAGCAGACGTCCGCAACGTTTTTATGCTTCAGATTGAAGCTGGAGACGCCACGTATACTTGGCTCCAGATTTTTCGAATAGATATCGGCGGCCAGCTCATCCAAGCCCACTTCGCGATCGGTCAATATCTTCTTGGAGATCGCCTGGATATCCTTGCGGACTTTGGCATCGATCTTCTTCAGCTCCTCCTCGTCGGCCAAGCAGAGTTGGAGAATTTGCTGGCGGAAACTTTCGATGGGATCCCGTTTGGAGCGTATCGTTTTCACCTCGTCACGCGACCGGTATGCCGTACCCGGATCGGACATCGAGTGACCCTCATAGCGATACGTGCTCATCTCCAGCACAATCGGACCACAGTTCTTCGCATGATCGACGGCAAACTGCGTGGCACTGCGCACGGCCAGCACCTGGTTGCCGTCGACCCAGAGGCCGGGTATATACTGGCCGCGCATATAGAAGTCGGTAAGGGCCGCATGCCGATCGACGCTGGTGCCCATGCCATAGTGATTATTCTCGCAGACAAATATGCAGGGCAGACTCCACAGCTTGGCCATGTTGTACGCCTCGAACACCTGGCCCTGATTGGCAGCACCGTCGCCATATAGCGCGACACAGACACCGCCATCGCCCTTATAACGATGCGCCAGCGCGATACCAGCGCCCAGAGGCACTTGGGCCCCAACTATGCCATTGCCACCGTAGAAATTATCGCCGTAGGTGTGCATAGAGCCGCCTTTACCACGACTGCAGCCGGTCTTGACGCCGACCAGCTCGGCAATTAGGCCGTATGCCGAGACACCCATCAGGTACGTCCAGGCATGGGCACGATATGCCGTTATTACGCTATCCCTTTTCTGCAGCACCGCACACATGCCGACGGCCACCGCCTCCTGGCCATTGTATAGATGGCAAAAGCCACGAATATGCTTCGCCTTGTACAAATTATTGCAAACCACCTCGATTCGACGTACCTCCACCATCTGCGTGTACATTTTCAATGCGTCCTCACGTGATAATTCCACGTCCATGGGCGGTCCCTTCTCCAGCTCATAGCACTTGAAAGTCTAGTCGAATATATACAATGAATCGATATTGAAATCTAGATGTAACCTCTCTCTCTCTCCCTCTATTATCTCTCTCTCTCTCTCTATCCTTCTCTGTCCCGCCTCTCTCATTCTTTTTCTCCATTTATAATGGACTTGCTTTCTCGCACTACTTTTACATTTGATCTCTCTTCGATTCATTTTCTTCTTTTTGGCTATTATATCTTTTCTGATTGATCTACCTCACTCTCGCTCTCTATGTATTTCTTCTCTGTCTTTCCCCCTCTCTCTCGCTCTACCTTTCGCTTTCTCTCCATCTCTTTCTCACACTAACGCTCTCAGTCTATCTCATTCTCTGTATATTGATTTCAATCTCTGTCCCTGTATTTCGTCCATTTCACTATCGGCAATTAGGGATCCTTCTCTCCCTCTCTCTCTCTAGTTTTCTCTCCCACTATCTCCCTCTTCCACACAATCTATCTCTCATCTCTCGCACTCCCTACTTCCCTCTCACAGTATCTCTCGCGCTCTCTACATCCCTCGCTTGCTATCTTTTTGGGTTTATCTACTTCTTGGAATCTGCCTTCTCAGACTCTTCCTTTCTCGTTCTCAATTCGTTTTTCTCTCAATCTACCGTTCCCTGTCGCTCTCTCTCTCTCTCTCTCTCTCTCTCTCGTTCCTCTCTCTTCTTGCTACTCTTGACTCATGACTTACGTTCTTTAGCGTCAGCGTTGAACAGCCCGAATTAAAACGTCGAGGCCGCCACCAGATCCCCAAAGGCGAACACCTCTTACCCCCAGTTAAGTTATAGAGCAACTGGATCTGCAAAATATATCGACGGCTCTTACAGACCCGCTTAGCTGTTGACATCATATTAAAGAATGTTCGTAAAAAAAAAAAACAAAAAACAAAAAGAAAACAATAACTGTAAGCGCTGAGGTTTTAACGGTGGGACCCCACAATGCTCTGGATGTAGACTATTCAATTTGAAGATATTGCTAACGTATTCGTCGAAAGGCCTAGGATATTACGAATTTTATACTAAATTTAATGTAGTGCCGCATTGAAAATAAGTCTTACAGAAAGTTCAAAAATTAAATGCCAAAAGAATCTAAAGAATACTAAAAAAAAATAATTTTGGAATTACCGATTAATGCTTCAATGTGTTCTAGGTTAACGACTTTACGACCCCATTCGACATTCAAATAAAACATTTCGATCTCTTGCTCTTATATTGTACAATACATAACGCTCAACTCTCGCCATGTTATCTATGAACCGTTCCCACGAGATTCAGTTTCCCGTATTCCTGTCATCTCACATAGTTCACAGAGCTCAACACATATTTGATACGTATGTATTTAGTTTATATTTCAACAATTTACACCTCGCTTTAACCAAATTGAACACGTTCATATAATTAATATCCGTTGCCATTGCTCTTGCCACTGGCCCATCTTGTGTTGGTTGAGTGTGTATGGGAGTGGGCAGGGTGTGCACAATTCGTGGTTAACTACATTGTCTTTGCGTGTCTTTGAACGTGTATGTATGTGTGTGTGTGTGTGTGTGTGTATGTATTTAAGGCTATACGAATTATTATATTGCATTCACAATCGCACGCATCATTCACAATATATGCGCATAGTTGTATGATATCGTATAGTATATGCAATGGACTTTAACTACTTGGAAAACAAAATTTTTCTAACATCAACTTTGGGCTTATGATCTAGAGATTTCGCTTGTGTGTGTGTGTGGTGTGTGTGTGTGCTAAAGAATCGTTGCTCTTTGACCTCCTAATGATTTACACCCTTTCGCTCCTGAATGTGATCTATATCGTAGCCGGTGGTGCCACGCAGCTTGGGCTCCAAATTGTTGGAGTAGACATCGGTCCACAAATGGCTAACGGGCAACTCGGTGCCGTTCTTGGCCTGAGCAGTGGCTTCATCCACTTCCTTACGCACCTTCAGATCAATGGCCTGGAAGAGCAAAACACAAATCTGTCAATAATGATATTCCAAATAGAGAACGCATTCGCTTTAACCTTGACTTCATCGGTGGTAATCAGACCCAATTCAATGCATAGCTCCTTGAAGGAGGTAATGGGATCACGTTTCTGGCGCACCTCCTGGATCTCCTCACGTGTGCGATACGATGTGCCTGGATCGGACATGGAATGGCCCGAATATCGATAGGTGTTCGTCTCCATTACCAACGGCCCTTGCTCGTTCACATACTTGATGGCGAACTCTGTGGCACTGCGCACGGCCAGCACATCCATGCCATCCACCCAGATGCCGGGCAGAGCATCGCCGCGCGTATAGTAATCCGTATTGCAGGAGGCGCGCTCCGAGCTGGTGCCCATGCCTGTTGTGTTAGATTAGATTAGTCATCGATATGGATAAGCCGCATTTTTAGACTGTTCACTTACCATAGTTGTTGTTCTCACAGACAAAGATAACGGGCAGCTTCCACAGATACGCCATGTTGTAGGCCTCGAAAACCTGGCCCTGATTGGCAGCACCGTCGCCGTAAAGGGCCAGGCACATGCCGCCGTTGCCCTTGTACTTGCAGGCAAGGGCGACACCAGCGCCGAGGGGCACTTGGGCGCCGACAATGCCGTTGCCGCCAAAGAAATTTGGACAGTACATGTGCATGGAGCCGCCCTTGCCGCGCGCACAACCGCTCTGGACGCCCGTCAGCTCGCCGAGCACGCCCAGCGGCGGTACGCCCATCAAATATGTCCAGCCGTGCACACGATAAGCCGATATAATGTTATCCACGTCGCGCATTGCCGCCTTCATGCCAACCGCACAGGCCTCCTGGCCGGAATACAAATGACAGAAGCCGCGAATGATCTTCTCCTTGTACAGATTGCCAGCAGCCGTCTCGATGCGCCGAATCGTCTGCATCTGTGTGTAGTATTTGAGTGCCTCATCCTTTGTTAGCTTCACTGTCGTCTCCGGACCTTCTTCCAGGCGATGCAGCTTAAAGGGCTATTAATGCACACGACAGCGATAGAGAGAGGGATATGCAAATAAAACGTGTGAGTGAGCGAGCATATGAAACAACATGAGTGAAAGGGAGACAGCTGCATATTGTTTGCTAAGCGAACGATACATTTTCGATTTACAAGGATTTTTTAGCACATTCTAAGACGTAAACAAAAGGCATTCCCATAAATGAAAATTGCGCTATTATTTATGAAACTAAATTCGTTTAAAATCAAAGCGTAAGCAAATAATTCATTTGAATGAAAAATGCAGCGCAAACATTTGACACAGGCTGCTATGCGTATGTTGATATTTTTACTAAAATGAGGTATTTTTTAGCACATTCTTCATTTAATACTCATGTGTGGAAAGTGTGCTATTTTTGTGTTTATAAACTGTCTCTGATTTAAATTTGATTTTCTTGTGGAATTTTACTCTAGTAATATTATATATTTCGCTCTTAGCACAGTTGCAGCATCTCATTTGCATAACCTGTCAATCAGTTGTTAGTGTTGGTGCAGCTGCAGCAGCAACAACAACCGCATTCTGATAAGAAAGTGCGTGTTGTGCTGACGCTGTCGCTGCCGCTGTCGCTGTCGCTGCCGACGTCGGTCACGCGCTGCCCGCAAGACTGTGTTAGTCAATGACCTTGGCGCCGGCAATGCAACTAACTAATCGACAACGCGCAAATGCAACACTGCGCAATCAGGTCATACACAAATGGACAGACTGTCGCACACACGCACACCCACACACACACACCAGCATACATTATGTAATCGGCAATTTCTTTCTTGATTCGCTGGGAATGTGTGTGGGGGTGGCTGGTTAGTTGCTCCTGCCCCAAAATACTCACTCGATTCACTTGCACGGTCGCTTCCGTGGCATAATTATTGGTCTTTGCGACACCGGCCTGTGCTGCATTCTGGAATAAACCGAAAAATGACGATGAATAACTGCGTCTGCTGTCAAATCTTAGGTGGTTTTTATGTTGTTGTCGCCCAATGTTGTTGCTGCTGTTAACATTGCTGTTGTAGTTGCTCCTGTTATTGTTGTTGTCACTGTAACTTCTGCTGCTTCTCTTGGATTGCTTTGTATGTTGCTGTTGTTGTTGTTGTTGGTGTTGCTTCGTATTAGTGACTGTTACAAGAGTTTTGTTAGTGACAGCAACGGCTGCCTTACAGTTACGTACTTTTTGCAATTGCTTAACAATAATTGGCAATTCACTAACGCGCGACAACGTACGCAACATTTTCACGGCTTTCGTTTTCGACTATTCTCTCTCGTTCGCGTAACAGCTGCTGGTCAATGGCTACAAAAAAATACGCTAATTTGAATACTAAATGATACTAAATATGCCACATTTCGTAAAAAGATACTGTAAATCTTATATTTATTTATCATATATTTTTATAGCTTTCTAAAGTTCAATAGTTTAGCTTTAAAAAATACTAATTTTTAATCGCTAAAAACTACGATATTTGTGGCCTAATTTCTCACATGGAAAAATGCATTGCAAAATATACTAAATAAACTCACAGCTAACGAACATTTTTGAAAAAATATACCGAAAATAATTATTGATTTGGTATTATAATTGATGCAGCTTTTAAAAGCTCGATAAAGTATGTCCAAAAAAAAAGGTGAATTGTCGGTGGCTAAATCTATGCAACTAAATATTACAAATTATACCAAATAAACTGCGGCTCTTGTTGAAAAGCTGTTATAAATTCAAAAATTCAATGCTATTACAAATTATACCAAATAAACTGCGGCTCTTGTTGAAAAGCTGTTATAAATTCAAAAATTCAATGCTCAATGTCTATAAAAAAATAATACCAAATAAATACATATATTATAAAATATAAAAAGTATGGTCACCTTTGAAAACTTTAAGCTTAATTTGATTTAGAAAAACAAAAGCAAATTGCAGTTTTAAGCTATTTAAAAGTTTCTCTACTTTTACGACATTCTTCGAACCATGCTGTTTGCCGCTGGAATCCGCCCAGAATAAATAAAATACTTTATCTTCAAGAAGTACTTTTATTTCACATTAAAGATCTCATTTGGTTTTTGTTTTTGTTTCACTTGTCTTCTTATTCGTATATATATATACTTTTAAATATTCCATTTCTGCACCTTCATCATATAATAATTTTCTAGTTCTTATAAAAAAAACTTATGCACACAATTGAACTAAAAGTACACAGATTTTTCAAGTAAAACAAACTGAAGTTTACAAAAAAAAAATACTAAATATAAATACGTAAATTATTGAGAACTTTTACGAAACTAAAGTAAAGTGTGCTAAACTAAACTATTTCTAGTCTTTAACAAATTCTGGAAATTTCAGCTCGAATCTTGAGAATTGAGAATTTAAATAGTTTGCAGTTGTAATTGAAGCTAAAGCAAAAACAAATGTGTAAATTCAAAATTTTTTTTAAAGAATTTCTCAATTTCTCTACACAAAACAACTTTTTTCAATTTACTTTAGATATTTTCTTTTGTTTCACTCAATTCACATCAATTTTCTTATTTATTTTGCTTTCTTTTGTTTTGTTCCGTTTCCATTGAAGTTTTACATCAAAAATTGTATTCATATATATACATATGTATTTAAATACATATATATGTGTATATATATATATATATATTTTATATACGTTTTCATTTTTGTTTCTTTTAATGCCCAAGTATTTTGCATTTCGACAAAAAAAAAATGATGCTTGCATTTTTGTTTTGCATTTCTTTATATATGTATTGTATATATAAACACTTATAAGAAGTTCTCTTGTGTCTGTAGGTGTGGGTTTTAATATGTATATGTATAGAGTCCATGCAAAAGAAACACACACATACACATACATATATGTGTATGCATATGTGTGTATATAGTTTCTCTAGTTTTGGTTATTCTTGTGTAAGTGTGTGTGTGTATTTCTTACCGTTAGCCATAAATAGTAGTTGTTTTTGTGTGTGTGAAAACGTGCAGCAAAAAGTCTAAAACGTAAATATATAGCAAATTTGTGGTGCAGTGTACAAAAAAGTAACGGCAATCGTTTCGCTTGTTGTGTGTGTATGTGTGTGAGTGCTGCATAACGACGACATAGGTATTGTTATTTATGTTTATCCTCTTGCTGTGTGAGTAGGAAATTACGTATGTATTCTTGTATGTATGTATTTATTTTGTATTTCTTTTTTTCTTTGCTTTGCTTTAGCTTAAGCTGTTTTTTGTTTTTTTTAGTAGTTTACTTTATTTATTTCCTTTTTCTATTTTCCGCGAATTTTTCGTTTTTTATTTATTTTTTTTTTGTTTCGTATTTGTATTTTGCATAATTTACACCAATTTAAGTTCAATATATATATTTGCTTTTTTGTTTTGTTTTTTTTTTTTTTAGCTTTGCTTTATGTTTGCTGATTTCAAAAAGAAGAAGAATTATTTGTTAGTTTAAAGAACATACAGATTGCACACATTTATTTAACGACAAGATGACAAATATCATGATGTTTCATGTTTATTTAATAACTTGCTTTAATCGCAATATAATATTTTACTTTCTCTCTCTAAATCTCTCTCTCTCTCTCTCTCGCTATCTATCTCTGCCATTAACTCTTTGTATTCCTCTCCTTTTGTCTGCTTTTTGGATGGATATTTATTCATTTTTCTGCATTTGTTGCTACAAATTTTAAGTTGTTCAATTGTATCAACAATCGAGTTGCGCAAAAACAAAAAAATACAGTTGAACTAAATAATAAAAAAAAAAACTCGCATTCAAAGCAAAATCAACTACGACATTGTGCTCTCCAGTGCTGCCCATTTAGATGCAGCAACACAACTTGACTTAATCTGCTATTGGAAGACTAATTCAATTCAATCCGACGCCTTCCATTAGTGCAGCAAGGTTATTAACATTGTTTGCATTATGCTTTTTTAATCCGTAGTTGCTTTAAAAACAATAACAAATTTAAAAAAAATAAAATAAATAAAACAAAAACGCGGTAAACATATTTAAAAAACTTTGTTTCTTGTATTCATTTAGTTGCTCTTTCGTTAATTTTCGTTCGGTTGCAGTGGTGGTTGTTGCCTGTGCTATATGTATATGTGTGTGTATGCGCGTGTCCCTGTGTATGTTTGTGTCCATGATAAGCTGCTAATTGGTTGCTGCACATGCTAAGCCAAGACACCAACAAGAGTGCAGAAACCATTGGGGGCGAGTTTGAGAATAAGAAAACAAAGAGAAATAGGGCAAAACGGCAAATGACAAATGGAAAACAAGAAAATAACAAAAGAAAATAAAAGAAAACAAATTAAACATGCATTCATGTTTTGTATGTGTGTGTTTTTTTTTTCTCTATTTGCTCCTCATCATTATCTCCTTTATCATTCTTTTTTTTTTGTTTTTTTTTTTTCATTTTTTGTAATGTATGTTACAACATATCATGTTATAAACAATTAGAATTAAGCAATGTTTTTGTAAAATATCAAAACATAAGAATACCAATAGGAGGAAAACAATAGCAGTTGTTAATTATATATATGTATATATCATAAATGTTATAAGTGTAACTTAAGTGGTACGCGGAATAAGGAGGATTCGGTGTGTGGACGCTTAAGGAAATTCTGACCAGATATTAGCATGGAAACTAAAACAGCATTGTTGGTCCAAACGGTTGCTTAAGTCGATTCGATACAATGGTAATGCCTAGCAGTTGTATAAGTATATATATATATAAATGTGTATGTGTGAGTGTTTGTATTCTTGTGTGTAGGTGTGTGTGTGCCTATTGTATTATTTTAGCTTCTACGACTTTGGGCGGCCTTTTACGAATAGCTGTACAGGATGCGGTAGTTACTGCAACAGCAAATCCTTCTTCAATTCATGTCTGTCGGTGGAGACGGCGGAATTGGCGGTGAAATTGACGATGCTGCTGCTTCGGCTGCTGCTGATGTTGGCAATTGTTGTTGCTGTTGCTGCTGCTGCAGCTGTTGCTCCTCATATTCCAAGTCAGCGCGCAAGCAGCTGCTGCAGCTAGTTGCATCGCTGTCCTCCACTATCGTGTCGTCGTCGTCATCATCGCCATCATCAACATCGTCATCATCATCGCCATCATCATCATCATCGTCATCGTAGGCAAGCTGCTGCTGCTGTTGCTGTACGAGCTGCTGTTGCTCATAGACATACGCAGCACATTGCTCTGCAGCGCCATCTATTGGCATAGCCAGCTCGTCCAGATCCAATTCCATGTCTTCATATGCTTCTGCTGTCTGTTGCTGCTGCGGATGATGATGATGATGTTGCTGCTGTTGCTGTTGCTGTTCCATTAACTCCACATCGTGATCAGCTGTTGTTGTTGTTGTTGCTGTTGATGTTGTTCTTGTTATTGTTTTTGTTGTTGTCGCCTCCTGCTGCAGCTCATTAGCCTGACCCTCCTCCTCCAGTTCCACTTCCATCTGCACATCTAACTGCTGCTGTTGCTGTTGTTGTGCTGCTGCAGTTGCAGTAGCAGCGGCAGCAGCAGCAGCAGCAGTTGCTGTTACATCTAAATGTTGTTGTTGTTGTTGATCTTGTTGTTGTTGTTGTTGTTGTTGTCGCTGCTGCTGTTGCTGCTGCTGCTGTTGCTGTTGCTCCTCCAGCCTCCTGACCACCACTTCATCCGACTCGACAATACTTTAACCGCTCTTAAACAATAAAATGGCCACCTGGCCCAAATAGAAATATATGAAATGGCGCGTCTCGTGTGTCACATACGAGCCAAAATTGCGGCCAACAATGCAATGCCATGTTGGATTGTATTTCTTGTCGAATTCCTTCTTGATATAAGCCGCAATATCCTGCAACAAAGAAAGAGAGAGAGATAGAATGAGTGAGTGAGAGTGAATGAGAAACTTGTTAACGGTTTTTCGAATTAACGACAACGAAACGGAAACTCAATAAAACAACCTCAGGCCGCCAGCAACAAGAGCAACAAAACCTCAAAACTTCTCAACCCACGCGGCGCCTAGCCAAACCTTCATTTGTGACCTCAAAAACTGATTGTGTGTGTGTGTGTGTGTGTGTGTGTGTGTGTGTGTGGGTGTGGCTTGGGGTTTGGGGCTGGCAAAAAGTTTTATGTGCTAATGAGTTAGTTATGACGCTTTTTGCTGTCGTTGTTGTTGTTGCTGTTGCTGTTGCTTTTGCTTGGACTTGTTGTAAAATAATAAAAGAAAGTGTAGCATAATCAGCAGCGCAAGGCTTAGCCAGGCACTGTGTCACACACACACACACACACACACACACACTACCACTACTATTCTAACTGTTTCGTATGCAGCGCTCGCATTGGCAAATGCCAAAGGTCATTGCCAGTCGCTTTTAATGGGCTAAAGCCAGGGTTATGCAAACAGACATCGATGCCGCGACGCGTCGCACACACACACAGACATATTCAATAGACAAAAGAAAAGCGAGACAGACAGAGAGACAAACACATAAGACATACGCCAGCCGGAAGCAAAGCAAAATATTTGACGGCATTTAAGGCCAAGAAACTTTAGACTTAGCCAAATAGTTTAAGCCGAAAACTTGTGGCCTAAATGAAATGAGTTTAATTTTTAATTGAATTATAATACAATAGAGTTCGACTATAATGATTTATTATTGTTTTTAATATTTTATTTATTTTTTTTTTATATTTTACTTATTTATTTTTTATATTTTACTTATTTTTTTTTTAATTATTTTTTTATTTTATTTAATTTTTTTATTTATTTATCATTTATATTTTATTTATTTATTATTTACTTACTATTTATTTTTTAACTATTTATTTATTATTTACATACTATTTATTTTTTACCTATTTATTTTTTGTTTATTTTTATTTATTTATATTTATATATTTTTTTATTTTTATTTATTTTTTTTTTGTATTTATTTTATTTTTTAAATTTATTTTTCGTTTTTATTTATTTATTTATTTATTTTTTTTTATTTTTTATTTTTGTTATTTTTTTAATTTTAAATAATTTAATAATGCATAGAGCATAGTCTACATAGAGCCAGTCCTCTGGTCTGCCTAAATAATCGCTGCAACTCAAGCTGTTCACTTTTTTTAGCCAGGCACTGTAAAGCAAGGCAAATCAAAGAGAATTGAAAAAAGCATCATTAAAATACTCCCAAAAAAAAATAGCAATACACTTCTGCAGCAAGCTAAATGCAATGAGAGTGGGCTAGGGGTAGCAAACAGAGTTAAATAATAAGGTGTAGGGGTAGCTACTCAACCAAGGTGCAGCAGATAGGAAATTGCCAAACTTGAGCCGAAATGCGTGCCAAGCCATAAACTTAACCCACTGACCTCAAAGGCAAACAAACAGTGTGTGGAATGCTTTTGCGACAATGGTGACTGTTACACACACACAGACACACACACACACACGTAGCAACCCCTAGTCACGATCGCTCAGCTCTGTCATGTTATTGCCAAGTTTTCTTTTTGGCTTTTGCTTCTCCCATTGTTTCGTGTCAGACGACAATAATGCGTTGACTGTTTAATAACCCTAGGTTGGCTCAATAGATGAGCTAGGGATGGGGGATGGGGGATGTGGTGGTTGGGGTTAACGGGAGCTCGCTCCAACTGCAACGAATTGGCAATTTGTTTTGGCAACGCCAAAAAAACAAAAAACGAAAAAAATTGAACCGTTGTCTGTGTGCTCGACACAAACCGTTAGTTAAGCAAACTTTATAGACAAACTCGATAATTTAGCCAGGGCAAGAGATGAGATGACGACTTGATTTATTTATTTTATTTTTTTCTGCTTTGCTCAAGAGACATTTCTATAATTCTCTATTATGTGTCTGAATTGTTATAGTTATTAACTGAATAGACGCATGAATGAATAAATGAATAAATGTGTGAATTGCTAATTAATGCATTCATAATAGTGGCTTTAGTTTTTTATTTTAGTTTATGTATTATGGTAAACAACTCATTTATTTATTTTATTTTCTATTATTTTTTACTGCTAATAAATACTGAGAATTATGAATAAATGATGCTTAATGGAATGGATTATGGATATTATTTATAGTTTTTGTTTGATATATTTTTGCATTGTTGTTGAACATTATAAAATATATTGTATTATTTATTATTTTTGTTTTCTTTATTTTTTTTTTTTTTTTTTTTATTATTTATTTCCTTTTATTTTAATTATATTTTTTATACCCTGAACCCATGGAAGTATGTATTTACAATACGTAAGTATTTCCTCTTTCTTCCAAGTATTTCCTCGACTTATTTCCTTTACGTAATTCCTCTACGTCTTTAATGCTTAGCTGATCGATCACACGCTCCGCTTCACTTCATTGCGTTGACCTCCAGCAGGCCTGGAAGACTGAAGAAATTCTGCAGCTGCTGCCGTTTATATAGCGCCACTTTTACTCAAGCACTGTCTCTCTCAAACACAGCAGATAGCGCTGGTTGCATTCGAGCTTCAATTGACCAATGGGAACGCTGCTGTGAGCAAATTAATACTGCTACATACACATAGACAACTTTAATGATCTACCGCACTCTCTCTCTCCTTGCTTTTACTTTTACTCAAGTACTGTCTCTCTTAAATTTTGAGTCCGACGGCAGGTGGCGCTCGTTGCAGTCGAGCTTCAAGTGAGCGCAATGGCAACGCTCTCTGCTGCTGTGAGCATTCTAGCTTCGTTTTACTTAAATACAAATACCAAATGAGAGCTTCTGCATACACATACAGACAACTTTAATGATCTTCTGCTCTTTTTCTCTCCCTGCTTTTACTTTTACTCAAGCACTGTTTCTCTCGTTACAGTCGAGCTTGAAGTGTGCAATGGGAACGCCTCTCTCTGCTGCTTCAATAATTTGTTCAGGGGATTTGCTAGCGAGCGGACTCGACTTGAGCTTTCATACATGTTTTTATTTATTTTTCTTTTATTTTAATTTTTCTTTGTTTTATATATTATTTTCTATATATTTTCTTTATATTATTTTTTCCTTATTATTATTTTTCTTTATTTTTTTTTTCTTTATTTTATTTATAGCTGTAAATTATACTATTCATAGTTGAGTTTAAATTTGCATAAATTGTTTATATATACATATATAGTTAATTCAAGAGCCTTTCACCTACATACATACATTATCACTGCACTCCACATTCACCCAGATAAAAAGTTCTATAAAAAGCATTTAAAACCACAATTCAATTCACTTCATATTGAAATAATTTGCGTATTTAATTAGTTGACTTAACGAAGTGGAGGTTTTTTCTTCTTTTTTTTATTAATACAAGCATATATGTATTTGTATATGTGTGTGTTTATGGAGTAAAATCAATAAAATACCACTTAAATCCTGAAATACACTCGACTTATAGCCTCATATTACTATCAATACATATATGTATCTGCAGCCGCTAATTTTCCAGCTCTGCCCCACAATTTTTCAATCTGAAATTTTGGGGGGTTTGGATGGCCTGATGGGGTATGGGCGGCTGTCAGATACTGTGTAATTGCCTGCCCAAATCATGTACTCTATATGTCAGAAGTGCGGAATGTTGACATGCCCGTGGGGGCCAAGGGGGGGCCAGAGGAGTGACAGCGGATTGGAGGGAACGTTAGGCAGGCAGGAACTAAGGAAGACTGACTTGACGGATATATTTGGCCGCATATTGATTAAACATTTGGCCACGCAAAATGCCTTTTTTATGTTTTTTTTCTTCTTTTTCTTCTTTTTTTTTTTGCCTATATACAAACACGAAATCAAGCAGCAACAATAATAAAAACAAAAACCCCAAAAAAAAAATATAGACAAATATAAATTGAAGCTGAACTAATTACATTTATTTTTAAAATAAAAACAAATAAAAAAAAAATAAAATAGAAAACGCAAACGATGCGGGAAAAATTGATTTAATTTGGGCTTAGAGTGCGCGGCGCTTTGGTTTTTGCTGGTTTATTTGGTTTGTTAGCCTCTTGTTTGGCTTATTTTTGGGATTTTGTCTTTAAATCGCTGCCAGAGCCAAGGCAAAGGCAAAGCAAAGCAAACACACACATACACCGTTACATAGGCATACTGCCTTTTGGTAGATACAACTTAAGCCGCTCGAAAGGTTAAGCGCCCCTAAAAATATATATATATATATATAAAGTAGAGTATATATATATATATACTATATATAAAACACATAATTTGCTTTGCTGTGTGTGTGTGTATCCAGTGCGTGTCTCTCTCTGCCTGTGTGTGTGTGTGCCAATTTAACCCTTGTGTATTGGTGTGCTAGTTGCGTATCTATTGGATACCAGAGCTTATTGCTTTTTATATGTTTTTCTTTTTTTTTTTTTGCCTGCTTTTTCTGTTCGAAAAGCAAAGCAAAATGCATTTTGCTTAATGAAAATTCTCCATTATGTATGACTGTGTGTGTGTGTGTGTAGCTTACTTTTCAGCAACTCACAATTTCGCAGCACAACTCGAAATGTTTCAAACAAACTCGTTTCATAATAATTAATTTGTATTAAATTCACACTGAAAGCCTCGTAACTACAATGGAGAGCAGAGCTGCATTGAAACTCTACTAATTGCAAAATGTTTGCAAATTATGTTTTTTTTTTTTTTTTTTTTTTTGGGCCAAAATCGTCAGCATTAATTTAAATTCCAAATTCATACAATAGCCAGTGAAATTCATCTGTTGAAATTGAATTGAAATATTGCTTTGAATTTAATTGCAATGCAATTGAATTTAGTTTTACTGCAAGTAAATCTCAGTTTATCTCAGCTCAATTCGATTGAAATTCTAGTTTTGATTTGCATTTACTTTGATATAGATGAGTAAGCATATTTGCATAACATTTCAATTAAAGACTTTGATATCTCAGATACAATAATAAACAATAAAAAAATGTAATATTTTGAAAACAATTCGCAAAATATAGTCTATAATAAAACAAGTAAGAAAGTTCTAGTCTTTTAATAATTCTTCGCGTCTTTCGGACACACATACAGACACATATACATAGACACACATAGGCACGCACGCATACACAACTTCAGTAAAAGTAAAAGCAAGGAGAGAAGCACTGCAGAAGATCATTAAAGTTGTCTATGTGTATGTAGCAGTATTCATTTGGTATTTGTATTTAGGTAAAACGAAGCTAGAATGCTCACAGCAGCAGAGAGCGTTGCCATTGCTCACTTAAAGCTCGACGGTAACGGGTTCAACATTTAAGAGAGACAGCACTTGAGTAAAAGTAAAAGGAAGGAGAGAAAAAGAGCAGAAGATCATAAAAGCTGTCTATGTGTTTGTAGCAGTATTCATTTGGTATTTGTATTTAGGTAAAACAAAGCTAGAATGCTCACAGCAGCAGAGAGCGTTCCCATTGCTCACTTCAAGCTCGACGAGAGAGACAGCACTTGAGTAAAAGTAAAAGCAAGGAGAGAAAAAGAGCAGAAGATCATAAAAGCTGTCTATGTGTTTGTAGCAGTATTCATTTGGTATTTGTATTTAGGTAAAACAAAGCTAGAATGCTCACAGCAGCAGAGAGCGTTCCCATTGGTCAATTGAAGCTCGAATGCAACCAGCGCTATCTGCTGTGTTTGAGAGAGACAGTGCTTGAGTAATAGTGGCCCTATATAAACGGCAGCAGCTGCAGAATTTCTTCAGTCTTCCAGGCCTGCTGGAGGTCAACGCAATGAAGTGGAGGGGAGCGTGTGATCGATCAGCTAAGCATTAAAGACGTAGAGGAATTACGTAGAGGAAATAAGTCGAGGAAATACTTGGAATTATTACTCATTTTATTATTATTACTCATTTTCATGCAACTAATATACTACTATATATGTACATATGTATGTATACTACCATATAATTATACAGTCGACTCTCGTTATTTTAAACCTGCGATATAATAGTATTTGTACTAAAATATACCAATATACTACCATATAATAATATACTACTATTTATACCACTATATATACTACCCTATACGACTATTTAGTTATAAATATACTCATACTACTATATATTGCAAATACTCCTCCTACTTTACATACCACTATCTACATATATATGTACATATATAGCTATTACTACACATTATATACATATATCTACTACTACTACTATGTATGTATGTATGTCTGCATTGTATTCAGCCTATATTTGCTGTATGGATGTATAGTTTCCAGGTACTGCTGCGAAATCCAATCACAAACGTATTCAGATATTGCCACATCGAACATCACTTGGACAGACGTACGCACGCACTTCCACACGCCACAGGGATCTCAATTTGCATACAGTTGAGGGGGCAAGGCTGGAGTAGGCTGGAGTAAGGGAGAGCTTGCTGCAGCTCTACGTCCTCTGCCCAAGAGGATTGTACCTAGGTAAGACGACTGTCTTGAATTGCAATGGCGCCGTTAATGTACTTAATTATGATGTACAGCTTAAACACTCATTAAAAAAAAAAGTATATACATATTTACTACCAGATTTATGAACAACTAAATTATATTCTATATTCCATTAGGCGCTTTATTCATTTTATTTGGCATCCTAAGATAATGTTGCGCTTAAAGCTTGTTGAATCTAATACGGCTTTAATGCAAATACAGACACGCGCACACACACGCACACACGCACACAGTCTTTATAATGACACTATTATTAATATTATCAGACAATAAGAACAACAAAACAAACAACAACAACAGCAACAAAGCAAAGCCAATCAATCCCACTTTTTGTGCACGCACACACACACACACACACGCACACTTTGCTTTATGTCTTTTATATGTATTTGAATTACTGTCTGCCACTGTGTGCGTGCGCCGTGTATGTGTGTATGTGTGTGTGTGTGTGTATGGCATATATTTTATTTATAGCAACGAGGGGCAGGCGGCAGTGGGCCAATGCATGGGCAATTGGGGCGTGGTAGCTATGCGTGCGCCTCTGCACTAATACAGGCAGACAGGCAAGCACACACACACACACACACACACACACACAGATACGCAGCCACACACTCTGTCAACTTTGTAAGCGGCAGTGAAAAATTTGTAGCATACTTTCCGGCAGCAGCAGCAGCAGCAGCAGCGAGCGAGCGAGCGTTTCAATGATGTTTTTTTTTTCTGTTCGTCTTTTTTTTTTTTGCCTTTTAACTACTCAATTAGCAAACGACGCGTACCCACATTTATACCCCCACTGGGCAGAGAGAGAGAGAGAGATAACACCCTCGCTTATTTGCCGTGATTTTCTCTCCGTGTCTTTGCCATGCTCTCAAGGCCTCACCTTGGCACCTGCCATTGGCATTGACAGAGGCTCTGACACCCATAGCTCCGCTACGGACAGCCGACTGACCAGAGCTAAGTGGGGTAAGTGTGAGGGTGAGGGAGAGCATCGATAGATGCCCCAGTGGCTGACTGTCTGGCCCTTAGCGCGCGTCTATTGATTATTTCCATTGCTTCGTTTTAGCTGTTATTATTATTCTATTGCTTGTTGACATTGCGCCGCTGCTGCTGCTGCTGCTGTCCGTCCGGCTGTTCGTTCGGTTCAGGTTTATGCTAAGTCCTGCCCTTGGCCACGTCGATGGCCGACCTCAACGTCGGCCGTTCGCTTAATCAGTTTACTGCAAATCACGTCAAAGGACACTGCTGCATCGACTCGATTTACATTCAATTTCAAATTCTACTCTTTTTTTTTTGCTCTTCCCCTCCCTCCCTCTCTCCCTCACAATTAAATCAATTTCCTTTTGCATTGTTATTAGCAATCTATCAGGTTGCCGACATGTTCAATTTCCCCTGCCTTTGGCCCCGTTCGGATACAACAGAATATTTAATAAGCCTGCGGGAAAGCGAAATTCTGCACAGGATATATAGACATGGCGGAGGAACTGACATGGGACTAAACCGCTGAACACGATATGCACATGATATGGGGGAATAGCAACAAGACTTACCCTAGACTTAACCCACCAACCACCAAACTCAGATTTGGCCTAAGTTCCGAACAAGTTAGGAAACTCTTTTCAGAGTCTCCGACTTTCGTAAAATAGAACTAACTATCTAGGCATTAGATTAGTCAACTAGCTCATCTCAAACCCTCAAAGTGTACACAAAGTTTGGACTGATTGTTGCAAACCCACAATAGAAACCACAATGTTGTCCGTCCCACCCAGCTAGGTGAGACAATGAAGCATGAGCGGATACATTAAGAGATATCAGGCGGAAACCGATGCTACCGGTACAAGAGCTTCGACACAGGGAGATACTCGCCGGGACATGGCATCTCCGGTAAATCAAAGGATTTTTTATGCAGTCGAGGAAAAAAAAATGACAGAATGAGAGATTGCGAAAGATTGACAGCAAAAAATATGTCCAACTAGAGCAACTCTGCCTCTACCTCTATATCCACATCTACCTCTACCTCTACCTCTACGCCTAACTCTACCTCTACCTCTACCTCCCTTTCTCTCTAGTACGACTACTTTCAGAAGTATCCAAGAAGCATGGGAAAAAAACGAATGAATCCAGCTGCGTTTACCGGGAAAATACAATTGACAAAGTACAACTTTCGTCTACTGTGAATGGTGGACACGAAGAAAGGACCGAGACTTGGCGGAAACTGTTGCTGACTATAAGAGCGCAAATGTGCAACAGCAAAGATGCTTGGGGAAAAAAAAGTCTGTGTTTCATAGCGGGAAAATGGCGTGACGTCCCCTGCAGCACTTTCGAGGGCAATGTTCAGGCTGGAGCTCAAAGAAGGCGACTGCAAGTAGGGCTTGGATGCAAGATGGAACGCAGCACAAGGAAGAGAAAGTTTATTTATTGGTCTGTTAACAGCTAATACAGATCATTATCGCTAGTTTGGGTTTCCAAAAGCCAACGTTACTTGATGTGGCTCATCTGGGAAGTTCCAATAGAAATCCTAGTCTTTGCCCAGTCGAGTCCCAATAATAAATAAGTTTTGAATACCTCCAAGTACGTTTTAATTACTCCCAGCTAGTTCCACTGAGTACTACAAACTATTGGAATTTTTTGCAATAATTTTCTTCTAGCTCGTCTAACATCCCTTGACCAGTTGCGTTGGCGCATTGTATTGAATTGAATTGATTTCCAGCTCAAAGGAAAACATTCGCCATTCGCCTTTGACGTTCAGATATATGTACATATATATATATATGGACATCGGTGCAACTTTGCAATCAACTTGAAAATGAGAATTTCAAACGTAGTCGCAACAACACAAAGGCAGTGCCATCTCGCTCTCTCTTTCTCTGTGTGTATCGTCGCGACAAATATTCAATAAAAAATGTCTTTGGCAAAACACTTAAATTGGCTAAATCTGCATTTATACGCATATACGCGAGGATGCCTTAAAGTTGACCCGCATTCGCCGGACGCTTGATTTTTATAGGCCACGTTTGTTGACGAGATTCAATTTGCAGCAGGCCCATAATTTGATGAAGTAAATCGAGTTAAGATGTGAACGCTGCATACCGGCGAATATGAAATGCCCTGTGATTCCATGATATATAGACTATACTCTATGTTATGCATGTTTTATACTGTCTATAAAGATTTATCAAAGTATTATAGAAATAGGAGCTCCTTAGCTGTAAACCCTTGACTTAAAGTTCCCTTAAATACAGAAAAAACTTCAGATCTTTTATACTTTGTACTAACGGGTATTTCCTAGTCGTTCACAGCCCTTGTTATAACAGTATATATTTCTTTTAATAAATGTTTCACGCATTAAACCCAACAATAGGCAAATTGACTAACAATAACTGTTAATTAACCGCACGGTTTGAGCTCCTGGTAACTCAATCCATTTACTCACACATTTACATAATTATATTGTTATCTACGAGCTATTTAGTTAGGTCCTTCGGTTATAATCATGTAAATGAATGAACATGAATATGAAACTCTAGTAAGTACACACTAGGGAGGTTATACTGTCCATATCTATATATGTTTATTATACTCTCTATACTGTATACATATATATCTATATGTAGATCCTTACAGACAGTATAATAAAAATTTATATACATATCTACATATACAGAAATATCTTCATTACTATTAATGAATTTTATTTTCTATAGAAATCAAATAAAATCTCAACACCTGTTGTTCGCCCTTATGTAGGTCAATT
This sequence comes from Drosophila aldrichi, assembly GCA_035045965.1. Lineage (NCBI taxonomy): Eukaryota > Metazoa > Arthropoda > Insecta > Diptera > Drosophilidae > Drosophila > Drosophila aldrichi. Next base: position 14,336,063 of record JAWNOM010000484.1, on the reverse strand, counting down.
AGCAGAGAAATATGAGCTGGCAAATGAGAAAATACCTCATCCTCTACAAAAATCAAATTACAAATTCTTCAATTATTTTTGAGAACCGTTTCATGTTGTCTATATTTATATGTTTATTTATTCGTCATCAATCTCAACTTACCTTCTCGATGTTGTACTTCTCGAGGGCCTGTGTCGCGCAATCGACAGCATCCTGCTGCATCTCCTCGCTCATATCAGCATTCTTAATGACAGCTTTGCGATCAGACATATTTGTTTATGTTTTTTCTTTCGTTTAGGTTTAGTTTACTTTGACTGTGGTCTTCTTTGCGTCTGCAATGAAAGAGAAAAAAACAAATATTTGCATTCTGTGCATGCAAATATTTTTCAATATCTATTAGTTGTGCATACATTTTTTATTTTTGGGGCAGGTATATGTAGATAGATACAGGTGGAATAGTGCAATTCAATAAATTCTATAGCTCAGCAGGCAGGCGTAGGCACATATCACGCAACAGTGCCTGTCATTGTAATCAATTGCTTAATAAAGTAATGTACACACGCACACGCACACACACACACACAAACATACACGCATGCATGCATACATATGCATACTCGGTCGACGCAGGCGCAGTAGCTGCACAAATTTGCTGCATACTTTTGTGAGTGAGCGACAATGCGTAACGTTGGCAATTCAATTATGAGCAGCACCAGGCGCACCAGCAACAATAACACGAACAACAACAACAACAACAACAACAACGACGACAGGCTTCCAACAAAACATTGCAAATCAAATATCAAAGAGAAGAGCTGAACTAAAGCCTATGAACAGAGGCAGGCAACAGACGCAGCTGGGCCTGAACAAAACGCATATTAATAGGCAAAGAAGACAACAATCGGCCTCCTCCATACACCAATTGGTCTCTCACTCGCCTACTCTCACGCTCACTGACTCACTCACTCACTCGCTCATACACACCCACACCAACATCAATTAGCAATGAGCGAGAGCAGTGCCAAAAGCGCAACGAATGCTGTGTGAAAGAGTCGGTGCAAAGCACGTACCGTGGCCTTGGCAACCAAAGCATCAGCAGCAGCAGCAATAACAACAACAACAACGACAACTCTTCGCAGCTGCTGCAACCAAGGACAAAGCACGCAAGAGCGAGACAAAGCGAGATGGAATCAGCCAGAGAGCAAGAAGAGCGAAATGACATTCTGAGTACTGAATCAAATGCAACTGTAAATTGCATAGAGTATGCTGCCGCTGTTGCTGCCGCTGTTTCTGTTGCTGCTGCTACTGGCATTACTCTTACGGCTTTAGTTGTTGTAAATGCCGTTATTGTGGGTTATTAATAATGTTGTTGTTCCCTTTGCTTGTGCGCAGTTATTGTTCGGCTCGTTCCATTATACATTGAGGAGCTTATAAGCCTGATTTGCAACGGTAAGACTATGTTAACAGGAACTCAACTGCACTTGGCAAATATACATACATTAAAAGCATAGCAAACTGTCATCGATTTGAGCTTACGATAGATGGAAGAGATGGGAGCGTGCCGTGACTGCATTAGCAGGAATTAATTCAATTAATATACAGTTCATTAGAATAGAGAGTATAAGGAGAAATTAGAAAGTGTAGAACATTGTTTAAAATGATAATTAATATATTAAATTAAGTAATTATAAAAGTTTACAATTTATTTAAAAAAAAAATGTTTGCTATTATTCTTACTAAAAAATAAAAAAAAAAATATATATATAAAAAATTATTTATTTATTTATTTCCTCTACGGACGGACGGACAAACCCATTATAACTTTTCCCACCAACGAAACAAAGTATAAAAGCAAAATTATCTTCTTTTTTTGTTAGTGTAGGGAAACAAAAGCTATTCCATAAGCTCAGACAGATTATTATAGATTCACGCTAACGACGTGTGTGTGTGGGTGCATGTGTGGAGGAATTTATAGGTCTTTCATGTTTGCTGTTCCAGGTGATATGAATGAAATGAAAATTCACTTGAATATCAGAAATCTGTAATTGTCCTCAATTAGTTTTTTTTTTATTATTCCAGAGAAACGCGCATTATTTCATGCCTATCCAACTGTTTATGCATAATAAATAGCTTTGTGTGTGTGTGTGAATGTGTACACTGATTCGCACTACGAATAGGTCGCTTGAAAGGAATATATTCATATATTGATTTTCTTGCAGTTATGGAAATAGTAGAACTAGAAGGATGGATCGAGATTTGTGTATATGCAAATTTCTAATGATTGCAATTGAAGTTCTAATTTTACTAGAAAATAACAAAAACAAAACCTTTACATATGGAATAATATAAGGATATATAAGAGGATTCCTTATACTTACATCGAAACTCTAACTTCAACTAGAAAAAATTACCAAAAATTCATAATATATCATGCTATAATGGAAACGACATAGAGATGTAGTATATGAGAAACTTCTGATTATTTGCTTTAAGTGAAAACAAACTTTGAAGAAACTCTTTAAAAATGCAATGAGATAGCTATAAATATACATATGTATATATAAACATTCCTGGTCAAGATTCCTGAGAAATTAAATATAAATTCTCATTTTCTAAACTAGAAAATAACTTTAAAAAAAAAAGTTTATTATGAATAGAAATTGAGATACATATAATTCAAACCCCCAAATTTAACTAGAAAAGAACTTTAAGAAACTCTTTGAAAACTCCTTTTAAAATCCAATAGAAACTTTAACTTTTTTAAAATAAATGAAAGCCTCTTTAAATATGATAGACATATACATGATGCGATCAAAGTTTTAACCTTAACTTAAACATCCCTATTTTTAAAGGCTTTTTAGTTACACCAACTACTTATGCCTGGAATACCAGGCAGCAGCTCTACCTTGTGCTCTTGCACAAGCTGACATATTTCCGCGGTTGTGCCTTGACTAAGAGCTCGCTATTTGGATTAACAAAGCATAAAACTATTCGCTAATCAAACTTTACGGATAAACGGGGAAAACAGCGGTAAAAATAAAAATGTTCCTGGTTAAATACGAAAAGGGAAATGTCAAATAATAACAGCGGAAATGTTTTTAGTAGTTTGCTGACTAACGAGAAATAACTGACTCATTGGCAAGGCGAACATTGGACAGTGGGTAAAGTGGGTAAATTGGGTGGCTTGGGCGGCTAGTGGGTCAGCCGCAAAATGTGAAGAATGGACGCAGTCACACCCACAAAGCTGCCCGCCCACACGCCCACATAGAATAGAGGAAAATTTGCACTCAATAGCAGGCAGTGTGGCCGGTGGGCGGTGTTAGGTAGGTGGGGCACTGGCTGATAACCCCATCTCGCTATAATGCATTCATGGAAATTCATTTAAGTGCAAAGAGGATGCAGCAGCAGCAGCACCAGCTGACAGAAGGAAGCCAACAAAAGGCAGGAGGCAGAATTATGAGCATGCAACAATGCCACACGTCGAGCAGAATGCAGGCGATGCCAAATTAAACAGAATGAAAGAGATAGACAGATCGAGAGTGAGAGAGAGTGAGGGGGAGAGACAATGGCGACGAGCAGAAAACTTTTGCTGATTAACTCAATTAGAAATGCATTGACAGTTGGACAAACGAAGACAGCTTGTTGATTACAGAGAGAATGGAGCGACAGCGAAGCGAAACCTGATCTATAAATACACGCTCTGTGTGCGTGTGTGAGAGAGTGAGGGAGACTATGTTTGTGTGGGTGTGCATTTGCGTTCACTTGTCAACTGTGTGTGTGTGTAAGCTCACAAACGTATGCTACGATTTATTGAACTGCATTGAACTAACGCTGATTTCTGCTTTTTAATTAATGCGGATTTCAATAGAATCTTAAATGATATACCAAAATATGTTTATATTTGATATATATCTGGGGAAAATTTAAGAAAATTCAAATTAAAAATATATAAAATATAAATATAATATTAAAGATAAACATTTGTGGTAGATTATCGCTTTTTGTAAACGACATTTTATATATTAAAATATAGTCACATATACATATTTTCAACGTTTTCTCAATATCAGTTTATAGCAAACTATATAAATAATATATTGAGTATCATCTTTAGTAGATGATATTATATATACATATATAATTATTCATTAATATTATTTCATTTATATATGTACATTAAATATCTTCTTTTTTTCATTTTATTTATTTTCCTTAAATATTCTTATTAAAAATGAAAACTACATGATATTCTCATTACAGCCCATACCCAAAACAATATCCCTCGCTCTATCGATCTCCCTCGTTCTTCCACTCCATATCTTTCTTTCTCTCTCTCTCACTGCTCCTGCTCAAGTCGAAAGATCAAATTTCTATTGAAAAACTCAGGACTGCATTAGACAGAGACAGAGCGCATCATGATGCCGTTACTCGCAAGCAACAGCTTCGAAGCTAACGTGTGTGTGTTTGTATGTGTGTGTGTTTACGTATGCTGTTTGTATGTGTGTTGGTGTTTGTGTGTGTATGTGTGCGTGTGTGCGTCTCTTACTCCCACGCCAATCAAGCTTGTGAAATTGGTTTGCATAGAAAGCTTTTAGTCTCATAATTACCTCTCAAGGCAGGCTCATAAATTAAGCGACAGATTAGGCAAGAAAAATAAATAAATAATTGAAAAATACAAATCTGAAATAACAAATGACGTCAACGGTCTTAAACTACAGACAATAGAGTTTTGTATGCTAATCAAATTCAAGACGTCGTTAGATCAAATTCAAACAATGAATCAGATTTCCTATTTTGTTGCGCAGTGCAGAAGCATTGATCTAACCAAAAAAAAAAAAAAAAAAAATCCTGATTGAAGGGCAACATGACAAATAGTTTTGTTTTTTTTTTTTATATATTTATTTGATTTTGTGTTTTGATTTTCTGAACTATTCGTATTATCCATACAAGATCTAAAATTGCTGGCGCCATCTCTGGGCTCCGGCCGGGCAATTTAGCTACCCTCTCACGCTGTGGTACACACACAATCATGCATAAGTATGTCAATTTATTGCACAACTTCATTTAGAACTTTTCACAATTCACTCACCTTAGTTATTGTTGTAAAGTTGTCGTTGGCTTTGGCTTTGGCTTTGGCTTTGGGAAGTTGCGCGCGTGCCAAGACAAAAAGTTCTATTTGTATTGTTTTTTCTTCTTCCTATATTTTTCTCTTACTTTATTTTTTGGCGGCCTTGTTGCTAATTCAACAGCTGCCGACTAATTAAAGCTAAACTTTGAATAATCTTAACTACGAAAAAAAATTCGCACAAAAAAATCTATCCTAACCAAACATAATGTACGTGTGTGTGTGTGTGTGTGTGTAGGTATGTGTGCGTGTGCCTTTATTTTCATGTGTGTGCTTGTGTCGGTGTGTGCATATATGTATGTGTATAATTCCTTTTTGGCAATTTCGCACGCAAAATAAATTTAGCACGCCGCGTATTGCACTTTAGAATAGAAAAAAAAAACTTGAGCAGCACTAACAAAATGTCAAAAAAAAAAATATTCCGAAAATTTTGAAAGCTGTTAATATGAATAAGTTGTGTTTACCGCTAAGCGCACTCGTCGTGACAAAATTCACACGAAAAAAAAACCTTGAGCTGGGAACGCACTGAGACGTGAACTGTTTGCTTGCCTGTGGTAAACTGAAATAGTCTGAGTTTGACAGCCGCCAACGGGGCCCAAATGCCTTCAGTGTAGGCGATATGCTCGTAGCTGATTGGCTACAATACGGCGGCGTCTGGCAGGCGGCTTCTGGCAGGCGGCTTCTGGCAATAGTGCTCACAGTTTTTTGTAACGAATGTCGAGTACTTTTCAAGTAAATTATTAAAATCGTTTAGGTGTTTGTATTCGAAAGTGCATTAAATGTATTTGTAATATTATTCGTGTCATACAAATATGTGCCATATATTTTAATAATATAAATTACATACCAAAAATAGCTGTTTTCCATCAAGTAACCGTTACCAAACAATGAGTAACTAACGAATTAATTTATCAACGACATCACTAGTAACTCAGAATCCAACAGAGTTGCATTTGCCGGTAAAAATTGATGAGCGCGGTATTTAAAAAAGTTAAAATTTGTAAAGAATAACTTATATATTTAATTATTATGTGCTAATATTTACTATCTAATTCTTGTTTAGATATGAACTAACTAGAAAAGTTTTGTCTCAACACATTAGTGCTCAAATCTTGACAAAATTAATATAAAAGTGAACAGTAATAGAAAATGAGGCTGTTGTATAACACTACCATTCAAACCAGTGCTGAAAAGCGAACTTTCAAAATAATTAAATATCATTTGATTTAATTAATTGGTTAACTGAGAACCATATTATTAATATACAAATTTTTAAATAACAATTTTGTCCTACATCATTAAATTATTTATCATTATGTAACCCCACCATACCATTCTTATTTAGGAAATGAAAAAGGTATTCAATCATTGGCATTCACACTCGCATTTCCACATACACATGCCCAAGCAATATCAATAATACAATAAAAAAAAAACACCAGTTTAGGGTTGCTTACGCTATCGGCTATCGCTTGCAAGTGTTGCCCTCTAGGCCGATTAAGCGGCCTAACTACCTCAGCGCAAAAAAAAAAACGCATATTCAAATGACCGATTTTCCATTAATTCACCCGTCCGCCCCATTGCGCGATGTCTATATGTCGTATAAATATTAAATATGTATTTTTAAAACAAGTGCATCCTTAGCTGTTAGTATATTCAATTCTATATACATTTGTATATATCTACATAGTGTTATACCTACCATATGTGCATGGCCTGACATTAAAATTGGAAATTTTCATTTGTTCCCTTTACAATGGCTGAAGCGAAAGCAACTTGATGACGAGCGGTAGTTGCGAGCTACAGCCATTACAAGATATTTAAAGCATAGGTGCGAGCAGGACCACTACTGTTTGCTACTCGCTGCTATTAGTGTCAGCTATAAGTACATACATAAGCTGCGAGTGTGAGTGTGGGATAAAACCAGCAAAAGCAACGACATGCAAGAGCATTGGAGCGCGCGCTGTCGATGACTAATATTTCAGGGCTGCCAGATGGGTGTACAGATTGCGTTTGTGCAGGGTGTGGCCGTTGGTTAGCAATTTTATTTGATTTTTTAAATAAATCTGCCTTAATATATTTCTATATCTTAAATTGATTTTTCACAAAAAAAATTTCTTTTTAATTTTGAAGAGTTTATTAAATGTTAAAAGTGTATAGACGCATGCATATATATGCATATAAACTGTATACATACTTTGTATTTAATATTTATTACGATAATAGACATATGTACATATGTATGTGCATACGTCTGAATGTATTTTCATCATCTGTATGTACATATACAATTTTAAATGATTATTGTTTCGATTATTTAAATTATTTACGAAAATTAAATTTGTTTCTTATGCAGCTGACATAGTTGCACTTCGAACTTGGAGGCAACGCGCCAACCTTAGTTTAGGGGGTTACGCAAACCTGTCATAAGCAGAGGATCTTGCCTCTTCACCGCAACCCTGTGCTGTGCTGTTTGTGCGGTTACAGAGCAATTTCACAATTTTTCTCTCAGCACGTCTGGCAACCCAGGCAGTAGCAGCAGCACATCAACTCAATTGCCGCTTGCTCTCTCGCTTGCTCGCACGCTCTCATATATGTCCACAAACATACGAACGGATGTATGCATGTATGTATATGTTTATATACCGTATGAGCATGCGTGTATGTATTTGTGTGCCAGAGTGGCCTGCCTGCCCTGCTGCTTGTTTAGCGCCCGCTTATTTTGTGAGTTGGCAGCACAAACAAGTCGCAGCGCGCTGTTCAGTTGTTTTTTCCCCGTCAAACTTACGCTACTGCTACAACTCTGCTGCTCTCTGTTCGTTCGTTCGCTCGCTTGCTTTCTATTTGATTTCGTTTTTGTGTTATTAACAATTTGCCGTTGTGTGCGTGTGTACGTGATTTTTTCGAAAATATTCTGATGAAAATGCTCGACAACAAAAATAGCATATTCAAAAAGAAAGAGCTCTGCAGCAACGGTTTTAACTTTAACAACAACGAAAACAAATTGCAGCAACGCAAAGACTGTAAGATTTGAAAAGAGGCTGGAAACAAGTTTTGTTTGCGTTCGCAAAGCGCGCGCATAATCTTATTTTCCATCAAGGTGAAACTGCAACTGACATTGACTGCATACAATTCCCCATAAGTTTATACAAGACCAGAACAAAAAGAAAAAAACTAACGCAAATGAAGTGAAAGAAAGAAACACAAGCAGCAGAAGACAGTAAAAATTGGCGGCGGTTTCCAATACAAAAATCAAAATACCAACAAAAAATAGAAAGAAGAAGGCAAGCAATCACACACATACACACAAACACAGAACCATCAACGTAAATACTATAAAACTCACACACACATATATACACACACTTGCACGCCTGTCATCCAGCGTAGACAAACAAAGAACAAGAGAGTAGTGCGCCCGCTCACACACATGGTGCGACCAATTAACGTAAGAGCGAGACGGCAACGATAGTAGTCAATATTGGGAGTGCGAGTGCCAAATGTCACATGAAATTACAACACTGCTGTGAAAGACAAAAGCAACAACAGCAACAAGAACAGTAAAAACAATAACAACAACAGCGGCAGCGCACTAAGTTATCAAGAAGAAGCAGCAACATAAACAAAACCAAAACAAGTACAAAACAGGCGCCGGCTACGACCAGCCCCAATTTTTTTTCCCTCTCCCTCTATATAAATGCAAAAATGCTTCCCAGCATGCAGACAACAACAACAACAAAAATAAACACACTTCCAATGGAAACAGAACAGGATGTTGCCCATGTGGAATATGATGTTATTAATTACTATACAGATGCCAGTCCAAATGTGAATCCGGACGCAGCAATAGCGGCATCGGCCGTTTCAGTGGCTTCAGTCGCCGAGCAGCGCTGCTCCCGAGTCAGCAATAACAACAATAACAATAATACATTGCTTGACGTTGTTGTTCACTCAAGACCAGCAGAGACTCCACTGGTCACGCCCACAACAGAAACTTCAAGCAACAGTAACAACAGTAGCAGCGGCGGCGGCACTGCAGCACCGACACCGATGCGCACCAAAGGCATCGGAAATGTGAGCACCCGGCAGCGTAGCAAAGAGAGAACTACTGCCAGCACCACGCCCACATTGGGCGTAAATATGCGTGTGACCGGACAGTGCAGCCAGGGCGGTCGCAAATATATGGAGGATCAATTCTCGGTAGCATATCAAGAGTCGCCACTGACACACGAACTGGAATACGCATTCTTTGGCATCTACGACGGACATGGCGGCACAGAGGCAGCGCTCTTTGCCAAGGAGCACCTAATGCTGGAGATAGTGAAGCAGAAGCTGTTCTGGTCCGATAACGATGAGGATGTGTTGCGTGCGATACGCGAAGGTTACATTAGCACACACTTTGCCATGTGGCGCGAGCAGGGTGAGTGAGCGAGTCAACTATATGTATGTCTGTATAGTAGTAATAATCGCTTATCGATTGGCTTGCCACTCTCTGAGTGGAATATTCCATAGGCTTGCCATCTGCTCACGAAAGTGATGTACGATGGCAACCCCGCTGTGTGCGGCCATAATTGAGCGTGCGTTAAAGCGAGTCGGCAATACACACAAAAGCTGATTAGCAGCGCAGCAAGTGTGCACAATTGGAAAGGTTTATATAAAAATTGTTGCTGTTGCGACGTCACAAATAAAAAACCATTTAAATTAGTAATTAATGTATTTAAAGCAAAGAGAAAAGAAAAACGCTTAATTTATATGCTTTTATATTTACAATGCGAATTAGAGTAAGTTGAAATACGCTTGCATATTTTATCGATTTATTGTTATCGAAATTGAATTTGAATATAATTTTTGATGTTTTGCCTTTTCTATTTATAGAAAAGTGGCCGCGCACAGCTAACGGACATTTGAGTACCGCCGGCACCACAGCAACGGTCGCTTTTATGCGCCGCGAGAAGATCTACATTGGACATGTCGGCGATTCGGGCATTGTGCTCGGCTATCAGAATCCTGGCGAGCGCCGCTGGCGCGCCAAACAATTGACAACAGATCACAAGCCCGAATCGCAGGCGGAGAAGGCACGCATTCAGCGCTCCGGCGGTCAGGTGGCCATCAAGTCAGGTGTGCCGCGTGTCGTTTGGAATCGTCCACGCGATCCGATGCATCGCGGACCCATCAAGCGGCGCACCCTCGTCGATGATATACCCTTTTTGGCTGTGGCACGTTCGCTGGGCGATCTCTGGAGCTACAATTCGCGCTGCAAGGAATTTGTCGTTAGTCCCGATCCGGATGTCAAAGTGGTCAAAATTGATCCCAATACGTTCAGGTGTGTTTCCAATCTCGACACACAATGGCAATATTTAAAATCCCTTTAATTAATATTTTCGCTTTACACTTGGACTTTCTAGATGTCTAATCTTCGGCACAGATGGCCTTTGGAACGTTGTTAATCCGCAGGAAGCAGTCGACTCGGTCCAAGAGAAACATTTCATTGGCGAGTGTCTGCACGAGCAGGACGTTATGAATCCAAGCAAGGCTCTGGTCGATAAGGCCCTCAAGACTTGGGCCAGCAAGAAGATGCGTGCGGACAATACGTCCGTTGTAACTGTGATACTAACGCCCGCATCTGCAGCAGCAGCAGCAACAGCAGGTGGCGCTGGAGCTGGGGTAGCAGCAGCTCCACCGAATACAGCTGAGCTGGAGGCTTCTTTGGATACGGAGAACAAATATCCGGGTGGCTTGGCAGCCCAATTGGCGGCTCAGGAGGAACTCGACCTGGAGCTGTGCGGCCACATTGAGGAGAAGGAATATATCCATGATACGCCGTACAGTGCCTTGGCCAAGCGGCATTTGCCGCCGGAGCCGTATCGCAATTTCGACTATTACGTTGAGGAGGAAATGCTGGAGGAGGTGGTCGAAGAGGAGGAGGAGGAGGAGGAAGAGGAGCAGGACGAGGAAGACGATGAAGAGCAAGAGGCAGAGCACGAGCCAGAAATCGATGAGAATGTTGTGCAGCAGAGTAAATATTGGCGCAGATCCCGTCAGCAATCGATCTCCGGCTGGCCGCCGGCAACTTCTATGATACGTCATCGTCGTCCCGAAGTGGATGAGGATCTCTTGAGAGAGCTGCTGCAGCCAGAGCACGATCAGGAGATCTATGGCAATACTAACAGTAATAGTAACAGTAACAGCAACAGCAACAGTAGCAGTATCTTCAGCTGCAACAGTAACAGTAACAGCAGGAGCAACAACTGTGAGCTGGAGCTGGATCACAGCTACGATAGTTATGTTAGCAACACGTCGGTCAGTGCCAGCAGCACGGAATACAGCTTTGCCGAGTCCTATAACACGCTGCTTAACGAGCAGCAGCAGCAACAGCAGCAGCACCACCATCACCAGCAGCAACCAATGCATCAGCAGCAGCTGCAACAGCAACAACGCAATCAACAACAGCAACAACATCAGCAGCACAGTAGCATGCAGGAGATATTGCAGGAGCAGCAGCGTTATCAGCAACAGGAGGGCTATTCGCTGACACAACTAGAGACGCGACGCGAACAACAGCAGCAGCAACAACAGCAGCAGCAGCAGCAGGCGGTGTTGGTGGCACACAGCAACAGGTGGCAGCAACATCATGCAACGACCTATGTAGAGCAGCCGGCAGAGCTGCTGGCGTTGAATGCGCTGCTGCAGCAGGAACGTGACGAGGAGCAACAGGTGGCATTGGAGCGACAGCAGCAGCAACAGCAACAGCAGCAACTGTTGTTGGTTGAGGCCAGCTCCAGTTCAAGTTCCAGCTCCAGCTCTAACTGCAGTTCCTCCAGTTGTTCGTCGTTCATCTATGCCTCGCATTGGAGTGAACCCAATTTAGCCACGTTGCAGGACAACGAGGTGAGCTCCACGCTGCCAGCCACGCCCACGCCAATGCCCATGACTGTGGGCGAGAAGGAGGCGCAAGTTGAGGACATGGATACAAGTGTGCCACAGTTGGTCGTCGTTGCCTCACAGCAGCAGCAACAACAACAGCAGCTACAATTGCTGTCAGCAACACAACAGTCGCCGCAGCAGCAGCTACAATTGCTGTCAGCAACACAACAGTCACCGCAGCAACAGTTGTCGATAGCGCAGTCGCGCATACGCCGACCGCTGCGTCGCTATCGCAACGTGCCCAATGAGAATCATCAACATTTGCAGACGCGTCGCCGACAGCTGTTCAAGCACACCAAAAGCAAGACGTTTATTGCCGCCAATACAACGACAATTGTTACCTACAACAGCAACAGTAACAACAGCGGCAATGGCAACAGCAACTTCACCATCAGCATCACCAATAGCAGCGTCAGCGAAACTCTGCCCAGCGACAGCAACAGTAGCAGCAGCATTAACAGCGCCAGCAGCAGCAATATCGTTAACAGCGTTAACAGCAATATCAGCATTAATAGTAACATTAGCAGCAACAGCAGCAGCAGCAACAGTCCCGCAATCATTAGTCACAGCAGTCGGCGTGAGAGCGTCAGCAGCAGCCCCAGCAGCGTCATGGTAACGCGTCGCAGTCAGAACCTCAGACTGTCCGGTGGCGGCGGCTGCGTTAGCAAGCGTCAGCTGCGCAGCTCCATCTGCCAGCTGAGTAGCCTGGAGTTGACAAAGCGCACGCTGCGCAGCAGCAACAGTAGTGGCAGCAATAACAACAACAACAACAACAGCACCAATAGCAAGCAAAATAATAACAAATCCAGTCACACTTTTAATAAGTCGGCAACGCCAACAGCAGCAACGCCGACTGCAGCTACCGCTGCTGCTGTGGTAGGAGTCAGCAGCCCATCTGGCGGCAGCGCGCGCCGTATGCGTCGCGGCAATGATGAACGAGAGCAGCGACGCTGCAGTCAGCGCCGCAGCACACTAATCGCTAGTCAGCTGGGCAACAGCAGCAGCAGCAGCAGCATCAACGCCGGCAGCAGTCAATTCAGCAAGCCAACGCGTCTGCAGTCGTGTAACGGTGGAATTTCAGCGCGTCCGCCGCCGTCGCCAAAAAAACTAAATGCGGTCGTACCAACGCTAGCGATTGGCACACGCGCCTACACAGCGGCGCTGGCATCGGCAGCAACTGATCTGTCGAAACGTTGGTCGCTGCGCAGCAGCAGCGCCAGCCGCCTTAACAGCAGCAACGCCAACAGCAACAATAACAGTCTGAGCAATAACAGTATGGCAAATCTGGTGACAGCCATTCGCTGTTACAGTGCGCGCAATCGACCAGCCGTTGCAGCAGCAGCGACGGCGACAACAACGCCGAGACGGCGAAATCAATGTTGAGTAACGGAATGGAGTATAAGGGATAAGTAGTAGGATAAGAGAGTTAGGAGAGATGAAAGAGAATGGCGGCGTGAGTGGCGCTGCCAACGCGTTTCAAAATTTCAAGTACAAATGCTATTAAAACAACGGGAAACCTTACTAATTAATTATTTAGTTAAATGAAGTGACATTATAACAAAACAGAATTTTAGGTGCAGATACGCAATCAGAAGTTGTACATAACAGAGCAAAATGAGAAGCAAAGCAAGCAAAAACTAAAAAAAAAAAAAAAAAAAATTATCTAGTTAAATGAAGTGACATTATAACAAAACATACGCAATCAGAAGTTGTACATAACAGAGCAAAATCAGAAGCAAAGCAAGCAAAAACTAAAAAAAAAATAAAAATAAAATAAAATCAAACAAAACAAAAAACACACCCACACAAATCAGAAAATTCTACACATACACAGATACAAACACATGGAATATGCGTGTATGCCTAAAAATTAATAATAATAAAATGATTATAATATACAATATATATAAAATATATATATATACATATATATGTATACATAGATATATTTGGTAATTAATTGCATCAAGACAACGGGTTTAATTTCGATCAAAGCTTTAACCGTTTGAACAATTTTTCATGGAAACTATTTTATTTTTACATTTTTTTTTTTTTTTTTTCTTATATCTTTAACATTAAGTTGTCAAAAGTATTTATTTTAATAGGCTAGACAGATGCTTATAATTATACAAATGAAAGAATGATAGGAAGAAAAAACATTCTTATGATTTCTTAAATTAATTTATGTCTAGCTTAAGTTTATAACTGTAGTAATATGCATATTTAGATATATTCCTCGTCTACTTTTTTTTTTAAGCTTAACTTGAAATCATTAATATAGCATACATATTTTTTTTTTAATAGTTTAAAGTAATTGTTACAAAGAAATGCAAATGCAACCAAATTAAATATTTGTATTAAAAATAAACAACAATATTTTTACAAGAATCTAATTGAAGAGTCGGTTTCCATTCGAAAGTCAGTTGGGTAGCGCAGCCGTTAGTCGAGCTCTAGGTGATAAAATGCGACGCACAAATTAGCAACACAGTGGCAACTCTATGCGAATGATATGCACATTTCATCGATATCGATAATGAGCTGCAACGAGTAACAGTAGCGCTCGCGGTTCTTTCAAATAATATTTACAAAGTCTTAGCTGTGAAATAATATTTATCAGTTAGAGTAAGTATATGCATAAAATTCGCCGAAATCAAAAAAGAAACATCACTGTTTCCACTCTTGATTGTTTGTGTGAGTGAGTGAGTGTGTGTGCTTGTACGTGTATGTATAGGTGCGCTTAGATAGCAAGGAATCGAAATCGTGTGCATACCATGCAAAGCCGAAACGAAATCAACAGCAGCAGCAGCAGCAACAGCGGCAGCGGCAGCGGCAGCAGCAGCAGCAGCAGCGTCTGCGGCGCAGCAACAAGAATTCTGGCCATTTGCCGACTACAGTTAAACGCGTTCGCTTCATTCTGCTGCGCGCTTGCCGCCCTTTGTGCGCACGTACGTACAAATATATATAGAACTTTTTTTTTGTTTTTTGGTTATTTTGTTTTGCGCATACATACATATATTTGTTTGGCTAACGGGCAGCGTGTGACGACATATGTACGTTCTTGCGCTCATGTTTTTGTTTTTTATTAATAATAAGAAGAAAAAAATGTACAAGATTTTGTGTGTGCCTGTTTGTTTGTGTGTGTGTTAGTATTTTGTTGCCGAGTGTAAACAAAACGCGGCGCTGCGCGTGTTTCCTGCTGGCATTGTGCGTGTGAGGTTAAAAACAAAGTCTAGCTCAAAATCTGTGCAATATGCTTGGAGTGTGTGTACAAAATATCGACAGCTGTAAATGCACGCGCACACATACATATGCACATATTGAATGTTGCATTAAGCGTGAGTTATGACAGTCTCAAGACTTTGCCAAATCCAATTGGAGTTGTATTATTCATACATACATACATATATATATATATATATATATATATATTTATGTTTCTGTGTGTGTTGTCGCGCCGTGCTGTCTGTCTGTTTGTCTTCGCGCGCACGTTTGTGTGTGTGTGTGTGTGTGAATCAGTGAGTGTGAGTGTATTTTCCACCCCAGCAGCGTTTCGAAACGCGGCCACAGCTCGGCTCCCGGCTCGCAGTTTTGTGCGCAGCTTCCCTTGAGCCGCAATCCCAGTTCTTATTGTTCCTTGCTTAGCTCTGCTGCTTCTTTTACTTCATCTTCTTCGTGTTGTTGTTGTTGTTGTTAAGGTTGCTGCCTTTTCAACCCCCCCGGACAGCGTCTTGAAACGTGTTTCAAAATGGGTGGCTCACAGCTGTATGGGTTTTTTTTTTCGGGCTTTGCTATGGCTTGCTGTTGTTGTTGTTGTGGCGCATTATCCTTGGTTGCGTTGTGTGCGCGTTTTCGCCGTTAGTTATGACATCAACACACGCTTTAGCATTGGGCCACACTCATACACACACACACACACAGAAGTAGTGCTGCTTTGCACTCATACATACATTCACGCAAAGTTACGTTGCGAGCTTTGTCCTTTGGCCAAAGCTTGCGCTGCCCTCGGCTTCGGCTTTGCTTGATTCGTGCTTACAGCCGCCGAGCCGAACAGCAGTGCCGTTACTTTCTGTTGTGTTTTTTTTTCACTGTTGCTATTGCTCTGACTGTGTTTGCTGCCTGCGAGCGCGCCATTATAATTGTTGTTGTTTTTGTTTTCGATTTGTCGCTTTTGTTGTGAGTGCAATCATCTTGCAGTTAAGAATTAATTATTATCGATTTTTTTTTAGTGATTTGCTGTTCTAAGCTATCGGCTTAGTAAGTAGTAATACATACATATTGTATAATTACATGCATATTATCGCCACACACATATGCTCAAGTGTATGTATGTATGTATGTATGCATATTTCTTGTTATATTCTAATTTTATTTCATTTCAACTTTGGCTTTCGTGGCACAATTCAAGCAGCGATCGCTCCCCTTTGCAATCATATTTACTCACTCACACTCCTTCTGTTCGACCTGTCTCTCTTCCTTACTCTCTCTCTCTCTCTCTCTCTCTCTCTTTCGCCCTCTGGTCTTTCTACCCCTCCATCTCACCTTGTCTTGATCATTTGCCCAATGTGCAGCGCTCACATTTGAAGGGAAAACTTTTATGTTTCCGACGCTTTGGCCTAAAAATATCGTTGAACAATTTTGAGTTGGACTCGCAGCTGTTTTTTTTTTTTTTTTTTTTTCTTTCATTTTCAGGTCGAAATATGAAACTTCTTAAATAGTTCAAAAAAAGATTTTTTTTTTTAATGTTTAGTGGGCAGACTTTTGTTTGTGTTTCTTTCGAAAAGCTTTGCGCCTAATGCTGTGCTTTAAGCTTCTAACAGTTGGTTGGAATTTTACATGATCAGAAAAATGTAAAGTAATTTATTGTAAATACTAGGTTTGAATATTAGACATTTCTTATTATTATTATTAATTTTTTATATATTTTTCTTTTATTTATTATTTGTTATATAGATAGATATTTGACATTTTATAGCTAAATATATTCTGGAGTTAGTTTATCTGTTCGTCTCTTTTATCTCGGGAACTATAAGGCCAATAGAACTCAAATTCGGTGTATAGATAATTGGTAAGTCAGGATCTATAAGAACTATATACGTTATTGAGCTGTTCAAATCATAAACTTTAGGTAAAGAAACTTTAAGAACTAAAAGCTATAAGAATTATAGAACTAGAAGAGCTAAACCGCTAACTCTGGACTTTTAATTTATCGCCCAGTTATTTACTATTTCAGGAAATATTAGAATTCTTTAAAAGTTTCGATAAGGTTTTCTACCTTAGCCGCTTAGCATCATCCATTTAAGCACGAATAAATCTCTCTATGCTTGATCAAACTATATTTGTTTTTCAGCTTCCACTCTTCAGGCATGTCTTTAATGCTGTTTTCCACTCGCCTTGCTCCCAACAGATTTCCCAATCGCATCTTTTGTTTTTTTATATAGATTTCTAACGAGTCCAACATGAAATTTTACACTGAAGCTATGTCTAATCCAACCAAACTGCTTGATGCTATAATTAAAACGCTCGTCATCTTTAAGTTTAGAGCAGAAATTTGTGTATTTTCCAAATGATACAACATCATTTGTATTTGTATATATGTACATATGTATATCTCTCTCTCTCTCTCTCTCTCTTCCTCTCTATCTGTATCTCTGTTTCGGTCCCCTCTGTTGTCTATATACATATCTATCGCTCTTGGCCCTATATCTCATTTTATGGGCAGCCCCATGCCGTGTAGTCAAAGCTTCTTCTTGCTTTATTTTTGGCTTGGCCATATTTATAGCGCTCATTTCAGTGCATTCGTTTTTGCTGGCTCTCGCACGCTCACACACGCACACACACACTCTCTCTCTCTCTCTCTCTCTCTCTCTCTCTCTCTCTCTCTGTTGGGCTCGGCTCTAATGGCTGTCCTAGGTGCTTGGCACGGAGCTAAGTTCAATTACCTTTAAATGGTTTATACAAACAGACGCAAGATGGGCAACTGTTATCAAACGGCGCATGCACCCAATACACACACACACACACACGCACACGTACACTCACACTCACACACACACACACATACATACGCAGGCGCACAGATTAGGCAGACGTGCGCCTGATCCCAGTTCTCAGTAGCCCGTTGTCAGCTCCCAGTTTGCCCGCTTGCCTAAGACCGAGGTGAGGCAAGGCAACAACAACAACAACAACAACAATAACCAGCAAGAACTCAAGTTGCTGCCAAAAATAAATTTGAACTCAAATCGCGGCGCAGTCGAGGAAAAACCAACGCAATGAATTCTTCTTGTTTTCCCAACTCGAGAGCCAGGCAAAAGCAAAGCACAAACGAACCGAGCCGATATACATACATACACATGTAGTAATACTATCTATACATAGATATATGCACACATATGACGCCGCCCCGCCCCCCGGATGAGGCGCGCTTCAAGTGCAGACGCTCTTGCCACTTGGGCGCATGGGGTTAGAATTTTCATTGTTGTTGTTCTTGGTGTTTCTTCTTCTTCTTCTTATTTTTTTTTTCGGACAGGGTGAAGCCATCCCCAAGTCCAGGGACTGACGCTTCATGACGCAACGTTTCGAGTTTCCTCCCCCCCAAAAAAAATAAGCAACCAGCAAAGACAATAACAAAAACAATGTGAAACGCAAATGAGAGCAGGAAAATTGTTGAAAAATGAAAAAGAAATCAACAAACGGAAAAAGCATCCAAATGTTGCGGCCGGTGTGCTTAAGGGAGCGGAAAGCTTAAACTCTAGATATACATATAAACAAAGTATATAGAAATATATACTATATCTATGTAATATATATGTATATACATATATACAAATACACATCAAGCGATCTTTCTCGTTTGGCCCCGATCTCATCTCACATCTTGCTGTGCGTCTCACGTCTGGCCGCCGCCTTGTCTCATCCGTGTCTATTTATAAAGTCGAAATAATTCAGAGAGTATCCAAGTTGGACCGTGCATAAAGTACAGTTGTGTGCGCACGCTCTAAGTGATGCAAGTGAAACAAGTTGAACCACCGATCGAGTTATACTATAGATTGATTCTTGATATATGTATGTACATATATACATATATATATGTATGTATATGTAAGTCCTGAAATGATCAATCGAAGAGTTTCAAGAGCGGAATATAAGCAGAGTCTTAACTATTATACTATATACATTGATATATGTTATATAGATGTCTATGTTCACTCGTAATCTTGTCTATATAGATTATTAAGTCAAATACTAAAGCTTTCAAGCTATTCCTACGAAATAATCCGAAATCAGATCATTATATCATATAATAGACCAAATTCTTTCGGTAAGTGTCCGAATTTCAGATTTATATGAATCATTTAAAAACAATTTGGTTGACAAAAACCTAATCGGACTGAGTCTGGATCTTAGTCTTAAATTGGAATGACTGTAAAGTTTCTTTTGATCTACTCAATGCATAAGATCCAATGACTGTCTGATGTCCATTAGTTAACTATTCAGTCTCATCAGTGAGTCAGCTAATCTTTGCTTTCAAGTATAAATACTTTGTAGTCAGCCAGTAATTCGATCAGTTAGTCAGTTGATTAATCAGTTATTGCTTGTAGCTCAATAATTTGTCATATCCCTCGATAGGCAGTCATCCAATTAATCTGTCAGATAGTCTATGTCTATCTGTGTCAGTCTATCTAACCAGTCAGTCAGTCAGTCAATCAGTCTCTCAATCAAAAACTCCATCAGTCTGTCGTCAGGCAGTCAATCAATTGTATACTTTATCAATCCAGCGATAGGCAGTCATTCAAGAAATTAATCTATGTCAATCAGTCGATCAGTCTTTCAATCAATGAAGCCATCAATCGTTTACGATGTTAATCAATCGATCGGCGGTCATCTTTCTATGTCAGTTTGTCTAGTCAGTCAATCAGTCTTTCAATCCAAGATACCATCAATCTGTCATCAAGCAGTCAATCAATCAGTCGTATACTTTGTCAATCCAGAGATAGTAGCAGTCATTCAATAATTCAGTCAGATAGTCCATCTATGTCAATGTATCTAGTCAGTCAATTAGTCTTTAAATCAAATAGACCATCAATCTGTCATCAACCAGTCAATCAATCAATCATATACTTTGTGAATCCGTCGACAAGCAGTCATCACTCTATGTCAGTCTATCTAATCTATAGTCCATCAATCAATCGGTCAATCGCAGAGTGTCTTTGTTAACTGATCGCTCAATCAGACAGTCAATCAGCTCTGCAATCTATACGTCTGCGTTCACTCAGTCAGTCCATCATTGTTTATTATAGAACTGTCTATCAATCAATTGGTCAGTCCGTCAATCATATACCAATGTCAACTTGAATCTGTAAAGTTTTTCTCATTTACCCCCCACTTTATATATATGTATATATTTATAGATCTGAATGGGATCAGTTAAAGCTAATGCCTTATATGTATAGTATGGATATATGTATGTATGTATGTATTTGTTAATATAGATTTTGTTCTCGATCAGCTTGAGTGCAAATTTTCAGTTAATTTTGTGTAATGGCAATGGAATGTGCACACAATGTGAAACTTGGCCAAAATGTTTAGGTTAATTTTTCCTTCTATTGTGCATAAATACGAAACGTTTTTCCGACTCACATTTTTAATTTTTTTTTTTTTCGTGGGCCATGAAGCTGCGCTCTCTCTCTCTCTCTCTCTCTCTCTCTCTCTCTCTCTCTCTCTCTGTTGCTCTATCTCTCGGTCTCTCACTGTCGCTGCTATACTTGTGTACACCTACACACACACACACACACACACACATACAGAGTCGCGCGCACACTTTGAACTTTTATTTGGAAAATCGCCAACCCCACACGGCGCTTTTGTTGGACGATCAGCTAAAGACCCCAATAGAACGGACGGATGGACGGACGTTGGGCGAGGGGGAGGGAGAGGTGGGTTGGCGATGCGGTTTAAGGTGGATCTGTGAGAGCGAGAGCGTGTGAGAGGGAGAGAGAGAGAGGGAGAGGAAGGAGGGGGGCAGGGGACAGGTCGGCTAGCTGTGGCAAGCGGCTGCTGCAAACTGGCAAAGTGAAGCAGCCGCGGCACAGCCACTGCCACAGCCACTGCCACAGCCACAGCCACGGAGCAGAGCATGCGCTGCCGGCTGCTGCTGTTGCTCAGCTCGCACAACAGCGCAACAGCAGAACAGGCTGCGATGGCTGCTCGGCCGCTCGTGGCGCTCGGGCCGCGGCCAATTCGAGTTGGTTGCCTGAATTCAGTTTTCAGTATTCGATTGGACTGCGACTGTGACTATTTCATCGCGCCGAGAAACGAAATCCCGACAAACGGATCCAAATTTAAAAACAAAACGCACCAAGCGAGAGCGAGACAGAGCGACAAAGAGAGAGAGAGAGTGGCCGAGTGAGAACAAGGGAGAGAAATGGTAAAACGCTTTCGTTCGCGCTTTGCGCTTTTCCTGCTTTACGTGTATTTGTGTGTGCCTCTGTATGTGTGCATGTGTGTGTGTGTGTGTTCTTCGACTTTTTGTTGCTGTTGCTGAAAATCACTTGCACTGCATACTATATACCACAATATAATTTGTACACTTCTAGCTAAGCGTATGACCGACCGTCCGACCGACCGTCCGTCTGCCACTGGGTGGGCGTGTCTGGCGAGAGATCGACGGTCTTAAATGGCTTGCAATGCCTCTTGGCAGACTCACAATATTCATTTAACCAACACTCGGCCAGGGCAAAGAACACATTCAGATCATCATCCATTCGACTGAGATCTAAAGTCTAGAGCTGGACATCATATGATCTCATAATACTCATAATAGAGTACAAAATTTCAAGTTGCAAAGAGCACGTTCGAAAACATTCAAGCAATCGCTTCGAGTCGTATGTCCGTATAGTTATTTGAATTCCGAAATCATTTTCCCGAAAGTCTCTTTTTAGCTCTTTCAATCAGAGCCCCAAAAGTAGTTCTATCAAAGAAAACTTTATACGAAATGCCAACAATTTCAGCCCATCCATATTTTTTGCATCTTTATGTAAATTATTGGCATTTCATTTTAGGATATGTTGAGTCATATTAAGCTTAATGATGAAATGAAAATGATGCCAATATTGTATTTGGTTTATCCCTGGATTTACATTTTAATTGGAAGTTTTAAGCACAGCAATTCAGACTTTAGCCAAAAGTATTTCGATTATTTGAGCATTATGTATTAACAAATTATTATTATATGTGCTTCAATTTGAAAGTCCATTAAGTAGAATTTCCTATTCCTTGAAAGTTCATTGCGTAGCTTTTCCTTTTTCCTTAAAATTTTATCAAATAGATTTCTTTCCTGGGAAGATCATCAAGTAGCTTTTCCGCATTCCTGAAAGTTCATCAAGTAGCTTTTCTTGTTCCTTTAGTGGCTTTTTCTTGAGAATTCATTAAGTAAGTTTCTTTTCCTTGAAAGTTCATCAAGTAGCTTTTATTTTTCCTTGAGTTTTTATCAAGTCAAGGTTCATCAAATAGCTTTTCCCTTTCCCTGAAAGTAGCTTTTCCGTATCCCTGAAAGTTCAACAAATTTGATTTTTCTTTGAGATTTTATCAAGTTTCTTGATTTTCTTGATTCTTGATTTCTTGAAATCGAGTATATTTTTCTGTTTAATAATATTATTCGAGCTATAAACAGCTTTAGCTAGATTCCAGTATTTCTTAAAGCTCTGCCAATATCCTGCTAGGCGAAAGCTCTGCCTAAGCTAGGCTTGAGCTTGAGAGAAACGTGTGTGAGAGAGAGAGACAGGGAGAGGCAGGCAGGGCAACCCTTTTTGTGGAGCTCATTTCAAGTGAATTGAACAGGTTCAACATCTGCGCCCCTTTCATATGACTCACAGTGCTTTGGTGTGTGTGTGTGTGTGTGTGTATTTGGGGTGCTCCGAATTGAATTGCAGCGTATTGTTGTTGTTGTTGTTGTTGTTGTTGTTGTTGGAGTACTACGCGCCATATTATAATGCGACAGTAACCATGGAGCCGCAAGCTCACCTTTAAGGCGATAAGATAAAGCTGCCGCTAACAGAGATTAGATATTAGCCGCCTATTCGGTTCCAGCCAAACAGCCAAAGCATGAGTTGGCCATCGCGTCGCGTCGCATCGCGTCGCGTCGCCGAAGCCAGTCACATATTATCTCCAAGACTGGCAAACAGTAAAATAGAGCAAAGCTGGCGGGGCTTGAGACACGTTTGAGTGCGACGCGACGCAAAGTGATTTTCTATTGCTAAAACTCTAACTGTGAATACTTAATAATTGATATGTAATAAATTTTTATTTAATATATTTAATTTTTTATATTTTATATTTATTGATATATTTATTTCGTTGAAAATTGTCTTGCATTCAAGAAGTTGCGACGTCATGCTTTTCATTTTTCATATTTTCATCGCCATCTCTCTATGTGTGTGTGTGTGCGTGTGTGTGTGTGTGTGTGTATCTCTGCTGTGATGTTTACGTATGGACGTGATTTCATGCTAACAAATTCGATTCTATGTATTTTTAATTTTAGTCCAAGGTTTGAAACAACAACTGCCGCCAACTATAAACGTAATCAAAGCAACAAAGAAGCGCACGACGCAAAAACAAAGTCTTCAACGGAGAGCGAGAGACAGAGAGACAGAGAGACAGACAGAGAAAGAGACCAAGAGAGACCAACAGAGAGAGGGAGAACGTCATTAACAAAGCAAGAGAGTCGGATCGAGCTATATATTGACGTGCATACCATAGGGGAGAGACACAGGCAGGAGAGCTGGCAGCTGTAGCTTGGCCAATACAAAAACAAAAAAAAATTACGCATACGCAGTGTGAAGCGCAATCGCCGCCAAGAAGAGCAAAACAATAACAAAAACCAAAAACACAAACAAGCAACAAGAGCAAAGATTAATAATAAAATAAACTGATCAGCACTGACTCAGCCCAATTGTGTGCTACGCCACGCCCCACACCGCACCACATCGCACCACATCGCACCACCCCCCAACGTTTCGCCTCATCAATGGTGTTGGCCATCGAAATTGTTAACAATCACAGATAGTTGCGGCAGTAATTGAAACGTTAATCAATTGACTGCCAGAAAGCAGCTGCTACTTCTTAATACAACAACAACAACAACAGCTAACGGGAGCGAAACGCTGCCACAGAGCCACCGTGCAGGCAACATTGCATTGGTGGTGCAACTATTCAAACTGTAGCCGGCAACAAACTCAGGTGAGTAGCTCTATAAATATCTCTCTCTCTATTTTTTATAGCTTAAAACCAGTTGTAGACAATTTTCTAGAGGTTCTTCAAAAATATGTTTGTAGGATTTTTTTTTTTTAGAGATTCTAAAGCTTATTTGTAGACTTTCCCAAAGAGTTTTAGACCTTCTTTTAGAGTGTTTGTTTTTGCAGACTTCTTTGTAGAGATTCTTGTAATTGTAGTTATAGTTTGTCTAAGTGTTTTCTATACTTTTTGTAGAGTTCTTCTTTGTAGAGATTCTTGTAATTGTTGTTGTAGTTGCGTCTGAGGTTTTTCTACACTTTTTGGAGAGTTCTTCTTTGTAGAAATTCTTGTAATAGTTGTTGTAGTAGTTGCGTTTGAGGGGTTTCTTCACTTTTTGGAGAGTGCTTTTTTGTAGAGATTCTAAGGCTTATTTGTAGATTTTCCCGAAGAGTTTTAGACCTTCTATTAGAGTTTTTGTTTTTGCAGACTTCTTTGTAGGGATTCTTGCAATGTTTGCTGTAGTTTGTTTAAGGTTTTTCTACACTTTTTGGAGAGTTTTTCTTTGTAGAGATTATTGTAATTTTTGCTGTAGTTTGTCTAAGGTTTTTTTCTACACTTTTTGGAGAGTTTTATGTAGAGTTTTGTTAAAACAGCTTTTTTTGTAGACTATTTTACGGAGCTTTCAGGTATAATTTCTGCTAGTTATTTTTATAGACTTCTTTTGAAGACTTTGAACAGTTGTTTGCAAACATTCCGTAGAGCTTGGTATTGAATTTTTGAGGCGCTTGTTTTATGGAGTTTTTGTAGTCTTTTATAGAGTTCATATAGCCTTAAAAGCAGGCAGAGCTGTAAGAGTTAGCCTATTTACGGCTTGCTGGAATGGAATGCAAGCTTACGGTGCAAATATCTCTGTCTTGGAGACCTTAGTAGAGCTGTTAGCCTACTGGGAAGTAAGTTTACGGTAAATAAATGTTTACTTTGGAGACTTTTTTCTTTTGAGATATCGGCGGACTCTTTGAACTTAGCTTTATGAGCTGCTTAAGTCATGTATGAAGTTGCTATGGAGTGTAAAATTTATAGAGCTTGAAGAGTTAGAGTACTCGATAATGGCCCAAGTTGCGCAAGTTGGCGAGAGGTGGAGAAGATTGGATCAGTTGAAATAATTTGTTGCCAATATTACGTATAATTTATTAAAAAAGTCTTCATTATCGCTGCTCGCTGGCTCGATACTTGAGCAGCTCAACGTACGCACATGCACGCACACACACACACACACAGAGGCATGTCTATGTGTATATAGGGGAGCAAAACTCGTGACCAAGGCCCTGTCAGTCGTTGTAGTTTCGACCAGTCTTATCAAAGAGCCAACAAACGGCTAGAACTTAAAACTTGCTCAACCCACAGGCCGAGAACATGAAATGAGTATTCTGTAAAGTCTGTGGTGGGCAGATGTGGGGGGGGGGGGGGGGGGCGGCTAGAGATGGGTTTTACGGTCGTGACACGACAAGCACGAAAAAAAGATTTAAGCAGAGCTGACTATATATATGTATATTATATTTAAGAGTTTTTTCCTAAAGCCAAATATGATTTAGTCTGCAAATATTGCGTATACGCAATGTTGGCCAAATAATAACCAAGCCCTTATTCTGTGGGGCCAGTTAACAGTTATTGGTAGTATATAGATCATATAGATATACATATATGCACACTATATCAATCTATATCTATTCATATATATCGAATATATATGCATTGCTATATAGATTGATACTGTCTCGATATATAGTATATATAGAGTATCCATATATGTATATATGCAGTCAAAGACAGTATCGTGCTCATATGTATATGATATCATAGAGTCACGCGGCCATTACCAATATCAGAGCTCTACAAATAGAATCAAGCGAGTGTTTGGGCAACAGTCAGAGCAACAGTAAAAGCAGCAAAAAAAAAAAAAACAAAAATATGCCCCAAAACCCGCCCCAGCACTTGGGCTCGCTTTTATCAGCGGCTTATCAGCAAATAATTCCACCTGTTGTGCAGTTGAGGCCGTCAATGGGCTGGCGAAGGGGCTACGGCGAGGGGGCGTGGCGTTTTTGGGTGCCGAAAGGGAAGGACGGATGAACGGTGGACAGAGTTGTGGGAGAGAGGGGTTCGCTCTAGAGCAATGATTAACTGTATGTGTGTGAGTGTGTGTGTGTGTGTGTGTGTGTAAAGTGAAGATAAATTCAGTCAGGTGTCGCTTTGAGGCTTGTGCCTTTAGTATGAGCGAAGCGAAGCAGCGCTTACTCTATACATATACACATATATACATATAGATATGCACACATATACACACACACAGAGATGCATTTTGTATCTTTTGTGAGCCGCTGCTTGCAGCTTTTTACATAAGTACGTCGACTTGAGTATCGTGTAGTGCTTGAAGTAAGAAAAAAACATTTTTATTTTTTTTTTGCTGCTGTTTGCATTGCTCAGCAGAAAGCCATTGCCTGGCCCATTGTCAATGGATTTCATAGATAACGAACACCAACAGGCAAAGAGAGAGAGAGAGGGAGAGAGATAGAATCATTGACTGCGATTCAGTTGGGTTTCATTTTAATCTTATCTTAAGACTTGAGTCGACATCGTTGCCATACCAACGCTGACGCTTTGTAATGCACGCGAGCGCACACACACACACACACACACACATACACTTGCTTCAATACATTTCACGATAACTTTCATTAGTTCTCCTTCCAATCATGATAGAGGTAGGCATAAAAAATTATATTTATACATATATGTATATATCAATGATTTAAGCTGCTTTTCATAAGCTTTCATGTCCAGACATGATGAAAGTGCGTTGCGTCCTGTTAATGCAATAAATTTCTAGTTGAAGCTTGGAATATTAAATCAAGCTTTTATAATCTTATATCTGATCTGAGGATTGCTGAACCTTAACTTGATCGAAGGTTTACACTAATGTTGGCTAAGCATTTGCCTTTCAGAAAGTTACTCTATGAATAACATGGTATTACATTTGGTATATTTAAATACATATACATGTGTATAATATAATATGCTATTTTTACATAAGCATAATATACTATGTATGCTATATGTGTATATACGTGAACAAAATTTGAGATCTTTACACTTTGCATAGCTAAGTATGTATGTAAAGTTGATATATATTTGATATGTTGTACTATATACATATACTAAATATAATCCATGGTATACAATATATACCTCCTAAAAGTACATACATTTACGTAAATCTCTTCTCTCTGCTTCAATAGTGAATGATTACTTCATACTGGAATTGTGTTCATAAATCCTTCCCACTTCAATATCAAAATTCCCCTGTCAATGTTAATCAAAATCGAGATCTGTGAAATCTAAGCTTCCCTTATTGTTATAGTTAAGATCCGATAGTATCAAGCTTGTATATACATAAATCCTAGAGCTACGTCACTCCGTATGCTACCATAATCAGGAGCAATGTAAGGCTTAGGCTTATGCCTGGGCTCTCATGTACTCTGCAATTATTCTCGTGAAATATGTGGCAAATAAGCATATGCATACTTACGTACATATGTACATATGTATGTGCATGTGTGCATACCCTCTAAATCAGGTCATACTCTTACATACATACATACATCTAATATATGTACATTGCATATGAGTGGAATAGGATAAATTGTTTTCTATCTAAATGATAAACACTCTAAGCTATGTATATACACACATACATACATACATATAATATACACACATGTATGCATGCGTTTATGTACATACATACACATACATTCAATCATCATGCAGTGCAGGGTATTTTGTATTTTAGTTCATGACCATTTGTTTCATCTCTGTTTACATCCGCGCTTCTGTTGTTGCTATTTTTTGCTGCAGCGAGAGCGACCCACGTCAGTCTTCAGTTTCACTCTTCGTTTCGAGCTTCGTTCGGTCTTCGGTCTGCCAGAGCTCTCAGTCGGCGTCGCAGTCGCCGTCAACCCTTACTTTGTTGCTGCTGCGCTTAAACAGAAAAAAAAAAATCGTTTCGCTCAGTCGTGGGGCGCGTGTGTGGGCGGATGTCATAACACCAACTTGACGTTGGAGTTGCACTCGCTTACAATTCTAGATGTGTGTATGTGTGTGTGCATGCATTTATTTATAAACTGAGCTCATTGTTTGCCCCACACGCGGCTTTGACTCGCTCTCAGCAATTGCTTATTTGTGTTTGTGTGCATAAATGTGTGTGTGTGTGTGTGTGTGCCTGAGTGTCTCAGTCTGAGTCTCCTGTGCGCTGGCAAGCGCGGCCTCTTTAACTGTTATATTACGCCGCGCTCTCTCTCTTCTCTCTCTCCTGTTATATTTCTCTCACTCACACGCAGCCTACAGTTGTGTGCTCTCCCACTCACTCATGCGCGCGTCGCCGTCGTCGTCGATGTCGCTGCGGGGTTGTTGTTGTAAACTCGGTTTCAAGCTTTAATTACGTCTCATACACACACACATACACACATACAAAGCTGCGAGGGCAAACAGACGGACTCATTCAGCCTCAGCCGCAGCTGTGTGAGCGTGTATTTGTGTGTGTGTGTGTGTGTTTCATATGTATGTACGTTTTATGCGGGGCCGTCAGGGGGCGCTGCGACGCAGTTGTTGAATTGTTGTTGCTCGTTTGGCCTGGCGCGGTATTCCTATTTTTGTTTGCCCGTCAGTTGACGTCGCCCTTGTTGCTGTTGCTGTTGTTGCTTTAGTTCTTCTTCTTCTTCTTCTGCTGGTTGTTGTTGTTGTTGCCCAACGGTACTTCTGAGCGCCAGCTATTATTTGCTCGAATTCAGTCAAGCTTTGTGCTTCGTTGGTGCTGCTCGCGAAGTTGTCGCGTTGTCGTTGTCGTTGTCGTTGTCGTCGTCGCCGTCGCCGTCGCCGTCGTCAGCGTCATCGTCCCGTTGTTGCACCCAAAAACAAAAACAAAAAAGCAGAAGCAGAAAGCAGAATTATTGAAACCATCCCAGTTGAGCCAATCCACCCAATCGTTTTTTTTTTTCGGTTTTGTTGTGCTCGTTGTGCCTACTCCTCGCTCGGTTCGTTCTTTGACTGTGTGTGTGTGTGTGTGTGTGTGTGGGTGGCTCTGTGTCTGTGTGTGTGCCTGTGTTTTGCCGGCTTTGGCGCGGCCTTAAAACGTGAGTATATTGAATATGCGCTCTCTCTCTCTCTCTCGCTCATACTCAATGATTATGTATGTGCATGTGTGTGAGTTGGCGCCCTAATCTCCAATTTGAGATTAGATATAAAAGTTGCTTTACATTATTGTTTTAGTCTGGGCCTGCATTCTGCTTTACACACACACACACATACATATTATAGATACAATTGTAATTCGTACAGCAAAGCTTTCAAAGCTCAGCTTGTACAGCTTAAAGCTTTCAAGTTAAGCTTGAAGTCTTCGTGAATTTTAACCCCTGCACTTACAAATCGATAAAAAAGAAAACAAAAACAAAAAAGCTTCCGCGCTTATCAATAATAAAAGGGAAATATATAAACGCAATGAAATAAAGTCAATCATAGGAACAACCAACTCAGTGCCTAAACAGACCATTAAAGAGCGAAAAAAAAAAACACACACAGTCACTGAGGATTTCGTGGAAGTCTTTAGTAAACGGTTTTTTGACTTGTGCATTGACAGGGTGCACAGACGTAGCTCGGCCTAGTCGTTAGCTGCGTCGCCAGCTTATCACACACACGCAGTCTGGGCCAGGCCATATGTGTGCACCAATACATTCATATACATATATGTATGTATATACATATATCATATCGTGTTATCAATAATCGTGTTGTACATATGCTCAGTGTTGGATGTGTGCAAAAGAGTTAAGCGTTTACTTTTCACTTTTGTTCTGCTCTCACTCTCTCACTCTCTATCTCTCTCTTTCTCTCTCTTCAATTGTTTTTCCCCTTATGTTTCTTTTCGTTTATCAATTAAAGAATGGCGCATCTAATAGTTAGGTGAATTGATTGGATTGCGTGACGCGCAACGGGCTAAAGTTGCTCCCAGGTCTAGTGTGAGAAAGTTTCTTAGTTCGGATAGTAGGAAAACAAATCTAATAAATTAACTAAACAATTAATTGTATTCTTAGCTAGATAAACCTTAGAGAGATTATTTTACAAGAGAGTGGTAAATACAAATATCTGCATATGTGGATCTGTTAAGAGAGAGAGGATCTCTAATGAGATCGAATGTTTCTCACTCTCTTCCTTTCCCGCTTGCGTAGTCTCTATTAATTCTTTCTCTTTATATCTCTATCTCTTTACTTTACTACCATTATCTCTCTAAGCT
Organism: Drosophila aldrichi; assembly: GCA_035045965.1. Lineage (NCBI taxonomy): Eukaryota > Metazoa > Arthropoda > Insecta > Diptera > Drosophilidae > Drosophila > Drosophila aldrichi. The sequence goes on along the minus strand of JAWNOM010000484.1, from coordinate 14,305,463 downwards.
CTTTCTTAATTTTTACAGCTGAGTCTCCTTTCGGAATTTCCATATACTAAGTTATTTGTTATTAGTTTTAGACTATTCCTAAATTCATTCCTAAGTAATATTACTTAAATTTTTAATGCAATTCATTTCCATTTTCGTCCTCAGCTTCAAGACGTCTAGCAAACGGTTGAAAATGGAAAAGACTCCCCGGTATACGCAGCGGGAGCGTAACATGGTGCTAGGCTATGCGGCCCAGTACAAGGATGTTATTGAGAATAAACGCACAGACGCCGAGTCCAATCGAAAGAAGGACGAGGTCTGGCTGCAGATAGCCAAGGAGTTCAACTCGAAGGTCTATCATCAGCGCAGCGCCAAGCAGCTGCGACAGCTCTACAAGAACATGAAGCTGCTGCTCAAGAAGGATCTGTGCGGCGAGGATAAGGGCAATCGCTCGTTCATGGATCTGCTCAATACGCTCTCCCAGCAGGACTCGGTCGCCCAATATATATCCGAGCAAACGGACGGTGCTGGCAGTCAAACGACCGGAAATGGACGTCACTTAACCGATGACTATGAGGACTCTAAGGTATATACCAGATATATAATAGGGTATTTTTGTTAACCAACACTATTTAATAGCATCTAAACTAAGCCATGTTGTGTGCTTGGCTAGATTCAGTTGCAAAACGCATATTTTTACGTTTTTCAACACAGTTTACCAACACTATTAAGTTAGAATTTGATTTACTGGTTTTAAGTCATGGTTACCAAACAACTTTTACTGCTAGAACAACGTTTAGAGTTAGAATAGGTGTAGCGTATTTTCGTTTTCCAACACTGAATTTTTTTTTTTTTTTTTTAAAGCATAGCTCGACTGTTTTTAATTAATAATTTAGAATTTAATAGTTTCGATTTGGCAAATTATATAGACTCGACTCGTTACCCAACACTGTCAGACAGTTTTCTTCGCTTGCATTAGTAAATATTCAATTTATCTAGTGAAATTTAAACTGGAATTAGAATTTCTGATCTTTAAGTTATCTGATAATACTATTATATTACACTGCTTCGATTTACGTTTTCCAACACTTAAATTTTGTCATTCTCTTATTCTTCCTCGTCAATAGATGCCCATGTATGAGGGCATGGATACGGATGTCATTCTGATCAAATCGGAGAGACTTAGCGACAATGAACAGACCGAGAATGGCATGGACTGCATGGATGATGATGACGATGATGATTGCCCCAGCACCAAGGTGCCGGAGGTGTGTCTCGAGGAGGACGACGACGAGCTGTTCGCCGCGGATCTGCGTCAGTTAAATCAGGGCTGCTTTCCCCGCATCAATGGCAATCATCTGGCCAATGGCAACAATAGCAGCGGCAACAACAACAACAACAGCAATAACAATGATCCATTGCCGCGCGCGTCCAGCTCACCAGTTTGCTCCACGAAGACCTCCGTCTCATCCAGCGGCAGTTATATGTCGCCCGGCCTGCCCAAGGCGGAAATCACGCTCTCCACTGTGGGCAATATACGTGTGGGCGCGTTTGCTAGCATCAATAAGGCGCTGCAGAATGGCTCCAGCAACAGCAACAGCAGCAGTAACAACAACAACAACAACAGCATTACTTGCAACAACAACAACAATGATAATAATACTAGCAACAACAACAACAACAGCAGCAGCAATGGCTTGGAATTGACAGCGGAACAGATACAACAGCATTTGCTGCTGAACGGCTTAGGCCTGTCCGCCGTACAGCATCCGCCGGCACATTCATTGCAGGCCGCCATCAATGCCAGCACCAGCGGCGTCGGCAGCGGCAGCAGCACACGTCATACAACACAGAATCTGCAGCTGCCACGCCTGGCACGCGGTCATACGGCGGGCAATGTGGTGCGCGGTGGTCTGGAGGCGACAACAGTTGCTGCTGCTGCGGCGGCAGCGGCTGTGGGTGTTGGTGTTGTTGCTGGCAGCAACGGCAGCGCCAATGTGGCCGGCGGTGTTCAGCTGCTGCTGAATGGCCATCAGAGCAGCAGAGACAAGGTGCATGCACAGCAGCCGGGCAGCGGCTTGAGTGTGGCCGCTGGCAGTTTCAATGGCTACAATGGACTGGGCGTGGCCAGCATCAATGCGATCAATTGTGCTGCCGCGAGCAGCGGCAACAGCAACAACATGAACACCAGTGTCGGCAGCAATAGCAGCAGCAGTGGCAGTCACAATCACAACAACAACAGCATCAGCATCGGCAGCAACCACAACAACAACAACAACCTGAACAACAACAACAGCAGCAGCAGCTCGCGTGGCCAGCACAACGAGTACATGATGTCGCTGGCCGTGGAGGAGCGCAAGCGTAAGATCGAGCTGCTGAACGCACAGATCGAGTACTGGCAGACGCTGACCAAGAAACTGGACTCGCAGTCCGGCCACTATCCGAATCCGGCGTGCCTGTGTCACTTTCCGGGCAACGGTGTGATTGGGGCCGGTGTGGCTGCGGGCAGCGCTGCCGCAGCGGCGAGTGGGCTGCAAACGCAGTCGAGCAGCAGCTAGTCCGAAGCGGACGGCGGCGGCGGCAGTGATGATGACGACGACGACGACGACGACGACGAAAATGATGATGCTGCCGCCGTTGCTGCTGCTGCTGCAGCTGTTGCTGACGATTCGAATGACATTGGGCTGATGCACAGCGATCTTGATGATGAATCGGCTGATGTGGCCGCAGCACTTAACAATTGCAGCAGAAGCAGATGCAGTCACAGCAACGGCAGTGACATCATCTCCATTGTGGACATAGAAGATGAGGAGGACGATGTTGATGATGATGATGATGATGTGGTGGAATTGCGTGTGGAATTGCAGCAGGAGAAGGTCAACATCACAGACCTAACGCTGCACGATGTGGAGGAGTATGACTCACAGGATGCCTTGGTCAAGGATGTTGGCATTGTGGGCGGTGTGTCGCCTGCAACATCGCCGCTGCCTCAGCCTTCGTTGTCGTCGTCGCCGTCGTCGCCGTCGCCGTCGTCACAGCCGCCAGCGAAGCGAATCAAACGTCACATTGCAGTGCTGCCACCGGCAGCTGCCTCAGCGTTGCTGCTGCAATTGGCGCAACAGCAACAACAACAACAACAACTGCACCAACAACAACAACAACAACAACATCAGCAGCAAAAGTCGCCGCCCGCGTGAGAGCTATTAGCTAGTCTAGTTACTTGTTCTTAATTTGTCTAGTTTAGGTCGTCCCTCGCCCCGCGACTTGTCTCTAATTCATTTGCCATTTTTATGTTAACAGCCAAAATTACCAACTAATATACAGTTAATCCTTATAAGAATTGTCATTATCATTATTATTATGCTTAAATTGTACAACTATTTATTTATGCCTAGTTTTGTGTGCCAAAACAACAGAAAATGGAATCATGCGAACGACTGAGTGCATGACCGTTAACTAATTTTTTTATTATTATTATTATTATTATTACTATTCATAGTTTCATCAACTAGTTATCCGCAAACCAAATTTTATTTGCCATTTAACGCAATGCTTGCCAAAATTTAATTTTAAGCATTAACTTATTGCTTAAAACAAGCCGACCCCGCCTACTATTATTTATTATTTATATATGATTTGTTAAACAATCAAACTTTTTTTTTTTCGTCATCTTGTAACATATATAAAAACTTAATATATATATACATACATTTATATATATTTATAAAAAAAAGCAAATCTATTTAGCTGAGATTTAATATTTAAGTTATTTTTTGTAGCTGCAAACCAAAAGAAAATGCAACGAAAGGCCCAAAAAATGAAAAGAGAAATAGAAAACAGCAATTTTAAAAGAAATCAATTATCATTTGTCACTGTAAATTTTACCTTAAAATAGAAGGAAAAGAAAAAACAAACAAAGAAACAAACAAATTATGAAAACTGTACAAATGTGGTTCCTAATCTAGTCCTTAAAAAAAAAGAAAAAAATCAAAACCAAAAAAAAAAAAAAAAAAAAATTAAGAAACTGTTTGATGAAAAAGAAAAAAAATAATATAATTGTTATGCATGTAGCGCAACTTGTGGAATTTTTTTTTTTTTTTTTTTTGTAATATTTAAATGCAAAGCCCCCAAACCCAAAAACCATCCAAAGAACTGTAGCTAATTTTAATGTACTTAACAAAGCCGAGGCACCAAAAACAAATCTCTAAAAAAAAAAGAGAAAAACAAAATCAACTAAATTATATTTAGTTAGCTCTTGGATAGCAACTTGCTAGTCGCCGCTGCATAACTGTATTTCATTAGTCTAGCATATACAAACAAAATATTAATAATTAAAAAATGGAAAAAAAAAGAATTACATATTGTATGAAATATGTATAAAAATATTGCCTAAATGTAACCACAATTTACAAAAAAAAAACACACACACACAAAAACATTTATACAATTTTTGTAAAGAAAACAAATGAATAAAAGAAAAAACAGTGAATTTATTTGGTGGCCTAGTAAAATGTTGAAGTTTCTTAAATAAACAAATAAGTTGTAAAACAATGCTTGGCGGTATTTTTGAATTTCAATATGGGCGGCTAAAGTTTGGCTGAGGGTGGCAGCTTGAATTATAGCGTTGCCAGACCACGGCAAATGCTCAAAGAGAGCATAGAGATGCGCAATATAATTGAGATAATAAACTCAAAATGGTTAAAAAAAAATTAAATGTACATGCAAAAGATATCTAACTTAAAACTATTATTTAAATACTCATTAATTTAATTAAATTTGTATATAAATAGGAATATAGTCGCATTTCAAAAGTAATTTAAGTGCGCTTTATTTGCATATGTCGGCACAGCTGTTGTGCTACTGCTATTGCACTCGTGACTCGTGCCGAGTATCGATTGAGCAGTTAACCTGCGCATCTCTAGGCGTGCAAATGTGCGTAAATTGTTTTGCTTACAATTCATTCAAAGAAAATGCCCGCATTTGCCATACAAAATTGAGATGAAATCAAATTGATAAATTGAAATAATTGGCCAAGTCAGTGGAGCGCAACGCACATCTCTATGCCGGAGCAGAAGCAACGCTGCGCGCATGTGTAGAGCGAGAGCGAATAACGCTCGCTTTGCATAGATAGCTCTCGGCGGCCAGCTGCGAACGCTCCATTCGGAAGGGGAGTGTGGGGGCAGAATTTGCAAGTCTTTATTTATTACTCATCCAGCGAGTATGCAGTCATCGAAAGACTTGTAAAAAAACCAGGTCCAGTTGCAGATCCAAGTTCGAGCTAGTTGCATATGCGCATATTTTGTTGCTGTAACATATGTGCAATTTGTTTATTGTGGGCGACCGAGCAAAGCGATAAAGTGAATGCGAATTCGATACACACCAAGCCAAACCAAGCCAAGCCAAGTCAAGTCAAGTCAAGTCAACTGCGTGCGAGTGTGTGCGTGCCATTGTGTTTGTGAGTGCGTGAGTGTTTATTTAGAGCTGAAGTGAAGCCCCAGCTCCCCCATCGATAGCAAAGATAGCAAAGCGCCAGCTGCTGTACGTAGCTGAATTCCCACACAGTTGAACGACGCTCGATGCCCGGCTTCCATCTCAATGAAATGGGGGAAATGGTCTTGGACGCCATCGATGACATTGGCGTGGTCGATGTCTACGATCTGGCATCGGATATTGGCAAGGAGTATGAGCGCATCATGGATCGCTATGGCACCGATGCGGTAAGTGGCCTGATGCCCAAGATAATTAATACGCTCGAGCTGCTGGAGGCATTGGCGACGAAAAACGAGCGCGAGAACACCACCATACAAGAGCTGCGCGAGAAAATAGCCCAGCTGGAGAGCGAGAAGCTGGAGAAGGCCGAATTTCGGCGGCGCTTCGAAAAGGAACTGGAACTGATTGAGGAGCAGTGGCGCAGCGAGACGAATGAGTTGGTCGAGCTGGTCTCCTCGCTGCAGGACGAGAACAAGCGGCTGGCGAAACAGATGCAGGACCTGCAGTCGTCATCGGCCCAAAGCTCCGGCCTGGGCGCCAGCCTCACCGAGAGCATCATCAGCATGACCAACAACGAGCTGCACAGCGCCCTTTCCGACACGCAGGTGTTGCAGCGGCTCAAGGAGCAGATATACAAGCAACGGGACGAGCTGAAGCAGCGCGAACGCGAGCTCCAGGACAAGTACAGCGAGCTGGAACATGTGAGTAGCAGTCGTAGTTGATCCACAATTGAAGTAATTGCTATCCCACACACACACACACACACACAGGTCAACATTCAGGCAGAGCGTCTGAAGGCATCGGAGCGGGATACACGGCGCCGCCATAAGCTGATGCAGGCACAAGTGAAGACGCTGTGCGAGGAGCGTGCCGATTTTCTCGCCCAACTGCAGGATCAGTGCCGTGAGATCAATCAGCTGCGCAAGCGTCTGGGTCTAGCCGAAAAGGAGAACGAGGATTTGGTGCAGTCGTACGATGACGACCAAAACGATCCAAACCGGCCGCGCTATACGACACGAGAGCTCAAGGAGCTGATCAGCGAACGGGACGAGCTACTCACAACCATTGACAACCTCAACGAGCAGCTGGCCGAGCTGAAGCCAGCGAGCAGCGGCAAGCGGACTCGCCAAATATCCAGCTCCGATGACAGCGACGACGATGACGACAACGAGGCCGACGATGGCGTCGAGGCCGATGTCGAGGATGACAATGTGGCAGGCGAAACGTGCGTCTAATTCAAATTTATATTTATATATTTAATATTTAAATTATATATGTATTTCATTTTAATTATTTTCTTATAATCTCTATCACTATCAGGCCTCCGGGACACGATGCGCCCGTACAGGGACCTTTGCCCTATGAGCCGGACGATGCACCCTGGAAGAAGAGCTCCGAGTCGGGCATACGCAAATTGTGAGTGTGCATTAAATAGGCTATTGTTATGAATGTGAATCCATTTGATGCACTTGCCTTGCAGCTTCCGTAAACTGTTCTCGGATCCATCGGATGGCAGCAACACATTCCCGAAACGTTCCTTGGCCACGCTCTCGAAAATGGCCCTATCCGCTACGCCCGGCGAGCTGAAGTAAATGCCTTTTAGCCTTAGAGCCAAGTGCATTCCAAAACAAACAAAAAAAAACTGGCAAAAAATAACTAAAAAAAAAAATTAACACATATACATATTTTAATTTCCTGTTTTTTGCTTTTGTTTATGTATGATTTTTTTTTTTCGTTTCTTTTTTTATTTTTTTTATTTTTAGTCCCTGTCTGTCCCTTGCTATTATGTTTTATATGCTCGCTAAGTATTTACCAATTTCTTTTATGATGTACATAATTCATATAATTGATTGCTGTGCTCTCATAATCATAAGTTGTTATTTCTGTTTTACTTGATTGTTTAATATGTAATTTTCTCACACTTACATATATATATATATGTGTGTATATATTATATTATTTATTACTGACTCTAATATGCCACAATTTGGATTATGCTTAATCTACAACTTACATAGTTTAGAATGGATTTGTACTAGCGTCCCTTTCGCAGCTCCCCATTTGAAATGTATACTAACTAATCTAATATAATCAATCTATGACCAAATGCAAGGAACTATTCTAGGCTTGATTAGCAGGCATAACGGGAAACGGATTCCTTTCGAAGCCGAACCGCATACACATATACATACACATACTTATAAAATTATTTATATATACATATACATTTTAAATTATACATTATACTAAACTAACCATTTAGACATACATATACATACATACCCTATACATATGCAATGTTCCAAAGAACAAAATGTATGCGCAAGTTTTTGAGGCCAGTGGAGTGAGTTTTGAATGAATTTAATCAATTTAGAAACCAATTAGAATGCATATACATACATACATATATAACAGAGAATATCAAGTACTTTGTAGAAGAGTTTTTAAAACGGTTCAAATCCCACAAATATTTCAAGAAAAAAACCTAACAAATTAGTCAAGAAAACAAAAAATAATAAGAATTGTGTTAACAACAAAACACGTAACTATAACTAAATAAAATATATATATATTTATAAATATATATATATATATTTGTTGCAAATCTTAGCCGCAGCTTTAATATTCCAGTTAACAAAAGTAAAAAAAAAAAAGAATATCATTCCAATAGCTGAAAATTCTATTTAGCAATAAATACATTGTATTTGAGCTCTAATCTATGCTCTCTAACTCGTCCTATCTCTTTCACTCTCGTGTCTCACAGAAAATGTAGCTGTAACACGCTCTAACCCGTTAGCCAACTCATGTGTTTTTTTTTTTTAGCAAATTGAGCCTTTTATATAGCAGTTGCCCAAGCGGCCTTATATTAAAATAAAAAGAAAATAATACAAATTACAATTACAATTAAAAATTAAAATATTTCAAAACACACAAAACTTACAAATAATTGATTAATTAGTCAATCAAACTATAATTAAACATATGTAATTAGCCAGTGTTGAATTGTAGCTGATTGTTTGTTAACAAATTAATTATAATTATGATTAGCAACAAAAAATAATTATTAACAACAAATTTTGAAACCAAAACAAAACAAATCAAATGCAAATTTTAGCCGCAAATTTTAACTATAACAAAATTCGATAAAAAAAACCAAAAAATTGACTAGAAATGTTTGTTATAAAGTAATTAAAAAGTTGAAGAAGAAGAAATGACTAAGTACCAATTATATGTAGTATATATATATGTGTATATACATACATACATATGTATGTATGTATATAAATTATGGCTTAACAGTTTTTTGTGCGTTGTTGCATTTGCCACAGTTGAATATATGTAGAACAAAAAAAAAAAAAAAAAAAATGTGCATATATATATATATATATATGTATATCTATATATGTCTACATATATAGTTTGAATACAGTTTGCATTTTGTTTTCCGCTTTGCTTGGCTGCCCACAAAACTCTCTCAAGCTCTTCCCCTAACCTCTTCCGATTCGATTGCTAAATTGCTATAACGACTTTGACATCTGATCAATTATAATCATAAAGTACATATCAGTTTTTTTTTTTTTTTTTTTTTAAATCAAACTCTTTTTGGTTTTGGTTTTTCAATTCGAACGAATTTTGCTAGCAACGAGTGAAATGTGCCAAAGACTTAAACAAACGGAATTCAAACGGTTGCCATTGATCCCAGATTTCATAAACCTAACCACGCCTTAATTCTCTCTACTTCAATTACCAAAAAAAAAAAACAACTAATTTTCACTTGGCAACTGAACTTTTACACGAAAAAAAAAAAAAAACAAATATATATATATATATATTAAAAAAAAATAAATACAAAATTTATAATGATAAACAAAGACGCTCGAGTATTTGTCTGAAGTATTAAAGCTATTGTAATATTTACGCGTTGTGCCATGGAAAAGTGTTTTGAAAATATCAAATTGTTTTTTAAACTTAAACTTTGACTGATTCGATTTAGAAATTTCCTCATGCGATTTGGAGTTTTCTATGGCGTAGCGTAGGACATGAATTATACAAAAAAAAAAAAAAGGAAAAAAAAAAATAAATTAAAAAAAATTAAATAAAAAAATTAATGTTAACTAAATTTATATATACATATACATATTATATATACAAAGGTATATATGTATATATATATATATACATTAACCCAAAAATATTTGAAATATTATATACATATAAATATACATGATATACAAGTACTACATGCCTAGTTCGAGTATGCCTCCAAGGGATGGGAGCTTAGGAGGATCGACTCCAAGTAACAATTGTCGTTCATACTCTTCACACTGACATCAACATTTTATGCATTTTACGGATGCGGTAAATAAAAGTTATGGCAAGAAACAAATATGAATTTTTTTTTTTATTGCAATTTTATTCTAGCCAAAAGTTTTAACAAATATTTGACAAGCAGCCAGAAACGTATGGAGGATTGGATCAAGGAATACTTGAAACTACATACATATATATAAATATATAAGATATACAGATATTTTAAATCAAAAATGTATATGCTTAATATAGGAAATGTTATTAATGACAAAATACAAGTTTATTGTGGAAATATGAATATGAATATGAAATATGGATTATAGCTCTCTATATACCAGATGTGGGAATATGAATATGAATATGAAATATGGATTACTATTCTATACCAGATGTTGGCAAGTCAGCTGAGACCAAGAGGGTGACCTATAAACAACGGAGGGATTTAATATATTTTATTTTTTATATAGCTTTAGAGATCCGAAGACAAAGAACTCTCAAATGTATTTCCAACTGAATAAAAAAAAAAAAAGAAAAACCAAGTTTTTTCTTTATTTTGTAATATAATATAATAATATATAATAATAATAATAATAAATGTACATTATTCTATTATTATTTGATTATTATTCTACCTTATACCTTCTATTATTATTGCCCTATTCTAATATTTTACCTCAAGTCACGCAGTCCACTCGGAGCGAATCATGGTTTGATGTATGACATTACCTACAACCGCTTTGGATCTCAGCATAACACTTGGTTCATATCTGAGCTAGTGAATTCATATTCGACTGCAACTTTGACTATCTATATGGATCGGTTTATGCCTTGACTTTTGCTCAGCTGGGACTACAGCTGTTCCACTTGTTGATGTCGATGTGCCCCTATAGACAGTCGTGAATCTTTTTCAAGTGTTGATTCCCCACTCAATTGCTGCTCCAACTCTTCTTCATATGGGTTGTAGGTCTCTTGCTGAACCGAGAGTTTCTTTGCGCACATTCATTCATCTATACACTCACTTGTTCGTTATTCATGTCGTAAAGCTCATTGTGCTTTATTCAAAGCTCTCACACTATTCACATACTGCCACAGCGAATACATTCAGTTGCAGCGCCAAGTTGTTCATCAACTTCAGCATCAAAAGCTCATCAAGTGGTCGCACTACCTTTAATAATATTCTTCATCAGCTGATTCACACCTACATACATTTTCATACATTCATAAATGCACATTCATACATTCATTGATTCATATTTCCAAACATATAAATTCAAACAATCATATACTCATACATTCATCCTACATACGCACATCCATTCATGCATATTATCATTTATACATTCATCTGCATTCATATATTCATTCATGTATTGAAACATTCATACACTCACATATTTATTCCTGTTATATTATATATTATATTCATATACTCAATCCTATATTCATACATTCATGGCCTGAATTCATTCATTCATTCATACTTTCTTACATATGTACATATGCATTCAAATACTTATACATTTATTGATACATACATTCATTTGTTCATGTATTCATTCATATACATTCAAACATTCAGTTATTCATACATTCAGAAATATTTGTTGCTCTCTCAGCAATTTGAAAAGCTTTTGCCAGCTCGTCTCTTCCTTGTGGCGATTGTGCTTTTAAGCTACCGTAAACTTGCGTTGAATTGCGAGCCAAGGACACGGGCACGGTAACGTGCTCACAGCTTCCAGCTCAGCATCGCTTAATATCCGGAATATGCTCACACACACACACTCACAGAAAGTGTAATCCTGATGCTGGGTAACTGCTGCCTGCTGTTTGCTGGGCGCCTGCTGTGCGCGCTGAGTTTGAGGCGTATCTAGGCGTGGTGTCTGCTCCGCGGATGACCTTGACGCCAGCCCCGGGATGCCGGCTGATGGCAGATTGCGAGCGTTGGGCCGTATTGCTGAATTGAGAGGCGGGTCGCCTAATTGGCCGTGAGAGCGGGACAGCATGCGAGCAACTGTTGAGGGCGTCGCCTGGACCGTGCGCCCACCAATGGCTGGGCGCCCAAGGATACATGCATTTGCCGAACCGGGCCGTACTCGGCCGAGCCGTGCCGTGCTGTGCCGTACAGGGCCAACGGACGCGCCGAGCCCATCGTCGGTCGTCTACGCAATTCCAATTAAGCAATTAAAAATGCGCCGCCGCGTCTGGGGGCAAACATTGTCAGCTTTTTAATTAAGAAGATGCCGGCGTAATAGGTTAGAAGAAGATGCGCTGCAAAAAGCGTAGGTCGAAATGTGTGCAGCTAATGAACAGGGTGGCCAATATTTTTCACTAATTGGCTTGCCCCGGCTAAAGCCTGCGGGCTGACTAGTGAATGTGGCGGGGTGGGTATGGTGGGGGCTGCTCTATCTGCGTTGCTAGTGAGAGTAATTAAAAGCCAAAACTGTGTGGGCATGGCCCTACCTACATACATACATACTCACATAAATATGTATATAGAATGCATTTCAAGCCGCTCCACGGGGCTAACAACGTTCAAGTTCAAGTCAAGTCGAGTTGATGATGGTGCCCGGCTAATGCAGACCGGCTGGGCAACGAAGTCGTTCGGGCGACCGGATGCCACACATCGCGTATGCTGTACGATTTCAGGGGCCTTCAGTGAGTCGATTTTCGAACAGGCGTTCAGCAAGCCGCTGAAGTGCACCAACTTTTACCAAACTCCCCCAGCACGAAACAAAGCTACAAGCAGACATACTATACACATACATACATACATACATATAAATATAAATACATACCCACACACACACACACACACACACACATAGACATGACATTGCTGCATGCTGACTGAGTGAGTGAGCACAGTCAGCGGTTTTGCAGCTAAAATAAAAATAAAGCTAAACGCTTACAAGCGCAGAGGTGAGCATGAGCGAGAAAGAGAGAGAGAGAGCGAGAGCGAGTGAACGTGACTCAGTCAGCGTTGGCAGCGCAGCGAGCAGCATTCGTGTAAGAAAAACAACAGCAAGAAAATATCGTTTTCAGCTCAACTTGTATGGGGGCTGCTGCTGTCGTCTCACACTGTGCGCCTGTGCACAGAAACTGTTTTTTATACAAGGACATTGCCATCGCATGATAATTACATGAGCGTGAGCGAATGAATATACGCATACATAAATATATGTACATACATGCATAATATATGTATGTACATACGTACACAAGCTATGCGAACTAAAAGCGACACACAACGATGAGAGCGCGCGCCAGACAAGGTGCGATATAGCACAGCGAGCGAGACAAATGGCCTCTCTCTGCTGACGCTGACTGACTTGACTCAGCTGTGTGGCGCTCTATCTTTCGCTATCTCTGTCTGCACGTGAAATGTGTAGAGCTGTCTCGCTGTTGCGCACTGTTGCTTGGCAACGCGCTGCTGTTGGACGCTGGGCGCCTATTTAGCGGCCAGCGTTTGGTTGGAACAAGAAAACGAAAGTGTTAAAAGCGAGCGCAATGTGTGTGGAGCTGGTGGAGCCCGCTATTGGTAAACGCATCGGCATTGGCCGTATGTGGAGTCCGTTGCGTTGCGCGGCCATATGTGATTGGGCATCCTGGCCCGTGCCCGGCAATGGGATGGCTTCGCGCTGACAGTCAGCAGCAGCGCGGCAGCCGCAGTAGCAGTGCCGGCGGTAGTGAGGCGATGTTTGTGCGATGGCATCTGCTGGTTGGTATCTGGCCGCCTGCTGAAATAGCGACGCGCATGACGCGATTTTGACTACGCCACAAACATGTTGGGGGCCCACCCTCTTCCAACCCGTCAGGTACATCGGCGGTCGCAGTAGTGCTCCATGCGACGCTGGGCGCCTATTGAGTTCGGGTGAATTCTACGAATTTCGCCTGCCAGCAATTTTAACATTTTCGCGATGTTGCAATGGCCATGGTGGCTTATTGGAATGAACATTCTAGGAACTTGCCCTAGATGTGTTAGCAGGCGTTCAGCAAGCGGTAGCGCAGAGTCGACCTAAATAGTGTTTGCTCACGAAACGCTTTTTGATTTTCATTTCTTCTTTTTTTTCTGGGTTTTTGTTGCTGTTTCTTTTATGTACATAACAAGCTATCACAATTTACAATATGCCCGATTGCAATCATGCACAGCAAGCGAAGAGCGTTAGAGTGGGACGGCTATAGTGACGGCTGCGGTTGAGTTATTGTGTCAGCGCATTGGTTGCTGAACTGGCTAAGCTTAAAGCTCTCCGCGTGTGTGTGTATGTGCTAAATAGACGCTTGACGACAGCTTGCGTGCTGCTCTCGTTGCGCTGCACTGCATACGCAGAGGGTATGCACAGCGTGTCTAAGAATAGATATTGAAGAACTTTGAGTAAAACAGACGAAAAATAGTTGAAAGAGAATGTTTGAAGTTAAACTAAATTATGGAATAGATGCCAATACTTGATTGCTTAATGATCGTACATAATTAATGCTTAAAGCTGCAACAAAAATAATTTACAGGTCAGCCACAAGTCGACTCTGCACGCTCGCACATATTTATCTCTTATTGTTGTGTGTATTTAACGGCAGTAAGAGTAAGGAAAATAAAAAAGAACAACATTGCAGCTGTGGCCCGATTGCTGGCAGTTCGTCTCTCATATTATGCGTTTTTTTTGTTGGTACAATAAATGCTCCAATTTTGCCAGGCGAACATAATGGGACACAAAGCGACCAAGCTGCCAAGCAGACTGAGAACCAATACAAACACACACACACACACAGGTGCTTGATAGCCGCTTGCACTTGCACTTGCGGCAAATGGGAGAATTCTGGTTTGTTCTTGTTGCTTTCACTGTTGTTGCTGTTGCTGTTGTTGCTGTTGTTGCTGTTGTTATTATTATTTGTTTGATTTTTATGCAGAATGTGTGCTTTAGCTTTTGTTTCGCCGGTAGCTGTAGTTGTTGTTATAGCAACAACAACAACAACCAATAGGGAACAATAGGAGCATAGCCGACAAGCGGCGCTGATAAAATACAAATACGAAAAAAACAAAAACAACTTTACAAAGTGAAAACTACTCGTAAAACAGTTTCATTGCGCACAGCGCGCGAAACTTGAAAGTGAATGTTACGCGCTTGAATAAGCAAAAGCCGCAAATTAGCATCCAGTCAGGGGGGAATCACCAGCGAGTGTGATGGGAATTTGCTGCGAGGGTATATCGATCACATGCGCTGCCCACGCACGTTCTCCCTGTCACATTCCTGTTGGCTTTTGAATTTGTTTTATTTTATTTCTTAAGTGGAGCAAATTTTCTACACACAAATAGATGTCAAAGTGTTTTTTTTTTTATTTTATTTTATTTTATTTTATTTTTTTATTTATTTGTATCTCTTTTGCATAATTTCTTGGAATAATAATGTTAGCACATATGGTATATGTACATAAACAGTATACACATATGGCTAGCTCTATTCAAACTTAAAGCAGTTTACCTTATTCAATATGCTTCACTGGCTTGTAAGACTTAAGAAGTAATTCTTATCAGCTTGATGTACGATTATTATATACTATATACATATATAATACTATAATACACATTTTGGACTCTCATATTAGCTGAGATGGGCCTGGAGAAATATAAGAAACGAAACATTTTATATGACCTATTTATTATTTCTGTCATTTAATTACCCCAAAACTCTCTCTTATCTCAGCGAACTCAGCTAGGCGAGCTTTCACATAAGAGAAGTTTTAAAGTTTGTATTCGACAGTTGGGATGCCATAATTATAATAAGATAATAAATTAATTAATTAATTATTAATAATGATAGTTGCAATCCATAGGAATAACATTAGGGATATGTTACATTATTTAAGTATTTACGTTATTTTTATTTTATTATTATCTAAGACACTTTAATTGAATTTTATTTTATTTTATTTTATTTTATTTTTTTATATTTTATTTTTTTGTATTTTATTTTTTTTTTTAGGTGTGGTTGATTTATTTTAAAAATTGATCATTTTATTAAATATTTAATTATACAAAGAAGGAACATTTATTTGCTCAAAATGTAATGTGAACCTGAGGATTTTTTTTTTTATCTTTTAATTAACTTTTTATACAATTTAACACAATCAAAGTGCTTTATTAATTCCGATTCAGATTCAGATAAGACAGACTTATTATTATGAGCTTTACCTTAAGTAAATCTGTCAAAAATAAAACCAATTAATTACTAAACTAGTAGATTTAGTAGTTGATTGATGATCTTATGTATCAAACATATCCTAAATGAAGGACAGCTTGCATTTCCATGCATGTTAAGATATGTTTGCCTCTCTTAGAACTATATGCCCAAAACACAAGGAAGACTGATTGACAACTTGACAGCTCAATAACTTAATCTAACTTTCCCTCGATTCAGAGGTTTTCACTTTATAGCACCATCGAACCACCATGTATAGCTGAGCTATTTTAAGTTTTGGTATGGCAAACGTATGCGAGTGTCAGCGACAATTGTCTTGATACAGGACAGGTGACACTCGAAAGTCCTTTGGCATTTGCATAAACGGGCAGGTGTGGCCGTTGACATTGCCCAAAGGACGTGCAGCCATAAAGTGTCGAATGTGTGTGTGTGTGTGTGTGTGAAGCAGCGCAATTAACAAAAAAAAGAGAAGAAAAAAAAAGTTGAAGAGTAGAGGAGTGAAAAAGGCAACTTCAACGACATGACACAATAAGGACAACAAGGACACTCGGAGTGTCAAGTGTTGATATTAAAGCTTCAATGCGCCCGCCCACCAAGGCAATTGAAATCCGGTCACTAGTGTTGTAAAGTGTCCACATTTTTTTTCTCGTTTATTTGTCGTATTTTCGTTTACAGTTACAGCGGTCAGCTATGAAAATATGGCAACTGCATTGCAGCTGGACGCCCGGGGGGGCAGCGTTTAGCTGGCCGAACAAAAGAGATGTCTGTCATAAGTTTAAGCGTCTTTCAAGTACGAAATCTTATGCATATAATGTGTGTGTGCATGTGCATGTGTGTGTGTGTGTGTGTGTGTGTGTATGTGTGTGTGTGTGCATGTTAAGCTCTGCAACGGTCTGTCAATGCGAAATGTTCTTTATAGCCAGAGGCTAAGCTCAGCTCTACATCTCCCTCTCTCTCAGTCTACCTCCCCCCCCGTTTGCCGCATCGCTGGCCTTTTGCCTTGCTTTTGAATGGCCAGCCAAAGCGCACAGAAGTAGGCAACACTCTGCGCTTGCTGCGCCAGCTGCCATTCGACAAGCGGAAGTGGCATTTAAGCGGATTTTGTCGACTACTTCGCGCCTCATGCGATCACCACACAGAAAAAACTAAAACGAAAGAGAGCGAGAGCGAGAGGGTGAGAGAGAGAGGGTGGAAAAAAAGTCCCTCAACTGTTTGGGGCCACTAAAAATGGTTGGTGAATGGCAAAACGCTGCGGGCTGTGCGGCCAGCCAGGTTGCCGGCTGCTGTACGGCTTGAATGCCAAGTGCTCCGGACAGCAGGGGGCCGGGTGCCCTCAATGTCGTCAGACGGCAGCGCACAGTTTATCAGCTTTAATTATTTACTATGCTCATTACGCTGCAAATCAAAGTTAGAGCTAGACGGAGGGGGGTGTTCGACTAGAGGATACCCTGAACTCAGCAGTACGGGTCTTTTACACGTACATATACATATCAAGAATACATGCTTGACTCTACGGCAGCTTAATTGTTGACTAACTTTTGTTATTGATGGACTTTTTAAATATATATTTTAGAGCGTAAGAATTACATTCGTATGTGTGTATTTAAGCTCAGTTAAACTGGATAAGTCCTTTGTAGCAAGAGGTTTGCTTGGTTCGAAATTATCTCACTTAGACTTTGAAGTGTGGATAAGACTTTGAAAGCAAAGGGTTTGGATTGCTATATATAGTATCGTACTTGTGTTGCTGAGATATCACAGCGCCTTACGGAAAAACTTTTTACTTTGTGCGGGGTATACATACATCTGTTGTAGGGCTATACGAGCTATGTTTAAAAATGTAGATAACTTTTGTTTTTGTCGAGAATTAGTAAAAAAGTTGAGTTATTTGACGTTCACATGAAGAAGCTGATGAACGGATGGACGGACGGAAGGAGAGATGGACGTAGAGATGAATAGTCGGACGGACAGGCAGACCAAAAAGTGGACTGACGGAAGCACGAAAGGACAGATGGACGGATAGATGGAGAGTGGAACGGACAACAGGCGAAAGATGACGGACGGACGGAAGGATGGGATGACAGATAGAAGGATAGACGGACAGAGAGACGAAAGAGAGCGAGAGAGAGACTGACGAGAGGACAGATGGACGGAAAGATGGATAGCAGGACGGACAGAGAGACAAAAGAGTGAACAGTCGGTCTTACGGACGGACGCAACGACAGATGAGCGGATAGATAATTAGTCGGACGGACAGACAGACGAAAGAGTGGATTGACAGACGGGCGAATAGGCAGATGTACGAATAGATCGATAGTAGGATGGACAGACAGACGGAAGAGCGTATAGAGACGGATAGAGCGACGGACGAACAGATTGAAAGGCGGATAGATAGACAGGCAGACAAACGAAACTAGATCGAAACTAAGCTCGTCATGCCGATCACGATTAATATATACCATATAGGGTCTTACCACAAACATGCTCCGGATTTTACAATGAGTCGAGGGCTTCAAAAATCTCAGAGACAGTTACAAAAAGTGTTTCGAGTAAACTGGCTAATGGATAATGGTAGCTGATCCACAAATGGAGTTAATGACTGGCTGAATGGCTTAACAAGTTTATTCATTAGTCATCATTCATAATGATGGACGACATTATTTGTTTATTGAAATTGAAATTGAACTTGACTTGACTTGACTAATAACCACATATAATGTCCCGTTATCGGCCACGTTGACAGGGCTGTTCAATTGTTTTTGTTGTTGTTGTTGGGTAAACAGCTTAAGCGCTAAGCATGTCAATGTCAAGGTTTTGATTAGGGGTAGGGGTAGGGGCGGGGTTTGACAGATCATCAACAAGCATCAGACAAAATGTATCCATCATATTTGATGTGATAACTTAACGGCATTAAATGCTAGGCGAAAAGCACTCGCTGCTGCTCTAGACACTCCAGCAGCAATCAAAATTGTATAAAATGTCAGCTATGACATAATGTTACATTGTTGCATGCGTTGTTGTTGTTGCTGTTGTTGTTGTTATTGAAGAGCGAACAAAGAGCAGCCAAAAGCAGTTTGTGGGGAGCAAAGTTAAGTCAAAGTTTTACTTGGGCGTTCGCTGACAACACATTAAGCTCACTCGCACGCTCTCTCTCTCTCTCGCTGTCTCTCTCGCTCTCACTCTCGCTTGTCGCCTGCTCTCAATACATGCAAAGCCGGCATTTTGTTTTTACGACCTGGCTATGGCTTCTTATTGTTGTTGTTTCGTGTGTGTGTGTTGGTGAGGGGGAGGGAGGTGGTGCTTGTCTTTCATCACCCACCCCCTCCTTAATGGCGTTAGCTTGCTTTTCGGGCTGGGCCCTGCAGCCAACTAGAAGCTTTTTGCTGCAACATTCGCAGTCGGCTTCCAGAAGCTTTAGCTGACTCGTTGGACACGTGCCAAGCGCTTCCACGCGCTGGATGTGCGGGAAGTGCTTTTGCGCCATAAAGCAATAACAAAACATATGGCTGAAGCTTTTCCCGGCTTCGGGCAACAAGAAAAAAAAAAAAAAAAAACAAAAAGGAAAACAACAGCTGTGGGGCAGACGATGGCAAACGCTGGGCGATGACGACATTGGCTGATGCCATACGTTTCGAGATCAGGAAACCAGCAAGCCGGGACAGCTGCTGCACGATAAACGCAGACCTGTAATTGAGAAAGGATGCACATGAATGAAGGATTGTGTAGAGACAGTGGAGGGGGGGAGGGGGGTTTACTGGTGGTATTAAACTATGAACTATGCACAATGGCAGCGTGGAGGAGAGAGGTTGTCTGCGGCAAACTTGAAACTGATTTGGATGAGCAGCAGCCAGAAACCCAAAAACCCAACACACCACCCCCACTACCACCCCCCCCCCTAGTTTTGTTGTCTTCTCTTTTGTCTGCAATCTTACGCAATGTGCTGCTTGATTGACATGTGATGCATGCGACTGTGGCTGCTGTCATCGATTGATGATAACGTATACGCTTTATGATTGAGACTAAGTGAAACAAAACGAATTGCCGATTGATTGACGTGCAGCAGAAATGGCCATAGATAGACTGATGCATATTCATTAGTATTATGAATTGCTTGTATAATTGACAACTATCCAATTAATGATGTGCTGCTTGATTGATTGACATTAAGCTTTTGGCACACACACTCAACGAGTGTGTTAGGGCATGTATTGATTGGGGCTTAATGAAATTAAAATATGATTGAGGTGGATAAGAGATGGATGGGAAAGATTATATATGAATAAAATTATATGATAATTTATTGATGATTGATGATTTTTTGTAAAGTGAAATCGCAAATCGAAATTGTTTTTTATTTTTGATTGATTGATGGATAGACGGGCAGACCGATTGATTGATGATTGATGATTTTTGTAAAGTGATATCGTAAATCGAAATGGTATTTTATTTTGGATTGATTGATGGATAGACAGGCAGACCGATAGATAAATAAATAGATGCATGGTAAACAGATTAATAGAATATTAATGAATAAATACAGAGAAGTTGTGAAGATAACTATATAAATAGATATACGTAGAGCGAAGGAGATGTATAGATGGGAAGTTGAGAAAAAAAGTGAACAAGATAAGGATATATACATAGATGGAAGTTGGAGATATATAGAGATATATAGATAGCAATATTAGATTAAATATATATAGGTAGATATATGGAAAGATATCAAGTTTTATTTAGTTATTTAGTTAGTTTGTTAGTTTAATAGAGGCCTTTAATAAATATACAAACTGAATTTATACATACATACATATTTCATAAATAAACATTTGTGTTTGTTAATATACATATATAGAAATCTGTATTTTTAAATTCCATTTTCTGCTTGCAATTTCAATTTAATTATAAAATTCTCCGCATCAGTTCACAGCAATAAATTGTTCAACAAATGCAGTTTCATGTTTTCTAAATTTAATTTCACATTGATTTGAGCATTTTATCTCATATTGTGTGGAGTTAATTGAAATTTGCTGTAGATTGACTAATTGCATTAATTGTTTGATTGATTACGACAAATATTTTCACTTGAAAATGAAAATTTAATTTAAATATGCCAGCGTGTACTATTCTAATTGTGAGCCCACACACACACACACACACACACCTGGCTTTTACCTGCTGCATTTTAATTGCATTGCATTGGCCAGGAGGTAACTAAATATTGCTCATACGCCCGATGCGCCTGAAATGCTGCAACGATTTCTCGCATTATGTGTTGTTGTACTTGTTGTTGTTGTTGTTGTTGTTGCTGGTTTTTATAGTTTTGTAGTGCACTTGGGCAGTTGCTGCAATCACATACATATTTATATATTTATATAAACTCTATACATATACATTTTAATGGTCCGTCTTGCATGGCATTTAAAATATAAATATAAAAAAAAAAATAAAATGAAAACTGTGAAAAGCGGTATATATGTATATATTTTACCTTGCAATAATGTGCTTTGATTTTTCGCTGGCGCGTGTCGTTTTATTTTTATTTCTCATTTTTTAATATGTTTTTCAAGTGCACACACACACACACGCACACACACTGAGATGGCTTTACATGTATTTAAGTTGTTTTTTTGCTGCATGTTTGATGCCGTCTGCCTCTTGCGCCGTGAGTACAACGGCGTAAAGTGGCCAACAAGCCGTTAAGCGTGCTCTCCTGCCATGCATGCGCCCTTCACACACACACACACACACACTCGCACTCTAACTAACAGCTGCCCAGCGTTGTGTTTGTGTGCAGCTTTAATAAATATATATGTACATACATATAATATATACATAAAATAGAAGAAAAGCAAAGAAAACAAATGCAAATAAAACTCAGTTCAGAGTTGACAAAAGGGTTGCAAAACTGCTGCTCATTACCAAAAGTTGACTCTATGTGTGTGCGTGTGTGTGTGTGTGTGTGTGTGTGTAAAGTTGCAGTTGCATTATGATATAAGGTTGCTAGCACAATAACTGCCACAAACTAAAGCGGGCCGCCATGATAAATGGCTCACGAACTTTTCTCTCGAACAATCGCAGAACTTGCGTTGCGGCGCCTATGCGTATGCCACACATTTGCGACGCCACGATGTGACCCCTGCACCGTCCTCTCTCTCTCTCTCTCTCTCTCTCACTCTCTCCCAACTTGTTTTGCCTTTTAGGCTTTCTTGGCAGCAGCTCAATTCCTGCTCCGCCGCATCTTTCCCTGAGCTGCAGACCCAGTTCCAGCTGGCCTGGCACAAAACTTACCAGACAATTGCAATTGCAATTGCTCTCTCTCCTCTCCCTCTCTCCCTCTCTCTCTCTCGCTAATTCGCTTTCTTGCCATCTCGTTCAGTCGCGTGTGCATCCTTTGCCAACTTGAAAATTAGCTGCGTTTTATGGGCTTGATTCTCAGAAAGTTGGCCATACAAAAAATTTAAACGTCTTTACGTGAATACAGCAAATGCATTAACTCTTAATTTTTCCGGAACACAGAACTAGCTCATTAAGCTAGTCCAGTTTTATTTACTGACTCGAATGTTTTTTTTTATTGCAATTTCAAATGAACTAACTTGTTAGGCCAGTTCACTTATTTGTTTGCGAGTGTGTTTGGGAACTTCCAAAATGAACTAGTTCGTCGAACTGGTTCACTTATATATATTTCTATGTTTTCATAATATAAATGCTATTAAAATAAATAAATTGTTATTAAATTATATGAACTTCCAAAATGAACTAGTTCATGGAACTGCTTCACTTATACAATTTCTATATTTTCATAATATACATGTTATCAAAATAAATAAATTGTGATTAAATTATAAATTTGTTAAATGAACTAGTTCGTTAAGCAGGGTCACCTTTTTATTTGAGTAGTAGTAAAAGCATTGATAGCTTTTTACTGATGTTTGTTGCAAAAAAAGTATTTTTCTTATTTCTCATATGAACTAGTTCATTGAATTTTAAAATATTTGTATCAAATATAAACTAGTTCATTGAATTTTAAAATATTTTTAAAAATATAAACTAGTTCATTTGTCAATTTGTAAATTTATTCATGTATTAAATATGAACTAGTTCATTTAAGTAACTTTTAAATATTTGAAATAAATATTTCAAGAATTTGATCTATTCACTTATTTTGCCTAGAGTTTTTGCTAGAGAAATATCTTCAGTTTTGGTTCGTGAACCTTTAACAATTCACTTAGGTTCATGCATTTATAAAACTGTAATTTCTAATTTCAAATAAAGTTTCCAATAAGAACTGAATTGCAGTTCTAAGTGGATTTTTAGACTATTTACACTGAGCCCAGTAAACAGACCAAACTCCCATTGCTCAGACATTTTATAAAGACACATACATACATATACGTGTATATATGTATATACAAACATACACACACATACATAGATACATAAAGAGCTACATAGTTACATCATTACATGTAGTTACATGGCTGCATGTTGACTGCTTGTCTAGCTGTGTTGTCATTGTCAATTGGCGCTGGCTCAAAAGGCTGTCGGTTTGGTATCTAATTTAATGGGAGCCCGGCAAGGATAACAGCCTTGTGGCGTCTGCATTGCTTAAGCGGTCAAATGTCTGTACGGGCATTTGCTGCATTGTCAATTGGCATTCAATTACTGAACTTTGGCCTGCACTCTAATTAAATGATCGATGGATCAATCAATCAATTGACCAATCGCACAATCTGCATGTTGTTCGTATGCCGCATCAATCTTGCGGCAGCAGCGCAGATCCAGCTGCCATTTGGCAGCTGACCTTTTCAGCCATTTGCATTCGCTGCGGTTGCAGCTGCAACTGTTGCCTATGGAGAGCGTAATCCCCGCTGGGGATGCAAATAGTGGGGTTAGATGTTATACCTGGAAAACACATTAAAGCAAGTGATAAAGCATGTCCAATTGTATACATACGTTTATATTTTACTGAATTCTGTATTAAGCAATATAAATAATAAATATGGATATAGAGGTGTGCTAAGTTTTGCAGATTTTAGTGAAATTTGTTTATTTATCTATATATCACATTTTTAAATTTTCTCTATTTTATATGAACGTTTCACTCAGCCTTAAGCTCGCACAAAATTGAGTTCAATTGTCTTTTATGCTGATTTACTCAATCTATTCATATATGTGTGCGTGCATGCGCTGATATGCACACATACGTATGCATGTCTGCTGTAGTTTACTCAATTTGATCGCTTCCTATTCGTCTATTGAAATCATAATGAGCATGTGTGCAGAGCCTAAATAGCTATCTCGCTCTCACTCAGCAGCATCTGTACTCTCAGCTCGCACTATTTTCGGCTGCAGCTATCTTTGTCTGGCACTCTCTTTTTTGGAGTGAGCAGTAGTGGCTACAATTCGGAAGTGAGTAGAGTACAACTGCAATGTAAACTCACTCGGATAACATTTGTAGAGCGACTTAATGGAAGCTCTCAGTCTCTCACCAATACAACTACAATACAGTAAGTAGCAGCCAATCGCAATCAAGTTGAAGAGAAGTAGGAAATTGTAAACAGCAATATCTATAATTAATATGCATCTTTAAATATATATTTTTAAACCCTGAAATGTTGAAATGTAATTAACAGGCAAAAGGAGGCGTGGCAGACCTCAAAAAGTATATATATTCTGGATCAGGGTGACGTGCTGAGTCGATTTACCACTATTCGTATTCCCTACTTATTCCCTTTACGTATTTCCTCTACGTAATTTCTCTACGTAGTTCCTCTACGTCTGTAATGCTTAGCTGATCGATCACACACTCTACTTCACTTTACTGCGCTGACCCCCACCAGGCCTGGACGACTGAAGAAATGCTGCAGCTGCTGCCCTTTATATAGGGCCACTTTTACTCAAGCACTGTCTCTCTTAAATTTTGAGTCCGACGGCAGGTGGCGCTCGTTGCAGTTGACCTTCCAGTGAACAATAGGAACGCTCTCTGCTGCTGTGAGCATTCTAGCTTTGTCTTACCTAAATACAAATACCAAATAAGAGCGGCTGCACACACATAGACAACTTTAGTGATCTTCTGCACGTCTTCTCTCCTTGCTTTTACTTTTACTCAAGTGCTGTCTCTCTCAAACGTTGAGCCCATGCCTGTGCCTATGTGTGTCAATGTATGTGTGTTTGCGTGTGTGTGTTTCTTTTGTAAGCAGAAAGACGCGAAGAATTATTGAAATATCAGTTCTCCGAAGGGTTCAGGGGATTTCCTAGTCCAGCAGTCTCGACTAGAGCTTTCTTACTTGTTTTAAATTGTTGTTTTATATCGAAAAAAAAAAAAAAAACGTAAAGAAAAGTTGTCCTAATATTTGTTTTTCCATTTAAGCTATGTAAGCAGCTTATGAATATGAATAGAAGATAATGCTAGAGCTCTTGTTTATTGAGTGCATTTGAATAAAGTTTGCTGCGAGGCTTATTATAACTATTTATTTGAATGCTATTTATGATATGGTCGAAAATATGACAGAGTGTAAGTAAAGTGTGTGCGTGTGTGCGTGTGTGTGTGCGTGTGTGTCGCATAACATAAATCGTTTTGGCCTGGCTTTAATGTGCGTCCTCGTTTTGGCATTGTCAGCCCTTTGGGTGCTGTCTAATTGGCCAACTGGCTGGCTGGCTGGCATGATGCATTGACAAACTGACAAACTGACTAACTGGCAAACTGTCTAACTGTCTTTTGGCAGCATCCTTCAATGTGGGCTCTCAATATCTGCGGCACTGCGTCTTTGGAACTTATTGGTTCTTGGCTCTGGGCCTGGTTATTCGGCAATATGCTTGCCATTTTATGACATCGCCCACGCCCACGCCCACGCCTCCAATTTGGCATTTGCATATGAATGACAGTGTATGGCATATGAAAAGGAAAGCAATGCAAATCAATAAACAGACAGACGACATGTGTGTGTGTGTGTTTGCGGTCCACAAATCCAGATATTATGCAAGCCAAATGGCAGCGGCACCGTTGCCGGCTTGCCAAATCTCAAGCTCAGCTCGATTACGTTCAGGTGTAATCAACATTTCGATAAATTTATGGGCATCTGTTGTCGACGCCAGTCAGGGAAATGCATGCGGCAGCAAAGTTGTACATGGGACTGCTGCAGTTGTACATTTGATATCAGCAGGTGACATTTCACAGGGCTGTGTGTTAAGTGCTGCCTGAAGGGTAGAAAGGGAGAGAGAGAGATACAGGCCTAATAGATATGTACAGTAATGCCGGCGGCATTTCAATTTAAGTTGCCACGTGTCAACGGCGCACACAATCCACACTGACACTTGAAGCACAGCGAGCAACAACAACAACAACAACAACAACAGCAACAGCAAACAATAAAAATAAAAGAAAAGCAAAGGAAAACCCGAAAAAAAAGGACCAACTTGCTACGACTCCACTACTGCGCTGCTATGGGGCATGCGGCACGGCTTAAGCTGGCCCTTTTGTTGGCTCTTACTTTATGGCTGCTTAGGCTGGCTGCCGCATCGATTTACGGCAAACTTGCCACACAAAATGAGCTCTGCTTTTAGGCAGAACCCCAGACGCTCATACATACAAATATATACATACATACTTATATATATCTATATATATAGCAATTCAAATAAAACGCAAGCAACGCCCAGCAGGTGGCGCCACTGCCAGGGCATGCCGGAACAGCACCTTGTCTCACCTTAACTTTTGGCCTTAATACCAGCTGACGTGCAGCTGATATAAAACTTAATTAAAGCAAGACCTTAAAGGCGGGGCCGTATTCTATTTTAAAGCCAAAACACATTAGCTTTTTAATATGTTTCCATATTTATATATATATATGTATATATATAATATGTTAGTGCTTTCATAAAACAATTTTACACTTCAAATTGACTGAGTGCCGTAGGAGGAACAGCAGAAGAGAAAAAAATAAATTAAAATTATAATAAATCTGAAGACATGCGATTGTCTATGGCATACGTTGTAAATTTAGTTAGTATGTATTCACTAAAATAATTAAAATATTACACATATTATAAAAGGCGTCAAAAGGTTTTTTATTTTTATTTTAGTTTTGTTTTTATTTTTATTTTTGTTTCTATTATCATTTTTATTTTATTTTTATTTTATTTTTATTTTTATTTTATTTTTTATTTTCATTTTTGTTTGTATTTGCATTTTCATTTATATTTTTATTAATTTTTTTTTACTTTTAATTTAATTTTAATTTTTGTTTTCATTTTTATTTTTATGTAAAATTTTATTTTTATTTTAAATTTAAATTTTATTATTATTTTTGTTTTAATTTTAGTTTTTTTTTTTAAATTTGTAATTCAATTTTCATTTTAATTTTGCTTTAATTTTTTTTTTTATTTATATTTATACTTCATTTTTATTTTCATTTCTATTTCAATTTTATTTTTTTTTTTAAATTTTAGTTTTTTATATTTAAATTGTAATCTTATTTTTTTTTTTTTTTTGTTATTTGTATTATTATTATTTTTTATTATTATTAGAAGATTGTTATTAATAATAACAATAATTTTTGTTTATTGTTTTCATTCTTATTTTTATTATTATTATTATTAATGTTATTATTATTATTTTTTTTTATTATTATTAGATTACTGTTATTATTAGCGAGAGGGAGAGAGAGAGAGAGTGAGAGAGAGAGAGAGAGAGGGGGGCAGATACTTTGAGCCAGCTAGTTGGCATTCATCTGAGTATCCAGCTAATCAATTCTATCTGAAATTCTCAACAATTTCAGTTAGCTGCAGTTAAATACAGACTACTTGAGCTTATCCTGGAGCAGTTGAACCAGGCCAATCGATTAGGCTCTTCAAATATTTATAATGAAATGAATGGAAATTCTTTCGAATGTACACATTAAATTAGAGATTTACATAAGCTGTTGAGATTCCATTCTCATGATTCTCTATGATGTTTGTTATGCTGGGAACAAGTTGGAGAAATCTACTCCCAAACATGCAATTATAGAGCTGTTGTCGCAGCAGCTCACTGAATGGCTAAGGACGTTCAGTTGGGTCACATCTGCGGTCAGGCAAATGACATTTAACAAGGCAATTAAGTAGTTGGCATTACAGTCGTGACAAGCGGGAATCTCAAAAGGGAGCGAGAGAGAGAGGGAGAGAGAGAGGGAGCGAGTGGAAGATGTGTCCTTTTTGCCTTTGCGTGCTGCCACAAAAACCACAATACTTAGCAGGAACAACAACAACAACAACTTGAACAGGAGAATGGACAACAACGGAGAACCGGCAACTGGCAGCTGGCATGTGATGTCTGACCTTGAAATTTATGGCTTAATATAATAAAATGCCCAAAAGTATGCAATGTTAAAGTGAACGACGCCATTTCTGGCTGCCTTTTGGGGCCAGCCATTCGCCCAGCTGCCGCCCCGCCCCGCTCCGCTCCACTCTCAATCGCCATATACGAAAATAAAACGCAATTCTGGCAGACGCAGACCTCACTCACACACACGCACACAAAAGGGAAATGAAATATTAATAATAATAAAAGCAACAAGAAGGCAAAAAGAACGAGAAAGAAAACAAAATCAAAACACAATAGATGAAAATAGCATGAAAAGAACACAAAATTTATGCCGTTTATATATGTATGTATGTGTGGTCGATGGCTGGAGAGGGGGGGGGGGGGGTGGCAGTGAAGCGTCCTTTTCGAAAAATTGACTAGCAAATGTTTATCAGGCCACGCCCAGCCGCTCAACTTGTGGCTCGATTTACGGCTTAAAATACATTTTTCAATTTCATCATCGAATTTCATAAAACAAGAAACGAAAGGTAAAAGCGGACAGCAGGGAATGCTCGACTAGATGTTACCCTGTTGCTGGTGTACTTATAAACAGACTTACTACACACACACAATAGCATAATCTTGCGCTTCTTCTTCCACATTCTCTTCGCCTTTCGTGCGATTTTATTGCAATTTTTAGCACACGAAACGTGTTCATGTGATAAGCCACAAATTGTTATCGGTAAAAATATTGTTGTTTTTTTTTTTCATTTTATATTGAACGGCTGTCAAAGCATCCGAATTTATTTAAGTCACGCTCCAGTGATGCCTGCTTTGAAGATGAATGAGATATGCATAATAGAAGTCGAGTTTATCAACGATTTCAGTCGGTGCTCAAAGAGACTCAAGATAGACTATAAAGACCACGGATTGAAGAGGTTGAATTGTGCAAAACTTTATGATTTCATATGGATGATTGAAATGTAATGATTGAACAGCGAAAATTCAAGTTTAAAAACTTGAAATTGAAGATTGAAGAAACAGAAGATTATAAAGATGGAACACGAAAAGCCGAAGATTGAAGATAATTGAAATCTACAGATTGAATACAAATTGAAAATTGAAAATTGAAGTTACTACAAAGTTATTTATTATATTCCCTAGGGACGAAAGCGGCGCTGCTCGAATCTGCTTACGTCAAAAACGATTATGCCTTACGTTAAGTGACGTAAAGCGCTACAAATAGACAGACAGACAAACAAATAGATAGATGGATGGATAGATATGTCTAGCTAGCGTATATCGTCAAAAGCTATTACTTTTGATCAAGATAATATATATAGATGTGTGTGTGTGTGTGTGTGTGTGTGTATACTTTATGGTACACAAAATCAATATACCCTTTGCAGTGGGTGGAGCGCAGCTGATTGGTATTATAATTGAAGTGTATTGGCTATTGAAGTGGTTATAAAAGCTGAAAAGATTTATATTTAGTTTTGGGTATTCATAATGTATATATGAATTCATATATATATATATCTATATAATTTTGTTGTACTTGATATTTCAAATATATATGTATGTATATGTGTGTAGGTATATATATATATTTAAATATATATCGATATCTCTATGTTAATTCCCACATTCAACGAAGTAACAGTGACCTTTTGCTTTGGCATACACACATATGTACATACATGACGTCACAATGGGGACACACACTTGTAATTCCACACAGACATACACACACGTACATATATATGTATGTATATATTGCTATTTGATGTGTAAATCTAAACGGCGCCAGCAAAGAGCTAGACAAAATGGCTAAGGCGCAGTTAGCGCACAGCTAACACACATAAACACACACACACACACACACAAACACACACACACACACACACACAAACACACACTCACACGCATTTGTCAATTTTTTGGCACACTTCAGAATCAGAAGCGAGCGTAAATGTGGCTTATTCGCGATTTCAGTTCTAATTCGAAGGCCACGCTGCGTATGCGCAATAATTTTGGGTAAAACTTTTGGCAGTCCCGCGGGAAGTAATTCCCCTGTTGCTTATCAAATAGCAAGTTTATAATTAATGTGCCAAATGAGGACGCAACCGCAAGTAGTTTGGCACTTAACACGGTCTGCCATTTCCCAGCGTACAAGAATAGCTGCAACAGCAACAGCAACAACAACAACAGCAACAACAACAATAGCCATAATATAGGTAGATAAAGGTGGCAGCGGTCAGACAGCAGCGACGCATGCCACTTGCAACTTCCGTTTCCGGCCGATGGCGTTGCAAGACACCAAAAATAACAACAACAACAACAAAGCAAAAACTATAAAAACTTTGTCCACGCGACACTGCACGACTGCGCGATACTCTGTTCGACTCGGCCAAAGATTTTAGTATATAATTCATAATCTTTTAGCCGAACCAAGAGATATGTCGTACATTTACGATATATACAATGTATTATGTATAAATATTAGAGAGTAGTTAGAGTCTAGCGACTTTTTCTGCCATATACATGAATATACCCACTTTGCAGCTGAGCGAACAGTGCATTAAGCTTACACAGTAGAAAATCAAGTCAAAATTTTAAAAATCTGCAGAGGCCAATAAGGGAAATACCCTATAAAATCAGTCAGTAGTGCAGTTAGACTAAATTTGCTAAAGAAATCCGGGGGGAGCTACTATTTGTATACTCAGTTATGAAATGAAACGAGTATATTGGTTTTGTGTAATGTTCGCCTAGAGAAATTTGGAATGTATTCTCGTTGTTGGCCTTTTTGTTGCTAAGCCTTCCATAAGGGGCGTGGCAAATTTAAATATTAAATTGAAATATATCAAGATCTGCATTTGAAATTTGAGCTCTTGACTTTGTACATTCTTTCTCTTTCTCTCTCTCTCTCTCTCTTTCTTCTATGTATTCTCTCACTTCTCTCTCGTTGTTCGAATTCTCTCTTATCTTATATATCCCACTTCTGTCTCTGTCTCTGTCTCTGTTTCTGTCTCTGTCTCTCTTTCTGTTTCTTTCTCACTCTGTCTCTCTGTCTGCCTCTGTCTCTGTCTCTGTCTCTGTCTCTGTCTCTGTCTCTGTCTCTGTCTCTGTCTCTGTCTCTGTCTCTGTCTCTGTCTCTGTCTCTGTCTCTGTCTCTGTCTCTGTCTCTGTCTCTGTCTCTGTCTCTGTCTCTGTCTCTGTCTCTGTCTCTGTCTCTGTCTCTGTCTCTGTCTCTGTCTCTGTCTCTGTCTCTGTCTCTGTCTCTGTCTCTGTCTCTCTGTCTCTCTCTCTATCTCTATCTCTGTCTCTCTGTCTCTGTCTCTGTCTCTGTCTCTTTCTTCTATCTATTCTCTCACTTCTTTCTCGTTGCTCAAATTCTCTCTTATCTTATATCTCCCACTTCTCTCTCTCTCTCTCTCTCTCTCTGTCTCTGTCTCTGTCTCTGTCTCTGTCTCTGTCTTTGTCTCTGTCTCTGTCTCTGTCTCTGTCTCTGTCTCTGTCTCTGTCTCTGCCTCTGTCTCTGTCTCTGTCTCTGTCTCTGTCTCTGTCTCTTTCTTCTATCTATTCTCTCACTTCTTTCTCGTTGCTCAAATTCTCTCTTATCTTATATCTCCCACTTCTCTCTCTCTCTCTCTCTCTCTCTCTCTCTGTCTCTGTCTCTGTCTCTGTCTCTCTGTCTCTCTCTCTCTCTCTATCTCTGTCTCTCTGTCTCTGTCTCTGTCTCTGTCTCTGTCTCTTTCTTCTATCTATTCTCTCACTTCTTTCTCGTTGCTCAAATTCTCTCTTATCTTATATCTCCCACTTCTCTCTCTCTCTCTCTCTCTCTCTCTCTGTCTCTGTCTCTGTCTCTGTCTCTGTCTCTGTCTCTGTCTCTGTCTCTGTCTCTGCCTCTGTCTCTGTCTCTGTCTCTGTCTCTGTCTCTGTCTCTCTCTTTATCTCTTTCCATTTGACTGCCTACCTCTCTTCTGTCTCTCACGCCCTCTATATCTCGCTCTCTCTCTATCTCTGTCTCTCTTTGTATTAACTTCTCTACACATACATATGCCATGTTGTGCACTTTTACAGGGTATAAAAATCGTTACGAAAATGATTCGAAATTGCCGCAAATGACTGCAGGAGCCTTTGGCTTGTTTAAGGTCCTGACATTTTCGAACAGAGCATTTGAAATTTATTAGGCTTACGAAACAAGGACACACACACACTTACACACACACACACACACACTTACACACACACACTTACACACGCAAACCACAAAAAACAGAAAAATGTTAGCAACAAAATGTATCGAATTCTCTTGCAATTCTCTCATTTGTTCTCTCGCTTTTCTTTCGTTTCTTTTGTGGATCATTAGCATTTGGCTGACTTTTTAATTAATGTCGCGTAATTAGTTTTGCTGTCCACCGACGCCGCCAGGTGGCGCCAGCGTCCATAGTGAAGACGCGATGCTATAATTAAAATGCGACAGTGGGAGAGAGAGAGAGGGAGAGAGAGGGAGAGAGAGATGGGGCAGTGGGAGCGAGAGAAAAATGTTCACAGATTTAATATAATTATAATGAACGTAATTATGCAAGAAAAAAAAAAGGAAATAAGAAAAGGGCAAACGCAGGTAAAATACACACACACACACACAGCCTACAAAAATCAATATAACAAGTCAAGGCACACACACACACACACACACATAGACAGAGGCCTTTTGGTGTCTTGCGGGGCAGCTGTCTTCCTTTTTGGCTGACGTCGTTAATAAATTTTCCATAGCATTTTAGTTGGCTCTTTTCTACAATTTTTATGGCCACAATAAAATGCAAGTTACCGGCTGCTTTCAGGCCTGGCGACAGCCAACTTGTTTCCCACTCCCCCCAAAACCACCCAGGGTGGGGTGGCGGGTTCACGGCGGGTTAGGGTTGTACGGTAAGTGTATTGCGCACGCGATGCAGCCGCTAGAGATGAGCTTGCCTTCGTATACATATATGGGGCAAGTACTTAAGATCCATTAACTAACTGTATGTCGAAGCTATAACTCTACATGCTATATATGCCATATCTATGGCTATATATATATAGTTTATGGCTCTAATGGATAGTTAGCCGAGTATTGAATATTGGTGAAACTTGGGCTGGAGACAAACAACAAGTCACTAAATTGAGTTTAAGGGCTGTTAACGAGTTGCTTTGTTTGAAAGTAGAAACTAGATTTATAGTCTGAGGCATACAAAAAAAAAAAAAATGAAAAAATACCAAAAAAAAAGTAATTAAATAAGAACTGATTTAATTCGTATAAAAATTACGTATGTATATTTTTTATTTTATTAATTAAAAGTACAAAGTAGATTTATAGTCTTTAGCATATATATAAAAAAAATAATAATAATAATAATAATAATGAAAAAATACCAAAAAATAAAATTAAATAAATAATGCAGGTATTACAAATTTATTTTATTATTTGAAAGTACAAAGAAGACTTATAGATAAAAAAATGAAAAAAAAATATATAAAAAATAATATATAATATAAAAAATAAAAAAAATAATTAAATAATATGTATTAAAAAGTTATTTTATTTAATTATTAGTTATTATTATATTAATAATTATATTTTTAATATATCTATTTAATAAATATATGAAAATTTGGCTTTATTTAATTATATTAGTAATAGCTGGTAAGAGCCATACCAATTTTGATATACATAAAGACCTCAAGATTTCTTTCGCCCAAGACGAATTAAAAAGATCTGTTAAATATATATGTATAAACAAAATTAATTAGCCTAAGAAATAGCGAGCGAAAGCCTTTAACTAGCTTTACTGGTCCTGGACCTTTCAAATAGACAATTAAATATAACAGAATATTTATATTTTGCTTGAGATCAATGCAGCTCAAACTATTCGATTTTTTTTTTAATCCATCACAATAAATTGCACTGTTTAAAGGTAAGTAATATCTAAACGAAATGTTAAAAAGATTTATAAATAATTAAGTAACTAAATAAAAAAAAAAAAAATAAAGAAATAAATAAACAAACAAATAATTAAATAAACAATTAAAAAACACAATATAAAATAAAACTACAATATAAATATATTATTACAAATTTGTTTCATTTAAGGTAAGCTAAAATTATTAAATTATATTTTAATACAAATGTCAAAATTGATTTATTAAATTATGTATAAAATAATTTTTCTTGAATTGTAGACAGTTAATTTTATAATATGTTGAAGTTCTAAATTAAAAAATATATATGTATATGAAAAAGCAAAAAAAAAAAAAAAAAAATTAAATAAAAATAAATAAATAAATAAATAAATAAAATAAAAAAAAAAAATAAAAAAAAATTAAAAAACAAAAAAAAGACAGAACAAACATTTTGATGGTATAATATTTATTTAACTAAAGTGAGTAAGTACATGTTATGGATAGCTTAGGTTTGGTGCGACATATGGACTGAGGACTGCGGACTGCGGACTGCGGACTGCTGCTGCTGCTGCCGTTGCTGTTGCAGCAGTCCGAATGCCGTTTTATTTGTGTGTGTGTGTGTTTTTGGGGTCGCTTTTGTATTTATTACATTTCAATATTTGGCATGTTGTTCGTGGTTCGTGTCACAAACTTTTGAAATTAGGCAGCCAGCAAGGGAAGAGAGAGAGAGGCGAGAGAGAGGGTGGGGGGGAGCGAACTAAGTGAAAAGAGTCGGGCTAACGGCATTTTCTTGGCTTGCATAGCCGGCGCCGCTAAGTATGCAACGCCGTTTCGTGTTAAGTCATAATTAAATGAAATTCAGCTCCATGTGCGCGAGCGAGATAGATATATGCAGCTATGTAACTTTTTTAGTTCTGCGTGCCGTTGCTGCATTTGTAAGAATTTTTTTATTTGGACTGCCCTTCAGTAAAGCTATTGACTCCCAACCTAAAGAGGGGAGTGTCAAACAACAACAACAACAACGAATTCAAATATGAAACTGAAAGAAAGAGACAACAATAGCAATGACAGAAACAATATCAATGAATGTAACTATGTAACTGTGCATGACGGGCATCCAATAAATGTTAAAAGTCAAATTATAGTAGCATTGATTGGATTAGTAGGGGCGTGGCCCAACATTTGTGCACCGGCTCACATCATGACAGTTCCATCAGGTCTCCCTTGGTTAAACAGGAGCTTAGCTCCAGTTTATTTTCCATTACACAAAGTTTATTCGAGTTGCTAGTGCAGTCAGACAATAAATGCAGAAAATCAATTGAATAGAAGGTCTTTCATATTACTTATATACTTATGGGATATCTATGTATACATCTTAGTTTTAAAGCAATTGGAATTATAGATCAAGCAGACTGATTTATTATTCAAATTTATATATTTTTTATACTCTTATATCTTTGCCTTTCAAGTAGTTTAATCTATCTTTTTCTCTTTCTTTTCAATATCTTCTTTTCCATTATCTCATCTTCATCTCATTTTCATCTTTTTTCACTTTCTTTTGACTTCCCTTTATGTTTTCTCTTCCTCTCCTTATATTTTCTATTCTTTTATTTCATTTATCTTTACTTTTTTTTATCCTTTTCTCGTCTTATTTTGTCTTCTGTTCACTTCCTCCTTTACTCTTATGTTCTCTTCCTAAATCTCCCCTTTTCCTTCTCCCTCCTCCTACTTTCATTCATCGCTTCTTTTCTCTATCACTTTCTTTCTCTTTTTCTTGCTCTCTCGCTCTCTTTTTCTCTCACTTTCTTCTTTTTCGGTATTTCTCTCATTCAGAGAAAGATCTCAGTCTCTCCCTCTCTCTCTCTCTCTCTCTGTCTATCTGTCTCAGCCTCTGTAACTGTCATCTTCAGTCTCTCACTTTCAATCTCTTTCAATCTCTTTCTCTCTCTCTCTCTCTCTCGTTCTCTCTCGTTCTCTGTCTCTCTCCATTTCTCTGTATTTATTCTTTATTATATTTCTTTCCTATTCGCTCCCTTTCCTGAAATCTCTTCATTTCCGTCTGTGTTTCTAACTCTCCAGTTCCCTAATTCCTCCTATCTCACACTTTCTTCTTTCTACTACTCTATCTCTCTCTCCCTCGCTCCCTCTTTCTCTCTCCTACTTTCTCTCTCTCTCTCAGTCTGTGCCATCAATCGTGCAGCTTGTTTTCCATGTTCGGTCTGCCAACAGCCGGCAACTATCGTCGCTCAACGTGATTATCATCGTAATCATTGTGTGGCTTCCGTGTGTATGTGTGTGTGTGGTACGTGATGATGAGGTTGTTTATCGTGGGCCGTGGCTGAGGAACAGCTGTTCGTCGGTCGCCTGCTGGATGCTGTCGGCTCCGACAGAGCTCTGCAGTAGCTGCGAGCAGCTGTTGTTGTTGCTGCCGCTGCTGGCCGTCGATTGGGGCGCCTGCGCCACTGGAAGCGGCTAAAGGTCTGTCACATGTTTTTGGCCACCTAGAAAACATCGCATGTTGCTTCCAATGTGCCACAAAAGGCAAAAGCCAAAAGCAGCAGCAACAACTGCCGCGAATTGGAAATCTAAGCGACATTGCAGTCGTGCGTCCGAGCAGCAGCGAGCAGCGAGCAGAGCAAAGCAGAGACAGTTAGCCAGCCAGCCAGCCAGCCAGCCAGCCAGCCAGCCAGCCAGCTAGCCAGTTCGTCTGTCAGTCAGTCAGTCAGTCAGTCAGCCAGTCAGTTTGTCAGAGTCGAGTGTAAGCAATTTGTGCAACTGCCAAAAAGTTTAAATGTTCAATTGTTTAACACATTTGCCAAGTGCTACGCGTGCTCGCCTCACAAACTTGTGGCAATCAATCAATTAGCCCGAGACCCAGCAGCTGCCAAGGGGGCAGCCAAGAAACCCCAAAAAACCAAGCCAATCTCTCCCGATTACTCCCAGACGCAGCAGCAACAACAACAACAACAACACCAACAGCAATAACAAAAATTAGTATTAAAAAAAAAAAAAATCAATATCCGTCTAAAGTTTATTTCGGCTTAACTCAAATGGAACTAGAAGTTTAACAACAGCAACTGGAACAACAACTACAACAACAACAACAACAACAGTAGCAACAAAAATAATTACACTGAGCGCAACGATTAGTTAACTCAATTGATCCGCGCCTAAAAGTCCACGAAAAAATCGCTAAACCAAATTGAATTCTGATAAAAAGTTACTAACAAATATCAATAAATATATATAGTAATGCATCATAGCCCCAATTAATCATATAACTATTTTTCAAACTTAAACAACTTGCATTCAATTAAAAAGGAAAAAAAACTGGCCAAATTATATCCAATTTAAATATTATAATTAATTTATATCCGTGCTTTTTGCTAAACTGCATTCGCTTACGCAATATATTCAAAACAAAAAAATAGTTCAACAATTAAAAACAAAAAATAAAAGTAAAAAAAAATCAAATAAAAATACGCCTATTAAGTTTGTCAAATTTAAAAAAATATTAACAAAAAAAGTCCATTTTGTGCTAAGCTTAAAAACAAAATTTACACGCCAAAATTAATTTTGAGAGAAGCTTTAACAATAAACAAATAAATATATTAAAAATTTAATTATTATTAAAATTAATTATTATACATGCTGAACTGAACAAATAAATTAAAGTTGCTCCATCCATAGTGCAAAGTGAAGTTAAATAAACAAATTATATAATCTTTTAAAAGCCAAAATTTAATGTAAAGAAAATAAAAAAATAAAAAATTTCAAAGGTTAGTAATAAATTTATTATTTATAAACCTACAACCTTACAATAAACTAAAGTACATATTTATTAAATTTTAAATAAATAATATTTAAAATTTTTTATTTTTGTTAAACTTTTTTTTTTTATAAATTCTTCAAAATATTGATTAATTATTATACATTAAATACATTTCATAGATCATTGAAGTCATTTAAACAGAAAGTTAGTTGACCGGTGGGAGAGCGAAAGAGAGAGAGAGAGGGAAATTTCTGATGTACTTTGCATATTTGCAATTTGCAATTTGCATTCCAAGACAAATCGCTCTTGACAGCGGCAAGCTGTTGGACACGTTCAATTCAAAACTCAACGGTTGATTGGACGCACAGCTGAGCGAGACACACACACATGCACACACATGCACACACATACACACGCACACACAGCTAGACCGACTGAGAGCCTACAGCAAAGAGCGCGGCCCAGCTGTTTGTGTGCGAAGAGAGCGCATCGCCTGCTGAGTGAGAACAGCCGGCAAGCAACGGTAAAATCAATATTTACTTTGCTGGCAGCTGTTTGCAGCTGTATTGGTACGTTTGGCTGTGTGCGTGTGTGTGTGCGTGCGCTGCTGAATCAGATGGCTCGCCTTCCAGTCATTTTGCACAGTTTTAATGCTGTGTCGTATCGACTGCGTGCAGTTGATTTGAGTTTAGTAAATGAAATTAATAATTCCTTTTATTTGTATAGTTTGCTACTGTATAATGTAGGCTGATCCTGGCTTTAGCCCTACGCCTGGACTGCCATTCAACTTTGGCATTTGCTGCGACTGGAAGTTGCGTAATTTCATTAGCGTTGCCCAATCGAATATCATGCACATCGACTTCCAGTCGGTCGGCGTTTAGCGGCATTTTTTTCCACGTATTTTTTTTGTTTTTGTTTTTCTTGTTTTTTTTGTTTTTGGCTCTGACACGAGGACGCGGCGTCGTTAACGAGATATCGTCGTCGACTGCTGCTGCTCTGTACATACATATATCCGCCGTACTGTCCGGCAATTCGTGGTCAGCGTCTCAGTTGTTATCCGAGTGTCCTGTGCATTATATGAGTAACAATTCATAGTCCGTCGCACTTCTAAAACAAAGCACGTAAATATATGTATATATACGTATATAAACTGCGTGAATCTTTAAATAGAATAATATATGTTAATTATATACAGCCATAGAGTTATGCAGGATTTATAAATATATTGCTAGAATAATCGAAATATGTGTGCTTGGCGCTTTTTAAAAATATTTTGTGATTTTTTTTTTTTGAAGTTTCAACTAAAAATACTAGTTTTGTGTTGTTATGGAGAGTTTGTATATGAATATAAAATATATACATATATACAAATATGAAAATATATAAATAAATATTGTTTTAATTGATTATTAGCAGTCGATAAGATAACATCATTTCTGTGATATTAATCAGTAACATATATAGATGAGCTCTGTATGGTCTAAGGGTCTAGCAATCTGTCATAAGCCAATTTTTCCTGTTTTGGCACATAAAATCAGCTTGCATACCATTTAAATTATGATATACGATATATAATATACGGTAAACAAGATACGACAAACTAACTATACGTGATACGATTTACGGTACACAATATACGATGTATAATATACGATATACAAGATGTGATATACGTTATACGATATATGATATTCTCATACTTCCAATTGGGAATATTCTTTGGCGCCTGTCCCTATCCTCTATATAAACGCAGCGATCACGAAAGCTGCAGAAGCTAAAGAATGTATTACGTCGATTTTTCCATAGATTTCATCATAATATCCATTCATTGAATTTTACTCCAATATCTTGAGTATTAGTAAAAAATAATCCCTAAATAAAGTTTATTTTTGGGTCTCATTGAAAGAAGAAACCTCTAAAACTCTCTCTAAAACTTTAACTAGACTTAAAGTAGGCCCGTATACATGGGTTAAAGTGCGAGATGGGAGGCGGTAGGCGGTAGCAGGGGGGAGGCAGCTGGTTCTGTAGGGGGAGTTTTGCCTACTCTATTCAGCGAGGAGTCGAGTACTTAATGCGCCAACTCCGAAATGCCAAGGCGGCATATCGACAAAATCGACGACGGCGGCGCCGACGAGAATGACTGGCAAAATGTTAGCCGGCACGGAACGGTTGGGCGGGCGGGCCATGGCGCCAGTAACGAGACGAGAGTAAACGAAACAGAACGAAATGAAACGATTGGGAAACGAGCCAGAAAACGAATCGAAACGAATTGAAAGCGACGAGTGTGGCTCGTTTAGCCGGCAGCACGAATCGCAAGGACGAGGACGAGCCCTCCTCGGCCCAGCTGAGCCGACAACAACAACAACAGCAACGGCAACGGCAGCAGCAACAGCGACAAACAACAGTTATAAAAGCTTTGGCAGCGCCGCACGCAGACGCAGGCTGGAATAGTTCCAATAACGGCAAATAAGCCACAGTCACAGTCACAGCAACAACAACAACAAACGCTGAAGTTGCCGTGCAGCCCCAAAATCGGCGACGAACAGACGCCGCTGCCGCTGCCGCTGCCGCTGCCGCTGCCGCAGTCGCCGCTTGTTTCGCTGCCGAAACGCCGACGCCGCTTCGTTGTGCGAGTTGTTCCGGCCAAAGAATCAGTCGTCGTCGAGCTTTCAAAACGTTTGCAGCAAACGAAACAAAAAGAGAATACAAACGTACACAAATTGTGGCAGCAGCTAAAGAAGAAGTCGCAATAACAGCCACAGTCACAATAGCAACCAGCAGCAGCAGCCGCAGCAGCAGCAGCAGCAGCAGCAGCAACCGTAGCAGCTACAAAGTAAAAAGTTTAACAAAAAAATACTTTAAAATTATTTAAAGAGAAATTGTTTTTTTTTTTTTTTTTGTCTACTTGCAATTAAAGTGACAAATTTTTGTTTAGTGTAGTGTAGGTGTGAGTGAGTGTGCGTGTGCGTGTGTGTGTGTGCCTCAAGTTACTGTTGGTGCAACTTCACAGCAACTTGCGGCCTGGTTGGAGGTTTTCTTGTGGCTTCCTTGCGGTGATATCATATAACAAATTGCCACAGTTCTCTGTGGCTAGCAACTACAACACGTGCTGGTTGCTTTCTATGTCTGTGTGTGTGTGTGTGTGTGTGTGTGTGTGTGTGTGTGTGTGACCTATTGATTCTACAACTTCCTTT
Source organism: Drosophila aldrichi (assembly GCA_035045965.1). Lineage (NCBI taxonomy): Eukaryota > Metazoa > Arthropoda > Insecta > Diptera > Drosophilidae > Drosophila > Drosophila aldrichi. The sequence continues at coordinate 14,264,306 of JAWNOM010000484.1, read as the reverse complement.
GCAGTTGTGTAGCTCAGTGCAGTTCCGTTTGCAACTTCTTTTCAGCTGCCCCAGTTGCATGGAACTTCTTGAGCGTTGCAAGTGTCTAAACTGTGTTTTTTTCTTTTTTTTTTTTTTTGCTGTTCTCTTTGACGTGATTGTTGCACTTATTTGGCTAATCATCGAGCCAATCAATGCTTGATTGAAAACTGATTGCGTGACTCGATTGAAAGTCGAAAAAATATATATGAAAATTGATTGAATATGAGAGCGAAATATCGAGCTCAAGCCTGGCTTAAAGCTGTGGAACTGTGGGACTTATAACTAACATATTATACTTTATAACATTTCAAACTCTCTTTGGAATCAAATCAAGTTTCAAGCTAAATAACTTAAAATTAAAAAAGTTTGCTTGAAAAAAATATATTAAAATTGATTCACTTAGCTTTAAACTGTGGTACTCTAGCTGATATATGATATAGTATCATATATTATCATATACAGTAGAATCCGGTTATAACGACACTCAAGGGACCGTCGTTTTAGCGTCGTTATAGCCGAAAGTCGCTATAATCGTATAAGTTTGCTCAAAAAAGTTTGTCTGGGGACCAGAATGTTCGTCGCAATAACCGAACGGATGCTATAAACGGAGTCGTTATAACCGGATTCTACTGTATTATATAATATTTAAAAATATTTTGAGGATCCACTCAAGTTACAAGCTAGATAGCAACATAACAACATGATTCATTGACTTAAAAAAATAAAAATTATTTGTAGAATTTGTATTCTCTAACCCAAAGCCATATTTCAATATTAGACCATACGTAGAAGAGCAAGAAATATAGAATGAAAGTAGTTAATCAATGATCGATGCGCTTTAGCGAAGATTTGCTCTAATGAGTGTCTGTCTTAGTCAGGGTCTACTTTAATTATGCAGTATTAGCCTAAAGATCTAAAGATCTTTTAAACAGCATAAATTTGCAAGTAATATATAGTACAATATATCAAAGCAAATGCAGACAGAGAGAGAGAGAAAGAGAGAGAGATAGAACAACTTATTTTTACACTCTTCATTTCCTTCTCCACTTCCTTCCTCTTCTAAGAGCAACAAAAGTTGGCTCAGATTAAAGGTAAAATTGTAAAAAGACCCAAAAGAATTTCAAAGTTGCTAAACTAAAAAAAAAAAAAAAAAAAATAAATGAATAAAAAAAAAAGTTGCAAACTAAAAGTTGTTGGAGATTCGCACTTTGGGACAATTTTCGTTTTTGTTAGAGAAAAGTTGAAATTAGCCCAGCAAAGAGCGTTCATTTATGGCGTTAGATATTTTGTTTCAGCTGCAAAACTATTCAAATTTCCTTAGAGTTGAAAGTGCAAAAATAAAAATAATAATAAAAAAAAAATAAATAAGTAAATTCATATTAAAATTTGGCTTTAAATTCAAAACGAATTTACATGAAATTAAATGTATTTTGATATCTTCAAAGTTAATTTTGAAAGTGTAAAAATAAAATAATTAAAAAATAAATAAATAAATAAATAAATAAATTCATATTTTAAAATTTTGCTTTAAATTCAAAATGAATTTAAATGAAAGTAAATATATTTAGATATCTTAAAAGTGCTCGCACTTAAGGCAATATTATTTCATTTTGAATTTTGAAAGCGCAAAATAAAATAATAATAAAAAAATATTAATAATGATAAATCATATATTAAAATTTGGCTTTGAATTCAGAACTAATTTAAATCAAAGTAAATATATTTTGAGATCTTCAAAGTTAATTTTGAATTTTGAAAGTGCAAAAATAAAATAATAAAAAAATAATAATAATAGATAAATAAATAAATTCATGTATTAAAATTTGGCTTTGAATTCAAAACGAATTTACATAAAATTAAATATATTTAGATATCTTCAAAGTTCTCTCACTTAAGACAATATTATTTAATTTGGAATTTTGAAAGCATAAAAATAAAATAATAATAATAATAATAATAATAATATTAAAAAAATAATAATGATAAATCATATAATAAAATTTGGCTTTGAATTTACATGAAAGTAAATATATTTAGATATCTTCAAAGTGCTCTCATTTCATATAGAATCTTGATTAGAAAAAAATTGCTTGAAATTTTCCATGGAAAGTGGAAAATGCTTCCTTAGTGCGAGCACGCCTGCACTTGACTTTAGCAATTGCAGATTTTGGTGAGACAGATGCCGCTGAAATGTGACCAAAAATAGCAAAAACTCATTAATCAAATTCAAGGCGTGGCCAAGACCAAGAGCAAGACTAAAAGACCCCTCAAAGAGTTGTAGCCCTATGCGAAATGTGAAAATACAAAATATGGCAATGCGTTTTCCCAGCACTCACAACTGACAACTTGGGCATATGTATATACCTCATAAGTGTGAATGTATGTGCGTGTGTGTGGAGCTGTATGTGGGGAGCTACAATAAATGTGGCTGCATTTGCCGGCGACTGGCTGGGTGAATCATCGGCCGACGCCGCCAACAACATGGCACGAAGCAATGCCAATGGAGACACACTAGCAACACCAGCAACACCAGCAACAACAACAGCAACACCAGCAACAACAACAACAAATTGAAAGGCAGCGTCAGCGGAGCGCAACGCCTGTGGCAAGGGGAGAAGGCGCATTGGGCACGTAGACCAGGCACGCGACCAAGTCCAAGTCGCAAGGAAGCAAAAACAACAACAGCAACAGCAGCAGCAACAGCAGCAACAACAACAACAACAACATTGCAGGATTCCAACAACTGCGCAACAAAAATATCAAAAGGAGTTGCTCAGCTAGTTGTTGTTGTTGTTGCACTTGTTTTTTTTTTGTTGTCTTCTCTTTTTTTATGACTGCTGCTGTTGTTGTTGTTGTTGTCGCTGCTTTTTATAGTTTTCACATTCAGTCAGGCAACGCCAGCGCCTGATGACGTCGTTGTCGTTGCTGTTGTTGTTGTTGTTGTCGTTACCATGGCACGATGACGACATCTTTTTGGGGGTATGTGCGAGCGTGTGTGTGTGTGTGTTGTTGTTGTTGTTGTTGCATATATGTATGCAACAACACGACCAAAGTTCAATGCATTTATATATGTATGTACATATGCGGAGCCTGTCTATGGCTTTTTATAGCTCCTTGCCTGGTTAGCCGATGTCTGGGCCACAGATCGGCCCAGCAATATACATACATATACATGTCCAGCTCTCTGGGCTGTCATAAGTGCAACGACTGCTGACAGAGCCAACAACAACTGTAACAACAACAACAACAACAATGAAATCATTTTGCTCAGCCACTCGAGTTGATTGCAATTAAATGAAAGTCATATTTGAAAATGACAGCAGAATGACCAACTTATAAGCCAGCTGGTAAATATTAAAAAAAAAAAGAAGAAAAGAAAATAATTTAGAATAGATGTATGTATATGCTCCCCGTTTTTGTGCTCTATTTCAAGTAGAACTTTCTATGGAGCAGGAGACGCATATCTATGAATGTGAAAGAGTTCGCATGTTGGAGCACTCTTCATACATCACTCTCCCCTCTCCAATCTCCACTCTCCACATTATGCACTCCATTCTAGCTCGCAAATTAGCAGAATATTATCACTTTGAAAGCGAAATCAGCGGCAAACGTTCGTGTTTTACTTCTGCTCTCAGAGAGAAGATGAGAAGAAGAGAAGGAGAGCTAAAAATTTCAACTAGATTCAATGGATTTGCTTAGGCATTCAAACTTGTTTAAATGTTGAGTAAGGAACTTCAATTTTGCTCAAACTTGTTAAGATCTCATTGTCGTCTTATAATCTTCTACGAGCCCAAACCACTATTAATTCGAACAGCATGTTTTTTTCACAGTGCGCAATGTTTAACACACTATATTGTCAATACTACTAAAGATAACACATACCAATGCGTTTCGTCTTAAAGAGAATTTTATTCTCTTCACGATGAAAAAAAAATTCTTGCTCTATTTTCAACAACAACAAAAATATGAGTAATTTACTAAAACGCTTGGCTTAACAGATGAGCAAAAATTATATATATATATATATATATATATATATATATATATATATATATATATATATATATATTTGATTTACTGATTTATTTATATAAGAAATTGTTCATGAATTTATGTGATTTATGGTATATTGTAAACATTCTATATTATACGCAAATATTATAAATAATTCCATTTAAATTTAAAAAAATGGTGTTTTATTTTGAAGTATTTTGTTTTTAAATTAAAGACTTTGTTTTAAATTTATTAACAGATCTGTCAAGTATGAAATATTTTTTTATAATATATATTATATTGCATATTATATATAATATAATATATATGTATGTAAATATGTTTATATTTATTTATGAACATATGTATGTATATAAAAGTTATCTATTTATTTGAAAAAATATTTCTTATTTTAATTTAAATAAATATATAAAAGCTATTAATTATCATACTTCTTTTAATATTTTTATTTTAATATATATTTTTATTTATATAAATATATAAAAGCCATTAATTATGTTACTTTTTTTTAATATTTTTATTTTAATTTACAAAAATATTATTAATAATCTATTTAGATTTAAAAATAAAAGCTGATCTGCCAAGTATAAAATATTTAATATATATATTATATATAGAAAACATTCTAATATGTCAGTATAATTTAATTAATTTATATAAATACATATATAAAAGTTATTAACAATAAATTTATTTTAAAAAAATGTTGTGTATATTTTTTATATAAATATAAAAAAGCTATTAATAATCTATTTATTTTTAAAATATTTTTATTTTAATTTAAAAAAAAATATTATTAATATTATTATTTTTTAAAATAAATTTTTTTTTTAATATATATATAATATAAATATTTCTGTTTTCTACTCATATTTTAATTAATTTTCAATTTTTCTTACTTCTTGCAGATTGAAAAATATATATTCAACAGCAAACGAAGAAAGCTAAAATAAAATTATAAAAAAAAATTACCAAAGAGAGAGAGAGAGAGAGAGAAAAAAAACAAAGACACTCAAAAAGCGAAAAAAAAGTATATATATATGAATATCTAGACGCAACTCAAGCAAAAATAAATATAATTAAAAAAAAAAAAAAAAACAGAAAACGAAAATTTGCATGTTAAAAACATTCACATACACACACACACACACTTACATAAACACAAATGAACAATTATTAAATTAATAATAAAAAAAAAAAAATACTAAAAGAGCATTGCTACAAGTAAAAGCTAGTCCAAATCTACAGTAAAAAAAAATCGAAAAAAACTATATTTAATTGAAGATAAATATAAAAAGAAAAACAAAAAAATCAACACGCCAATTGCCGCAAAATTTACTCCAAAAAAATAAAATAAAAAATAAAATAAAATAAAATAAATATAATAATTTATGAAAATTCCCAAAAAGTAAAATCTACATAATTTAATTTCAAGAAAAAACAAAAATTAAAAGTAACTAACACAGCTTCAACGTGTGCACAATAAATAAAAAATAACGTAAAATACAAATATTTAATTTCAAATATTAAAAAAAAAACAACACACACACTAACTAAATTCCAATTAAGCAAAAATTTGCAGAGACAAGAGAGAAAAAATAAAAATTAAGTGAAGAACCCATTAAAAAAAAAAAAAAAAAACAAGCGCCCAAGTCACGGCCAGCAAACAAAAAGTACAACAACAAACCAAACAACAACAACAACAACAACAACAAGCAGCGTGTGAAGTGAAGCAGCAAACGCTGCCACGCCCTCGTTAGCCGCCCGCCCATTTGGCAAAGCAGTTAAGACTGAGCTTCGGCCGTTTTATCGGACAGCAAAATTTCCAAGAAATTTGACGTGCCCGTAACGCCGCGCAAGACAGAGACAGAGACAGAGAGAGAGAGAGAGAGAGAGAGAGACAGAAAAAGAACACGCACGGATTCTGAGTGTGAGTGTGTGTGTGTGAGAGAGAGACAACAAGTACGGCAGAGTTTGAAAAACTCGGCAAAGCGCTAAGCGATACGATTTTATTTTTTTTTTCAAGTGTACGTCTAGGAATTTTTTTTGTGTGCCCGTGAGTCTGTGAGAGCAACAGCAACAACTGTGATGGGAGATCGGCCAAAAGCGACAACAACAACTACAACAACAACTACAACTAATACTAATACAACAACAACAACAACAACTAGCGCAGCAGCCGCCGCAATGGCAGCAAACGCTCCGGAAGACCCAGCCCAAGCCAATGGGACTGGCCAGGGCAACGGCAATGGCAATGGCAATGGTAATGGTAATGGAGGCAACGATCCGCCCCAGGCGCCCGGCCAGGCCGAAGTGTCCACGGTCAAGCTGCCAACGCCCAGCCATGTGGATGGGGATGCCGCAGCTGGTACGAGCAGCGCTGCTGCTGCTGGCGAGCCTGTCGATGATGCGGCCACTGATGCGGGCGCCAGCTCATTGCCGCCGTCGGAAATTGGCGGCCGTCCGCCGTTGGATACCGCCTGCTCGGATGGCGGTGGCGCCTCCAGCCTGGCCGGCGGCATCGTTGGGCCGCCCAGCCCGCTAACCGGCTGCTATTTGCTGATTGTGATGGGCGAGCCGCACTCCGAGGAGCACAAGGACAACATCTTGCAGCATTTGCTGAAGGGTAAGTGCCAACACCCCCCCAAGCCATCGACCTGATGCTACTACGGCTCCACGTCTAGCTCATCAGCATAAATTATTCGCATTGCTCCCATAGAAAGTTTGCATATGCAAATGAGTCGGCTGGCGTCACGGCTGAGCAAATGGCGTCGCGTGCCAGTCCATTCCATTCCAATCCAATCCAAGCCAATTCCATTCCAATCCATGTTCAAATACCAATTGCAATCCAATTCGAATCCAATGCTGGCCACTCCACCCACTCCACCCACTGTGAGTTGCCCATTTTCACACTTTGCTGGCTGCCGACACGCCGTCTAATTAGCTGCCCACAGTGTCTGCCCCTGCACATCGCCCCCCGCCCCATGCCCCGACGACTGCTCGACTGAAGAAGCCACTGATCAGTTTTCATAGTCAATGGGCAGACCGTGGTTTAGCTTTTAGCTTTTACTCTGTCTCTTCTCTTTCTTCTAGCTGTTCTTTTTCTCTCTTTCATTCTCATTCAGTTTTATTTATTATTCATTTTTTTCATTTACCGCTGATTCTAAGCCAGCCGTTTTCTTGCTCATTTTCACTTGCCGTCGACGACTGACACAGTTTTCCGCCTTGCACATAATTATCTTGAGTGCTGTCGATGCGCGGTGGGCGGTGGGCATGGCTGGGCGCTGGTGGCGCTCCCATGATTGCCACTAAAATGCGGTATAAGAAAATATTAAGAAAAATAAAAAAAAAACAGAAATGAACAAAATATTTTTAATACACTTCGCACTCTACAGAGCCGCCCGAGTGAGTTCTAAGTAAAAATAATTTTAAATATTGTATTAGAGAAGTTCTACAAAGAGCAGAAAATTTAAAACTTTGGTATTAACTGTATTGCTTAGTATATTTTTTTTATTAATGAGTCACAAAAATAGACAATTTCGATTGGTTTTGAATCTCCAATTGTAGCTAGAATAAATGATAAAGTAACTCTAGTTTTTATACCCATCATATCAAAGGTGTGTAACAGACAGCAGAAGGCATGGCAGACCTCATAAAGTATATATATTCTTGATCAGGGTGACGAGCTTAGTGGATGTAGCCTTGTGCCTCTGCCTGTCTGCCGGTCTGTCTGTATCTCTGTGCATATTGAACGCGTCGATCTCAGTAGATATAACAGTAAGAGATATGAAATTTTATTCGGCAAACTCACACATTGCACGCGCAGATCGAGCTGGTTTCCAAAAATCGATAAGTACTCCCATTTTTCTGCTATCGATAATTGAATTGAAATGAATTATTAAAATATTATGATAGTTCCTTGAAGGGAATCACTCTCGACTAGAGCTTTCTTACTTGTTTCTATAATTTTTTGAAATAGCAGCAGAAAACGGAGCTCTTCTAGTTGGAAAGTGCCGAACTAGAATAAAAAAAAGAAAATAAATACATATTTATCATAGGACTCATAGCATAGAACAACCAGATGTCCAATTGGGTTCAAAGACTGTAATAAACGAGATTCTAATTGGACTCATCGAATAACATAACTGCAACTCTAATGGGGTTACTAATTGGGCTAGCTCTTGACAAAAATACCGAAATGAAGGCAATTTCCTCTTGACAAAAAAGGAAATATATCTCCAATATAAATTCTAATTATGTACGACTATATACAAAATCATATTAAAAGTGTATTTTGTTTCGGATATTGAAAATTAAGCTGAAAAGCTTAAAATATAATCATCAAAAAAACATTTTAATTGTCAGCTTTTGTTACTGTTACAAAGGAGACTACTACAAAATAAGTTAGCTATCTCTGTGTCCCACTCTTCTTCTGCCTCTTCTACTTCTGCTTCTTCTTCTTCTGCCCTCTCTTCAACTGCTTTAAATGGATTTTGGACAATTTATTTCAATAATCAAATATGATTATCTATATGGGCATATAATGGGGTTTATCTGGTAACTCTCTCTCTCTCTCTCTCTCTCTCTCTCTCTCTCTCTCTCTCTCTCTCTCTCTCTCTGCATCAGCTAATTGCAATTAAAATAAAAATTCAACACGTGATTAGTTGACAGCGAAACGCTAAAATTGATGCTCATATTAAATACAATGACAATGACCTACCACGCCCCCACGCCCCTCCCCCTGCCTAAGCGTTGAGGGGCGTGTGGTTGGAGTGTTTATACGAGCTGTGAATGGGAATTTTAGCGCTGTTGGGCGCAAGTTAATCGCATTGTCTCGCAGCACAATTGAAGCCAGCTGGCAAGTGGGCGTGGCTGGTCGCCTCGTGTCGCGTCGCAGAACTCAATTTAAATGTCGTTGGTAATTCGATTTAAAGCGAATTGCGCCTCAAAGTATGCAGCAGCAATCGTTGCAATTTAATTAAAAATTACAACAAATAAAAGGGAAATGAGAGAGAGAGAGATGGAGAGAGAGAGAGAGAGCGAGCGAGCGAGCAAGTGTAAATGCTTTTGTATTAATTATTTTCATGTAATGCAATCAACATTGCAATAACAACAATAAAAGTGCAAAGATCAACAAATGCAGCCGGAAATAACTCTATGTGTGTACATGTGTGCATGTGTGTGTGTGTCTGTGTGTGTGTTTGTCGGATTATTAGCAAATATTTGATTTATGCAGACAACAAGAGAGACTGTGACAAAGCCCAAAGCCCAACAGATGAACGCAGGCATTGACATTGGCTGGGCGGTTGGGCGTGGCACTGGCTGAGCCACAGGCAGTTATTGCGGCAAGTGGCAAGTGGCAAGTGGCATAATTGCTCAACAAGCGACGCCGTCTGACGCGCCCAAAAAGCGCCGGAAATTACGAAAGTTGAACGTCCACAACGAGAAATTAGTCGCTGGCTACTCCTACTAAGTGGGCGGTGGTGGGTCAGCTGGGTGGTTTGGGTGGGTGGCTCACTGGACACATCTCGGGACACCGTTTTGCACACAATTTTTTGTCGTTTTTGTGTTAGTTTTGGAAAAGAGTTGAACAAAAATGTTGTAATGTTTGTTCAGTGCAAATAGCAACGAGAGAGAGAGAGAGAGGGCGAGATGGGAGTGGGCGGGGCTGTGCGGATAGGCAGTTTTTTAATTGATTTTGTGACACGGTCGAACAGCGTTGCGTGGGGCACAGGTTGAGCAAACAGAAATGCAAATGTAATGGGAAAAAAGGCTAATGGGAAAAAAACACGGGCCTAAAGAAGCAAAGGCGGGTTGGATAGGCACATATACATATATACATATATATGTATAAAGATACATATATAGAGCAAATATAATATATATATGCCATTTGTGTTATGTATTTTGCAGAAAAAATATTGCTTTTTAGGCGCGTGCTGCGGTTTGGCTGGGCTTAGGATTCGTTTAATCGTATAAAAACAATGAACAAAAGTTAAAGCTGATAATTGGATTAGGTTGATTGTAAGACTGAAATAATTATACAGTATAGTATACCTATATATGTATGTAGATATGTATAGGTTTTTGCCCAAAAACTTGTAAAGCCTGTTTGAAAGTACTTAAATATGGATGGGATATTTACAGTTAAGTTAGCAGAGCAGCTTTGGGGCAATTAAAAATAAAATATTTAAGTAATTCAAGAGGTTTTTCTGTTTGAAACAAGGTTCACAGAAAACAAAGCTCAAAGAAGGACAGAGATCTTAATGCTCAGCTGATCGATCACACGCTCTGCTTCACTTTATTGCGTTGACCCCCAGCAGGCCTGGACGACTGAAGAAATGCTGCAGCTGCTGCCCTTTATATACGGCCACTTTTACTCAAGCACTCTCTCTCTCAAACACAGCAGATAGCGCTCGTTATAGTCGAGCTTCAATTGACCAATGGGAACGCTCTCTGCTGCTGTGAGCAAATTAATACTGCTACATACACATAGACAACTTAAATGATCTTCTGCTCTTTTTCTCTCCTTGCTTTTACTTTTACTCAAGCACTGTCTCTCTTAAATTTTGAGCCCGACGGCAGGTGGCGCTCGTTGCAGTTGACCCTTAAGTGGCCAATGGGAATTCTCTCTGCTGCTCTGAGCATTCTAGCTACGATTTACCTAAATTCAAATACGAAATGAGAACTGCTGCATACACATAGACAAATTTGTTAGGTAATAATCTGTTATCTTTCCTTATACACGAAGTATATACACATAGCTCAATTGGGCATTAGCTCTAGGCTATTATTGTTCTTACTGTTTTCATGAGTGTTCAATTTAGTATACCCGGTTGCGGACAAAGGGAAATCAAGTGTCTTGCAGGTATTATATTTCAAAGAGCTTTTGCTGTGCAGTTAGTTCTATTTTGCACCTGTTTACCGGATGTGGCTGGGGTCTGTGGTCTGCCGTATCGCTGACATTTATGAGAGACAACCACTTGAGAGGCAACCACCGAGCGCACCACCACTCGGCGGGCGCACTTAATTATGACAATTACTGCTGCTCAATTGCAGCGTCCACAGTTCTTTTGTTTTTTCACTGTTCTCTTGTTCGCCATAAGCCCAATTTGAGGCGTTTGAGAGTGTGAGGGTGAGGGTGAGGGTGAGGGCGTGGGCACAGGTGATGATGGCATTTTGCTTGGCTCATTTGGTTTAATGGCTGAGCTTCAGCTGGCAAACGTGCGCTTTTTAATTAACTTAAAAAAGAAATCAATATAAAGAGCAGCGTTCAAGGTCAGCCAATGGAATCAAATTAGAAAAGGGAATCGAAATGACAGAATCGGTGCGGAAAGAGTACGAGACGAGACGAGACGAGGGATACTTTGGCACGGATATGTCAGAGTCACATAACATTATTATAATGTCAACTGTAGGGGGGGCGGCGTTGGTGCTACAGGGGTACTACAAATGGATGCAATGGGGTCTATGGGGCGGTGACGCCCTGTTTAAGTATTACGAAAATGTGTTAAGGCGAAAATCGATGCGACAAAAGTGCCATAGACACACAGAGAGAGAGAGAGGGAGGGGGGAGGAATAGCGGGCAGAGTAGAGAGGGTGAGCTATAGATAGAAAGAGAGAGAGAGAGAGAGAGAGAGCACAAAGTGCGTGGCTCGCTTCAATGTTGTGGCTATTTTTAGCAACGGGAACTCTGCCATTGGGTGTTGTTGCCCATCAATTGCATGACAATGTGTAGAAGATATGACAGCTGGCTGCACTTGATGACACACACACACACACACACACACACACACACACACCCGCACACACACACTTGCACTTGAGGCAAGCACTGCTGTCGCTGGCTACGTGACTGGACCTCGAGCCGGAGCTGAACAACTGGGCTTTAGAGTAAACCACAACTGAAAGCCAGCTGCAGCAGCGGTCACTCTGCTGTTTGCTTAGAGCCAGTGCAAATAATGCTCTCTAAAAAACAAGAGAAAAGATAAAGAGTAGAGAAGAGGCTAAGTAGATATAGACTGAGCATAAAAGCCAAATAATTCAACATGGCTAATCGAGTACGGCTTTTGCACACTTGCAGCGGCTCTTCATTCGGATAGAGCTGCGAGCGGCTGAGCCTCAGGGCGTATGAGCAATGCGTAAAGGTGTGTGCGTGTGGCTGGCGTCATCAATCACACACACACTAACACACACACATATATATGGTGGGTGCTTTGGAAGTTGCTTTTATTGCAAATTAATTGCTTTGAAGTGCATTTTGAGGCCAGCTTGGCTATAAATATATACAAATATACGCACCTTGGACATATCAAGTGTATGCCACGCCCACACACATCGTATGACGCTGTCGTTTGGTCAGTTTTGTTATGGCCGCGTCTCATGTTACATGCAAAAGTCAGCCCAACTTCAAGCGACCCTCTCTCGCTCTCTCTCTGTCTCCCTCTCCCTCTCTCTCTCTCTCCCACGCCCTCGTTTGAAAGCACTTTAATTAGTTTTCATTCGTTTGCAGCTGCGCGCTTTGCGTTTCGGTCGCCATTAAGTCAGCAGTTTAATTTGCAATTACTTAAATTATGCTGACGATGGGGATAGGGGACGGGGACAGAGGAGAGGGAGTGGGGAGAGCAAGCTGTGGAATGCAAATGCATGATGCGATTATAATTCAAATTGGCAGCACGTTGCTTGGCCTGGCTTAGCGTCGGCGTACCTGGCCCAAACTTGAAGCACGGCAACACCTTAGGACATTGTCCGTCATAAGAGTGTGCGTGTGTGTGTGTGTGTGGGTGTGGTAGTTGCTGTGGTGTTTCATTAATTAGTTGCTAACTTCTTGTTGATGGCCCCTCTAATTGCCAGCACAAAAGTTGGCTCAACTCGGCCGTAAATTGATATGTAACCGCCGAGCTTTACTCAGCCAGCCAGAGTACGGCGCAATCTGCGGCCACTTGTGAGCGAAAGTCAACAAATCAAGCCAATCCGGACATATGCTCAGAGCAACTTTAACTTGAGAGCAAATTGCCTGAAGGGAGAGAGAGAGAGGGAGAGTTAGTTAGAGCAAGCACGCATGAGAATTTCCCAAAAATAACTAAATTAAATTTGTGCGTCTTTTGTGTGACAGCCGGACTTAAACGGGCTTAGAATCAGTCAGCACGAACGCAACACGACTGAGCATGACGTTGCAGGGTACAGTCCAAAAGGAAGAATATAAGTATATTTACTATAAATAGAACTTTCTAATTTGTTGAACGTGTCAGCTCGACATAAACCCAAACGAACCTTTGACATGAAAACATACAGAATTGAGCAGATACAATGGACACGAATTAACTAACCATGGGAATTTGAGCTACATACCATAGGGACCAGAGCATATGAATGAATGTATATGAATGATATATGAGCCTAGATCGTTCTGTCAAGTTTGAGCAGGAGGTAAACACGATTCACTTGCAATAGAAAAGTTTCAACGAAAAGCGATGCGATGCACGAGCTAAGCACGAGATTAATGGGAGCTGAGCACGAGCTAAATACGACTAAAAATAAGACTGAGCGATTCAATCAAACGCCACAAGAACTAACAAGAATTAAACTCGAGCTTGACTGAAGCAAAACAAGACTTGACTAAGAATAGAAGGCGCTCAAGCCGCTCTTAAAGGAAAACACGAGCAAACAAGCTAATCACGAGACTATCACGTATCAAGCACGAGCTGAACATGAACTAATAAATAATAGCAAATGACTTTCGACACGAAGAGAGACATGAGCTGAGCACGAGATGAACACGAACACGAACAAGAAGAATCGATATGAGTTGACACGAGTTAAACACGAGCTATGTAGGACTTAAGGAAAGCCAGAAAACTGTCTAGCAAATTTTACTAAATAGTTTTCTAACTCTTCTTAAGGCGTGCATAGCTCGTGTCCATTCATACTGATTCTTCTTATTGTAATTATCAGATGGTGCGCAAAACGTGTTCATATCGTGCTCAGCTTGTGTTTGTTACTCCCTATAAAGACTAGTATAGAAAACTATCTAGTATGCTAGATCGACTGCAGCTGGAACTAAGTAAAATAAATAGAAATATTAGACAATTACAACAATTCTTATTTGAATTACACTTTCAAGTGTTCCATCTTTAGTCAAGTCTTATGGGAAAAGTGCTACACATGTGTATTATTCCCATGTTAGTTCACGACTTTTAACTAACATAAGGAAAATAGAATTCTATCAAGACTCCAATAAGACTAAAACTATATCGGAAATCCAATAAGAGCTGGCACAAGCTGACACGACTTGTTCATGCAATAATTGATTGATTTTTACTCGTGCAACTATTCCTACTTTGTACGTCCATTTCGAATGAGCATTTTATGGCAAACACCTGCGAGACAGAGATGGAGAGAGTGAGAGGGAGAATGATGGCTATAAGAGTTGAATAGTCTGCTTAGCACTTTGGCAATTTGATGCGAACTCTTTCAGCTCAAGTTTTGAAAAGCTATAAAAATAGTTAAAGCCCAATTGGAATCTATAAGAAATTCTTGGCTCGTATTCATGAAGTTTATCGCGTTTACATATTTAAGCGGGCAAGGATATGGGATTGAGAGACACGGAATGAGAGAGTGTGGGAGTGTGGTAGAGGTCGAGTTGGCTTATAGCACGCTTGGCAGCCATTTTGTGTGCAAATACTACGTGTAAAACGATACAAGTTGCGGCTGTCAGCCACGCCCACGTGCTCAGTTGAACTTTCGACTAAAAAATATGTTCATCCTGCGGCCCTTCAAGTGAGATACGCTTCCGACTAATGCTATTGCCACACGTGCCAAGCGGCCCCAGAGCTCAAGCTCTACTTGAAGACCAGGCCAACAGTTAAGCCAGAGGCAGACATACATACATATATACTCTCTTTTTTGATTAACACTTAAAAAAAGAAAGAAAGAGAATCATGTTCACTTTTTTTTTCTGCAAGCTAAAACCTTTTTTTATGAGCCCGCATTCAATTTGGCTTAGCCACTTTATGCTGCTACGGCATTTCCTATATGGTGTATATATTTGTATATATGTATATATACATATATATTTGTTGAGCCCTAATGAAAATTAATAGCTAATCTCAGAGAACGCTTCGTGTTGCGTCTTTTGCCTCGCGCTCCACTTTCATATGCAAATTTTGACATTTTCTTTTTCATTTTCTTTTCATTTTGAATTTTTTACTTTTTCTTTTGTGTATTCGGGCCGTAAGTCGGTCGAGCGGAAGTGCAAAACTTGCAGCTCCTTAAGCTGACAAATTTCCTCGAAATGAAAATTTGCCACAGCAGCAAATCACAGTCGAGTCGAGTTTTGTTTGACTTTTTGATTGATTCTCATTTGGTTTGCCGTCGTTCCGTTGGCTATTTGCATAAGAGGCGTAAGGAACTCGCTCTCACTCTCTCTTACTCTCACTCTGTATCTCTCTTAATTGTTTGATTTGCAAGAGCTCTTGAAACTGATGAAGTCCTAAGTCTTAACATGAATATACATATACATAATGCCTGGGTATACCCAGATATATCTAGGTATTTCTCAGTTCCTGGAACTTTTCTTCTCAGACCTTTACCATTTTAAGCAAACAAAAGTTAGCTAGTCTTGCAAAATGAATTCGATATATTCATTGAAACAATTCGCTCCGAATTTCAATAAAATATTAGTCAGCTGCGGTTTTCCGACAAGACGAAGAGATAGGAAAAAAAAAAAAAACCAAAATCAATTGGAAATTAATTTTCAACAATTTGCAATCAGTGCCAACCCAATTTGAACGCCTCGACGAACGCACAGCACCCTCACACGCCCAAGTATTTCGCATGTGTGCAAAGTTTTCTTCACACATGCTCTCTTATGCGCGCATCCAATCAGACGTGCTACGAAATTCGGTTGAAGTTTAAAGTATGAAAGTCAATTAAAGATAACTTGGGATAAACTTGACAGAAGCAGAAGCAAAGGAACAAAGATTTGATGGGAGTTTAGACAGTTGATGAGGTCGGAGTGAGAGTGCTTATAGTAGATATTATTATTCTAGATTCGACTTTTCGCTATAGCAGCAAGAGGTTTGAAATTTTTGGAATATATGTATATGCATTGGATAGTTCTAAATAGAAAGCATTAAGAGTGCATCCGTAAGGAGTCGTTATGTTCGGATTCTACTGTAGTATAAATAGATATAATACTATAGAATAATACTATCGAATATACAATATCGTCCACCTATTGCTGTTCATCGATTCACCAAATATTGATTTTTAATTTATTTAATTAGACAGCGAACGAACATTATGCAATCGTGCGATGCTCGAGCTGAGCATTTAAGCTTTTGTTTACTTCCTGCTCCTCCTCTGCTATCGCTATCTATGTACATATATTTGCCAGCTGGAAGTTGTAGCTGTGGCTGTAGCTGTGGCACAGCTGCTTGTCGAGCCAATAATTCATGTTACACTTCGATTATTTGAGTCAACAAAGCTCACTCGATTGGCATTTCTCATTCTTGTGCATTGTCTCCTTGTTGTTGTTGTTGCTGTTGTTGTTATATTCTATTAACAATTTTGTTGCTGCACATAATTAATTGGCAGCTGACGCAGCGTTCATAAATTTCAGTGGCTGTCACTTTTACCATCGGTTTGTCGCCTGTCACTCGCCTGTCACAGCAAAAAAACACAATATATATATAGAAATATAAAAAAAATGACAAAAGAGAGAGAGCGAGAGAGCAAACAACTGTCAACTGCTGGTTAAGGTGGGTGGCAGGAGTCTGGAGGCTGCAGGCTGGCAGGAAACTGGCCACGTAGGCAGCAAATCAATTTGAATATCCTTCAATGGCCATAAATATGCTTTTGCATAATATGTGCTCTTCTTCTTCTTTGGCCGCACGGCACGAATTGCAATATTTTTATTACACATTTTTGCGTAATTTTATGTGCAGCTTTATGGCACCTGCCGCACCTGTACAGCACCGACAGCAGGAGCAGGAGCAGGAGCAGGAGGAGCAGCAGCAGCTGCTGGAAGCATTTGATTTGATTAGAGATGGATGGCCGCCTTGATTCGCTGGCACATTTGCAAAATTAAAAGCCGCTAGCATAATCAGCAAGTGATTTCCATTTGCTGGCTTTTATGTATCTGGTTTCTATTTTTGGGCCACTGCCAAAATGCGACACATGGCCAAACAGCGGCACCGGCGCCCACCAGCTGCCAGCAATCGATGTACCGAGCTCGCTGCTGACCATAGCCATGAAAACGAAAGCCCTGAGAGTCCTGAGAGCCAAACAAAATCTGCTCAAATTATCAAAAAAACGAGACATAAGTACAGAGTTATGCAATCAGGCTGCTTGTCTCTAATGTCTCTGATGTCTATAGATATCGTCTATAGATACGAGTCCAATGAAAATTGACGTTGATTCTGCCTACAGAGTTTTCAGCATTCATAATTGAGCGCACATTCAGCTGCAAATAAATTATATATAAATAATAAATAATCAGAGATATTTTAATAAAAACCCTGAACTTTTGATCTAGCCAAAAATAACTGTTTAGATAAAAGCTAAAGATTATCAACGAAAAAACTTAACTTTCATTTCACTTTTATGTAAAAGTTATGAATATTATTAAAAATATTTCATAAATTTGTTATGCAGTTCTTGTATAGCTCAGGGTGAGAACTTTAGCAAAAGCTTTAAGCCTATAATTCCCAACCAGTTGTAGCAGTCGAATAGCGAGCTACGCTAATCATAGAGTCTAGACTCTAGAGCTATTTGAGCTACAGCTAGATAAACAACATGTTCATTATTTCATTGTTGATTAGCAATAGCAAGTGACTTAATAAAAGTTAGGCCAAATTAGGTAAAGCTAATATTTATATAGTTGAGCTATTTATATTTATTCATCGTGGTTGATTGTATACATTTATTTGTGGTAAATTATGGATTTTCTTGTTTTGTTAGGCTATCGATTATTGCATTGCGCTTGAAGTCTTATGGGCATTTCCTTGTTGTTCCTTATAAATTCAATAAATAGCAGCTTAAAGTTTGGTGGTTTTGATGGTTTTGTTGAAATATATGTAACAGGCAGAACGTATTTCCTTTACGTATTTCCCTTACGTAATTCACTTACGTCTTTAATGCTCAGCTGATCGATCACACGCTCTGCCTCACTTTATTGTGTTGACCCCCAGCACGCCTGGACGACTGAAGAAATGCTGCAGCTGCTGCCCTTTATATACGGCCACTTTTACTCAAGCACTGTCTCTCTCAAACACAGCAGGCAGCGCTCGTTACAGTCGAGTTTCAATTTACCAATGGGAACGCTCTCTGCTGCTGTGAGCAAATTAATACTGCTACATACACATAGACAACTTTAATGATCTACCGCTCTCTCTCTCTCTCCTTGCTTTTACTTTAACTCAAGCACTGTCTCTCTTAAATTTTGAGTCCGACGGCAGGTGGCGCTCGTTACAGTCGAGCTTCAAGTGACCAATGGGAACGCTCTCTGCTGCTCTGAGCATTCTAGCTTTGTTTTACCTAAATACAAATACCAAATGACAACTGCTGCATACACATACATAGACAACTTAAATGATCTTCTGCACGTCTTCTCTCCTTGCTTTTACTTTAACTCAAGTACTGTATGCTTGCGTGCCTATGTGTGTCTATGTACATATGTATATATATATGTGTGTGTGTGTCATCATTATTAGTAATATTGTAATTTCATTCACTTTCACTCTTTCAATAAATGACTTGTGAAAGCCTCTTCGATTATTGATTTCAATAAACGTAATATGAAAAATACTTGCCAACTGCTTCAACTGCTTTTATGTTACACACTGTCGATTCAATCAGTCAATGAAAATGTGTGTGTATTCACTTGTTTATGGCCGAAACGAGACGAGCTCAGAAATGTTCGTAAATGGTGTTTGCTTTGATTAAATCTTGCACACGAGCTGCATTAATGGAGCCTGCCCAAAAAGTGTCAAATTGCCTATTATAAAACGTTTATATATTAATTAAAGTGTAAGTGTGTGTGTGTACACTTACCTGCTTTTGGTTGCCGTATAAACTGTGGCAAAGTGGCACAAATTGAAATTAGAAGCAGCGAGGCGTCGCTTCGTCCTGAGTGCGAGAAATTTTGCAATTTCCTGTCAGCCAATGAATGATGAAATGCAGGGCACAATTCACACAGTTGTCTGTGTGTGGGTGGATGGGTGTGAGCATGTGGGTAGATTGAATTTTGTCGCCCAGAATGAAAATTGCAAAAATCGTTGACAAATTGCATTTGAGGCGCCCGCCTGCTCGCCTGCCCTACCGCCCTCCCACCCTCCTGTAGCTCAAGTGTTGGATGACTCTTTGGCTTAATCGCAAGCAGCACCTGACTGTGTGTGTGTGTGTGTGTGTGTGTGGCAATCAGTTGGCAGTCATTCAATACAAATTTATTTCATAGCAACATGAATTGAGCACACCAAAGGCGACCGAGCAAACTGTAACTGGTTTTTATTGCCATCGGCGATGCCTGAACGCCCCATTCAAAGTATTATTAGTATGTGTTGTCTCTCTCTCGCTCTCTCTCGCTCTTTCTCTGTGTGTGTAATAGATAAGCAGCATAGAATACATTTAGCTAACCCAGCTGCTTAAGGCATTTTGTATTGTGGCCTCCCCAACCGTGAACTCTTGACATTTAGCAGCCGTTTACCGCTGCTGCCAGCCATAGGCTAGTCAGGCATGAAATTGAAATACATACAATGCTGCTGGCACATGAACTGCACTCACACACACACACACACACACACACTCAAACACTACGACTGCAGGTAATGGACGCTATCTCTCGAGAAATCAGCTGAGGATCAAATGGCTCGGCAGCTCAACTGGCAACCGGATATTCGCTTTGTTGTGCGTCCGCCGACAAAGGTCGCCATGGTGGCCAAGCTAACGGTTTCTGATTCAGTTTGTCGATTAGATTACCACACACATTCACGGAGTGCTCTTCAAGCTTCAACTGAATGGAGTTAAAGCTGCTTAAATATCACATCTACTTTGAGTTTGTCGAGTCTAACCTCTAAATATGTTTGCTGCATTCAAAAGGGCTATAAATAATATGTTTGATGGTTTGGTTTAGTTTGATACATAGAACTAATAAAAAATATATAAAAAGAAGTAAAAATATATGTATATATATAACAATTTACATATATGTACTTGTATATTCTCTCTAGAAATTCGTAGAATACCTAAGAATTGTGACTAAACTTATTTCAATGGAAGTAAAAGTGTGAAGAGCTGCAAATTGCAGACTAAATTACATTTGTATTTGCTCAGGTGTATTGTGTGCGTGTGTGTGTGTTTGAGTGTCATTCGTCAATTAGCTACAAAACAATTAAATATCAACTGGAGACCAACAACATGCCGAGCTGATGTGCGAAAACTGTCATGGAAATTGCACCTATGTGAAATTCACAATGTCTCATTTTAAACAACATGAGCGTGTGTATGTACGAGTGTGTGTGTGTGTGTGTGTGTGTATGTTTGTGTTTTGGGCGTGTCCTGTGCTAATTAGCTGGTAGCAATTCAACACAGTCCCGGCACAAAAACTGGAGAATTAAATTAAGTTTTATGCATGTCCGTCGAGGACTAAAGCAAAGAGACCAGAGCAGCGAGCACACTGGGAGCCATAAGTGTATAAATGTGTATACAAATATTTATTTACAAACACACACACTCACACACTATTTGCCTACAATTGATGTGCACATTAAATGCAAACATTTCGTCCATTTTATATATGAATAAAATTGACAGCATTTAAAACGCAATCCCTAGTTCGCATACGAGTTTTAGCCATTGACCCACATGTTGAAACTCAATTGAAATAGTGGTCAAATGAAGCACTCAATAAATGTTTGCATAGTATTCACTCAATAATGAGATGAGATGGCATTCAGATGAGCCGGACTGGCTCATATAGAAAATGAACACGAACTGAATTAACTTTTGTGATTTGAGAACTTAAACTGATTCCATTTCAAATGAGATTAGATAGAAAATATATGTGAGCTAAGGCGAAGCTAGTCGAATCTAAATGATCTATTGAATGAATAAATGATGATAAAATAAAAATGATAAGTGTTAAAATGATAATAAATAATCGAGTAAAGCTTCAATGATTTGTACCCCTCTGTATCGAAAATCGCGATAAATCGAAACAAATTCTATTCGTTCTCGATAATTTCCAATAATTTTAAGTTCTCTATCAATTGAAACAAAACAGATCCCTTTGTCATTTCGAATTATCTGGACTTGACTGTAGTTCAAGAAATGATATATTGATTGAATGAGCTAGAGTGATACTCGCATGAGTGAGTGATCCACAGCGATCTCTGCTGATCTCTGCTGTACAATATGAGCTACAGCACTACGAGTATATGCTGAGCAGATCATTTTCTCTGAGTAGGGGCGGGTCAAGGAATCAGCTGAGAGAACAGCGATCTATGCTATGATCAATCTATATCGATCTATGCTCAGCTCTAATGATCTATACCGAACTGTCAATACGAAGAGCTATTCATCTAGTAGGAAGATTCTCCTTACTTTAATAAATAATACTTTATCCATAAATATTCCTAAATAAAATAAATATATAAATCCATATCTAAATATGACTTCTCTCTACTGACATGATCTTCCATAAGGAGAAAAGTGTTTTTGTCATTTTTTCATACTCACTCCCTACTTTAGCTAGTTTTAGCTTGTTTCAGCTTGAACATTCGCATCTCAAATACATATATATAAGATAATTGAATTGAAGGTTATTGTGGGATCACACTCTTGTTTAATACAGCGCGCACTCTAATTTGTTCATTTAATTAAAATTATTTGTTTATAAAGTGCAGGATTTGCGAACACTTTTGGCCAACTGCCGTCGCATGCATCTATTATTCAATGTATCTACAGGCCGACATGCAAAGCCAGGCATTTCATGAACTACTTTGTCCCACATACCAAATGTATGTATGCTTGTGTATGTGTGTGTGTGTGTGTTTGTGTATGTGTGTGTAATTAGTTTTGCATTCGTCCAGCTTTGTCAGTGAACGACTTTGGCAGCAATTTAACTACATGTGGACTGTGTGTGTGTGTGTGTGTGTGTGTGTGTGTGTGTATGTGTGTATGTGTGTGTGTGTGGCAACTGAAGTAAAGCACTAGGCGCAGCACACAATTGCGTTTTCATGTCACGGAGACAAGCTTGAAGTTTTCCTATAGCATATATAGCATATATATCATATTTATATTGTGATTTGCGTGTGTGTGTGTGTGTGTGTCTTGGCTGAAATTCATAAGAAACTGCCAGCGCAGTGTCGCTGTGCGCTGCAGGTGCAGTTAGTTTGAACTGCCTCCTCCTGGCCTCCTCCTGCTCTCCCTCCTCCTGCTGCTGCCGCCCGAAAGTTACTTTTGCGCGCAGTGCAAATTTATTTTTAGTCTCCTTCTTTTTGTGGCAGTGCAGCTCACTGCAGTGGCAGGGCTTTGCTTTATTTGATGAGTCGTACACACACACACTCGCACACACACACTCCTGCACTCCTGCACTCGTTCAGTCAGTTGTCAGGCGCAAAGTCTGTGTCAGAAATGTCTGAAAAATGTTTTTTTTTTTTGCTCGCTTTTGCCGTTTCGTTGGCAGCAAAATCGAACGAATATAAACAATGTGTCCACAGTGCGGAAATAGTATATGGAGGGGAGTACGGCCAGCCGTTCCGCTGGCAACACGTGACAAAACAAGAAGAAGAAAGGAAAAAAACAGAGAGCGAAATGAAAATGGGATTATGTGCCAGCCCGAGGGGTGCTGGGGGTGCTCCATCGCACATCTTGCATATTTTGCCAGGCTTCTCCGTCAGTCGTCCAGCTCAAGCTCCGTCCGTTTGTTCAGTAAAGTGTTGTGATTTATGTCCTCCGTTGCAATTCGAATTGCGAACTACGAGCACTGAACCGCAATGTGCCCCAAAACCAAATGTGAACACGAGTAGTCCAACAATGCGCCCTCTGGCGCCAAACTACCGCCCCCCTCTCCCCAGCAGAGCTCTACGACGATGCGACCCTGGGGCCAAGTGCAAAATGCGACGAATGCAGTATTCGGTTTCCAATTGGATTCTAAGTGGAGAGCCACGCCAAGTGTGCGGCAAGGCATAAACATTTCGATGACAAAATATTTTAGACCTATAACTATGCAGTTGAATGGACAATATTTTAGCGCGCGACACGAACGCCATTGAAACAGAGAGAAAATACGGTCTCATTCGTGAGCAACGAACCGTAAATACTTATTTATATGAGACAGAGCCGAGTGCTCGAGACATTGTACACACATACATAGATGGTTTCCCATAGGAAATCATGGACTGCATGCAGCAGAGACTCTATATACCATATCTCTCAATACCTATACTATATATTCATATTCACTCTTCGAGAGTATCAGCAATTCGAGTAATAGTCAGCTCTACACGGCGTACATGGCGTATGCGTAATGTGCACAAAATATATATTTGGCAAGGCAAAAAAACATTTATGCACAATTTATGCGGGCTCATAAATGTAAGTATTTTATTTCGAATGTGCGAGTATTTTACTCGTATTTTGCGCAAATCAATAAACTGGCATAAGTGATGCGAATGCGTTGCCTCTACCGAGACCGTTCTCGTGCTGCCTGCTTGCGTGTGTGTGGGTGTGTGTGTGTGTCTGTTTATTTATCTGGACCGCACAGCCCTTCACTACGGCCAGCCTCTGCATATTTTTATGTCCATGGCAAGTATGTGAAAAGGGTTTCACGTAAACGGCAGAGGGTAGAGGCCAACGGGTAGAGGTCGAGCAGCAAGCTGTCCGGTAGAGTTGATGTGGCTATCTCCACTCAAGCATGAGTAGCTCCCTGCTTGCATATCTACAGGATATCTGACTGTCTGTCAGCCAGCTGCAATTAGGGCACTCCCAGCGTATGCCTTATATGTATGTCCAAGATCCGCCCACACAGCTGTCTGGCTAATGTCGCAAATTTCTCTCTTTATTATGCAGAGAACATACATATATGTATCTTCATATATGTATATATCTTATGTATGTCTGGTCTGCCTGTTGTTTTTCATTTTCCGGACAGACGCTTCTGTATAATCCTAATAAATTTGCGCATTTAGCATTTGTTTTTCATATCTCATATTACAGCGTGCAATGGAAAAGTTTTACGCCGAATTCGCTGGAAATGTTTGCTCTCGCCTCCTTCCCGGGTCCCGGGCCCTTTCGCTTTATTCTCTTGGTGTCTGGTGGTGTTGTGGATTTTACAACGTTTGGTTTTGGCCCAATTTGAACAAAGCCATTAGCATTGATTAGCAATTGGGTTGGAGGAACACTTCACAGGATTGCGCATACGTCATGTTGGCCAAAAAGGACAACGCCAAGCAACGCCGACAGACATTAAAATATCGAAATGAGTCAACAATGGAACCAAATGAGAGCATGACGCATGACCCAAGCGGCTGACGCAATTTTGCGAATAATAAAGAAACTGAGAGAGAGAGAGAATAGATTTTGGCCCCAGCCAAGGCCCAGCGAGTCAAATGCATTTGCCCAGCTGAGCTCGGCCAGCATTGTTGATTCTATTCGATAAGTTAATCTGCAGCCTAAGGCTCTGCGGCTTTTGCTAAAATCCTTGAGCTTTTTCGAAATGCATTTTTCATATCCATTGTTTGCTCGTTTCATAGAACTGCCCTTTAAAATAGTTAGCTGGCAGTGGAAGCAGATGGGTGGGTGGGCATGGTGCGCGGAAGATGCTCAGCAGGGCATGAAAAAGGTTGCCCACAAATTGATTACTCTATGCATAGCACTTTAGTCGAGTTCCAGGGCGTGATGTACCCGAATATCTTATCTCTATCTATCTATTGGTTATTCTTAGCTACAAACTAGATCCACGCATGCAACGTAACAGCAGACGAAGCAATGGACGGATGAGCGAAACAGCGGACGAGCGAGCTGCCAGATGGACGGACAGTCTGACGAACAGACAGACGAACGAACGGGCCTATGCGCGAGAAGACAAACGGAAGGAAAAACGGACGTACGAACTGATGGAAAAACGAACGGAGGAGCTGACGAAGGGCAGGACAGGTTGACGGGTTGATGGACGCAAAGACGATCTGACGAGCTGACGAACTAACGGGCCTATGAACGAAGACACAAACGGAAAGAAATACGGACGTGCGAACTGACGCAGAAATGGACGGAGGAGCTGATGAACACACGGATGAACAAATGAACCAACGGAAGTTGGGACGGACGTATAAAGTGACGGTAGGACGTACAGCCGAGACAGACGGACGAACGCAAGGAAGGACGGACGGAAGAATGGACAGCCGAACGAGGCTGAACAACGGACGGAAAGTTTTAACGACTTGACTATTAATACTGCCCCAGAATTTAAAAACTTAATGCTCATGTGGCACACCCACTTCTGCTAGTCACGCCCACTTTCAATAGGCATCAAATGCTGATCCTCCATCCCCTTGGCCGCTTCTCCCGCTTGCCCATAAGAAATCTCATCTGAAGATCAATGGAAAAGTTCCACTCGAAACCCTTTCGATGGGCCACTGCCTAAGACTTTCAATAGCTATTTATATCAGTCCGATTAGGCCTAACTCTGATTGACAATTGTTCTTAATCTGGGCCCGTTTACCCGTTAATTGGAGGCAGTGCAGCAGCAGCAGCAGCAGCAATGGGGGGCATGCCACCTGCCGTGGCATAAGCCTGCGGGCAGCGTGCTGCGTGCAGCTGACATCCGTTCGCCGTTCGCAACCGACTGTCAACGGGTGATATCAGATTGCCACGCCCCCCCCCCCCTCGTATCAGCCCGCAGGCAGCACTGATGATTGAGTTGCTGTCATCGCTGTCGCTCGCGTTGTTTGTCGTTGTCGTTGTCGTTCGTAGGGGCGGGACTGGGGCCGGGACTGGGGTGCAGAGGCTGTGCTACTTGTTTGCACAAATAGTTGCATAATTTTGTGCACTCGCGCTAAAAGCCACTCAACGCTATACGGCGCGCCGCCCCCACGGCCGCCCCTCTTGCATTGGGGGCGTGCCTGGCTGGCAGTCAGCTGCCAGATGCGAGCATTCGGCGTGTTGATTTTGATGTAGCTAAAAAGCCACTTGTCGTTTGTTGGCTGCTCTTCAAGTTGTGCGCGTTGAACAAGTTTGCATAGCCAAATGAATGTGGCGCTCATCGCAGCGCATCGCATCGCAGCGCATCGTATCGTATCGCATCCTCCATCCTCCTTGTCCCTGGGCGAGGATATCTCAAGCCGCCAAAGGGCCAAATGCTTTGCAATGCATAAATAAATACATTAAAAGAAAATTAAACACTCGGCCCAGCCCTAATTGCATTTGATGTGCATTGCAAATTTGCTCTACACTTGGCGCGTTGAGCATCTGTAAGACACAGCGCTGAGAGCTAAATGCCCAAAATAGTGCCATAAATCGAGAGCAAATAGCATATAGGGAAATTTAAGAAGAAGGAGAAGCAAAAGTGGGGGTCAATAACGAAGCGAAATTTCTATTGTGGGTAGGGAATGTTCATAGGGCAAGCTCTGATCTGTATAAGAAAAGCTGAGTCTTCAAGCATTCTAGATATTTTTCATTACAACTATAAATATATGCCTCGTATCAATCAATTTAAATAAGACAAGCAGTAATACTCTAGTTGGGAATGTCTGACTAAGAAATACTCGGAAATACCCGGTAATCTCTTTCGTATTTCAACTGATCTTCATTGTCAAGAATTTTATAAAATTTGCTAATAATAAATAAAGAAAATAAATGTATAAACTTAATAATAATATACATAATAATAGCGTAGAACTAAAAAATAAAACTTAATAATAATGAAAATAAATCGGGGTATAAAAATATCTATAATATGCCTAAATATAAATACTAAACAATTTGAAAGCTCTAGCTAAATATGCAAATACATAGATATATTGAAAAAAGTTGCCGATTAATCGATTAATCGCGATTATTTGAAAATACATCTCAAGTCGCTAGCTTCGATAGGTACTGAGATCGCTGAGTTAGTTCATGGAAAAACGGACGGAAGTAGAACAATTTAAATCGACTCTTGCTTCACTTAAATCAAGTATACAAATATTTTATGCGGTCTGCCACACCCACTTTTCCAAAGGGTGTTGGGCACGAAAATAAAAAAATAAAAATAAAAATAGCAAACAATTCTGCATAAATATTTGAAAGAGTTTATTAAAGCTGAATATTTTGCACGTGGGTCCCAGTGGATGCTGTGCACAAGTTTTGGACAGTTCTGACAGATAAAACAGCTGACAAGCCAAAACAGCCAGCAAAAAAGAAGAAAGCAGAACGTGTGTGTGTGTGTGTGTGTGTGTGTGTGTTGGTGTGTGTGTGTGTGTGCGATTCCATTGTGGGCACTGATTTGTGCAGTCATTGCAAGTTTCTGAATAACTCGCTGCTGGTCGTAAACATTTCAGTGGCTCAGCTAAAAGTCGAGATAAAAGCGAAGGCAACAAATTTAAAGAGTGAGAAAACGTGCAGGAAAATGAAAACGAAAATGAAAATGAGTATGGAAAACAATACGGTGCCTGATTGGACACAGCTGATAAGCAAGCAGCGATGACGATAAGCGGACAACGGATAGACGACGAGAGCTGATTGCCCCACAGACTGGCTGACTGGGGTTGTTGCTGTTGTTGGACTGCCGAGGCAATTAAAATCAAAGGACCAAGGTCACAATGTGTGCGACAGAGAAAGAGAGAGAGAGAGAGAGAGAGAGAGAGAGAGAGTGGGCAAAACAACTTGAGCGAAAATAGCGATTCATAATTGGTGATAAGAAATGTAATTAATTGGCACAGGCCTGATTTATGGGCAAAGGATAACAACAGCAAGCTGAATATTCAGACGTGCATAAAGATGCCTTATTTATAGATATTTGTATAGAATAATTTATATACATATAGACTCAATATACCTATTTGCGGTTTGGCAGCTGAGCCCAGTCAAACTCAAATTGATTATAACTTAATAGAAATTTCCCATCTAACCGAGCTCTGGAACTCATTAATATGGCCAAGCCAGGTGCAGAGAGCACAGCTGAAGCCAGTCCGTAAACAAGGTACATACGGTTGATTCTCTACACCATCTGGCATCATCATAAATCTCAATTACACAAATATCTAGCTGTTTCACCTTGAGGACATCGAGCCCCTAGAGTATGGCTAGATCTTAATTATAATTAACAATATTAGCCTGGCCTGGAGTATTTGATTGTTCATTTCACTGAGCTCGTTGCGTAATTCAGTAATAAAACAAAGGCGCGCACACGAAATGCAAAGGTTACAAATTAAACACTTGACATTGAAGCGAAGCTGAGCAAGAAATTATATAAATAAATGAGTGCCAGCATCACACACACACATACATAGAGAGGGGCGTGCACATGAAAAATTGAAGACTCACTCGCAGATATCAACGCATAAATACTAAATGAGTGTGCGAACACACACACACACACACACACACACACAAAGAACGGCACAGTGGCGCCACCTAGCCTCAGAGTCAGCTCCAGACGAAGCGTCTGAGTGGCTTCATTCGCCCGATGATTGCTCAAGAGAGCGTCCAACACAGCTATATATATGTATATATATATACACACACATATATATATATATATATATATATGCTTGTGTGTGTGCACATCCTGCGCGTTTCCTCATTATTTTTGTGCAATCGCTGTAGGCGCTTTGGGCGCTGCCTTACCCACGACCCTTCCGTCTTTATCCCTATTGTTGTGCAGCTTTTTTTGTTTGCCCGCACAATATACTGATCCGACTCATGTGTATGTGTATGTGTGCGTGGGTGCGTGTGTGTGTGAAAAGTGTTAAGATTTTACATTTTTATGCCGCATGCTCAGCTTGTTGTTGTTTTTTGCGCATTTCATTACTTTTTTTTTTTTTTGCTCCTCTTCGCTTTGAATTTGTTCGTTTTGTGCCATTGCCTTTTGTTGCTGCTGCTGCCAGCCATTTGTGCAAATTGCTCAACAGTGTGCAGCTAAGAGAAAGAAGAAGAAGCAGCAGCAGTAGCAGAAGTAGCTATGCCACCATCATGGCAGACAAACGGGACTTACAGCACCCAAAAGGACATGGCAAATCGAATGCGATGATTGGAAACACTTGGAAAACAATTTGTTTTTAGTTAACAATTGGATAAAGGAAGAGAGAGAGAGAGAGAAGAGAGAGGGAGAGAAAGAAGAGAAATTGTTGACAATTTGTTACCATTTAGTACCTCGTTGTATAATATTAATTAGATGGAATCAGTCAAACGGAAATTGCTGTCACATCTAGCAGTCAGTGTCAAGTTAAACAGCAGCTTTAACATGGACTTTCGAACTAAGATATGATAGACAGAGAGTGAGAGGGAGAGAGGGAGAGAGAGAGAGAGAGAGAGAGAGAGAGAGAGAGAGAGAGAGAGAGAGAGAGAGAGAGGGGGGAGAGAGGGGGAGAGGGGGAGAGGGGGAGAGAGAGATATCGTAGTTAAAATAGCTCACAGTTGGATAGAGAGAATGAGAAAAAAAAACGAGACAGTGTTAGAGAGAAAGATAATGAGTGAGAAACACAATGAGAGAGCTAAAGCCTATATACAAACATGAGCAAAGGGAGATTTCGAGAGTGATAGAAAGAGAGAGAGAGAAAGATATGTAATGAAAGATAAAAAGAGACAGATAGGATCAGTCACACATACATGAATGCATCTCCTGGCACTTCTGGCAGCCAGTGTCAAATTGAACAGCAGCTTTAACATGAACTTTCGAATTAAGGTATGCTAGAGAGAGCAAGAGAGAGAAGCAGACAAAGAAAGAAACAGAGGGGTTGGTTAAGTATAGTTCATAAATGGATAGATAGCAGGATAGAGTGAAAGATAAAGAGAGATAACTAAAGCCTAGATTAAAACTTAAGCAAAGAGAAAGAGAGATAGGATCAGTCACACATACCTGCATGTATTACCTGGCACTTCTGGCAGTTGGGGACTTTCGTAGATCGTAGATCTCTTGACTCCTGTCGCTTGTCGCTGTGGTCCTCGCCGGCCGACACTTGACTCGAGTTGACAGCTTCATTTGCGTCGGCTTTATGCACATCAACGTCTGCCGGCCAGCCGGCATCAAAAATGAAAGTTAAGCGCTCATTAAGGCATCATTATAATAAGTTATTCATTGCAGTGTGCACGAAAAGAACTCGTGTCTGCCGCTCATTAAATTCGAGCTGCCTTGCAGTCCCCAAGCTACCAAATGGGACGCTGCAGACTCACTCACTCTCTCGCTCTCACTCTCTCGCATATTGGAATGGAAGGGGCGAACATTTAGCAATTAGAGTGGAGTGCAGAGCTCTTAAAGCAGCCAGGGGCTACAACTGCAGCTACATCCATATGCCAGCAAACATTTAATAGTTATTTGAAATTCATTTCATTTTGCATAAATAGAAAAAAAAGCAAGCGAAAATTCCAGGCAAATAGTTTCTTCTGGTACACCGAAAAGGAAATGCTAATGATGCACTTTTCTATTCTCTTTTTTTGTTTCTGGTTGAAGAGCCAACTATTTTTTGGTATTTGTATTTGCAAATACTTACGCTGAAGTACAATGTACACACACACACACACACCCAGTGAGTGAAGGCTGACTTAATTTGTTTACTAAATGACATAATACCCAAAGAGGCAAAGAGGGCAAAGAGGCCAACTGGCATTGGCACTGGCACATGGCTGGGCTATATATAGATATAAAGCAATTCTATGCGGGCCAACTAAATATCAAAAACAAAGAAAGACACAGCTGACTCTGTGTGCGTGTGTGCCACATGACGTATACGTAACGCGAAGGAAGAGTCGCAACTTTTGCGTTTTTTTTGTTGTCTCATGTTGGCCATTTATCAAAATGGCAAAAATAAATAACGTTACAGAATAACAGCGTCTCATGACACATTCTGTAATTATAAAATTAATGAAAAATTTATCAACTACTCACACACACACACATATATATACTTTGATAAATGAGCCAAGCATCGTTATGGCAGTTGGTCAACATTTACTACGGATGCACTTTGGACAAGTAATACGTAATTGCCGAATACGATACGACATGCCGAGCATTATTTACTCTCATTAAGCATGAAGAAGAAGAGCAAGAAGATGTCGAGTAATTAGCATTGATATTCAGGCAGCGTACCAAATGGGATAAGCCAATGAAATGTGCCCGGTTTATGTCTAATGAGCTCAGAGCTATTTATTTCCAGGCCAATAGGCGAAACAGGGCTATAAATTCTGAGCTACTTAAGCTCGAATTGTTCCAGGTAATAATTGACTGGGGAGATTGCGAGAAAATCGCAATCAAAAAAAAGAAGAGAACTGCCCGACCAAGAGATAATAATAATTTCAGGGGATAAAGTTTCAAACCTGGCTTAACAGCCTGCAGACTTATGATAAGTTAAGCTGTTATGTGTGTTAAAAATTGTTTTTATTTTAAATCTAAAGCCATAGAAGCTTAGCAAAGTGAGCTAAAAAAACAAGTATGAAAGCTCAAGTCAAGTCTGCTCGACTAGCAAATCCCCTGAACAAATTATTGAAGCAGCAGACAGCCTTCCCATTGGGCACTTGAAGCTCGACTGTAACGAGAGAGACAGTGCTTGAGTAAAAGTAAAAGCAAGGAGAGAATAAGTGCAGAAGATCATTAAAGTTGTCTGTATGTGTATGCAGAAGCTCTCATTTGGTATTTGTATTTAGGTAAATCGAAGCTAGAATGCTCACAGCAGCAGAGAGCGTTCCTATTGCTCACTGGAAGCTCGACTGTAACGAGCGCCACCTGCCGTCGGACTCAAAATTTAAGAGAGACAGTGCTTGCTGCTGTGTTTGAGAGAGACAGTGCTTGAGTAAAAGTGGCCGTATATAAAGGGCAGCAGCTGCAGCATTTCTTCAGTCGTCCAGGCGTGCTGAGGGTCAGCGCATCGATCAGCTAAGCGTTAAATACGTAGAGGAACTACGTTGCGGAATTACGTAAAGAAATAATAAGAGGAAATACTTAGAAGAAAGAGGAAATATTTAGTGGAAATATCTGGGAGAAATACCTCGAAATATGTAGAGGGAATCATCAAGAATATACATATGTACATATATACTTTGGGGGTCTGCTACGCCTCCTTCTGCCTCTTAAATACATTTCAAGAAAACGATTATACCGTGATTTCCCATTTTCAATGGGTTCAGGGTATAATAAAAAATAATATATATATCGTATATAGACTAACTGCTCTTAATACATCTCTTAGCTTAATGGCAATATTGCCATCACACGTAGCTTAACATAAATGGATTCAATTCAATTGAATTCGCTTCATTTCTATGCCTTTTGTGTGTTTTGCGTTGGTACGCGACTTATCACCTGATTTCTTTTCTATTTCTTTTGTCACATGCAGGTTTCCTGTCCTGGGACGTATCCGATTGTCATGTCGACCTGGAGGAGGAGCTCAATACAATCACACAGCATGCACCCGAGGGCGAGGAGGCGCGTCACGGTAAGTCATATAAGAGAAGTGAATGGAACAGGCAGAAGAACTGAGAGTGCTCAGCTAATTGGGCCAGCGAAAAAATCGAAATTGAACTTCAATCCAATTGAAAGCTGTCGCTGTGGCAGCTCATTAAAAAGTGAGCTGAATGGGAAACTCATAATGGCAATAAGTGGAATTCATTTGTTAATTAACCCTGATGGGGTTGACAAAGTTCGGCTGGCACTTTTCCTTTGATATTTGGCTTTCAATGTAAATTGCTTTTCGAATTTCGAGCGCTGACTTTGCAATTATTCAACTATTCAAAAACTACAAAACTACAAGCCAACAAACTACAAAATCATGCTAACCAATTATGGCGATTGTCTTTCAACAGTTTTTCACAATTGGCATTCATCAAAAAGCCCGACGCTCGGCGCTTTGTTCCCTGTATGGCTTTTGTGTAATATTAAATCCGAATCCGAATCGGAGTGGCGCATTTTCATTTTCATTTTCATTTACAACGCAAACAACAACAACAACAACAATGCAACAAAGCCAGCCAAGTGTCGGGATATTGTGCGGGCCTCTCGGATTTGGTTGTCTTTGCGGATTAGCCGGGAACAACGTTGTTGAAATGCATTCAAGTGGCTGCACTGCATCGGCTGCACTCTTCCCTCACCCACTCGCTTGCTCCGTTTTATTATTGTTTGTTTTTCTTTCTGCTTATTCGTTTGTTTGCCTTGTGTGCCTGTGTGCCCCGCCCGCCGTTGGCCAAATATGACTATTGTTGCAGCTACACACAAATTAGAAGCCGCCTGCCGCTCCATGGGCTTAGCTGAATTATGCTTGACAGCCGCAATATCAAACAGCTTAGAGCCAAAGCTGCACTCCTCACATTCGACTTGATAACAAAGCCCAATTACGAGAACAAACTCAACTTGCCGCAGATCCATCTCATGCAACCTGCTCCACTTGATTCTCGGCCTGAGTTGAGCCAATCGATGTTCATTAAAGTGCAATATTTTACTCAAGATGTGACTGCTTATGCTGCTGCAATTTATTACCACCTTGTTTTCCATTTATTTGATGGCTGCGCTCGCCTATATATAAATATATGTAGCATACTTTGCAGCGCTCGGATGTCAATGTGATGTGCATAGCGTCTGTCCTTGAGGGCGTTGCCGTTGCCATTGCCTCCTGCTGCTCCAGCTGTTGCCGGTAAGTGCAAGAACAGCACCTGCGCTCAATGCCTTTCTGCCATTGTCCAGGCCGAGCACTTGGCAAAGTGAATTCCGCATTCGCATTTTTGTTTACACAGCCCGCAAAAAACTACTCAAACAAAATTCTCAAGTGCCTGGCTCTCAATAATGATGCCAGCCAAGCGTCATAAGAATGGGCCATGCCCAGAAGGACGCGTTGAAAATACTCAAGTTTTGAATATCTAAAATATTGCTGTAATTGTGTCCAAGATGGCGAGATGCAGAGATGCACACGCCTCGCTGCTTGATGCTGTTCGCTGCTTTGTGTGAGTTGCATGGACTTCATGGGGCACTCTAATTTGACAAAGGTTAGGAAGCGTCCGGCCGTTGGCAAGTCGATAAAAGTCGTCACCTTCGCTGACAAAGCGTTGTCCTTCATTCATTCGGGATCCTCAGCCTCTGGTCGACAGATATCGTTTACCTAACGCCACTTTGTTGGCCCAACAATAACTGTCAACTGCTGCCTGGCTGCCTGGCTAACAAGCGAAAGCCGGAGCCTCTTGGCTTGTCTTTCATGTTTTGCATAGGGTCCTGTCAGCTTTCACTCAGCCTTCGCTGCGGCGCTGCTGGGGCAACTTTTTGAGCAATTACAAACATTTGTTAACAAGCGCATAATATACGTAGCGAGCTATATATTTTATGGCTTATGCTCTTCAACGGCGTCGTCCTTCATTATCAACGACAAAGTTATGCTTAAAAATTGAATTTGATGCAGTTTGCTTAAGTTTCCTTGCGGGACTTGGACAAAGTTCGCTGCACAAACTTTGCCACCGACCGAGCAATGGGCCCCTCCCCCCCCCCCCCCCCAGCCGAATATCCCCCACAGTGCGATGCAGCATCAAAAACTCTACAGTGAGCTACTCATTAGTTGCCCGACACTGACACTAGCTTCAGTCCCACTCCCATTCCCATTCCCATCCATTGGTCATTCCTTTATCTATTTGATTAATCGCGGCATTAATAATACTAAGTTCTTACTCACTTAAAGTTCGTTTATTTACCCACTTCAATTAGATCAAACGCTATTCGCCACCAAACCCAACTCACAAAGCTCACAAAGTGTGTCAGCCTTGTTGACAACGCAAATCGAATCGAACGTGGCAATCGATGTAATGACTTCATTCATAATTGAGTTTCTACCTTTACCAGCTCTGCTCGCCCATAGACGTTACATGCTAATCGAAAAATCAAGCCAATCAAAACTCGATTTTTCACCCTTTACTCCATACTCTCTACTCTTTCTATGCTCTCTACTCTTTCTATACTTTCTATTCTCTTTACCTTTGAATGCGTGTCAGCAGTGGATAACGCACAGAAAAAAAAATCGACCTTCTTACATACTTATCAGTACTCTTTCTCTACTCTATAGTTCCTTCTCAGTATTCCATACTCCATTATCATTTCTCACTACTTCATACTCTACTTCTTCTTCTTACTATTCCATACTCTATACTCCCACTTCTCATTATTCCATACTTTATATTCTCTATAGTCCCTTCTCAGTGTTGCATACTCTTCCATATTGTATCTTCCCTTCTCAGTATAACAACAACTCTTAGCATTCCATATTTTATACTCTCTACTCCATAGTCATTTCTCACTACTTCATACTCTACTTCTTCTTCTTACTATTCCATACTCTATACTTTCCCTTCTCATGCTCTATACTCTCGCCATACTGTATAGCCTCTTCTCATTATTCCATGGTCTATACTCTCTACTTTATAGTCCCTTCTCACTATTCCATACTCAGTATTCCATATTCTAGACCCTCTGCTCTACAGTCCCTTCGCACTATTCTAAACTCTACTTCATCTTTTTACTACTCCATACTCTATAATCTATACTCTTCAGTATATTATATTTGATTTTGTTACATCATATTTCGATTCTTTCGCTACTCGTTGCACTCTACTCAAGTATTGTAAGACTCATAGATGAGCCCCCAGCTACTCTTCAACCACTATCTGATTGACTCCCTTCCCTTGCCCCGCACGTTGTTAAGTAGTATCGGCAACTGTTATTACTCGCTACTTGTCATATTTTGATTTGCCAACTTGGGTTTCTATTGTGCGCTTAGCACACGTCGCCTGTGCTAAGCTCCTGTAAGCGGGCAGCATTAGCATGCGCATGGCCTTTAAAGCCATACGAATTCTTGAGATAAAACGTATGCAAAATTGATTGATAGAGCCTGGCAAACACACACACACACACACACACTCATACCCATATATGTGTGTAGCGGACAAGGCCATATTGACAACGACTGTGCAGCTCATGCATAATTCAAGCAGAGCCCACGAACAGGATGGCAAGAGAAATGAGAGAAAGAAATACAATAAGATGGTCGCGCTCATGCCCCAGCAGGCAAAAGTTAGGCAAATAACTGAATGCCGGACAGTCAGCCACGTACACACACACCCACACACATACACACACACACACATTAGATAAAGACAGTTACACTTTGCATATGAATACGCGCGCACACTCCAACTGAGCGAAGTGAGATGCTTGCCAGAGACAGAGACATGTATGTATGTGTGTGTGTGTGTGTGTGTGTGGCTGACAGCAGAGATAAGCGAATGGGAATGCAAGTGTTGTGGCATGAAATTAAGACTATCAAATGCTCTTATGCCACACACTGTCGAACGTGTCAGAAACAATAAACGTGGCGAGTGTTGCGCTTAATCAACTGAAGCCAAATCAAAATAGTTGCAGAAATTCAATTTCCAATTCCATTAAATATGCAGCAAATAACAAGCATATACCTAAAGAGAGAGTGAGAGAGAGAGAGGGCGTAAGAGCGAGATAGAGCTAAGCTTATTAAAGGTTGCTGTTGTCCGGCATTTCATTCTTATCGATAGCTAGAAATATTTTCAGCAAGAATTTCGCAATGGAATTTATTGAGGCTCGAGCTGGAAATTCAATAGATAGTTTTAAGGAATTCAATAATAATAACATGAAATATGACAAAAATTAAGAACTAATAATAATGAGCAGAAAATGTTAATTTAATAGAGTGTAGCTAAAAAGTTAGCCCAGAAACGAGTCAATCCATGACGCCACCTGTCGGCAGCTGGTTTAAGTTTAATTATGAACAGAGCTGGACATTATTATATATGTAGAAATGATATGTGCCTGGCTGGGCCAGTTGCCAAGACTTTGACGCTTACAGCATGTTATTGGGTTTGTCGAACAGCAGCCGGCAGCAGGCAGCGCCTAGAGATGACAGCATCTAGATTTTCCCGTTGTTGTTGTCGTTGGGTCACATTTGATTAATGATGCACCTGCCATGTGTCGCATTCAAATTGAATGCAGCCGGACTAACTAATTAAAATACCTTTTCAGTCAGAGTTTTTGTGTGCGTTAAGCGCATTTCGAGTACATAAATCAGCATAGCATAAATGGCCATTTGAATGGGCCCATTTGTTGAGCTCTCCGGCTGTATGATTGTGCAGCCAGGCAGCTAAATTGGTTAACTGCCGTCGGCTCAGTGAGTTTTAAATACCAAAAAACCAAAATTTACTGATTATGCCAGGCGTGTTGTTAAGATACCAATTATATAAAAAATAAAAAATAAAAGAAAATTAAATAATATAAAAATTAATTTACAAATGTCACTCGCTTAGCTCGTTTCTCTTCATTTAGCCAAGTGGCTACGATGAATTCTCGGCAGAGAATAGATACGAAAGTCTCCTGCTCACCCCAAACTTGTGCAGGTGTTGTGGAGAATACTTTAAGCCATGGCTAGAACTGGCTAGAACTGAAAATTGCAATTGGGGAAAACTTTGCTTTTACACGTGCGCCCCAGCGACGTGTTGAGGAGGCGGGGCGGGGCGGGGCCAAAGCGGACTTCAGTGCCGGCTGGTGACCGGCGCCAACTGTAATTACTTTGCAGTCCGGCATAAAAATGAAACGACATAAAACAAGTAAGAAATGTCTAGTCGAGACTGCTCGACTAGGAAATCCCCTGAACCTCCCTTCGGAGAACTGATATTTTAATAATTTTTCGAGTCTTTCTGACACACACACACACATACATACATCCATAGACACACATAGGCACGCATGCATACAGTAGTTGAGTAAAAGTAAAAACTAGGAGAGCAGAAGTGCAGAAGATCATTAAAGTTGTCTATGTATGTGTATGCAGCAGTCATTTGGTATTTGTATTTAGGTATAACGAAGCTAGAATGCTCACAGCAGCAGAGAGAGTTCCCATTGGCCACTTAAGGGTCAACTGCAACGAGCGCCACCTGCCGTCGGACTCAAAATTTAAGAGAGACAGTGCTTGAGTAAAAGTAAAAGCAAGGAGAGAAGAAGAGCAGAAGATCATTAAAGTTGTCTATGTGTATGTAGCAGTATTAATTTGCTCACAGCAGCAGAGAGCGTTCCCATTGGTCACCTGCTGTGTTTGAGAGAGACAGTGCTTGAGTAAAAGTGGCCGTATATAAAGGGCAGCAGCTGCAGCATTTCTTCAGTCGTCCAGGCGTGCTGGGGGTCAGCGCATCGATCAGCTAAGCGTTAAATACGTAGAGGAACTACGTAAAAGAAATACGTAGAGGAATTACGTAAAAGAAATAATAAGAGCAAATACTTAGAAGAAAGAGGAAATATTTAGCGGAAATATCTGGGAAGCATTACTTAGAGAAAATGCGTAGAAGAAATACTTAGAAATGCGTAGAGGGAATACTTAGAAGAAATAGACAGAAGAATAGTGCTAAATCGACTCAACTCGTCACCCTGATCAAGAATATATGTATGTACTTTATGGGGTCTGCCACGCCTCCTTCTGCCTGTTACACACCTTTCAACAAAACCATTATACCCTAATTTCCCATTTTCAATGGGTACAGGGTTTAAAAACAAAAGGAATGTGGAGAGAAAGAGAGAGAGAGCGAGGCAAGGCAAGGGCGTGGAGAGAAATCATAAAACACAAAAAGTTTCCGCCTGTTGTTATGCAAATTTGTTTTGTTTCACTAACTTGGCAGCATTCCGAGCGTAGGCATTAAAGTACAGTTATTAACGGTTAATATGCGGTCGTTCGCCATTTTGGTTAGGTGCGGCCAGCGCGCAAAACTTTTCAATGGACTTTGCAATGCGAAAAACTGCACTTGACATCAAACGCAGCCCGAGCACCGCCTCTGGCCCATTGTAGAGGTATTTTTTTTTTTTTTTTTTTTTGCCCCTTTCTATACTACATTCATGTCGCCATTTGGCATTATATTGTTATGGGTGGAGGGGGTGTGGGTGTGGTCCATACTGTGGGCGTTGTTTGCCACCAAGTTGGATGCAACTTTCACATTGTGTGTGGCTTGGCAAACTTTAAGCTGCGATTGGGTCCCTGATCTGCCACTCGCCAAACGCCACTCAGCCTATTGGTTCGCATCTGTGCAGCGCAGACAG
The DNA here is from genome assembly GCA_035045965.1 of Drosophila aldrichi. Taxonomy (NCBI): domain Eukaryota; kingdom Metazoa; phylum Arthropoda; class Insecta; order Diptera; family Drosophilidae; genus Drosophila; species Drosophila aldrichi. The sequence continues at coordinate 14,225,002 of JAWNOM010000484.1, read as the reverse complement.
CAGACAGTAGACAGTAGGCGGTAGGCGGTAGGCGGTAGGCGGGGCAGTATTTGTGGTCTTTTGGCTTGGAGCAGCAGCAAGTTCCCTTAAGTGCCATTTGTAGTCGGACATACGAAATGGTAAATAGTTTCAAGGCAATTTCCAATTGGCTTTTTATTATATTTACCAACTCGGCTCGGATCGCCAACTTGTTAGACAACCAGCGAATAAATTGTGTTATCCGCATACCGGACCACAACTTAATGAAATGTTTGACTGCGGCAATCCCAATTCAACTTCAACAATTAGCTCAGCAGATCTGGAGTAAATATTTTAAAAGTTTACCGAGGCGTATGCGTGATTTTAATGAGGATGAGGCAGGACATTATAAATATTAAAGGCTGTAAAATTTATGTTCTTTATTGCTTCTTAAAAAAAATAATAATAATAATAATAATAATAATAATAATAATAATAATAATAATAATAATAATAATAATAATAATTTTTATTAAAATGAAAAACCAATTAAAATGCTCTTGAAAAAATTAATAAAAAATAAAATACAAAAAAATGAATAAATAAAATTCATACGAAATGAAAATGTAAATGATTTAACAAAAAATGTTTTTTTTTTTAATGAGAAATCAACTTATATCCTCTTGAAAATATTAATAAAAATAAAATAGAATCTTAAACAAATAAATAAAATTCATATGATATGAAAATGTGCAGCTCTAAAATTTTTTTAGTCAACACTGATTAATCTTTGGTTTAACAAATAAAATGTTTTTTTTTTTTTTTAATGAAAATCCAATCAATATGCTTTTGAAAAAATGTATAAAAAATAAAGTAAATAAATAAATACATAATATGCATATGAAATGAAAATACAGATCTAAATTTATTTTTAGTCAACACTGATTAATTTTTGGTTTAATTAAAAAACATTTTTTTAATAAAAATCCAATCAATATGCTTTTGAATAAATAATACTCATATGAAATGAAAATGTACAGATCTAAATTTATTTTTAGTCAACACTGATTAATATTTGGCTTAACAATAAAAAAGATAAATTAATTTCTTGAAGAGAAAATGTCAAACTTATTCAGTTTATTTTATTTTTATTTTTGTTTTTTATAATATAGAAATTACTAATATGGGATACATAGATTAGAGACAGAAAAAGATTAAGGCTGTAGTTGGCAAAGTTAAGGCTTATATGATAATTTATACAGTTTTAGCTTAATATTTGAACCACCAAGTCTTCAGGTTTCAGGTGACGTCTAGCTCTTCGCCTAGCACTGATCTAGTAGAGATTCGAGTCTTTTTCTTTACATTTAATATAGAGTTTCGCTGTGCATTACCAAAACATCGTTCGATGCTGTCATATGATTAAGAGAGAGTTCTTCAGGGGCCACACTTTATAGTCTGTAGCACTTTCATTGAAAGCGTATGCCACGGGCCTGAATAAGAGCATCAATCGGTCGACAGCGCGTGGCGCCGTCATTCGATTTGATTTATGCTGTTTGACACTGTGGGACTGCCGTCATATCGTTAATGAGATGCAAATGCTCTAACCGCATTTTATTTATGAAACGCAAATTGTCACGCGCCTGAGGCTGAGGCTGAGGCGTAAGAAAATACGCGCAAGTTGCAAACCTTAATTCACAAATTGCGTATACGCACGGGTGCCGCATGTGTTTAAGCGCCGTACGGGCCTAAATATGCGGGCATGTATGTCACTGAGCTTTACAAATACACACACGCACAACAAAGTGCTTTCTTGTGTGTGTGTGCATGGGCTGATAAATAAATGTCGCACGCAAGTCGCTGTAAAGATTATCATTTATAAAGAGCATAAGGGCTACGGATAGTCCGAGTGGGAGAGCCAGAGCGAGAGAGAGAGAGAGAGAGAGAGGTGAAAGGCGAGTGGCTTGAAGCAAGCGAAGCCATACGTAGGTGCACGCTTGGGCACACTTCAGGCTCGATGGCTCGCCGCTTTTTTTTACGCGTACGTGGGCACATTTGACCGTTGGGTCGACATGCCGTATACGTAATGTGCCCACACACACATAGAAAACATGCGTGTGCGCCTGTTTGTAAAGGTAGTGACATGTCATGTGCGCTCATTTCTTTCCTCTTCTTCATTTTTGTTTTCGCTTTTTTCTTTTTTTTTTGGCTTTGTCAACGACTATTTAGTGCAGAAAATGCGTAAATTATTTACATAGGGCAATGCTGTAAAAGCATTTAGTGCTGGGAGCGAGCAGCGGTCCGATGATGATGATGATGATGACGATGACGATGATGGTGGACGACAGCAAATGACATGGCAAGGTCGTCAGCAAGGTCGCATCTTTTATGCTTGTGGCACGCGCTGTACAATTGGTCAGCTCTGGCAGCCAGCTATCCAGCTAGCCAGCCCTAGGGCGGACTGAAAATCTTAATTAAACCATAAAAATTAAAGATTTATGAAATGATTTTTCAGTCGACTGCAATCGCCGTGCAGCAGCGCTTGGGACAGCTGCAAATAAAATGCTTGACAATAAAGCCAACTTAGCTCGCCAGTCGCCCCACTGTCTGACAATTTAAAGCCACTTGATTTGGTGTGCGTGCCTAATGCTTGGATTCTCTGGCCGGGACTCAAGCGTTTGGTAATCCAAGCCTCTTGTGCGCTTGCCACTCGACGTTTTAGCTATTCATTAGTGCGCTCGGTGGGTTAACGTTGAATAGTAGTTCAACTAGAGACACCAGCACATCCAGCACATCCACCCCACCAACCCACCAGTCGTTCAGTTAGCTGAGTCAGGCTTACCGCAAATAATAAAATTTCTGCGTGGTAGGCAGTCGTAGAACGTAGTACGTGAAACAGGCGCGAGCAGAGGGGGGGCTGGAAGCTCTAAAGACCAAACGAGCCACTTGAATGTACTGCCGCCTTGCCCCGCACACAGGGCCACAAAAGTGTATTCCGTTTGCACATACATATATAACAAAATATTAATGACTGTTAGGGCTTTCCCTTTTACCTCGAGTGAATTTCAAGCAGATGACCATTTAAAAGATTTGCGTATTCTACTTGGGTCGCATTCAAAGAAGAACCCAACGAGATTTCTTAGCATACCTAAACACTCTAATTGCTGTACTCACTTTCTGAAATCCTCTATCTGCTTATCCGTTATCTTGCAGGAGAGCGACTCATACAATATGCGAGCGAGAATCTTGTGACGGAGGTGCTCATACATCCGCAGTACAATACGCTTATACAATGCATGCGTAATCTACTCAGTAGCTTTACGAGGCACCGGCATATTATACACGCTGGCTACACCTTTAGCGGCAACGGTTCTTGGATCCTACAGGTTGGCCACGAGCCCGGTAAGATATGATGGCCATGCTAATCTGGTTCTACCTTTTGCTTTTCAGGATGGCACCTTCTCGGTGGCTGACTTTGCGGAGGCATTTCAAGAGCACGACGTACAAAGGGTGATACGTGCCTATGCGGACACCATAACGATGAATATACACTGTGCATACGCTGGTCTATGGCACACATTGCCGGATAAGGTATTTTCGCGACAGTGCAAAATACGCATCAATCCGGTGGATGTCCTGGACACCAGTAGCGAGTCCATCAATGGCTTTATAGGTACCACTTAGCGCCAAGTCAAGTTCGTATTCGAATGGAGTGCACTGACGTTTCATTTTTTTTGCAGATTATCTGGCGCCAATGGTGGTGCCAACGTCACTGCGTGAGCTGCTGGAGACGTCGGATGTGGTGGGCAATATACGCTTTACACACCCAACGCTCTATGTGTTTCCCGGAGGCCAGGGCGACGCCGCTCTCTTTGGCATCAACGGCTTTAATATGCTAGGTAAGTCAAAAGTTGTGGGAGATGAAAAGATTCTTGGTTAATTTCTGTGATTTCGCAGTTGATGGCGGCTTCAATCGCAAGGCCTGCTTCTGGGACTTTGCACGGCACTTGGACCGGCTGGACGCGGTGCTGATGACGCGCCTGAACAACAGCAATGTGCAGGGACTTGGGGCTGTGGTGTCGCGCAAGCGGGACTCTCATGTCTATCCACAGATCGGGCACTTCTTTGGCAATGTTCCCGATCGGAAGGGTGGACTGCCCAGTCCTGACGGTGACAAGGATCGCAATCCACTGCTGATCGATCTCTTTGAGCGCGGTCACGCCCTGGTCAACGATCTCAAGTCGCTAGATCTCAAACCCCAATGCTGCTATCGCAATCAAGAGCCAATCAATCTCTACCACAAGGTTGGCCACGGTACCCTGGATATGTATGTGATAAGTCCCTCACGGGACTCCAAAGAGGTCAAAGAGTTTCTACAAAAATGGAATTCCGGAGATCAGCGTCTCTTCACCGCGCGCGACACCAAGGAGTTCAACTTCCCCCTGCAGAATTTGGTATCCATTTGCGCGCTGCTTGTCTGGCAGCCGGCTAACCCGGATGATACCATTACGCGTATCCTCTTCCCGGGCAGTACACCCGACTTTAAGATCCAAGAGGGTCTGGAGAAGCTCAAGCATCTCGAGTTCATGAAGCACTCCACTTGCACGGCCAAGTCAATAGCTCCTGCTATACAGACAGTGACGAGTACCAGAAAGACACTCAAATCAGCGATCGAGGGCACTCCGCCCAGCGCCAGCTATAAGTCCAGTAAATTTGGTCCAACTGCCATAGCAGCCGTGGCTGTGCAACAGGATAACAAGGCAAAGGAAGCTAAGGAAGCAGCAGCAGCAGCAGCGGCAGCAGCGGCAGCAGCAGCAGCTGCCGCAGCAACCGCTGCTGCTGCAACTGCTTTGGAAACACCTGGCGATCAAGTGGAACGACCCACACCGCTCTTGAGTACTAAGGCGGACTCCATAGACACGGATGAGCCAGACGCTGAGCCTGAACCGGAGCTCGCTATCGACACCGGTGACGAGGGCGTGCCAGAGCCTTCCGTTCCCTCCACGGAGCCAGCTGAGCACGATGACAACAAGGACACTGACGAGGAGAAAAAGGTGGAAGTGTTGATTGTCAAGCCGCAGCCGGCAGCTGCGTCTGTCAAGGACGCTGTCGATGCAACCGCCACTGAAGCTAGCAGCAAGACAGCAAAGGCCACCAAAGGCAAGCCGGACAAGCCGCGAGCGGAAGTCAAGCCAGTTGTGCGCTCAAGGATTGACAGCAAGCCGCCAAAGTCTATGGACCGCAAGCTGGTGAAGCGTGAGGACAAGAAGAGCTCGCCAACTGCCACGCCAGCTGTAAGCCGAACGCCAGCTACGCGCGATGTCAAGCCCAAGGTAATGACACGCACCACCAAGTCGAGTCCCAGCAGCACACCTGCCAAGAGCGCCAAGGAGGCCAACAACCGCAAGGTGCTTGAGTCCAAGCAACAGGCGACCGCGGCTCGGCAGAGCACAGCCAGCACACGCCGCACTGTTGCCACCATGGAGAAAAGGTCTGTGACGGAGTCGAAGACCACGCAGCAAACAACGATGCAAGCAGCGCAGCGCAAGCCTATCTCCCGAAGGCCACGAGGGGTCTCTCCTTCCAAGCGAGCTCCGGCGCCTGGCAGTCCAATTAAGTCAGCGAAGCCCAAACCGGATTTGAAGAAGTCGCGACTGGATAAGGGTGGTACCACAGACTCTAGCTTGGTGTCCACACCGTCCGCAGATGAGGCGACAGCAGCCAAAAAGATGTTGGAGCTAAGTGCCTCACAAGAGTTGGATGCTGAAAAGCAACGGGAATTGGATGACCTCAAGGAGGAACAGGAAGTTGTGCGAGAAATTGAAGCAGTTTTCAGTCGTGACGAGATGAAGCGGCAACACTTGATCAAAGCGGAGCTGCGTGAGATGGCGAAGCAGGACAGCACAACTGAAGCCGAGGAAGAGGAGGAATACTTAATTATTGAAAAGGAAGAGGTAGAACAGTATACAGAGGACTCAATTATTGAGCAAGAGCAGGAGAGCAGCATGACTAAGGAGGAGGAAATTCAAAAGCATCAGCGCGACTCGCAGGAGTCTGAAAAGAAGCGTAAGAAGAGTGCAGAGGAGGAAATCGAAGCTGCCATCGCAAAGGCTGAAGCCGAGGAGCGTAAGGCTCGTCTGGAGAGTAGTGAAGCCGCCAAACATGAGCTGCACGAACACTTACACAGTCCTGAGAAAACAGAAATCAAGGCTGAGGTTCAGGAAATCATATCCACTGCCAAGGACATTGTCAAGTCTCGCACTGAAGACCTGCCCCAGGCCAAGCATGCTGAAGAGGAATTCTCTTCCCCTACTCCTGATGATAAGCTTAGTAGCGCCAAGAAAACTTCTGATACTAAAGACGAGCTGATTGAAGCTCCTGAGTTGCCGCCCATTAACTTGCAAGAAAGTCTTCCAGAGGAAAAATTCTCAGCTACAATCGAATCGGGAGCTACCACAGCTCCCACCCTACCCGAAGATGAACGCATTCCATTGGACAAGATTAAGGAAGACTTAGTCATTGAGGAAAAATATGTCAAGGAGGAAACCAAGGAAGTCGAATCAATTGTTGTGGCTACCGTTGCAGTTCCTGTCGCAGCAACGACAGCGGCCTCCATTATCACGCCAACCGAAACTAAAATAGTGGTCGCTACTGAGCCACTTGCCACTGGTATGGATTCTGCAGAGCGAGTCTTACCCAAGAAAATGACATTTGAGGCACAGCAGAATCTAATGCGCGATGTCATAAAAACACCTGATGAGGTGGCAGACTTGCCAGTACATGAGGAAGCTGACCTTGGTCTATATGAGAAAGACACACAAGAAGCAGGAGCCAAGAGTATTTCACATAAAGAAGAAACGGCCAAAGAAGAAAAAGAAACCGAAGATGAAAAGGTTGTCAAAGACATTGATGTGGAGGATGCAGCCGAACATATTCCTGAGCCCGAGATTATTGCGAAGACAGACATCACTACTAAGATAGAACCTGACGAAAAGACTACGATCCCCATTGTTCAGAAAACCGATATTGTGAGTGAAGCGATTCCGGACAAGGATAAGGTGGTGATAACCCAGGAGCAATCAGGCGAAAAAATTGACAAGAAGCTGGCAAGTACACCAGATGAAAAAGAAACTAGCGATATAACTTCTGAAGATGAATTGCCAGCACATCCTGTTCAACCTACCGTTGCGCCGACAAAAGTAAAGGATCGAGAGGACACAGTATCTATAGAAAGCCCTGCAACAATTGAAGAAGCCATTGAGGTTGAAGTACAAATATCGAAGAAAGAACTCCATGAGGTGCAAACAGCGAAGAAGGAAGTCCATGAACACGATGAGATTTCTCCACTAAAAGATTTGGAGAAACCAGAAAGTTCAAAAGACGAAGTCATTTCTAAAGAGCAGTCCCGTCGTGAATCTCTACAAGAAGGTACGAAGCAAGAAAGCTTAAAAGGTGACAAGTCTTTGCCAGCCTCTACGGAAGCGTCAAGACCTGAATCAGTAGCCGAAAGTGTGAAAGACGAGCATGTGAAACCCGACAGCGTCGACGAAAAGTCAACAGAACCATCTAGACGAGAATCCGTTGCAGAAAGCATTAAGCCAGACAGCCTAAAGGACGACAAGTCCCAACCTGTCTCTATGGAGCCATCGCGACCACATTCCGTGGCCGAAAGTGTAAAAGATGATCACGAAAAAACCGAGAGCCCAAAAGATGAAAAGTCTGCAGAGCCTTCCAGACGGGAATCAGTTGCGGAGAGCTCAAAACCTGAAGGCATAAATGATGAAAAGTCTTTACCTCTTTCCAAAGAAGCATCACGACCAGGCTCTGTAGCCGAAAGTGTGAAAGATGAGAATGAGAAAGGAGAAGGTGTTAAGGACGAGAAGTCTGCAGAGCCCTCCAGGAGAGAACCCGCTGCGGAGAGTAGTAAGCCCGAGAGTCTGAAAGATGAGAAGTCTGTGCCAGTCTCCAAAGAACCTTCCCGCCCAGGCTCTGCTGTTGAAAGTGTGAAAGACGAGCATGAGAAACCAGAAAGCGGTAAGGACGAAAAGTCTGGAGAACCTTCCAGGAGAGAATCCGTTGCTGAAACTACTAAGCCCGAGAGTTTGAAGGACGACAAATCGCTGCCTGTCTCCAAGGAACCTTCACGCCCAGGCTCTGCTGTTGAAAGTGTCAAAGATGAGCACGAGAAACCAGAAAGTGTTACGGGCGATAAGTCCGGAGAGCCTTCGAGACGAGAATCCGTTGCGGAGAGTACTAAGCCCGAGAGTCTGAAGGACGATAAATCGCTACCTGTCTCCAAAGAACCCTCCCGCCCAGGCTCTGCGGTTGAGAGTGTCAAAGATGAGCAAGAGAAACCAGGAAGTGTTACGAGTGCTAAGTCTGGAGAACCTTCCAGGAGAGAATCCGTGGCGGAAAGTATTAAGCCCGACAGCTTGAAAGATGACAAGTCCCTGCCTGTCTCCAAGGAATCATCACGGCCAGGCTCTGTCGTTGAAAGTGAAAAAGACGAGCATGAGAAACCAGGAAGCGTTAAGGACGAAAAGTCTGGAGAACCTTCCAGGAGAGAATCCGTGGCGGAAAGTATAAAACCAGACAGTTTGAAAGATGAAAAGTCTGTACCAGTCTCCAAAGAACCTTCTCGCCCAGGCTCTGCTGTTGAAAGTGTGAAAGACGAGCACGAGAAGTCAGAAAGTGATAAGGATGCTAAATCTGGAGAGCCTTCGAGACGAGAATCCGTTGCGGAGAGTATTAAGCCCGACAGCCTGAAAGACGACAAATCACTACCTGTCTCCAAAGAACCCTCCCGCCCAGGCTCTGCTGTTGAAAGTGTCAAAGATGAGCAAGAGAAACCAGGAAGTGTTAAGGATGCTAAGTCCGGAGAACCTTCGAGGAGAGAGTCCGTTGCTGAAAGTACTAAGCCCGAGAGTTTGAAGGACGATAAATCGCTGCCTGTCTCCAAAGAACCTTCCCGCCCAGGCTCTGCTGTTGAAAGTGTGAAAGACGAGCATGAGAAACCAGGAAGCGTTAAGGACGAAAAGTCTGGAGAACCTTCCAGGAGAGAGTCGGTTGCGGAAAGTATTAAACCCGAGAGTTTGAAAGATGACAAGTCGCTGCCTGTCTCCAAAGAACCTTCCCGCCCAGGCTCTGCTGTTGAAAGCGTGAAAGACGAGCATGAGAAACCAGGAAGCGTTAAGGACGAAAAGTCTGGAGAACCTTCCAGGAGAGAATCCGGGGCGGAAAGTATAAAACCAGACAGTTTGAAAGATGAAAAGTCTGTACCAGTCTCCAAAGAACCTTCCCGCCCAGGCTCTGTTGTTGAAAGTGTCAAAGATGAGCAAGAAAAGCCAGGAAGTGTTACAGGCGATAAGTCTGAAGAGCCTTCGAGACGAGAATCCTTTGCGGAGAGTACTAAGCCCGAGAGTTTGAAGGACGATAAATCGCTGCCTGTCTCCAAAGAACCTTCCCGCCCAGGCTCTGCTGTTGAAAGTGTCAAAGATGAACAAGAGAAACCAGGAAGTGTTACAGGCGATAAGTCTGAAGAGCCTTCGAGACGAGAATCCGTTGCGGAGAGTACTAAGCCCGACAGCTTGGAAGATGAAAAGTCTGTACCAGTCTCCAAAGAACCTTCCCGCCCAGGCTCTGCTGTTGAAAGTGTCAAAGATGAGCAAGAGAAGCCAGGAAGTGTTACAGGCGATAAGTCTGAAGAGCCTTCGAGACGAGAATCCATTGCGGAGAGTACTAAGCCCGAGAGTTTGAAGGAAGATAAATCGTTGCCTGTTTCCAAAGAACCTTCGCGCCCAGGCTCTGTTGTAGAAAGTGTGAAGGACGAGCATGAGAAGCCAGAAAGTGTTAAGGACGAAAAGTCTGGAGAACCTTCCAGGAGAGAGTCGGTTGCGGAAAGTATTAAACCCGAGAGTTTGAAAGATGACAAGTCGCTGCCTGTCTCCAAAGAACCTTCCCGCCCAGGCTCTGCTGTTGAAAGCGTGAAAGACGAGCATGAGAAACCAGGAAGCGTTAAGGACGAAAAGTCTGGAGAACCTTCCAGGAGAGAATCCGTGGCGGAAAGTATAAAACCAGACAGTTTGAAAGATGAAAAGTCTGTACCAGTCTCCAAAGAACCTTCCCGCCCAGGCTCTGTTGTTGAAAGTGTCAAAGATGAGCAAGAAAAGCCAGGAAGTGTTACAGGCGATAAGTCTGAAGAGCCTTCGAGACGAGAATCCTTTGCGGAGAGTACTAAGCCCGAGAGTTTGAAGGACGATAAATCGCTGCCTGTCTCCAAAGAACCTTCCCGCCCAGGCTCTGCTGTTGAAAGTGTCAAAGATGAACAAGAGAAACCAGGAAGTGTTACAGGCGATAAGTCTGAAGAGCCTTCGAGACGAGAATCCGTTGCGGAGAGTACTAAGCCCGACAGCTTGGAAGATGAAAAGTCTGTACCAGTCTCCAAAGAACCTTCCCGCCCAGGCTCTGCTGTTGAAAGTGTCAAAGATGAGCAAGAGAAGCCAGGAAGTGTTACAGGCGATAAGTCTGAAGAGCCTTCGAGACGAGAATCCATTGCGGAGAGTACTAAGCCCGAGAGTTTGAAGGACGATAAATCGCTGCCTGTCTCCAAAGAACCTTCCCGCCCAGGCTCTGTTGTAGAAAGTGTGAAGGACGAGCATGAGAAGCCAGAAAGTGTTAAGGATGATAAGTCTGGAGAGCCTTCGAGACGAGAATCCGTTGCGGAGAGTACTAAGCCCGACAGCTTGAAAGATGACCAGTCCCTTCCTGCCTCCAAAGATCCATCAAGACCTGAATCTGTCGCCGAAAGTGTAAAAGACGAGCACGAGAAGCCAGAAAGTGTTAAGGATGCTAAGTCCGGAGAACCTTCGAGGAGAGAGTCCGTTGCTGAAAGTACTAAGCCCGAGAGTTTGAAGGACGATAAATCGCTGCCTGTCTCCAAAGAACCTTCCCGCCCAGGCTCTGCTGTTGAAAGTGTGAAAGACGAGCATGAGAAACCAGGAAGCGTTAAGGACGAAAAGTCTGGAGAACCTTCCAGGAGAGAATCCGTGGCGGAAAGTATAAAACCAGACAGTTTGAAAGATGAAAAGTCTGTACCAGTCTCCAAAGAACCTTCCCGCCCAGGCTCTGTTGTTGAAAGTGTCAAAGATGAGCAAGAGAAGCCAGGAAGTGTTACAGGCGATAAGTCTGAAGAGCCTTCGAGACGAGAATCCGTTGCGGAGAGTACTAAGCCCGAGAGTTTGAAGGAAGATAAATCGTTGCCTGTTTCCAAAGAACCTTCACGCCCAGGGTCTGCTGTGGAAAGTGTGAAAGATGAGCAAGAGAAACCAGGAAGTGTTACAGGCGATAAGTCTGAAGAGCCTTCGAGGAGAGAGTCCGTTGCTGAAAGTACTAAGCCCGAGAGTTTGAAGGACGATAAATCGCTGCCTGTCTCCAAAGAACCTTCGCGCCCAGGCTCTGTTGTAGAAAGTGTGAAGGACGAGCATGAGAAGCCAGAAAGTGTTAAGGATGCTAAGTCCGGAGAACCTTCGAGGAGAGAGTCCGTTGCTGAAAGTACTAAGCCCGGGAGTTTGAAGGACGATAAATCGCTGCCTGTCTCCAAAGAACCTTCCCGCCCAGGCTCTGTTGTAGAAAGTGTGAAAGACGAGCATGAGAAGCCGGAAAGCGTTAAGGACGAAAAGTCTGGAGAACCTTCCAGGAGAGAGTCGGTTGCGGAAAGTATTAAACCCGAGAGTTTGAAAGATGACAAGTCGCTGCCTGTCTCCAAAGAACCATCAAGACCTGACTCTGTCGCCGAAAGTGTAAAAGACGAGCACGAGAAACCAGGAAGTGTTACAGGCGATAAGTCTGAAGAGCCTTCGAGGAGAGAATCCGTTGCGGAGAGTACTAAGCCCGAGAGTTTGAAGGAAGATAAATCGTTGCCTGTTTCCAAAGAACCTTCACGCCCAGGGTCTGCTGTGGAAAGTGTGAAAGATGAGCAAGAGAAACCAGGAAGTGTTACAGGCGATAAGTCTGAAGAGCCTTCGAGGAGAGAGTCCGTTGCTGAAAGTACTAAGCCCGAGAGTTTGAAGGACGATAAATCGCTGCCTGTCTCCAAAGAACCTTCCCGCCCAGGCTCTGTTGTAGAAAGTGTGAAGGACGAGCATGAGAAGCCAGAAAGTGTTAAGGACGATAAGTCGGGGCAGCCTTCCAGGAGAGAATCCGTTGCGGAGAGTACTAAGCCCGAGAGTTTGAAGGACGATAAATCGCTGCCTGTCTCCAAAGAACCTTCCCGCCCAGGCTCTGTTGTAGAAAGTGTGAAGGACGAGCATGAGAAGCCAGAAAGTGTTAAGGACGATAGGTCGGGACAGCCTTCCAGGAGAGAATCCGTTGCGGAGAGTACTAAGCCCGACAGCTTGAAAGATGACAAGTCCCTTCCTGCCTCCAAAGATCCATCAAGACCTGAATCTGTCGCCGAAAGTGTGAAGGACGAGCATGAGAAACCAGAAAGTGTTAAGGATGCTAAGTCCGGAGTGCCTTCGAGACGAGAATCCGTTGCGGAGAGTACTAAGCCCGAGAGTTTGATGGAAGATAAATCGTTGCCTGTTTCCAAAGATCCTTCACGCCCAGGGTCTGCTGTTGAAAGTGTGAAAGATGAGCAAGAGAAACCAGGAAGTGTTACAGGCGATAAGTCTGAAGAGCCTTCGAGGAGAGAGTCCGTTGCTGAAAGTACTAAGCCCGGGAGTTTGAAGGACGATAAATCGCTGCCTGTCTCCAAAGAACCTTCCCGCCCAGGCTCTGTTGTAGAAAGTGTGAAGGATGAGCATGAGAAGCCAGAAAGTGTTAAGGACGATAAGTCGGGACAGCCTTCCAGGAGAGAATCCGTTGCGGAGAGTACTAAGCCCGACAGCTTGAAAGATGACAAGTCCCTTCCTGCCTCCAAAGATCCATCAAGACCTGAATCTGTCGCCGAAAGTGTGAAGGACGAGCTTGAGAAACCAGAAAGTGTTAAGGATGCTAAGTCCGGAGAACCTTCGAGGAGAGAGTCCATTGCTGAAAGTACTAAGCCCGAGAGTTTGAAGGACGATAAATCGCTGCCTGTCTCCAAAGAACCTTCCCGCCCAGGCTCTGCTGTTGAAAGTGTGAAAGACGAGCATGAGAAACCAGGAAGCGTTAAGGACGAAAAGTCTGGAGAACCTTCCAGGAGAGAATCCGTGGCGGAAAGTATAAAACCAGACAGTTTGAAAGATGAAAAGTCTGTACCAGTCTCCAAAGAACCTTCCCGCCCAGGCTCTGTTGTTGAAAGTGTCAAAGATGAGCAAGAGAAGCCAGGAAGTGTTACAGACGATAAGTCTGAAGAGCTTTCGAGGAGAGAGTCCGTTGCGGAGAGTACTAAGCCCGAGAGTTTGAAGGACGACAAATCGTTGCCAGTCTCTAAAGAACCTTCACGCCCAGGCTCTGTCGCTGAAAGTGTAAAAGATGATAAAGAGATACCAGATAGTATTAAAGGCGAGCCTTCTAAGAGAGAATCAGTTACGGAGAGTATAAAGTCTCTACCAGTTTCGAAAGAAGCTTCACGACCAAGCTCCGTTGCCGATAGTGTGAAGGATGAGCAAGGTAAGGCAGAAAATGATAAAGACGATAAGTCAGCAGAGCCTTCGAGGCGAGAATCCGTAGCAGAGAGCAATAAGCCAGAGAGTTTGAAAGATGACCAGTCCCTTCCTGTTTCGAAAGAGCCATCACGACCAGGTTCAGTTGCCGATGGTGTCAAGGATGAGCAAGAGAAAGCAGAAAGTATTAAGGACGATAAATCAGGAGAGCCTTCCAGGAGAGAATCAGTTGCAGAGAGTACTAGGCCCGATACTTTGAAAGACGACAAATCGCTTCCTGTCTCCAAGGATCCATCACGACCAGGTTCTGTCGCCGAAAGTGTGCACGATGAGCATGAGAAACCAGAAACTGTTAAAGACGATAAGTCTACACAGCCTTCAAGACCAGAATCCGTTGCAGAAAGTATAAAGCCCGAGGGTCTGAAGGATGACAAGTCATTGCCTGTTTCCGCAGAGCCCTCAAGACCTAGCTCTGTGGTAGAAAGTGTGAAAGATGAGCATGAGAAGCCAGAAAGTGTTAAGGACGATAAGTCTGGAGAGCCTTCGAGACTAGAATCCCATGCGGAGAGTACTAAGCTCGAGAGCTTAAAAGATGACAAGTCCCTGCCTGTCTCCACAGAAGCATCAAGACCAGGATCCGTAGAAGAAAGTGTGAAGGATGAACAGGAACAGCTTGAAGCTCTAAAAGACGACAAATCTTCTGTGCCTTCCAGAAGAGAATCCGTTGTTCAGTGTAGTAAGCCCGAAAGTTTGAAAGATGACAAGGTACTACCTGCTTCCAAGGAATCGTCTCGGCCAGGTTCAGCTGTAGACAGTGTGAAGGATGCAAATGAGAAGTCTGAATATCTGAAAGATGAAAGTACAAAAACAGATAATATTAAGGATGACAAATCTCCTGGTTCAGTTGATGAAGGATTGAAAGATGATCAGGGAAAGCCTGAAAGCATGAAAGGTGATAAGTCTATAGAGCCTTCGAGGCGTGAATCTATTGCAGAAAGTACCAAAGCAGAAAGTCTGAAAGATGACAAGTCACTTCCGGTATCCAAGGAATCCACACGTCCGGGCTCTGTAGTAGATAGTGTTAAAGATGATCATGAAGAGCCCAAAGAAGTATCATGTCCTGAAAGTGTACAGCATGAAAGAGTTGAAAGTCAAATTGATACTAAACTAATAAGTTTATCTAAAGAATTCTCTGTTCAAGACTCGGTTGCCGAAACTGCTTCTTCACCGATAGATGAAGCTAAAGACTTCATACTCGCTGATCATGTAAATACAGATACTTTAGTCTTAAATTTGGACTCGAAGGGTGACTATCCAACACTTTCAAGCCCTATTGATGTTGCTGAGGGTGACTTCGCAGTGACAGCGTCCCTGGCGCCAAAGTCGGCAGAGTCAGAAGATCAAAAGACGTCAAAACCTGTCTCAATTAGCGAAACTGTGTCTTCACCAATTGATGAAGCAAAAGATTTTATAACATCGGAAGATATAAAAAAAGAGACATTCGTCCTAGCTCTGGAATCAAAGAGCGACTTTCCCACCCTCTCAAGTCCTATTGATGTTGCTGAGGGTGACTTCTCAGTGCCGCTTGATGAAAAACTCCCAGTTGAATCGCCCAAGGATAACAAGTCTGCATTAAGCTCCAAGGAAACATCACGACCGGTATCTGTACACGAATCCTTAGCTGAAAGTCCAAAGGCAGACGATATTACTGAATCGACTGTCGACAAACCAGAAAGTGACAAGGACAAGAAGTCGGCTACTTCTTCCAGAAGTGGATCTATTGGAGAGAGCCCAAGAGTTGGTGATAAGTCTCTACCGCTTACCTCAAAGGAAACATCGCGTCCAGCATCAGTTGCTGAAAGTGCGAAGTCAAAGGAATCTTCCCGTCCAACTTCAGTCGTTGAAACAGCATCATCACCAATAGACGAAGCATCAAAGGAACCGCTTTCATTAATATTGACATCTACTGAAATGAGTGCAAACTATCCAACTGTTTCCAGTCCAGTTGATATTGCTGAAGGCGAGTTTTCTCACACAACATCGGGGGCAATGGAAATAGAAAAGCCTGCCGAAGACGCCACTGTGGGAGCGATACTAACGGCGTCCAGCCCAGTCGATGTGGCAGATAATATTTTAGAATCGTTTACGACTATTGAAGAACATATCATTCAACAGCCAAGCCAACCTGAATCTGATGCAATCAGCTCGAGCAAAGGTACACTGGAATCGCTAACTGATACATTGAGTAAAAAGGCAGAAACTGTTATTGATGCAGTGACCCAGAAACTAGAAAGTGCTAAGGAGCTAGTAGCAGAGTCATTGGAGGGATCCAAAACAGAAACTAAAACCGAAGAACAAGTGACAGAAGATTCTACTGCCAAGGGTAGCTTGGACTTGAGTGGTTTTTCAGAGCTTCGCGAAACGCATATTACCACAGTTGATTCACCCGAATTCACAGTAACCATATGCGAGCGCGACGAGAGTATTTTGCATGATATCAAGGAAGAGGATGAGGAGCATAGATTCTCGCCACCAACCGAAAAGGGAGCCATTATACCAGAGCAACCGATACGACCCCTTTCCCCACGAGAAGAAGAAGTCGCCAAGATTGTCGCCGATGTAGCCAAGGTATTGAAGTCCGATAAGGATATTACTGACATTATACCAGGGTTCAATGAGAAGCAATTGGAGGAAAAGCTAAAAACCACTGCTGAACCTGAAACTGAGCACACAGATGATTTGAAAACAATCACACCCGAGGCTCTTTCGAGAAAATTAAGTGCAACAAGGGACTTATCGTTGGATGAAAAGATATTGGATATTAAAATGATGAAGGTAGATATTGAGTCTGAAAAGTCATCACCAGATCAAAAGTCTGGCCCAATTTCAATTGAAGAGAAGGACAAAATTGAGCAGTCTGAAAAGGCTCAGCTCCGAGAAGGAGCTGCTAAAATGGCTGATATTGAATCAGCCAAGGATATTTCCAGGCCGGAGTCCGTAACAAGCCAGCTGGAAACAATCGAGTCCTTAACATCTCGAACGGAGTCGATAACAAGCCAAAAAGAAGAAAAGCTGGAAGAATCAATAATTCTGTCAAGAGAAGCATCACGGCCCGAATCTGTGGCCAGCTTGAAAGAGGAACTCGATCAAAAGCATGACAAATCGCCGCCACTATCAAAGGATATTTCCAGACACGAGTCCATTGTAAGCCACGTTAGTGAGAAGGAAATTGGCAGTGTAGAGTCGCATTCCAGACGTGAGTCACAAATGTCTGTTGCTGAAAGCGTAAAAGGAGATGGATCGGCCACAGCAAGCAAAGATGCAACTCGTCCTGGATCCGCAGCCAGCCATGTCAGCGAACAATCATCAGAGACAAAGAAAAGCCCCCACCCGGAATCGAAAGAGAAGGAGCCTGAATCTTCGCGGCCAGCATCAAGTGCCAGTCATATCAGTGCCAAGGATGAGCAGACTACAGAGTCCCAACGCGATTCAGTACTGATATCGACACTCGAAACCAAAAAGGAGGAAAAATCAAGCGAATCGACAACCACTTCAAAGACTGTCATAAGTCAATCTCACCTTAAAGAAGAATCCATTAGCGAATCCCTAAGTAGCAGCATGAAGGCTGAGGACAGTTCACGGCGCGAGTCGTTGTCCAGTCTGCTGACTGACAAGGAAATCACAAAATTGGTTACCTCTAGCGTTAAGGAAGATACTGAACATGTTACAAAGATAACGGAAAAAACGACAACATCCCAGTTGGAAGAGCTGCTCATTCAGTCCGAAGAGTGCTCATCCGAGTCCATAGTCAGCGAGATTCAAACTACAAGCAGCCAGAAGCCAGGTAGTCAAATCTCAAGTAAGGAAATCACAAGTACAACTGTTCAGGAATCAGTAAAGGACAGTCTCAAGGAAACGGTAGCTGAATTTTTGGCAACAGAGAAAATTGTGTCTGCCAAGGAAACCTTCAGCGCTGAGGCTACCAAAACCGCTGATGACTGCCTAAAGTTGATCTCCAGTGAGATCACCACCCAGAAGCCGTTGTTTGTCGGCACGGATGAGTCACGGCGTGAGTCGATGCTTAGCCAAACAAGCGAGGGCCGACAAACCCACAGCGACGTTGAGGAGGATAGCGACGACGACAGACATGCCGGTCTAAAGGAAAGTCGCTCCAAGTCCATTGCCACCATCATGATGACCAGCATCTATAAGCCCTCCGAGGAGCTTGACACGATTGGTGCGATCAAGGAAGAGGATACTAAAGAAGAGGACGAACATGAGGCATCCAAGGAGACAAAGACCACTTCCTCCACAGACACAACCACTAAGACAACCACATTGCTGCAATCCTCTGAACAGAGCAGCAGCAGCACCACTACCACAACTAAATCAACCGACTCGAAGTCCAAAGTAGAGTCGATAACACTGTTACACACACAAACACAAGCTGAGCAGTCAGTGGACGGCACAGATCGCAAGACGCCGCCAACGGCACCGGTCAGTCCCAGTGTTAAGCCAGTGAGCACCTCAAGCACCGCAGCCAAGAGTGAGTCTAGCGCTGCCAGCGTCGCATCAACATCGGGCCCATTGTCGCCCAAAGATATTAGTGGTAAGTCTAGTCCTGGTGCTTTAACATCTGAAAGTCAATCCATACCAACACCGCTAGGGCGTGAATCACACACCGAGACGCCAGAGTCATCACCCAAGCCAACATCTCCATTCCCGCGTGTCAGCAAAGACGAGCTTAGGTCCCTAGGTGTTGTGGAGGAGCCCGATTCAGGCGAGCTTGGTGTCGATTCCAGCGAGTTGCTGCCCGAACTGCACGAGCTGCGTGGCATTGAGAGCACCACAGCGCTGAGTGGCAGCACCGAAAAGATTATCACAACAACTATAACCACAGTCACCAAGGTCATCTCCGCGGATGGCAAGGAGATTGTGACCGAACAAAAGACAGTCACCACAACCGATAGCTCTGAGCCAGACAGCGAGAAGGTCGTGGTAACCACAACGCGCACCACCAGCGAGAGCGAGAAGAGCGAACGGGAGCGCGATCAAATGCTACCCAAGGAGGTGGCCATGCTGCGTGGCATTTATCGCTCCAGCACACCTGGCAGCGATGATGAGCGTCTGGCCGGCGCTATGAGCGACGATGAGCTGCCAGGCACACCACGCAGCACTAGCTATGATCTGCAGCGCTCCAGCTCCGGGGTGAGCAAGCGCTCGGATCTGGATGGCGAGGACAGTCAAGATGATATACCGCCTCAATACGGCAGCGAAGAGCATTCCACTGCGCGCGCCATTCTGCCGCCCCGCACAGCTGATCCCATGGCAACCTCGTTCTATGGCGCACTTCCCGATAGCTTTGATGGCAAGCCCAGCACAGAGCCCATACCGATACGGGGTGCTGTGCTGATGACCTACACAGACTCGCCGCCAGCCAGTCAATCGTCGGAGAGTGTGGAGAGCACCAGCCAAACCTGGGCCGGACATAAATTCCTGGATGAGGCCGACAAGGACTTCCAGAAGGCGCTCGAGGAGCATGTGCAGGCGCGTGGCGCCGAGGTGATGTCTTCCGTGACCGCCAAGTATTCCTACTCGCCATCCAAGGCCGAGGAGGTCGAGCAAATTGTCAGCAGCACTGCCGAGCGACAACGCTTCCCCCTCAGTGATGTCCACAAGGTACGCAGCGGCGACAATCTTCTGGCTAGTTTTGGCACCCTAAGTCCAGCTGGGGGAAGCACTGCAACCACCACTGGCGCTGCCACACCATCAACAGCAACAACTGCAGCAACAACTGCAGCAACAACAACAACAGCAACAACAACAGCTAGCACAAGCAGCACTACCGGCACTCTGCCAAAGGATCGACTTGAGGAATGGGGCAAACCACTCGGCCTGCCATCACCGGCACCATTGCCGGTCGAGGGCGCCGATATACGCACCACACCCAAGAAGGAGCGTCGTTTGGTCGCAACCAAGACGCGACTGAACAATGAGAAGAACCTGCGCAAGCGTAGCGAGTCACCCAACAAAGCTAAGAAGCCCGCACCAGTGTATGTGGATCTTACCTATGTGCCGCATAACGGCAACTCCTACTATGCGCACGTGGACTTCTTTAAGCGCGTCCGTGCTCGCTACTATGTCTTCTCCGGCACTGAGCCTAGCCGTCAGGTCTACGATGCCCTGCTGGAGGCGAAGCAAACCTGGGAAGACAAAGAGCTAGGTAAGTAACGTCAGAGAGTCGGAGTCACTCCATTAACAATTAACAATTGCAATCCTTTGCAGAAGTTACCATTATACCAACGTATGACACTGACGTGCTGGGCTACTGGGTGGCCGAGAATGAGGAGCTGCTTGCCAAGCACCGCATTGATCTGTCGCCATCCGCTTCGCGCTGCACAATTAACTTGCAGGATCATGAGACCTCGTGCTCCGCATATCGCTTAGAGTTCTAGGCCACGGGCTTGTTTATTGCATTTGACGATGACGACTAAAAAAAAAAACACGAACTTTTCAAATCACTTTCACACATAGACAGCGATTTGAGTGCGGCCCCTCTCTCTCTCTCTCTCTCTCTCGTAAACCTGATTGGGGCTAACAACAGCAAAAGCAAAATTAATATAAAAAAAACACACATCAAAATGACGACTTCCAATTTTTGAGCTTAACAATGACGACTAAAAAAATAAAATCAAATGAAAAAAAAATAAAAAACAACGAACATGACAACAAAGAAACATAAGCTTGACAACAACAACAACAACAACAACAAAATGCAATATACAAAATGCCGTGCGCCAAAGAAAGGAAAAACAACTTCGGAACTAACGATCGAACAGAAGCTGAATATGGCGGAGTAACGGGTCACTTGGATGACGCCATTTTGTTTAGCCAATGCCGTCTATTCGCGCTTTTTGTTGCTTTCGTTTTCCAAGTGCAGCAAAAGAAAGGTAATTAATAAATATTAATTTACAAACAAATTAATTACCAAAATAAATGCAAAAAAAAAAAAACAAAAACAAATATATATGTAAAATGAAAAAAAAAAAAAAAAACAAGCGCTACGTGCCAGAAACAAATTATAAAGATGAATATCGTAAAATCCTATACCGATATATATAGAGTGTTTATTGTATTTGTTGCTTTCATTAAACGTCAAGCTACCTTGCATAGTAATCCAAAGATCAAAAATGTTTTCAAAACCGCTTAGCAAAAATATACAAAAACCAAAAATAATTATAAAAAAAAAAACAAAAATAATTAAAAATCTAAAAAAAAAAAAAAAAGAAATGGTTACAAAATGCTAAGTATATTACAAATATTATTCATGTTTCTTGTATTAGTAAAACTTTTATGAAAGAAGAAGAAAAAAAACAAAAATACTATTGAGAAATCTCATATTTGAATTTTAAATAAAAATATATATACATACATATACATATATATAAATGTATATGTGTATGTGCCGCAAGAAGGCGAAAGCGAAATCATATTCTACTACTACTAGTATTTATATAGCTCTAAAGATACAACACACACACACACAAACACAAACACACAGAATGTACCATGCAAATGATCGATGAAAATGTTTTTTTTTTTTCCCACAAAATAATATAAAATAATGCACAGCAAATTGTTAAAGCATTGATAAAAAAAAAAGGTTCAAATTAACTAATTGAAATGAATTTAATACGAATATGAATACAAAGAAGTGGAAAAAGTATACAAAATATATATAAATTAATGAGAAACTCTAATCGAACAGCTACGAACCAAGCATAATGAATAATACGAAACCTTAAATAAATGTGCCTCCCCGAAATGAACAAACAAACGAACAATACAAAGGTCTTAAAATATGATACATCATATAACATATATATATAGAAATATTTATATAAATGGAATACTCGAAATGTCAACTAAACTTGACACTTGATTGATATTATTTGATTAGAATATTTCTATTTTTAACATTTTGAATTGATGTGTTTTTTTTTTTTCTGGCAGGCAGGCAGCAGAAAGACTTACCTAATAAAAATACAAAATACAAAATACAAAATGCAAATGGGCGAAAATGAGATATACATATACATATTCATATATAATCCAAACTATAGATCACAAAACACGCAAATTGATATACGTACACCTATATAGAGCAGGATATAATCATACCAAAAGTCTGGCAGAAATATCGATGGAGGTGGAAGCATCGCATTGTTGGGCTAGATCCGGATCTATTTGTCTTTGGTACAAATTGGAAGTCATATGGGTTCGATATATATATATATATCTAGGCTCTATTCTGATGTCAATGTGTGTGGTTAGATTGACAAATGCTGATTGCTGTTGTTGGTGATAAGGTTGATGATGATGATGCGATGATGTTAATGCTGATATATATTACTATGTAAGGTTTACGAGGGAGGGTCTGATTGGGTCTGATTAGCATGGGATTTGGGGGTAGGGTGACATTAAACCAGATATTGTGAAACAAAACTAAATGATGAACGCTAAATGAATGAAGGTTATTTTTCTATATTTTTTTTACTTTTTCATAGTCATAGAATAACAAATTTCAAAAAATATAAAAAACAAAAAAAAAAAAAAGCGAAAACAAAAAACAATTAAAAACCTAAACAAAAACCCTTTAAAAACTAAACACAAATTATTAGCAACAAAAGAGAAAAATGAAAAGGAAAAACGAACAAGGCACACGCAATATTCAAAAGAAATTCAATGCAAATTTTTGAGGCCACTGCAAGAAATTTATAAAGTCAAATAAAAATAGTCCAAAAGAATAAAGATAAAGAAAAAAAAAATAATTGAATAAACATTTTTGATTGAATTACAAATTGATATTTGACATACAGACTTTTTAAGATATACATACATATATAAAGCCGATTTTTAAAGAACGCAAATAATTCAAAATATATACATATATATATATATATTTAATTGCTTTTTATATACAACAACAACAACAACAACCAGGCGCAACAGTCGACAAACAACTGGCTACCGTCCAGTCTACAAAACTTTGATAAGCAAGAAGAAGAAGAAGCAAAAAATAACAAAAAATAAACAAATTTAAAATCAAGAAGAAGAAAAAATTACAATCTAAAATACACTTACATATATACAAACCACTTAAGCAATTAGTAAATAATATTTTTCAAAAGATCCAAAAACGCGCATGTGATAATTTCTTTATTTTTTTTTTTATTTACTTATTTTTTTTTTTATTAATTTGTTTTTGTGCCTCATTAAAATTTCTTTTGCGACAACATATTTATGTATGTATGTATATGATATAAAGTGATAAAAATAATTAAAGCGAAATAAATAAATGGTAATTATTTTATGACTACTAGCAAACAGCTTTAGACAGGGATTTACAAATTATAAACAAAATTTTTAAAAATAAAATGCATATACTATGACATGTAATTGAAGAGGCATTGAAAAGTTATAAACAAAGTCAATGGTACAAGCACCATAAAAACTTATTTTATAAACAATTACAAAAATATAATACATCATAAAAAAGACATTTAAGTTAAAACCAAAAAAAAAAAAAAAGAAAAAAACCAAAGAAGAAGAAGAAGCTTATGCTATGCAATTGAAGAACTAAACAATTTTTTTTTTTTTATAAATTATATGATTAAGGAAATTTAATAACACCCAAAAACATAAGTCGGTAGATCCGGTATATTTATGGATCTCTGATATTATTTCATATTTGGTTTTCATGTGCGAATATACGAGTACAGACATTGAGGTGTTTAACCCCAAAAGGCTCTTATAATACTCTATGTCTGTAGCAAAAAATTTTCGTATTAATTTTCCAAAAAAAAATTGCGCTAAAACTAAATAAAAGCATAATGAAAACAAATATAAAAAGAACACTTTTAGACATATACTATATATATACACACACACACACACACACAAAATATATATATAAATAAATATATATATTTGAAAAAAAAAAAAAACAAATGCATAAACAACCTATATACACTATATATACTTGAATGTATGGATGTTTGCTTATAAGCTCAAAGTAAATAATTTTCAAAAACCCCCCAAACAAGTTGAGTTGAGGAACGATGAGCGAAAGCTCTGAAACAGTTTCCCAACCAACTCAAAAACAGAAAGAAAAAAAAAAAACAAAAGTTAAATTGATCTGTGTTGAATTATATTGCAAATGTTTTTTAATGTTTGTTGTTAATTTTTTTTGTTTTTTTGTCAGCTGAGAAATCAGCTCAGTATATATCTATTATGTATCCATTGCCTTATCCAAAGAACAAAGCGTATTAACGTATAACTTTATATACATACATATATATACAAGATTATGAGTGTATACCCCATAAACAAAAGAAAGATAAAGACGAATTTGTTTGTTAAATTTGCTATATGAATTTGCTTTAACCTATTAGCAGCTTCTATTTAAATCAAATATACTTCAATTTACATGCGTATTATATTTGACTACTATATAATCATTAGTGAAAAAAGAAAAACCATGCAGAAAATTGTTGAAAAAAAAAGAAGATATATATATACATACTATATATGAAAAAGCGAAAATCCGATAAAAAGAAAAACGCAAAGTAAATTATTCTATATATCGCTACAGTGGGTTCTATTCGATATAGAAATTATATATACACACACACACACAGACACACATATACATAGACAGGTAAATAGGGCATCGGATCAGATCAGATGAAGTGCGTGCACAAAAATGAGGAAGACGGTTCTTATACCTATGTAGAATGGAAGAGAGATAGCGCAGTGAAAGCAAGCACAAAGAAAATGTTACAAAAAAAAATCAAACACACACAGTGAACACCCACACACAAGAACAACCAAAATGAAAATTACAAAGAAATTCCAAAAAGAAAACCACAAAAAAAAATTAAAGAAAACAAAAATAAATAAATAATTAAATGCATATATGTATTACATTTTATGAAAAAGTCAAATCAAGCTTATCTCAAGAACTATTTCCAAAGAAAACAAAAAATCTAAAAATTATAATAAAGGTATTTATGTGAAACTTGAATGTGTTTTATTTCAAACTGCAGTTGGGTTGAGCGGGGGAATATTGAGAACTATAAATATAAGTGATATATACATATATCTATCATGAACAAT
Source organism: Drosophila aldrichi (assembly GCA_035045965.1). Taxonomy (NCBI): domain Eukaryota; kingdom Metazoa; phylum Arthropoda; class Insecta; order Diptera; family Drosophilidae; genus Drosophila; species Drosophila aldrichi. Next base: position 14,200,283 of record JAWNOM010000484.1, on the reverse strand, counting down.
CAGTAAGGACAACCGACATGAAGAACGGATCTTAACTTTAGCTGATGCCAGAGCTCGTTGTGTAAGCCGAATTCTGTATAATTTCTCTTTATATGGTATTAAACATAGTATTTTTACTTATTTACTAAACATATCGCCTTCAAAATCTGCCTCTTCCTTTGTAAGTTGGAGTTTAGTGATACAGTTTAGAAATAGATTTTACAGTTTAGGGATCGATCTCAAGTAAAACTTAGGGTAGAGCGCAAACTAAAAGCTGAATCAAGAAGAATTTACTTATTTATTAAATATCTATTTATTTTATAGGTATATATATCTACTTATATTATATTTCTTAATTATAAATGCAAATTCTAAAGTCTCCCTTATTTGTTTGCCTCAGTTCTAATCGAGTTCAGTGATAGATCCCAAATTAAGCTTAAGTACAGCTCTCTAATTTCGACATAAAACCTCATAGCGCCCCTTTAGTAGAACTAACTAGTCACAGAGGTCCCCACTTCGTTCGACATAAATATTTAATCAAGCCTGAGCGTCAGCAAGACGCACCTGGCTCACCTTTTTATCTGCCAAATGTGATATATACATATGTATGTATGTATGTGGTGGGGTCAGTTGGCATTTTAGCTTAGCTTGTTGACATTGAAATGCGTTAATTTATATTGATAATGATTGATGAGGGCGTGGACAGCTAGCCAAGCAGCTAGCTGAGTGACCAGGCACTTTTCCATAATCCTGTCCAGTGCTCAAGTGGGTCTTAGTCTACGCAGAGAGTCAGCAGTCTGCAGGATGACAACGGAGCTAGAGTCTCGGTCAGCTTAGTGCAGATTTTTCGCAATTGGCTATAAAAGAAAAAAAGAGTTAATAAGCATAAAATTGCAATTAGTTGTGATTAGATAAACGCATTCCTTATCTTTCATATATATATATATATATATATATATATATATATATGTGAGTCACTGTTGAGCGCTTCAATAGTTCGCCATGGACACTGTCGATGCACTGGCGCCTCTGCAACGAGTTAGCCAATTGTGCTGCCTGTGCTATTGGCGCCGTGATAGTGGCATACGGCAGCAGAAACGTTCGCGCTGGCTGCTGCTCTACGGCTGTGTGGTGCTGCTCCTGTCCATTGGGTACTTGCTGTACGGCTTGCTCGATGCCAGTCGCAATGTCGAGGCCAATGGCGTGGGCACGGAGACCACGCACATTGGCCATACGGTTGACTCCATACAGCTGGTTGGCATCCGGCTGGCGCATGCTACGGCCCTGCTGGAGGAGCTCTGGCAGTGGCAGGCGCAGAGCCAATTTGTGGCGCAGCTGCGCCAGATCGATCTGGATTTCGCCCAACTGCTGCAGCTGGACGTGAACAATGGCCAACTGCGCCGTCAGATGGGCCGCCGGGCGCTCTATATGCTGTCCGGCTATGTGGTCAGCCAGGGCTTCATATTGTTCACCAAAATGATGTCGGTGGACATCACGTTCATGGTCTATTGGCTGAGCTACTTGCTGCCGCTGCTGGTCTGTGGCCTGCGCTACTTTCAGATCTACACCTTCATCCTGATAGTGCAGCAGCGCCTGGAGCTGCTGCTGGGCATGCTCGACGCACTGCAGCTGGCCGAGGCGTTGCCGGAGAAGCCATATATCTGTCATTCCATCAACGAGAAGCTGGACTTGGAGGCAGAGGCGGCGGCTTGTATGCAGCGTCTGCTGGCTGCCCGGAAACTCTATCAGAGCCTGTGGATGTTGGTCGCTCTGCTGAATCGCTGCTACGGCCTGTCCATGCTGGTCAATTTGGGCAACGACTTTCTGTCCATCACCTCGAACTGCTATTGGATATTCCTCAACTTTCGCCAGTTCGCCGCCTCGCCCTATGACTTCATGCAGATCGTGGGCAGCGCCCTCTGGACAGCACCGCACTTGAGCAACGTTCTCATCCTGGCACTGCTATGCGAGCGAGTTTCCTATTTTGTGAGTATATATGTATATATAGATGAACCGGCTCAAGACAATGTGCTTCACGTACCCCTCTCTCCTTGCAGACCACGCGCTTGGCCTTGAGTCTGCACCATATTCGCACGGATCTTCAGAATGATGCACACAATGCACTAGTGAGTCGGAACGATTACAAACTCCTTTCAGTCCCTGCTTTAGCCAGGTCTACTTCACAGATCACTCAGTTCTCTCTGCAGCTGTTGCATCAGCGTCTGCACTTCAGTGCTGCGGGCTTCTTCGATGTCAACTGCACGTTGCTCTACACGGTGAGTGGGCGTGGCTACAGGCAATGTTCAGCTACTCATGGCATCCGTTTCAGATTGTCGGCGCCACAACAACGTATCTCATCATCCTCATCCAGTTTCACATGAGCGAGAGCAGCCTGAACAGCGCCTCGGCCGGCGGATAGAACAGGAAACCATAGTTGTCTGTGTATTATCCATCTAGGTATATTTGATCTGAAATAATAAATAAAGTCATGTCATATCCCAGTAGCCCATGAGAACGGCTGTACACAAATGTCAGTTGAAACAATTATCAAAACTATTCATGTACAATTACGAATAAGTAAGTAGAACCCATTTATACACCTTTCACACTTGTCCAAGATTTTTGATCGCCGTCGCGATCTAGACTGGACATACTTCGAGCCAGCATTTAAAACCACAACAACATGGAATGTCAGGGCACAGTCCCTGATAAGGTCCCCACAACCGACGACGAGAAAACCCTAATTAACTCACCCATGCCAACGGCAACGCCATCCATCGATGAACTCAGCAGTGACGAGGAGCTCTTTGAATTCATACGCGAAACTCCCGTTGGGGACAGAAACGAACCGAAATCCAGTGTAAGCGAACAAACCATCACCATGACCGACAGCGAGGAGCCCACAGCCAGCTCCTCTCTCACCCATCCCTCGGTCAATGCCCCAAGCAACGAAATCAACAACAGCTTGGTGACTGTGGTCCAGCGCAGCGAATTCGCTAAGCTCTTGATGCGTCTGGGCGAAGAGGGTGACGGCGATGCGAACCAGATTGTAATTGAGCTCCTCAACTCTAAGAAGCAAGCAGAGAAGGCCACCTCGGTTATCGAGCGCGTATCCGAGAACCTTATGCTCGTGCTGCGCACCCAGACCCTAGCCGAGGCGGGCATCATAACAGGCAACGAGCGCTATCGTTCCTTCAAGTCAGTTCTGCAGAATTACGCTAAGCTCTATGCGGCTAAGCGATTTATCGAAAAACTCCCCATGCTGGGACTCTCGCCACAATCGACCCAGGGCGAAGATCAGGACCAGAACGAGAACGAAAAGACTCTGGCTCGCATGGTGGCCGACGAGGTACTGCAGATTCCCGAACTACTGCGCCAGCTCTGGGCCTCCCTGGAGAAAATGGAGTTCTTCAACGAGGACACTGCTTACAAAGTTTACTTGGAAGCTCGCCGCCATCCCCAGGCAAAAATTCTCCGTGAACTGATGCTAACCCGCATCTCGCGTGTCTACCTTTGCATTGTCAGCTCTGCATCCTTTCTCGACTTTAGCGAGCACGAGCTAATCCACGTGCTCAACAACTGCTACCTCAGTGTCAACTCTGAGATTGAGGTAAGAGTAATGAATATTTTCTCTTGACTGTTGCTAACTTTATTCATTCCCTCTGATCGCTTCTCAGATATTCCTCTCGGTCATACTCTGGCTGGAGCACAACTGGTATGAGCGTAAGAACTGCGCTGAGCGTGTCTTGAGTGGGGTTCGATTCGGCCTGATGCCCACCTGGTACCTCTATACTCTGGATAGGACCAATCGCTGCAATCACTTTGCCAAGGTCATCTATAGCAATGGAGTGCAAGCCCTTTTGGAGAAGGGTCTCGAGTATGTGAATCTTTACGGAAGATTTGTCATATCTATTAATTAAATTGAATCTTTCCATTACAGGGAAGCCTTGGCTTTGCGTTGTAAAAAGGCTCGAGCTCCCAACTCCAACGACATTGAGATGCCATTGCCGCGTGACTGGGTTGCTGACCCCGAGTGTCGCCATCATCACAAGTGCCATTGCGAGCGATTTGTATATCCAACATATGATGTATTTAAGGACTACCTGGCCAGGATCATACGATGTGCTCCGAATTACTGGCGCACTCTTCGTCCAGCCCAGGAGGTTTACCGTATGGTACTCAAGTGCTGCGCACCCCCCTGCCAGACACATCAAAGAATTTAACTCCATACCGTTGAGATTAGTTATCTCATCTCTCTACGCTAATTATAATCGGTCCAAAATTTATTGTATCATCTGTCCTGGCATGCTTAACCGCAAATCATCTTAGAGTGTTTAATAAACGTTTCAAAATTCCAATTCAATACTTACGTCTTACGCTTTAAGAAATGGAATCTAAATGGGAAAGTCAATAAAAAAAAAAATGCATTGCTTCAACTACAGAGAGAAATCTCAGCATGACATAGAGAAATTGTTTCTCTATCGGCAAATTTAGGAATAGGCATATTACATTATTGGTAAATGGGCTGTTTGGGAAGAGGCGAACTAGCAATTACAACGCACTCGATTTACGAACTCAATACAAACGGCAGCTGTCAACAGCTGATTTCACTTAAATTTTATTGCAACATCCATAATGTGTTTTTGCGGTCCTAACAACTTTCCAAGTTGCAAGTTGCTGCAACGATTCCCAACTTAATCCAACATTTATTAAACACTTTAAAATGATTTGCAGCTAAACACGCCAGAATAGGTAAAACCATAAATTTGGGAGCTATTTTGTTCCGTGTAGAGAAATAAGCCAACTGATGTCAACGATGTCTTTAGGATCGTCGCTGTGCCTGGTAGGGGGGTGCGCAGCACTTGAGTACCTTCCGGTAGACCTCCTGGGCTGGACGAAGCGTGCGCCAGTAATTTGGTGCAGATCGTATGATCCTGGCCAGGTAGTCCTTAAATACATCATATGTTGGATATACAAATCGCTCGCAGTGGCACTTGTGATGATGGCGACACTCGGGGTCAGCAACCCAGTCACGCGGCAATGGCATCTCAATGTCGTTGGAGTTGGGAGCTCGAGCCTTTTTACAACGCAAAGCCAAGGCTTCCCTGTAATGGAAAGATTCAATTTAATTAATAGATATGACAAATCTTGGGTATGGATCCACATACTCGAGACCCTTCTCCAAAAGGGCTTGCACTCCATTGCTATAGATGACCTTGGCAAAGTGATTGCAGCGATTGGTTCTATCCAGAGTATAGAGGTACCAGGTGGGCATCAGGCCGAATCGAACCCCACTCAAGACACGCTCAGCGCAGTTCTTACGCTCATACCAGTTGTGCTCCAGCCAGAGTATGACCGAGAGGAATATCTGAGAAGCAATCAGAGGGAATGAATAAAGCAACCGTCAATAGAAAATATTCATTACTCTTACCTCAATCTCAGAGTTGACACTGAGGTAGCAGTTGTTGAGCACGTGGATTAGCTCGTGCTCGCTAAAGTCGAGAAAGGATGCAGAGCTGACAATGCAAAGGTAGACACGCGAGATGCGGGTTAACATCAGTTCACGGAGAATTTTTGCCTGGGGATGGCGGCGAGCTTCCAAGTAAACTTTGTAAGCAGTGTCCTCGTTGAAGAACTCCATTTTCTCCAGGGAGGCCCAGAGCTGGCGCAGTAGTTCGGGAATCTGCAGTACCTCGTCGGCCACCATGCGAGCCAGAGTCTTTTCGTTCTCGTTCTGGTCCTGATCTTCGCCCTGGGTAGACTGAGGCGAGAGTCCTAGCATGGGGAGTTTCTCGATAAATCGCTTAGCCGCATAGAGCTTTGCGTAATTCTGCAGAACTGACTTGAAGGAACGATAGCGCTCGTTGCCTGTTATGATGCCCGCTTCGGCTAGGGTCTGGGTGCGCAGCACGAGCATAAGGTTCTCGGATACGCGCTCGATAACCGAGGTGGCCTTCTCTGCTTGCTTCTTAGAGTTGAGGAGCTCAATTACAATCTGGTTCGCATCGCCGTCACCCTCTTCGCCCAGGCGCATCAAGAGCTTAGCGAATTCGCTGCGCTGGACCACAGTCACCAAGCTGTTGTTGATTTCGTTGCTTGGGGCATCGACCGAGGGATGGGTGAGAGAGGAGCTGGCTGTGGGCTCCTCGCTTTCGCACATAGTTATGGTTTGTTCACTTGCACTGGCTGTCGGCTCCTGTCTGTCCCCAATGGGGGCTTCGCGTATGATTTCAAGAAGTTCATCGATCGATGCCGATTCAGTCGTCTTAGATGTGTTAATACCTGTGGTCTTCTCCCCAGCTGTGGGAGGCTCCTCTGCAGGGCCTTTGTCCTGACAGTCCATAATGTTGGTACTTGTACGATGACTCAGCGGATATCCAATTCCACTGAAAGTTAATCTCTACAAAGTGCTTCCCTAAATGGTTTCTAAATTAGCACGTTTGGTATAAATAGTGTGTGTACGTACGTATACATCTACGTATTTGAAATTGCTGTGTGTTGTGACATACGAACTGAGATATCAAATGGATGCAAGGCCTGGTCGATGTTTACTTATGTATATACTAACGGAAACTAGCAGCGCAGCACACTTTGAGAATACTTTGAGTGTTAGCTAGAATTAACCGTAGTAGGCGAGAGCTGGAGCTCCGCATATCATGGGCCAGCTGGTAGCTATAATGTATATGAATACAGTTATTAGAAAAGCAACCCAAATAGTATCCTCACGATTCTCATCCAAGTATATGTCACTAGGTATAGGCTCCAAGCAACTAGAGCTCTTCGATGGCATGCAGGCGGTTTAAAATGCTGTGATGACAGCATTTTGTGGATCTGCCGAGGCGCTGGTCGGGTGCTGCTCCAATTGCTTTCACGAATCATCTTATCTCATCAACCTCTAATGGTTTCCATTTCATGACGTAGATAACGATCCGGTAGGTCAGCTCTAACTGTAGCCCATAGCAATGAAAGCAACAGGCGCACATTGTAGAAAAGAAGCAATCATTCGATGAAAACAATAAATCATATTACGATAGAATATGCGCGCCGGTTATGCACTGAACTAGGGCTGCACTGAATTAGGGCTGCACGAGTGAACAATAAGCAAATCGATAAGAAAACCTCTGCTGCTCTATCGATAATATAGCGGCAGAGCAACCGCGCATTCAATTTGGGATTACAAATTATATTACGCTCGCATTTAATAGACGTTTAGCAACCAAAGTGAACAGTTAATAAGTGTTGTGAATTAAATGTTATATTAAAATCAAACTAAAAAACAAAGAGTTAATATATATATATATTTATATCAGCACATAACTATGTAAGTACATACATATACATAGGCACATGTCTCAAATGTTCAGTGTTATTAGATAAATAATGAAAAGAAATTATATGTACGTATATATTATATCATTTGTTTATTACTATTGAATCGAGTCCCAACTTTTTAAAGTTACTATTGTCTGCATTAAAACTATATCTGGTTGGTGTTTAAATGCTATACAATTACAATAAACATCCATACATACGTAGACATGCACATACATGTACATATCACAACGTTAGAGCGACGCCAGCGTCTTAAGGTGTCCCATTCATTTGCAGAGCTCGAATAATGTCTGCTTCAATTTCTCCTCGTCGGCGCCGTTTATGTATATTCCGTTTGTTCTTAATAAACACAAAGGTTGGCGTTCTACGCACCCTGTACGTGTCCACCAAGTTCTCAAATTTGAGTGAACATACATACATACATACATACATAGATGATGTGCTTTATTAGCAAATGCTTTTCGCACTTACACGCATGCATACACACACACATACACACACATCTATAAATTCATAAACGGTACTTATCCAGCATTTGCGGGAAGGCAGATTCCAATATCGATTGACGATTAACAATATTCGTGCGTGCGCCGTTAAATTATTTGAATATCACGCGCAGATATATATGTATGTAGATCTTTGTTAATATTTAAAAGAGGAATTTACTTATCGTTATTTGAAAAAAATATATTAACAATAACAGTATTAAGTTTGTAAGTGTAACTATATAGAAATGTGATCCTATCTAATCTGAGCACGCATAGCAATGCTGCTGGGAATCTCAATATTATTCAGCTGCAGCAGCTTGACCAGATTGCGAATGAAGTCCTGTGAGACCTTCAGCTCATCGTCGGCCTGCAGGCGCTCGTAGAGATCGAGGGCGCCCTCGTAGTTGTTGGTCTTAGTGAACTGGGAGAGTAGCATGTCGTAGATGCGCTGCTCGTCAATGGTGCGCTGCAGGCCTCGAACACCACGGGCCAGACGCAGGAGAGTGCGCACGGCGCCCTCTTGACCCAGGTGCTCGCAGTTCCTCAGCAGCAGCTCGTGATTGAGCCGAAACTCTGGATTGATGACGAGCCGACGCAGCTGCGTCTCAGTGCCCGACTCGGCCAGTGCCAGCAGCAGGGCGCTGTTCATATTGGCTGAGCCATGCACTCGGCTGATCGTCGACGTGACCGTGACCAGATGCTGCTGTGCTGACTCCTTGGTCGTGCCCGGAAAGCGCGCCAGTTCCGTCTCGTCGCCGTTGCTGAGCTTCACCAGCAGCGACAGCAGCTCGAACTGCAGCGGCGTGTGGTTGTGCCGCGTGGCCAGGCGTTGAAACTCTGCCACGGCGCCATCCATATCGCCGCGATAGAGCCACTCCCGCAGCACAGGACCCAGCAGAGCATTGTGGGTCTGGCAGTAGCCCAGCTTGCGCAGAAAATTGAACATCTCCAGCGTGGGACTCGTGGAAGCGGGCACAGATGCAGAGTCCTCTGCAGCCCTTTTGGCAACATTCGTGAGCAGTTGCCAGACATTCTTGATGACATAGTCGCCGCCATTGATCTTGTGCTGGGCTGCGCGCTGCTGCAGCAGCTCCTTGGCCGCTTCCACCTGACCCTTCTCCACGAGCAGAGCTGCGTAGTCAATCAGTTTGTGCTCATCCAGAAGGAAACCTACAAATAGATGCACATGCATATATATAATTAATACTTGCGAACACGAGCTGATTCTAGTCAAGATTCACCTGGATAAGTGGTCTGTAGGCGCTGCAGGCTCTGTTGGGCACGTGGCAGATTCTTCAGCTTGATGTGCAGGTCAAAGATGGCAGCCAGCATCCCAGCGCTGGTCTGCACCTGTAGAGCTTCGCACTTGGCCTGCAGTTCGAGCGCCCGCTCCAAGTGGCCATCGCGCACGCTCAGCTGCAGCAGGCGCCGCAGTACGCCGCGCGTATTCAGCTGCTTGGCCTCCAGTTCGATGAGATGGCACTCGAGCTCCTCTCGCGACATGTCGCGCGGATGCTTGATGAAGCCGCCAACGGTCAAGGCGGTATCCGCTGGTAGCTTCAGGTCCGCGTTGCGCATCTTCTGCAGCGTCTTGGCCAGCGACTCGCGTGTATCCGCATCGCTATTGCTGCCCAGATTCAACAGCGACTCGGCAGCCGCCGGGGAGATGTGCAGCTGCAGGCGCTGCATCTCGTGCAGGAAGCGCAACAGCGCTGCCGGCTCCTGGCGTAGGCGCGTCTGTGGCCCGCACATTTGCAGCAGCAGTGCACCAACGAAGTCATCCTGGCGCTGTAGTGATCGCTGCTGCAGCAACTGGATCAGCTGGGCGAAGGCCCCGAAGCGCTTTGTCGCACGCATGTGCACAGCCAGCGTCGCCAGCGGCTGAAGCAGCGTCGTCAGCTGGAGGCGTGTCGGATAGCGCTGCAGCAGATCGAGCGCTGGCTGCAGCTCCAGCTGCTGCAGTAGTTGGCTGAGCACGTGCACCAGCGCCTGGGAGGGGCGCACGCCCACAGCGTCTAGTTGCTGCAGGGCCTGCAGCGGCTGCTGCAACGTCTGGCTGAGATTGGCTAGAACATATTGACGCAGCGTCGGCTCGTCGCACTCCACGCCCAGGCGCTGCATATCGCCCAGCACCCGGAGCACGCCGCTCTCGCCCTCGCGCTTGCGTTGCTGGAGCAGCAGGGGCCAGAAGTAGTGCGGACGCAGTGGCTCGCCCGCGGCATTCAATGCTTCCAGACAGCTCAAGGCAACGGAAGGCTGACGACGCAGCGCCAACTCCGTAAGCACCTCCAGGGCGCGCGGGTTCTGGCCGCGCTGGCGCAGCTGGAGGGCGAACTGCAGCATCTGCTCGAGGGGTATGCGCGCACGGAAGAGCTCCTGTAGCAGGTACGCCGCATATCCATCGATGTTTTGCTTCTCGTTGAATTTGGGCGCCGGCAGCATCCCGACCAGTTGGATCATTAGCGCCGCCTGATCTCTGTACAGCATCTGGATGCACAGACTGTTGATGGCCGGCGGCACGTCGATGTCGTTCACATAATCCGCGGGCAGCTGTGTCACTAGCTGCTGCATTAGCTGCACGTCCACCTGCTGCTCCGCGAGCACAGCACGCAGCATTTGTATTAACTGTGGCGCATTGAAGCTGCCCGCGTGCTGCCGTAGCAGGTCGCGCGCCCTGGCCAGCTCGCCGTTCTCCACGTAGGCGACGAAGCACAGGGCCTGGGTGCTAGCACTGGGTGCTATGCCCGCCGCGCGCATGCTGCTGAGGACCGTCTCGACGCCAGCAAGATCTCCGCTGCGCGCATGGCCCAGCAGGAGGGCGTTAAAGTTATGCTCGGTTAGAGGAAAGCTGCGCTCACGCATATCACTCAGCAGCTCTGTAGCCTGTCGCATGTTTCCGCTGGCGCCGGCCACATCTAGCAGGGCGCTGTAGAGGCTCGCATCCGCGGCACCATTGTAGGCGGCAATCTCGGCCAGCAGAGCACGATGGTCGGCCAACGGCAGCTGGTTCTGATGCAGCATCATCAGCTGGGTGTGATAGTGAGCCATGGACGGTTGCTCCACTTTCAGCAGCTGCGCCCACAATCGCCGAAATAGATCCCCACGCTCTCTGCTGCTCAGCACTGGCAACAGCTCCGGCACACAGGCGCCCAACAGAAAGTGCAGCTGCTCGGCAGTTAGTGTGCTTTGAACTCCCTTAGGTGGGGCCTCCAGCAATGCCAGCAGACGTTCGCAGTGCTCTTGGCGGAGCACACTGTGCTGCTGATAATGTTGCTCAAGCTGCGTCCACAGATCATCGATACTGGCGATGGTGTTCACGCGATCATTGGCCTTCGCTGTGCGCTTCTTGTGCGAGGATGCGGGTCGTACAACTGGTGTGGTTGCCGCCGTTGTGTAGCTATTTGCAAGTGGCTGCAGTGCCGGCATGATTGTCCTGCTGATCATTGGCATTGCATAATGCAGACATCCACGTGCCGTTGGCGGCGCAATGGCAGCTCCAACTGCAGCGCGTCGTAATTGAAACCGCAGGCCCACATTTTGGAAAAGGTGTGTACGCAACATGGCAATGGCCAAGGCGCTGGAAACACGGAATCGCTTAACGAAAACAAAACGTTGTAAAACTAGAGAACATGCGCGCCGGCAAAACACAGAATGAGGGCTGCAATAACATCGATATTATCTATCGTTAAAATAAACTTTACTATCGATAAAAAATAATTCATTAATCAATTTCTTTTTTTTTTCATAATAAATATATTCTATGGTTCGTCAACGTCGTATTATGTTATCAAAGTTATATTAGCATATCACATTTATCTATTTTTTTTACTATATATGACATTAATAATATATGACTATATTTTAAGTTTTTTTTTCCTATATGTATTTATTTCGTATATCATTTAATTTGCAACGAACACAGTAATCACACAGCAAACTTATCGATAACACGATAAAACAAAAATCAGCTGTGTGAATACTTTTCTAATTTGAATATGGCGGCAAACATTTACTGCGCACCTGTATAAGAATCGTGCTAACGAAAACAGAGCGTTAGTGATGATGCCATCGATAACTTGCACTTCGCTCAAGTCGTGTAAAATATAAATATTTTTAATTTGTTAAGTGTAAATACTTTGACACCAAAATTGACGGGCTCATGTATTTTTAGTGAGGAGTGTTGAGACAACCAATATACATCAATTGCAAATCCAGCATCAACAATTCAACAACCATTTTAGCCACCAACATGAACCAGGGCTGTGGCTCTGGCCCTGGCAGTATGCAGAAACGATTATTGTTGACAGCAGAAGTTGCATCGAGTCAACAAACTGATGTGAATTCGAATATCAGTCGGGAGTTGGAGTCGGCAGAAGAGGGCACAATGTTGCACGGTACGTACTAAAATACTTATGTATATATGCATGTGTGTATGCAATTGCACACATATGTACATATATATTAAAGTGTGTTTTCGTTTGTTTGCTTTATTTATACTTATATGTATATGCATGTATTCTTTTTTCCTGCCCCAAACAGTTGCTCCTTCGGCCAGTGATAAACTGCGCCGTTTTTGCTACCTGGGCAGAATCAAGCAGCCAGTTTATGCACCCACAACTTTTGACCTGACTGTGGAAGTCCACTTTGAGGAACTGCGTGAGCTGTGCGGCAAAGTGAATGAAACTGAGCTGATCGAGTGCCTGAAAGACGTTCTCGATGCATCCAATGATCAGTACTTGCCCCGACACGATGAGGCGATACTCATCTTGGCCGTTTACCTTTCCACATGCAAGGATGAAAAGCAGCGCAAACTGGTGCGTGAATATTTCCCAGCGCTTGTGCGCACTTCCCAGGAGTTGTTCTTGTTTGTTAAGTTCGTGAAGCAAGTGCAAAAGCAGCTGGACCGCAAAACGCCCTTCAGTCGCACCGTGCGCAAAGCTGTTCTGGAGTGGTATGGGATTCAGGCGCTGGACAAGCTGCTGCATATGTGGTCGCTGAGCGATTGCGACTCGGCCCAGCATCGGGAACTCCTACAGCGCTGTCACTACATGAGCGCCAAATTCGATGCAGAGAAGATGGCCGCGTTGCGCGTGATTTCTGCGCCCATCAAGGAACTGATTAATTGGCCCGACTATCTGGATCCTATTGCACATTGCAAAGAGGTTATTCAAGGCGTTGCTAATCTGCGCCTAAACCCAAATGCAGAGGTGGCCCTGCCCCTTATCCAGAAAATGTCGTTTAGCTACGAGCACCTGCCGCGTCGCGTTGTGTGTGACTTGAAAGTAATTAATCTACTCATAGCCAAAATGACCTACGACCAGATGCTGCAGACTTGGCCAACATTCCTCAAGTTCAACAGGTCGAATCGTCAAGCCCAAACGTGCTACACTCAGCGTTTGTTCGATCCCTCAGAGCTGCGTGCAGCCAATGTCGAGCCACTGCGTCTGCTGTTGCAGGAAGCACGCGGATTCAGCCGCACAAAACCCGTGAGTGTTTATGATTCGTGCTAATCTGAACTCAGTTAAATCCAATATTGTGCCCGTAGATTACGAAAGTTTTTACACCAAAGCCGCCCAGCGTTATCCAGAAGTTGTACAAACAGTCGTTCGGCTTAAACAAACCTTTGGGCTTACGACTCCATATAACAATTAATCTGGAGATGGTGTACATGAGCAGTACGTAAACTTTTGAATGAAATTAAATGAAAGGAAATCATCAGATTTTGTTGGCTAACCTTTGATTTGCTCCTCTAGAATATCTGCTTGGACGCTTTCGCTCGATCAAGTATATCGATGCCGTACTTGCTTTAGCCTTTGGCTACTTCAAATGCGATCCTAAAGTAAATGTGCGCATTTGGTTTGACAAAAGTGGAAAGCTAAAAGCGCTGCCATGGACCCCAGATATGTCGGTTGACGATGCCAAGGCCACTTGCGAGAGTCAGAAAGTGGTAAAAATCAAGCAAACCTTGATAGACGTTATCGACGATGCGCTGCAGGATGCAGAACAGACGTATGATGTTTTCCTGGTGCTGGTGCCTGGTGGAGCGCGTGGAAATAAAAACAATAAGTCCGAACTACTTTGCAAGCGGCTGGACGAGTATCGTGAACAGCGAAATAAAAATGCCAAGTAAATCGCTTTGCCCCCATTCCCACTCCCATTCCCATTCCCCAATTCGCAGACACTATTAAATCTCCTTCCATTTACAGATTCATTATAGTTAGTCTGCGGCAACAGCACGGATCCATGGGCTACTCGACTGCGCGTAACGAGAACATATTGGAGTTGAGCAGCATTTCAGAGCAGACGCCACGTTTGATCAATGCCTTCGCTCACGGCAAATTCTTCTAGACTACAATAACCAATACAACTTCAATGGTTGGCATCCGGTAACCAAAGAATCATAATCAGCTATTTAATTGAAATCCCTATGGCTGCATCAGCTGTTGTCTGTCACTGGAAATAAGTCCACCGTATAATGAGCATAAACCTGCATGTGACAGCAAGCTATCTAGTGCTCTCTATACTTCCATCTCTTTCAATTTGCATCTCTCTAACACACAAGTGCACATCGCACACACTCACACATGACACGTAAATATAGCAAAGAGATGACTATAGACATAGAAGCCATCTCTGATGCTTATTAATTATATAAAATATTTACATGCCTACCCTAGATAGCTCTTAAGCTACACACACATACAGACACACACATAAACAGGCACATACACATACACACATATATACACCAATGAGTATATTAAGAGTATACATATATACTTTCACTCTATACAACGCTAATTTTTGGAACAACTTGTACCACATAGTTATACAAACTTGCATTAAATTGGTAATTAGGCGTAGTTAAAGAATTTAATTGATAATTTAATTTCGAAAACGAATGAACTGAATCTAAATCTAAATTTAATTTGGATTAAAAACACAATACAAGTGAATCTGAGCAAAGCGAGAGAGAAAAAAAAAAAACAAACACAAACAAATTGCCTTACAAACAAAATGTTAGTCAATCTTTAATTTTAACTAAACATACATATTAAATACAAGGAATTTCTTCGTAAAAGTACTGAAACAATATTTAAAAAAACAAAAAACAAAAAGCAAAAACGAAACCGAAAAGCAAAAGAAAGCATTTAGATAAAATTTTCAAACGAAACAGAACTAAATGAAAATAGTCCAAACTAACAAATAAGTTAAAAGCCCACGAACAAAGCTAAGCAACAAATGAAATATTGTTAAAAATTGATCTTGTTTTGAACATATTACATATTTAAAAAAAAAAAACAACAACAAAAAAGCAACTGCCCAAAATACTGTGAAATTTTATGTAACTAAAAAGCAAAATCGAATATGAACTAACAACAAATATGAGGAAACGAAGGCTTAGACACAAATTTATACAGCTAAGAACTCCTAATGTGCCATACACACACACACACACACACACGCACACACTCAGACATATATATACACACACATATATATAAAGCCTAAACATAACTGAACAATAATTACCGCAAAAGACACAAGAGATTCGAGTAATTTTTATTATTAAATACATTTAAATTTATAGAAAAAAAAAAACAAATACTGAAGAAAAAGCCAATCAAACAAATACAATTTGGAAGCTTAGCAAAAAGTATTGAAACAAAGAATAAGAGAAACAAATAGCAATAGAAAAAGGATTTATAAGAGAAAACGAAGAGAAAAAGAAAATTATTGAAACTTTAAATGAAAATAAGAAATATGTATTTCTATGGACACCTTTGACATGTGTCCACACGCATCTGTGAAGTAAACCGTTGTGATCGCTTTGAAATTTTTATTTAAAACAAAAACGAAAAACAAAACAAAAACGAAAAACAAACAAATTAGATGAAACTCAAGAGAAACTTAAACTAATATAGATTCAATTAAATATAAGTTAATTCCTTGTGGACTGGAATGCAAATCAACACAAAAACAAGAAAAAAAAAACGTACCTAGACTCAGAATTCAAAAGCAACAAATGAAATTTGAATACTAAAACAACAAAAACTCACTCACTGGCACAATACTACAGCAAGAAACCGTTAAGCAAACACAGACACAGACAACACACAAACAAATAAACAAACACACACACACACATACATACACATATATAATATGTATTCAATGTAGTATTAAATAACTAATGTAATGTTGTATTCCGTATTGTATATATCTATGGTTGAAATCATAAACCATATGATTTGATTTGTTAAGAACTACGCCAACACTCAAAAGAAACAAAAACAAGAACAGTATCAAATGGAAGCTAAAGATCAGCGAAATGATCTAAAACAAACAAAAATACAAAATGTTTTGAAACCTACAGACAAACCTATAAATCCGCATTAGCAGCAACAAGAAGCAAAACTTTATGTGATATCTATTTGAAAAATAAGCGAAACCGTAAACCCAATTCAAAAGAATGAAAAAAGAAAAAGAAATATTTAAAATATAGACAAAACAAAATGAACGAAAAGAAAAACCAAAACATATAGGAAAATTTTGTAAACTTTCAGCAAATGGATCCAAAATAAGATAAACAATGACAAAAACAAAAACAAAAGCGAAACGAAATATAAACAAATTGCACCTTATCTATCATCTATCCTAAGTTTAGACCCTAATGAATGTACTTTACACTATGTATTTGCCACTCTGTCATTTTATTCTGTTAGCCGAGTACTTAGCATACCTAAAATGTCTAAAATGTTATAATGTTTTTAGTTAGCACTAAATACAGTTAAGTACATATATGTATATGTATAGTTAACGCCAATTTATTGATTGAAGCAATATCCGATACGATACGCACTATATACTCACTAATTTAAATACTACAAAAAAAAAATAGGCTTAAAGACGATTCATTCAAAATGTATCTATCTATCTATCTAACTAACTACATATACATACATACATATGTATTCTATCTAGAAGAACTTGACGGCAATATGAAGACGCCTTAGTATTATATATTTCGATGTATTCCTTTCTTTTGAATTTATCTATATAATTTCCATTCACATTTTTTTTATACGTTTCCTTTTATATACTTGCATATCTGTCCAGACAGATATCTATGTATATATATAAATATGTATACATATATATCTATATATATATATATATATATATGTATAATCTTCTCTATATGTATATATATATATAAATATATATGTATATATACGTACATATATATATACTTGTACACGACATAAAGTTGAATAAACAAAAAAATTGAACTCAATCTCAATTCTTCCAATATTTTTTCCCTTCAAGCCGTAGTCGATCTTCTCCTCCTCAATTGATCTATGGGTTACTTGTTCTCGGTGACAATGCCGGCGGGTCCGCAGATGTAGAGCTGCTTGTTGGCCCGCTCGCGTATTGGCTCGAAGCCCAGCTCATCGGTCGGAATGCCGTATTGCTTGAGCTTGCACTCGTATGTCTCGAGGAGATCATCGTGGGCCTTCCAGGCCTTGGCCAGCTCGTAGCGCAGATCGATGATGGTCTGATTCTTGGTGTCGACCACATCGCTGACGGTCTTCTCCACGTTCTCCAGCTTGCCGGCGTAATCGGGGGCGCAGGCGGCAATCGTTCGGCGCATGATGATGCCGCGCTTCTCGTCCTCGCGCAGCAGAGCCGCAATCTTGCGCTCGAGCAGCACGTTCTTCAGGCCCGTCTTCTGCTGTAGCTCGACAATGACCTCGTTGAAGCGCGCCTTCAGATTGGCCCGCTCGCTTACCAGGGCATCGTTGCGCAGCAGCAGCGTCTCGGACTCCCACATCAGATTCTTCACCTTCTTCTCCAGTATGGTGTTGCTCTTCTTGAGGCGGGCCAGCTGCAGCTTGTCGCGCTCATAGAACTCCAGCTTGCGCTGCAGCTCCTTCAGATGGGTCTTGGCGTGCTCCAGCGGCTCCTTGAGCCGGCGCGTCTCAGTGGTTGCCTCGGAGGCGATGCGATCGCTGCGATCGGCATTGCGGCGCAGCTGCTCGATTTGCTCCTTCATGCTGCCGATCAGGGCCAGGTTGTTCAGTGTGATGTCGTTGTAATAGTTCTTCATGTCGTTGAATGCCAGATCGTGATGGTCCTGCAGGTCCTTGATCTGCTGATTCTTGCGCTCCTCCACCTCGAACATCTGCGAGTTGAAGAACAGCTCGAGCTTATTGCGCTGCTCCCGCATCTTCTCGTCGTGCAGGCGATCGTTGTCCTTGCGCTCGCTCTCAAACTGCAGACGCTGCTCTCTGGATTTGGAATGGAATAGAGCATTTGGAATCTCGAATCGATCATTGCATAGGGATACTCACAGCAGCTGCTGGTTGTAGTGCGCCTCCAGCTGGCGATGCTGCATGTCGCTCATCTCGATGCGTTCGCGCACAATGCGGCGCAGCTGGCGCTTGTCTGTTTGCAGCTCCAGCTCTTGGAGCAGATGGTGCTCCTGGGCCACCTTCAGCTGGGTCATCGCCTCGGCGCGCACCTCGCCCAGCTTGCTATGGTTCTCGAACTGCAGATGCTTCATCTGCTGCATGATGTGCTTGGTATCGATGTCCGCCAGATCCTGCGTGGCCTCGATCTCCTTGTCCTTCTGCTGCAGCTCAAACTTGGCCTCCTCTGCGCAAGTGGATCACACATAGATATAGTGATAATGATATCGTTTCTCTCTCGCTCTCTGCTTACCCAGCTGCTGGCGCGTGATCTCCCAGAAGGTGCGTATCTTGTCACGCTCCAACTGGAAGTAGTTGCGCTCCTCGCGCTCCCGATCCATCTCGGCCTTGAGGCGCAGCGAGAACGCCTCCAGCTGATCGCGCGTCATGGCGGACGTGTCCACGCCATCGATGAGCACTGCAAAGAGCCGAACGAGAGCTTTAAACTAGCCAACGACTATTGTGAACAAATTTAATAAGAATGCAGCCCATTAATGTGTGCGTGTGTGTGTGTGTGTGTGTGTGTGTGTGTGTGTGTTTTAGGATTGCGCCTCATGCCCGCATGTGCAGAGCTGCTGCTGTAATTGGTTTGTGTAATTGGCATCGTTCACCGGCTGGTGCCGAGCCTTGCCTCCAGTTTCCTGCCGCATGTCCTCTGCCAGGTCCAGGCAGGACCAACGGCATCCTCCATAGAAACAATTATGTGCGTTAGAGGCCGTTGGTTTGCTCACTCGTGGAAATTAAGTGCGTCTTTTTTTTCCGCTCACTCACTCACTCTACCTCTCTCTATCTCTCTCTTGTGTGCATGGCGTCTGGGCTGCTGCAGTGGAGCATGTGGCATTGCGTTTGGGTTGCGCTTGCACAATTAAATTGTATTGAGCATGTGGCCAACATGGACGCCACTTGTCACACTCTGTTTTCCTGCTGACCAAGCCTCAGATTATCATTATTTGACAAATTGTTGTCCTGCCCAACTGACAGAGAGCCACCAAACCAGCAGCCCATTGTCCCATCGACCCGACGACCCACTGGCTCGCTGGCCGTGCCCAACTTTACCAGTCACATTAATTACTTACGCCGCTTCGACTTTGGTACTTAACTATCTTTATGCCATCTGCGAGGGCAATTGCACTGTGAGCATTTAACAATTTTTTTGTTTTGCCCCGTCCAGAGTAAAAACAACTATCGGACTGGATCTGCTTTGGCTTTAAGGATCAGATCTATGGCTAACGAAATTCTTCAATTCTTAGTAGCCATGGCATATCAATATAACAGTATAACAGTATAACAGTATAACAGTATAACAGTATAACAGTATAACAGTATAACAGTATAACAGTAAAACAGTTTAACAGTATAACAGTATATCAGTATAACAGGATAACAGTATAACAGTATAACAGTATAACAGTAAAACAGTAAAACAGTAAAACAGTAAAACAGTATAACAGTAAAACAGTATAACAGTATAACAGTATATCAGTATAACAGTATAACAGTATAACAGTATAATAGTATAACAGTATAACAGATCAGCTCAGTTAAGACTTAAGATCAATGTAATTATCAACTCACCTGGCAACTTTTTGCCCTTTTTGCCTTTCTTACTCTTTGGTGGCTGTGGAAGGAAAGTGAAAATTCACATTAATTCTGGGCAATACAGAAATTGTAATTCAAAACTAAAAACATACCCGATGCGAAATGAAATGAAAATATCAAATGAAAGTAAAAATCCAAATCAAAATTCAGGTGCGAGAATCGTATCAAGGCAAGTGCAATTTTTTGGGGACATGTAAAGGCGGCAATTAGTCAAAGGATTTTCAATGGGAATGCATGAATATATGTCTGAATATACATATGTATGTATGTATGTATTTATGTATGTAAATAAAGCTTTGCTTAATGTATAATTCGATTGCTTTAGCTGCAATGGAGTAACGAGCTGTGTTTTTTTTTCTCTCTCTCTCCCAGCTTCTTCTTTTGCTGTGCGGCGCAATGCATCCTCGCAACAGCAGGAGCAGTGAATGTGTTGCATGATGGCAGAGGTGGCACGAGTCTGAGTCGGCGGTGGCAGCGTCGCCGTTTTAAATAATGTGATGGCGCGGCTTTCAAAACAATTTCACAACAGCTGTTGGCTTATTGCATATTTTATGACTGCAAATTATTCAAAAATTTTCGAAGCCGCGCCCGGCCCAGCCGCCACGGGCGTTGGTTGCCTCGCTTCACGTTGTTGGTAAAAGGCGTAAAATTTTCATAAATAATAATAGTATACATATACATGAATGTATATACATATATGTATATGCAGTAGAGTGTGTGTGCCTGAATATACAAATTGTCGAAAATGGACAACAGCGGCAGCAACTGCGACGCGGCTTTGTTGCATGCTGCACAATTCTTTTGCCATTTAACAGCTGTAGGCAGGAGGCGCTGCAACTGAGACATAAGCATATATTTACTATATATACATATATAATATATACATATATACATGTATATAGTTGTGTGTGTGTGTGTGTGTGCAGCATGTTGTTGCAGCACAACAGCCTGGCTTGGCATGAAAAATTGAATGTGCCAATGCCTGAGGCTGAGGCTCTCCCTCCTGCCACGCCCATAAAGCGGGGCCAAAAGGGCGCAGGCATTGCGCTGCTATCAGCGCTGCATCAAACAACGGACAACGGGACAATGTTTAAAGATGCTGCAGTTAAGTACTGGCACAGCTGCTGCTCCGACTCCTGCTGCTGCTCCGACTCCTGCTCCGACTCCTGCTGCTGCATTCCAGTTGCTCAACATCGTTTATTATACGCCAAAGAGATCTTAGCTTACCATTTTGTAGAGTTCCTAGAGATTTGCCCTTGTCCAGCGAGAATGTGCTGCAAGCTCTTTGAATTTTGATTATAATTTGTGCCGGGCCGAGCAGTTAATTTTGTTATTGTTTGATTGTTGTTGTTGCTGCTGTTGTTGTTGTTGTCGTCGTCGCTGGTTGCCCAGAGCCACCAGCTGGGCTTGTCGGCGCGTAAACAAATGCCAAGCAACCGCTTGGCCAGCCAATAAATTTCACAAATATATATATATGTATATACATATATTTATGCATATAAATATATATTTATATATATTTTCAATCTGTGTCTAAGTGTGAATTTGTGATATTCGGAAAAACGACTGAGCAAATATGGTATGCCATATATGTATAGCCTTAAGTACTTATGTATATACAAATATTTCAATGCTAAGTTTTCATTTTCAGTTTTCTATTTCTTTTTCTTTATTGAGTTCAAAGTTCGAGTCGGTAGAAAACAAAGTTGTTCGGATAGTTGATAGTGGTCACAGCCTTAAAGTAATATTCCAATTAGCAGACAGATCTAGGGGAGAGACATGACTGCGAGATACCCTGCATGAAGAGCTGAATATTTATAACCAAGATCTATTTGATTTCAAATTTATAATATTGATATAACAATAAAGATATATGATTATAATAAAATTTTTATTGTAAAAAGAGTAGATTGATTTTTTTTTTTTTTTTAGAGAAAGAGAGAGAGAGGGAGAGAGATAAATAGATAGATAGAGAAAGATAGTGAGATAGGCAGGTGGGCGAAAGAAAGTGATAGATAGACAGATAAGTAGAGAGGGATACAGAAATAGAGAGACAGAGGGAGAGAAAGGGAGAAATACATAGATAGCTGTATAGATAGAGAGGGATAGCGAGATAGAAACGATGGGGAAAGAGAGTGATAGATAGATAAATAGATAGATGAATAGAGAGGGATGGCGAAATAGAGAGACAGAGACGACAGAGAGAGAACGCGAGTGAGAGTGAGAGAGAGAAAGCAAAAAGAGAATGAAGGGGAGAGGAACCCAGCGCGATGACTAAACAGACACAGAGAGACAGAGCGTGAGAGGGCAGGTGTGTGAGAGAGAGAAAGGGGGAGAGAATGAGAAAGAAAGAAGTAAATGGATAGAGAGAAGAAGAGAGAAGTTGAGAGAGAAAAAGAAGTAATACAAAATAGAATGAATGGGAGATATAGCGAATAGACAGAGAAATAAAGAGAGGAAAAGAAAGATATTGGGGCAGATAAAAAGAATAAATAGAAGCATAGAGACGAGAGACAGATAGAAGAAAATACCATGAAAATAATACTAATTTATGCTAGAATAATAATTTAAAATAATATTATTATTAATTCACTTATATGTTCTGTTTTGGATTTGATTACCTAGATATATATGTATGTATTTATGTATCTATTATAATTTCTAATCAAAAATATTCGCTGAAAAGAAGTTATACTTTTCTTGTGGCCGCTCCCAGAACTCATGCATATACCCCTGGGGGCACCGATTGCGTTTAGAGGGTATGGGCAAATAAGAAGCGAACGACAATGAAATTGAAATACAAGCTGATGAAGTTAACGGCTGGCCGATAAAATTCCCAGCAACCGGGTCGAGTCGCATAAATATCTCGCCATAAGTAAGCCCGGCAATGCAGTCGAGCCTTGCGTTGCACACTCACTTGCCTCCGTCGTGCTGTACGGCTGTACGGCTGTCCAGCTGTCCGGCTAGACCCTGAACCCTAACCTCATGAACCCAATGGCCTCTGCTCTGTGGCACTTAAGTAAATAGCTTGGCAGTTTGGAGCACTTTAAAACTGAGAGAGAGAGGGAGAGAGGGAGAGAGAGGGAGGGAGAGAGTTGCAGCTCCGACTCCTGCTGCATTCATTGTGGCTCTTGTTGTTGTTGTTGCTTGGCAGATTTTAGACTTTGGCAATTAGGTTATAATCAGGCTAAGACGCATAATTATTTTGCGTGTCTTTCTTTTTTCAGCTAGAACTCTTTCTTTATTATTTCCCTGAATGCTAGCTAGTCAGAGTGCAGAGTGTTTTAATTAATTGAATCAGCTCAGTGGGCAAGTTTCCAGCTAATCAAAGTGAGCTTTGATTAGATCACCTGGGGGCGCCTACCTACATTTGCCTATGCCGGAACGAAGTCTTTAAGTGTAGACGAAACTTTTGGCGCGAATATTTCACGCCTTAATTTGTGAGCAGGAGCAGCAGCAGCAGGAGTAGGAGCAGGAGGAGGAGCAGGAGAAGGAGCAGCAGCAAGTCGTCGAGTTGTTGTTTGAAAATTATGCGCCGCGTTTGCTTGGCGGTTGTGTAAACAGAAGCCCCAAATAAAAAGGATATGGCCAGCCGGCTGTTGGGGCTTGCCGGTTAAATGCTTTAATTGAAATTAATAACCGCAGCCGAGCATTGAGCAGTTGAGCAGCAGTCGTTGCCTTTTCCAGCTAACTTGGCTAGCAGGCCAGCCCAGCAGCCACGCAGCCAACTCGACTGCCTGAGAATTTTCAATTGTTTTCATTAAAAGTCAATTTTGGGGGTGGCGCAAAGCGACGGGCGACGAAGGGGCTCGCTTCAACCCTTCGCAGCGCGCAGCGGCTAAAATGCCTTGCGGGTGCCTAGGGAAGGGGGGGGAGGCGGGGTGCCGCATAATTTTGTATTGGCAGATGCTGTTGGCCATGGACCATTGCACGGCTAACGGTAACGTTAACGGTAACGGTAACGGCTGCCAAGGGTCAGGCAGGCGGCTGCTACGCCTGGGCGCTGATTGAAAGTGAAAGTACACACACACACACACACACACACACACAGAGAGATACTCGTAAGACATATTTCAAATGCTATTATGAAATTTGCACAGCTTTCAGCTCTACGTTGGGTCTTTAGCTTTAAGGCTGCCAAATTCGAGTTGAGTTAAACTATAAATATTTGTTCAGCTCTGATTTAAGATCAATTTATATCTCAATTAACAGTATTTTAAATGATAAAAAATATACACCTACTTAAAAATAAAGTTGTCTTGAAAAAAAAAAACGTTTTTATTTATGTGAAAATTAAAATTGGTCCAATAGGAAATTTTTTTTTATTAGATTTCAACCTGCTTTTCTAACTTTATTATAATAAAATTTAAATAAAAAATTAAAATTATTTATAATTTAAACTAAATTTTGTACAAAAAAAAACTGTTAAATAAAAAATTAAAATTATTTATAATTTAAACTAAATTTTGTCAAAAAAAAAAAAAAAAAAAAAAAACTGTTTACATATTTGGTTTAATTTAATATATTAATATTATAAAAAAATTTAAATAAAAAATTAAAATTATTTATAATATAAACTTAATTTTGTACAAAAAAAAAAAAAAAAAAAAAAAAAAAAAAAACTGTTTTCCATCATTAGTTTAATTTAATATATTAATGCAAATATGTATACATTATTAATATTTTAATATAAATGTGTATAAATTTGTAGACATAATTAACTGTAAAGTGTTATTTATTGCTATATATTTAAACAAAAAATAAATAAATAAAAAACTATTTTATTATTAATTTTCTCACTAAATTTTTAATAAACAAAAATTCTAAATTTGCATTAATTTTTAAATTATAAAAATTTATAAAAATATGTCATATAAATTTATAATAAAAAAATTTTAAATTATTGGAAAACTTTTTTATGTATTTTAAAAAGGTTTCTTCTTAATATATTTTTATAAATTTAGAATTTTTTTAAGACAAATTCGAGAAAAAAAAAACAATATAGAATATTTATATATTTTAATTTTACTATAAATATATGTATATTCACTATATATTAAAATAGAATATAATAAAATGAAACTATATAAGTTTTCCATATTCAATAGTTATAACTGTAAAGTTGATGCTGATTAGCTCAGCTAGTTTATAGTTAACTTAACTAAAGCAAATCTATATACATATGTACATATGTATGTAAATTATTTTAGAGCTTGCTGTTTTAGATAGGCTTTAGTTTAGCTTTAGCTTTGGGTTAGGTTTGATCTCATTACAGGGACAGTGATTCCCTCTCTCTCTCACTCTCTCTCACTCTCTCTAGTGTCTGTGTGTGGAGAGGATGACAGAGATAAGGAGACAGAGACCAAATGCGGTTGCAGAAGTTATTTGCTGTGTTATTTTCAGAACAGCTTCCGCCTTGTTCAGCAGCGGACATCCTGTTGTGCTTGAGAGTTAAATTTGCGCAGCTGCTTAGACTAACGGACCAACAGCGCTTGTCTTTTGCATTCCAGCCACCAAGCACAGCTACCAGCCACAGCCACCAGCCAAAGCCACAGCCACGAGTACGACCACCAGTCAGACCCTTCTAACCGAGCAGCACCAAAAAAAAAAAAGAAAAAAATAAAAATAAAATACATACAAAAAAAATAAATAAATAAATAAAAGTTAAAAAAAATATATAAAATAAAAAAAAAATAAATAAAATAAATTATAATAATAAATAAAAAATTTTGCGATTTTAGCCTTTACTAAATTTATATTTAATAATTTACCAAAAATTATAATTAATAAATAAATGTAAGAGCTGAACTTGAATTTCATATAACTGATGCACAATAATATAATACAATATATAATAAATATAATAATAATAATAATAATAATAATAATAATAATAATAATAATAATAATAATAATAATAATAATAATAATAATATATAATATATAATAAATGTTTATCTATTTATTTATATCCAGTATATACTCTATAGAGTGAAAGCCTATTTGCCTGAAAAACTTCCCAGTTTCAATCTTAGAATCAGCCAATCAGAAATGCTAAGTTCCAATAAGAATCAAATGCAAATCAGAAATGAATATATATAAATAATCGATTATTTAAATGAGCGATAATTATATATGAATATTTACCCAATCCAATTAAATTCTGTATAAGAAATATTCTCTTCTTCCAGTAACAGTTTAAAATATTTCTTATATATATTAAAGAAAAAAATCTCATTTTATAATCATCTGCTTAACTAGATCTAGTTTACTATCTACACTCTACTTACTATTTCAATACAACTATTTCATTTCAAAATTTCCATCATTTGTCATCAGAAAAGTAGAGCAAAAGGAAGCCAATATACTCGATTCACAGTGGGAAGAAGAAAACGAAACAATATCCTTTGTAATAAATATATTTGTCCTTTATTTGTGGAATTTTATATGGGTTTTCTTTTAATGTCATATTCGTTTTCTTGTGGTAGTATTATTCATATATATATATATATATACTATATGTCTGTCTGACTGTATATATGCTCGTATATAACTATGTAATTATGTATATATATATATTATATATAAATATGTATTTAAGTTTTATATTTGATTTAATACAATTATTTTCGATTTATGCTAACGGTAATTAATTATAATCGTATGTATGTATATGTAACATGTATGTTTTGAGCATGTATGTAACAATATATATATATGTATATGTATGTATGTATGTATGTATGTATGTATGTATGTATATATGTATATGATTACGAACTTCTTTAAATACTAAGTAAATCGTATGCAAATGTAAATATATATACATATGTATGTATGTGTAGTGGGCCAATTGCAAGTGGAGGGGATGTGGATGTTATCGATTATTAACTAGAGTGCCATCGATAATTCAATTCAAGCGTAGAATATATAGAGGGACAGATTAATTAAATTTAAATGGAACTTGAAAGTCGTTCACATACCTACATATGCATATACATATAAATGTCTATTAAATATACACACATACATATATATATACATACATACATACATACATACATACATGCGCATAAGTGTATGTACATTCATATTATTGCAGTTTTTTTTATTTTAATTTTTTTATTTATTGTTTTGCTTTGTTTTCCATTATTTTCTTTTTTTTTTGTGTTGAACGCTTAAGCTGATTGCCTATAATTATATACAAATTAAATTTTGATTAAGCTGAACGATCAGAAACCACGCCCCCAACACCTCGCCCCGCCCCCCAGCGAGCCAACAGTTCAGTTGAGCCTCAAGCTATTCTTCTTCTTTTTCTTTACTTCTCGTTTTATAGTACTTACAGCACTTGAATTTCATTTCATATTTTTTTTATATTATTTATTTATTTAAATTTATTTATAAAAGCGGGCCAATACGCTTGCTTCAATAGTAACAATTCGAAAATATTTTACGCATATTTAAAAACAATTTCAACAAAATATTTTATATTTTAAATCATTTTTTTTTACAATTGCTTAATAAAAAAACAATTTTAAGTATTAATAATCTAATATAAAATGAGTAACTTGATAAAGTTTTTATTTCGTATTTACTTTATTAGTGCTTTTACTTGTTTATTTATTTATGTTTATTTTTTATTATTATTATTTTTATTAATAAATAAGGTATTAAATATTTCAATGTAATTTTTAATTTACATTTAACTCAAATGTATTAATATATACAGTAGGCGACAAATAAATATTTTTTTTATTTTTATTTATTTATTTTTTTATTTTATTTTTATTTATTTATTATTATTGTTATTATTATTATTATTATTATTATTATTATTTTTTTTTTTGTATTTGTAGCACAATAAAATTTGAATTTTAGCTCAAATTATTAAAAAAAAATAAATAAATAAAAAAAGTTTTTATATATATTTTTTATTTGCAATCCAAATTATTAACAAAAAAAATAAATTAAAAAAATGTTTTTATATTTATTTTTTATTTGCAATCTAAATAAAAAAATAAATAAATAAAATAATATCAACATATATTTGTCGCTCTGCACATATTTATATATTTATAATATTTTATTTTTTATGCTTTTATTATTATTTTTACAATAAAATTTGAATTTTAGCTTAAATTATTAACAACAAAATAAATTTTAAAAAAATGATATATATATATTTTTATTTGCAATCTAAATAAAAAAATAAATAAATAAAATAATAACAACATATATTTGTCGCTCTGATAATATTTTATTTTTCATGCTTTTATTATTTTTTTTCATTGATGGAATAACATGAATTTTTAAAAATATTTTTAAAGCTGTTGAAACATATTTAAATTATTCATAAAACAAGCTCTGCTTATGCAAGTGTATTTGCTATTCGGCTAGCCGAATATTGAAGTAATTTTGTTTAGTATTTTTTGTGTGATTTTATTTTTTATTTATTTATTTATTCATTTTTTTCGTCTGCTAATAATGGCACATAATATTATTGTTTGGTAACTCCTTAAAGTCATACACAGTTATAGTTAGGTACTATAATTATGGGCATATATATATATATATATATTATATATTTATTTTCAACTATGACTAAACTCAAAAAAAAAAAAAAAAAAAAATTGTGAAGCATTTGAACGATTTAGCGCGCAAACCGTTAACATTTGAACAACCTTGTTAAATATTCTGTTAAATTTGTAAGTTCTAAATTAAGTTTTATACAAATTTCAACATTGAATCAATATATGTATGTATACATGTGTGTGTGTATTTAGTATATTGTATGTCTTGATTTTTGGCCAGTTTTCATGTTTGTCGAGTGTTTATTGTTGCAGCCCCCAAAAACAATGAAGTTCTTAATTAAAATTCACTAAGATGTAAAGAACTAAATAAATATACATATGTATACGTATATGATTTTAGCTGTGCGTGCGTGTGCGTGCGTGTGTTTGTGTGTGGCAAGTGGCAAATGGCAAAGAAATATGTGTGGACGCTTTTCAATGCAATCAGAGCGAGAAAATGCAAAATATTTCATCTAAATTCGAATACAAATGAAATTAAAATTCAATTAAAATCAATTGAGGCATTGAGGCAGCAGCAGCCGACGGTCCAGCATTGGTGGCATGTGGCACGTTGCACATACAACAATATACCTGTCGTTTTATGTCTGCCTTATGTGTCAAGTGTCAATACGCAATTAAATGTGTCTGCCTGGCTCTCCATACAGGTGCAACAACAAACAGCAAGAGCAAGCAGAGCTTGCCACAAGCCTATGCTGCTTGCAACCAGAAGGCGGCCGTAATTGAATTTCAGTTTTCGGCTTTGTTTGAGCATTTTGTAATCTCATATGTCTTTATTTAATTTTTATATTCCATCCAGTTACAACAGCAACAGAAGCTGACGTTAAGATTACAGCTGCAAGTGGCACAAAACTTTTAAGTGCGAGTGTTTGTGTGTGTGTGGATATTTTTTATTATTAAATCAAAAAACTTGAGTGAAATTTTGCATGAAATTGTATATGTCTCACAGACACACACACACTTTCGCTCTCTCTCGCTCTCTCTTTCTCTCTTACAATTTCACTTGATTGCCATTTGTTTTTTAGCGAACTGTGCGGCAAATGTTATGCGGCTAACTGGCTTCACATAACCAGCGGACAAACACAGCCACAACACACTCACACATACGTTCTCTCTCCTCTCTCTCTCTCCCACACACACACACACACAACTTAAACACAACTCGTAGCTGTGTGTCAGCAAGCGACGCATTCAATTAAACTTCCGCCAAACATGAAGCTTGGCGCTTGTTGCCAACAACACAAAGTACCCCAGTACCGCCCCCAACCGCCTCGCCCATGGCCTATGCGGCTGTCATTCACTCGGCTGCTGCGCTGCTGCCTTAAGGTTATAAAATAAACATGTTACCATACACAAAATTTAAATAGATACAAGTTTGTGAGCGCATAAAACAATAAACCGCAGTAATTTAGCAAAAAAAAAAAAGAAAACGAAAAAAAAAAACAGAAAAGAAAACATATATAGATATGCATACATACATACAAATGTATAAAACGACAGCATATTGAAGACAAAGCGGCTCGCCCTCTGGCGGGGGAAATTTGAAATTAAAATACAATTTAAAAGTACCAAATAGAGCAATTAAGCGGTCTTTTCTTACAACACACACACACACAGCGAAAGAGAGCATAGAGAGTGGTGAGTGAGTAAGAGAGGAGAGAGAGGAAGCACATGACAGCATGTGCTCAGCACATGCAAACTTCATTACAAACCGGAACAACTTAAGCAACAGCCTAGGCACAATCATCAAGTACAAGTACAAGTGCAAAGCACACACACACATACACGCACATGTGTGGCATACATTTGTGCCCGACACACAGAAGAAAGATAACAAAAGACGCGCGCGTTTTACAAGCAGCAAAGTGGCAGCAGACAGCAAGACAACAGACAGACAACAAACAGCAGCAGCAGCCACAACAAAAAGTGTTGCATACTTGGGGCAGGCGTGGCAGTTGTCGCACGTTCTATGTAGTAGTTGTTGATGGACGACGCATTGCTATTGCCTCAGCGGCTTGTAATTTGAAACACTTGTGTCAATGTAGTAAACCCCACACCCCTGACCATGTACTCAATGCCCCCCTCTATCCTTCTCTCGCCCATCGAGCCTGCAACAGATTCCACAAAATTGTCGCATGTTTTGCTGTTGTTGCTGCGGTTGTCAGCGTCTTATTATCATCATCAGCGGCAGCTTTCGGCGGTTTTGTATATGAGCACACGAACACACGCTCGCTCACACACAATTGAGTGTACGAGTGTGTGAGTAGATGAGTTGCTGTTGTTGTTGTTGCTTACTGACATACATAACACACACAGCTGTGGCACAGTGAGCGGGGCTTGGGTTAGTTGCAAGTTGTGTGTTGTCATCGAGCGTCTTCTCGACGAAACAGTAAAATTCACTTTGCCAAAAAGTTTTTATTTCATTAAAAAGTGTCTGCATGGGTGTGTGTGTGTGCTTGTGCGTGCGTGCGTGTGTGTATCTCGTTTACTTGGCAGGCAAGCAATTCATCAAACCAAATTTAGTCACCACACACACACACATAAACACACACACAAGCACAGGCACACATACCAGCACGCACACAAAACTAACGGACTGACAGCTCAATGAAAGCAAGCAGCAGTCGCCAATGCTTATGTTGCCTTTGGCTTTATCATGCTGCAAGTTGTAGCCGCAACAAAAACTGCCAAAAAGATGTTGCCCCAGACAGAGCCGGCAGTTCGCTAACAACTGCATTTTGGTAAAGTTTTTAACCTTTTGCATATGCAAAAGCAGCGCCGGCAGCGGCGCAGCAAGCGGGTAAGCGGGTAAGCACAGTGGGCGTGAGAGCGAGCTAGTGAGCGAAACGGGCCAAACGGGCGAATAGTAAATGGCTCAAGTTGTTCAAGCGTGCGTTTGGCTTGTGCTTGTGCTTCTGCTTATTCTTGTTCTTATTCTTGTTCTTGTTTTTGCTCTTGCGCTCGACGTCTGCTGCAATGCTTACAGGCATAATGAAAGATTCTGCTTCTTCTTGCTCTGTTTCTTTCCCACCCACACACACACACGCACGCACACTAGTTGCTTGGGCTGTCCGCTTCGCTGAAAAATGAGCTGCAGCCAGCAGATTCGAAACGGGTGCGTAACAGCTTAGCGCTCGCATAAGTGTGAGCAAGATAGACTGGTGCAAAACTGTACTCAACTAAATGTATGCGAGTGTGTGTGTGCGTGTATCTGCGCTGCAGAAATATGACATTTAATTTGCATAAATTATGCGCGACTACCCAAAGCCTAGCCCCAACGCCCCAATACCCGTCTCCAAATAGAATTCGTTTGGGGATTGGTATGTATGTATATGAAACAGAGAGACAAAGATTAAGAACATTCATCATTAACCTTTAAGTTCTCGATGCGCTGTCAATCAAAGAGGAAGAGAAATGAAAGCGAAACAAATCAAAAGTTTGACATTTTTGTATTAATTGACATTTTTTTGTTGGTCTTTTTTTTTTTTTTTTTGTCAACTATGTCCTTGAGCTTAAATATAAATCGAAGTAGGAAATTAACTTTGTGCCTCTTTTTTTTTTGTTCTTATTTTTTTATTTCTTTTTTGAATGCAATGAAAAAGGTTAAACTTAATGGATTTTTTAATGACTTGAGTTTATCTCGAGTTCGGATCAAAGGAAAAGGTCAGGCCACATAAATCAGAGCTGCGAATTGAGAAATTTATGTAGAAATCATTAAATTACTTCTTTTCAATAACACTTTATATGATTTGCAGATATATCCCCACATATATTATAGCGTTAAAGAAAATCATATTTATAAATTAGCTTAAACTTTCCATATCGTTCGATCTTCAATGCAATTGTCTATTTATTTCAGCTTAGTCGCTCTTGGTATCTTAAGTCTTAAATGATTATACATTATAAACACTCTAAACTAATATTAACAAGACCTTGAGTACAGTTTGTAACTATTTAACTGCCGTTAGTTTTATATAATAGGCCTTTTGCTGTTCACACAAAACATGAATATATTTATATTAAGTTTAAATATAATTCTTTTGCGAATCACTTACCCTTAGATTATAATATTATTATAATATATGTATATATATATATATTTATTTATTTATTTATATATATATATGCAAGTATACAGATAGCGCACTTTATTGAGTTTATATGTCTTTATAAACATTTTGTTTTTTCTGTTTTTCATTTCATGTATATATAAATAAATTTGTAATTTTGCAAAGTGTAACAGAACTTTAGTGTTTATTCATTACTCAAACATTTTTTTAGCTTTAACCAATTTAACTGTAAACTATATTTTTGTTTATGTAAATTACAATTGGCCTACCTTAGCGTTGCTCTGTGAGATCAATGTAGACAGTCCC
The DNA here is from genome assembly GCA_035045965.1 of Drosophila aldrichi. Classification (NCBI taxonomy): domain Eukaryota; kingdom Metazoa; phylum Arthropoda; class Insecta; order Diptera; family Drosophilidae; genus Drosophila; species Drosophila aldrichi. The sequence goes on along the minus strand of JAWNOM010000484.1, from coordinate 14,167,449 downwards.
AAGAACACCAGCTGAAAATCGCGTATACGCCGAATGTCAAATTGAATGCTAAATATAGAAAAGACTTCAGTGTTGTAAAATAGCGATAGAAGTTGAAAATTTGACTCAATTATACAGAAAAGAAGACAGAGTAAAGAAAAAAATCATTTTATATTTCAATTTAACCACAAAAAGCGGTCAGCACTTTCAAAATATTTTAACAATTGATTGTCAATTAAAAATTGATTAAAAATTAAATGTAAAAAAATAATTTGTATAACTTATATAAAAAAAAAAAACATTATTTGTAAACTTACATAAAATTAACAACATTTTAAATAAATGATAATTAATAAAATAATAAAAATAAAAATATAAAAATAAAATAAAAATATACATTTAAAAAATATATACATTTTACAAACCTTTTTTTTTGTAATTATTAATAAATAAAATATTACATTTAAATTAAAAAAGAAAAGTTTAAAAAATATAGTTAATAAAAAAAATAAAATAATGAAAATAATAATATGAAAATAAAATAAAAATATACATTTAAAAAATATATACATTTTACTAACCTTTTTTTTTGTAATTATTAATAAATAAAATATTACATTTAAATTAAAAAAGAAAAGTTTTAAAAATTAATAAATTATGTATAAGTAAAGATTAGTAATTAGTTAGTAAATTATTTATAATTAATTAATCACTAATAAAAATTATATAAAAATAAAATTAAAAAAAAAATAATAATAAAAAAACATTTATAATCAATATTATGTATAAAAAATATTTAAATAAAACATGAAATAAAAATATAAAATTTTTAATTTTATTAAAAATGAGTAATAAGAAAAAAAAAAATTGTACAAACAATTATAAGGTAAAGCACTTTAAGCACTTTAAAAAATGGAAAAACTTGTAGTGTTGGCTTATAGCTTGTTGCATTGTGCAACACTTGATGCATTTTTAGTATAGTTTTGATTATAATTATTGAATCTTTGATTGGGCTGCCATAATCAGCTAGTGTCATTGGGCCATAGCGATGCCAACTGAAAAAGGCCCATCAACATATACATATACATATACATATATATCTGTGTGTGTGTGTGTGTGTTGGTGTGTGTGTGTGTGTGTGTGTGTGTGGATATGCACTTACTCTAAGCAAGCATCTTGTTCTTATACAAGAAACGTAGTTTAATGCTTTGTATGTTTAATTTCTTCACAAAAAAAAAAAACAAACTCCTACTCTGTCTGAGTGTGTGTGTGTGTGTGTGTGTGTGTGTGTGTGTGTGTGTGTGTGTGTGTGTGTGTGTGTGTGTGTGTGTCTTCCTCTAGTGCACTGCTGCCACCATGTATTATAACAGTCTGAGCGCCGCAACTAAGCCGGACAAACCCATTAAGAGCGGCTGTCGACAGTGGAACAGCCACAGCCATTGACGATATGGCGAGTGGAGCCGATGGCTGGTTGGGCTGAAGGCGCAATGTGGTGCGCCAGCGGCACTGCGCTCGTTGTTGTCCATGGGGCCGCGCACTTCCGTGTTGCCTGTGGCGCCGCCAACGCCCCCGGCGACACCGCTGCCACCGTAATAGGTCGGCTTACGTGTGTTGCCAGCGCCGTTCAGTTGGCCACTGCCGAATGCCAGTTCAATGGAGCTGGCACCACCGCCACCGCCACCACCAACAACACCGCCCGTTGCTGTCTGCTGTGGGTGATGGTGGTGCTGATGCTGATGCTGATGGCCGCCACCGCTGCCGCCGGGCTTATGTGTCGGTGGCTTATTGCCGCTGGTGTAGTAATGGTGCGGCGATAACGGCGGCGACCCGGCGAATTCGCCATCCTCGAAATCCTCGGCCGAGCCGTAGAGCTCGTCGTCCTCCGGCTGGTAGGTGACTTTGACTTGTTGTTTCAGTTTTAAAATGTCATTGGCATCCGTGTCGGCGGCATTGCTGGCAGCGCTGCCAGCGCCTCCGTTTCCTTTGCTATTTGAAGGATTTTTACGATTCGGTCCCGGGATTTCTGTCGTGGGCGAGAAGGCGGAAATGGTAACGGTAACGGTAACGGTAACGGCTACAGTAACGGTAACTCTACTATGAGTAGTAATTGAAACAAAGGTGCAAATACCTTTAGCTACAACCCCGCCACCCCCCGCCGTATGTGTGTGAATGTTTGTCGCGTTTATTATCCATAAAATATGAACCCTAGCACACCCCACCTCCCCAACCCACTTACCGTATAGCCGGATGCTGCTGTCAACTTCGCCCAGTGAGTTTTTCGCAATGCAGCGGTACGAGCCGACATCGTCCTTCTGAAATTTTCGCACAATCATTGACATTTTCGTTTCGTACATGGACTGCGAATACTCCTGCACATGGTATTTGCTCGACGAGACAATCATTTCACCTGTTGATTAACAAAGGTATTCGATAAAGTTATCAACTCTGAACTCGCACACACGAAAGCCCCATAAAAGTTGTTCCCGACAATGGGTATAAAGCAAAACAGCGAGAGGACTATTAAGTGGGGCATCTATATAGGATTTGATTCTTTTGTGAGATATCATTCAGGTGAAGAGGGAGAGGGAGTACTTTACCCCAAGTTAATCTCTATCTCTATCTCTTTCTATCTCTCTCTTTCACTTCCTCCGCCGTTTCCTTCACTCTCTTATTCGCTCTTCAGATCCCTCTCTATCCTGCTCTTTACTGACTTCTCTCACTGAATGCTATTTTCCCTTTCGCTCTCTCTCTGCTTCCCTTCGTTTTGCGGTCTTTCTTTATTTCTCTCTCTTCCCTCTCACCCGTCTTTTTTTTCTTCCCTTCTACCTCTATCTGTCTCTGTCTATCTTTATCTCTCTATCTCTTCCCTTTATCTATTTATCTTTAGTTCCTATTCTAACTCTCTCTCTCTCTCTTTCTCATTTTCGCACTCAAGTTTCCTTCATCTTTATCCTGTTTCCCCTTTTTCTCTGCTCCTCTCGATTTCTTACTCACTCACACTCTTTCCCTTTCTATCTTTCTCTATATTTCTCTCTCTCTCACTCTCTCATCTCTCTCAGTCCCAGTCTGGCTTTATTTTCTATCAACATTCATTCGAATTCGCTTCTCTTTTGCTTCTCGATGCTCAGCCTCAACTTCTACCACTGCAACCATCGCCCTTCTTGGCGATTCTCATTGCTCAGAGAGAGGTAAGCAAGAATTTCGTAACACATTTGGCATTTGATGCTGACGCAAAGGAACTGTAATTTAATTGAATTAATTACACAAAAATCGATATTGCATTAGGTGCACATACATATGAAATATTCACATACATATATTCATATGTGAATATGTATTCGAAATGAAAAGGTAAATTTGTTGAGTTTGCGGTCGCGAATGCAGTTGTGCGACGCTTCACTGACTGCCAGAGTCAATTATAAATGAATTCATTGCTGATATTAAAGCTCATCCTAACAAAAATCAATGGATCGCATATGATTTATGCCTCTCCAGGCAGGAGCAGGCAGCCAGCAGGAGTCGGGCGTGCTGCCAATGTGCATAATGCGGACGATAAGCCTCTGGCATACGCTGACGTTGGGCCAAGACGACCGCAGCATTAACACCAAGACACACACACACACACACGCACACACACACACACACACACACACACACACACACAGAGACAGAGACAGAGACACAAACGCAGTTAGATAGACGCATCATTGACTACAATGCGAAACCACATACGCATCAGCCTGTCACACACACACATGACTAGGTGTGTGCGTGTGTGTGTGTGTGTGTGTGTGAGTAGAGCGAATATACGATGTTGCCTTAGCATTGATGGCGCCTGTCGCTATTTATGTGCTTGCATTACATTTGATGCTTAATGATTGAGAAAACAACTGTTAAAGGCACTTGTACACACACGCACACGCACACACACGCACACACACACACACACATACATATGCTGTGCGTAATGTGATTGTTAAATCAGTCAGGCTTTGATTTGACAGCGCACAGGCCAAGCTCTAACTAAAATATAGACAATAATCCTGGCTATGATATGAGATCTATGTATATTATATGAAAATACATACATACATACATATATATTCCAGCTGCATTGAAGTTGTATGCACTGCTTGATACTCTGCTCGCACTTGAAATGTATAAAGTTCGACTCGAAGTTCAATAGATGCTGCGGTCTGGCTCTAGAAGTCATTATAACAAGCTGTTGTGGCTGCTCCTGCTCCTCCTCCTGCTGTTGACCATGTCAAGATAACGCCCAACTCTAATTACGTTGAGTGAGCTGCGCCTTCGAGTAAGTGATTTTAAATTTGATTTTTTGGCTTGATTAGTTGATGGCTTAAAGTTCAACTGGGCTCACTGGACGTGACGATCTGACAGTCAACTAATGACAATGCACACAGGCAAGAGCACACACACACACGCACACACACACGCACACAGAGGCATAGTATAAAAGGATGTGTGCATATGCCACCGAATGTCTATAAAATGTAAAAGTTGACCAAAAAGTGCCCAATGGCAAAGAGAGAGACAGATAGAGAGAGAGAGGTAGTGACTACACACAGACACACACATGTCTCCACACACATACATATATACTCACCGGTATCCTTAATCCAGTAGTTAATTGATTTGGGCGAGGCCTCAACGTGACACTCGATTTGAACATCAGTGCCAAGCGGTGCTCCGACTAATTGATTCGGCACTTGTATGACTGGATGAACTGCAATAGGTGAAAACAGAAAGAGAGAGAGAATGAGTGAGAGAGATAGAGAGTATAGTCGTTATGCGCTCGTTTGTTATAGCTGCACAGTGCAGCACATTATAAAACCATTTTTTAAACGCATCCATTTGCCTGTCTTCACACACACATACATATATGTATATACCCACTCATGCACCTGATATGTGTGCAGCCACATAACGGCGCATTATGTAACTGTCTATAGAATACAGACTTCCCATTGAATTACTGTGTATTATCTATTGTAATCTATTCAAATTCCATTTGAACGAGCGACTTGCACTTTAAACTACCGTTTTCTAGAGTAATATAATAGGTTTAGCTATAGCTCAAGTGTGGTTGCATAGATTACCTTTAATATACTCTACTATGGTAAGAATTAATGTAATTCTTTAGCAGTAACTTTACTCGTTCCTTGACTAACGTGTCAATGTACTCGCTATGTGTTTTACTCTACTCTTCGCTTCTCGCTTTGCTTTTTACTGTCGAGCGAGTGAAGTTACTCGCTGCTTACCTAACGAGTAAATGCAGTGAGCTTAGCTCGTTACTCGTTATGTATCCTATAGATAGTGTACTACCAAGCCTATTGCAAATCTATTCGCTATTGATGACAAATTATACTCGCTGCTTCTCGTTCACTCGTCGTTAGTCAACATATTATAGACTATATAAACAGACTTGCTCTATATCGCTTTACCCTAACTCCTAACTCCTGTCAACTAACGAGTTCGTTACTCGTTACTTCTCGCCGCTTCTCATTAACTCGTCGCTTAATGCGAGACTATATAGACTTATTCCCCTACCCTTTGCCATGGCTCTTAAATAACTGCACAGAATTTGCTCTGCTCTTCACTCGTTGCTTTTCATTTACTCGTTGCTCAAGTTCTCGTACTCTACAGACTGGAAAGACGTCCTCGCCATCTCGTTACCCTACGCAGCCCTCACTCGCTCAGCTAACGAGTTGGTTACTCGCCACATTTTACCTATCGAGATGCCATAAAAGAACTCGACTCGGCTCCACTCACATTTGGCATCACATTCTTAACTTGTTCCATTGCACTGATAAGAAACGACAACAATGGACGCTCGACTTTAAATAATAGTCGTTGCATAATGAACACACACACACACAGATGGGTGTGGAATAGAAAGCCAATTGGATGTGGGCTAACTCGGTGCGGTCATCAAAATGCAATGCAGATGCTGTGCACGTCTCCCCTTTGCGGAGTAAAATGGCAACTCTTTTGCAATTCGTGTGCGTGTTTATTGTCACTTAGTGGGCCACACATATGTGAGAGGGGAGAGAGGGAGAGGGAGAGGGAGAGGAGGGAGACATTGACTGTGTCTAGCAGATGCTCTCACCGAGCTATAACCAAAATTGGTGGTTTTGTAAAACTGCCAAAGCCGCCACAGGCCGTTGCTTGCAACGTGGCAAACCCCACAACCAGCTAACACACACACACACACACACACACACACACACGCACACACATGCATAGAGCCAAATGTGTGTGTGTGTGTGTGTGAGATAACATTTCTATAGACATGTGCATTGATAGTCGATTGCAGTGCAACAGCAGCTTGCAACAATGACCTGTGCATGTCTCTGCCTCTCTCTCTCGCCCTCTCTCTCTCTCTCTCTCTCTTTCTCTCTCTCTCTCTCTGTGTGTGTGCACAGCTTAGGACAGTTTTGTAAGTCCAAGAGATTTTAATTGATTTCCGTGCCCGAGTGCATATGTCTTATCTATCAACTGTCTATTTACTCACACACTGTAACCACACTACAAGTGTCTCTGTCTGTGTGTGTGTGTGTGTATTAGTGTGTATTATAAACTAACTACAACTATGCTTTAATACAACATTATCATAAACGATTAATAGCAATAAATGTTAGATCTCACTCTTGCCTTGGCCCAAAGTCAATTAATGAGCTTATGTGAGCTTTGCAAACGCTTTAAAGCTGCTGCTGCTGCTGCCCCATGTTGCATGCCACCTGCTGTGACACACACACACACACACACACACACACACACAAAATTGACATTTAAGTCACGCACGCTGCAGTGGCGTCTGATGACTGCCGGCAGAGACTGTGGCCCGCCCAGTTTCGCTCAAGTATAAAAATTCTCCTACTCCCTCCCGCCTCCCTCCTCACTTCCTCCACCCTGTCACTGGCACTCGTAGGCAGTCAACGAGCCTCTGCCGCATGTCCAGCTTGACCAGTGCATGAGTGCTGGTTGACTGCGTCTATTTTCAATCTGCATACACACAGTCAACACACACACACACACACACGCATACACGTAGTGCAACTTTGGCAGATTGCATGGGCACCGAGGGAGAGGCAGAGGCAAACACTTTCGCTTGCGATTTACAATTTGGCCATGATTATTCCGAGCATGTGCATGCGCCTGCAGCTGTCCCAGCTCAATCCTCAATCCTCAATCCACTATCCACAATCCTAGGCGCTCGGCTCCCCTCGACACCACGCAGCACCACTCGATGCCTAAGCCTCAGCTGCCTGCTGCTGGCTCAGTTGCGGCAAACAAAGCCACAAATATGCACTAATGACGTCGCAGCAGCAGCAGCAGCAGCAGCAGCTGTAGCTACAATTACAGCACACACACACACACACACACACACTCTATCTCCCTCTCCCTCCCTCTCTCTTCCTCCCACACACACACAGCTGTGCACCTCATCACATTTTGGGGCCATTGTGCGAAACTTTGAGTTAAAGGTAACAGAGTCGAGCACAAAAGCCATTGACGTGTATTTTTCAGCTCATTGGCAGCGCAAATGGAGACCAGAGCGTTTTGGGCATACAACAATGATTGTCCACCCACTACTCCTGCTATTCCTGCTACTCCTGCTACACCTATTACTCCTACTACTCCTGCTACACCTATTACTCCTACTACTCCTACTACTCCTGCCACTCCTGCTACTCCTACTACTCCTGCTACTCCTACTACTCCTGCTACTCCTAATACTCCTGCTCCTCCTGCTACTCCTGCTACTCCTGCTACTCCTACTACTCCTGCTACTCTTACTACTCCTGCTACTCCTACTACTCCTGCTCCTCCTGCTACTCCTGCTACACCTACTACTCCTACTACTCCTGCTACTCCTACTACTCCTGCTCCTCCTGCTCCTCCTGCTGCTCCCACTCCTCCTGCTACTCCTACTACTCCTGCTACTCCCACTACTCCTACTCCTCCTGCTACTCCCACTACTCCCACTACTCCTACTCCTCCTGCTACTCCTGCTACTCCTACTACTCCTGTTCCTCATGCTACTCCTGCTCCTCCTACTACTCCTGCACCTGTCCAGCTATACGTATGCAGCAATTGGGAATTTATGCCGCTGCCCGTGAGCTTCTATCTATCCACTCGCCTGGCAAATATCTGCGGCACACTCTTTAGCCGTACGTGATTTTCAGCGATTTGCTGCAATTATTTGCCTTCGATTTAAAAAAAAAAAAAAACACACACACACACACAGAAATAAAAATAACAGCAACAAATCAAAAACAAAAGCTTGTTGAAAGTGCAAAATATACAGTTGCATATATATGATATGATATAACAAAATTGTCTAAACAATGAAAACTTTAAATAATCTTTAAAACAAACTTGGATATAAAAACAATTGTTGTATATATAAATACATCTATTGATATGTCTATATATATATCAGAATTTTCTATCCAAAAAATATTTGTTAAATATTTTTTTGTTAAATATTTTTTCAAGAGACAACAAATAAATTCAAACTGAACTCGTTCGTGAGCCTCAACAAACTTTCGCCACATTGCAAATTTAAAGCTAAAGACGAATCATTTTTATGGATGTGGGAAAGTTTTGGTGCTCCAGTTGAAACAGCTTAGACTGAAATATGAATCTAGTTTGTTTTTATAACTTGTTATTAGAGAGCAGAGTGTTAGAAATAGGCTGCAACATTAAGTTGCAAAGCTTATTCAGTTTAGAAATATTGAAAATACAATCGAATCCGATTTTGAGGAATTCTATTGTAAGCCATTTAATTATCTTTAAGAAAACAATACAGTTTGTTGACAAATTAAGGTCGTGCTCTCAATTCTAAATGAAATCTCTATCTCCTATCTCCTATCTCCTATCTCCTATCTCTATCTCTATCTATATATCTATATTTCTATTAGAAATTCAGATCGTTATATTATTATAATTCATATAGGTATATTTATGTATGCTAAATAGATCTGACTAGCGGGTCTGGTCTTTCAGTCTGCTCGAGTTGTGTGGCATATGGAAGCTGTCTGCTAATTGTGGCCAAATTGTTTGTTGCGCGTCCTGCTGCTCTTTTCCTGCGAATGGCAGCGGCGCATTGCCAAGTCCCTAATTAGTCGTGCAGGAAGGTGCCTAACAAGGCAGGAAACTTCAGCAAATGGCGCGGAAACACGCAAAGGGATATGCGGCTGTCGTTGTCGGTGTCGGTGTCGATGTTGCTGCTGTCAGTGCTTGGGACTTGTGCCACATGCTGTGGCAGGCAGCTAGTGCCGAATCGAGCTTTATCAGGCGGCTGCAGTGCGCGCAGTTTGCTGAAGATGCCAAGGAAAAAAGCCCATGCAGATGAGGGAAAACTTTGTTTTCGCTTATTCAGACAGCGCGAGGAGAGGGGAGCGAAAGAGTTGGACAGACAGAGGCAACATTTGCCAAACAAATTGTGAGTAAGTTCCTGCAAAAATAGCAACAGGAAATGCACTCACACACACACACGCACACGCACTCGGAGCTGACGAACTGGAGAGCGAGAGTTTTGGAGCCGGGTACGGCCCGAAGTTGATCAAGAACTTTGCGAAGGTGTCGCTGCATGCCAATGGCGCGCTGGCTACACGTTGATAGCAGCTGCAGCTGCCTTTAAGCCTAGCCGATGTGCCTAAGAAGGGCTCACATGCTGCTGTTCCAACTCCTGCTGCCGTTCCAACTCCTGCTGCTGCTAGCCAGAGGCACTTGAAGGCCACATTAACAAAATGTCAAAATGTTAAAAAGCGTGATTTTGCCACCTAAAACGGCAGCGAGCTACATATATATGGCTGACAAGTGTAGTCTCTCTCTCTCTCTCTATCTCTGTCGCTCTGGCTCTCTTTCGCTTGGCGGGACAAAGGAACAAGCCAAAACAAACAGGCAGCAAGGACATGGCCAGGAATTGCTCGGCGCACGTTGCCAAACGAACGCTGTTGGCAAACAAGCGCAGTGGAGCTGCTGCTGATGTCGTGATGATTGAGTGAACCTGCCACATGGAGCGGCTGGGCGACAGGACGACAGGACGGCAAGGCAAGCAGTTGCTGCTGCAACCCATCGTCGTCGTCGTCGTCGTCGTAGTCGTCATCAACTAGGACAGCATGCCGCACGTGCTGCAGACAGGTTGACAAAAAACTGTGGCCCCAACAGCAGCAGCAGGAGGAGCAGGAGCAGCAGGAGCTGGAGCAACACAATGCACAAGGCATCAGGTAATGCCCGGTATCAGTGACTGGATTTAAACGGATTACAACAACGACAATCGAGTTAGCGCCGCACCGTGCCACAAGCTGTGCCCCCAAAAAGGCAGTCGCTGTCCCTCTCTCCCCATCTCTCCCTCTCTCTCTCACTCTCTCGCTTATTGCTTACAATTTTCAGCTTTGAGTTTGCCCTTTTTTTCCGCAGCATAGCTGAGGGCGCTGTACGTGTGTGTGTGTGTAGTTGATAACTGTGGCTACAGCTGGGCGCGCACTGTGGTGCGGCAGCGGGGTGGTGTCAGTACACTAAACTAGATAAACACCACGACGATGGCTAGCGCCAAAAACTGAGAGTTCAGCTCAAAGGATGAGACCCGGACGAAGCCAGCCTGAGCTGTGGCGACAGCTGACTAATGATGTGTGCGTGTGAGTGTGTGAGTGTGTGAAGCAACATACAGAAAGAACAAAAAAAAAAACAGAAAAGAGAATACAGAAAGTTGACCAACCACAACTCTCTCTAATTAATGCCACCCACCGCCCGCATGGCAACCGACAGCAGCAGCAAGTGGATTGCGGATTTGATTTACTTACAGTGTATGCTAAGCGAGATGCGCTTGGAAACCGATGGGGGCACTCCATTGGAGGCGATGCACAGATAGGAGCCCATCTCGTTGCGTGAGATCTTCGTCAGCTTCAGCACCTCGCCGCGGAACGACGAGACTGTCAATGGGAATAGATGGATAAATTAATGTATAATAGATGTGCATATACATATATATATATATTATATACAATGTACATATACATTTATGACGTACCCAAAGTCTTGGTGCCGGCATTGTCCTTCAGCACAATTTCGCTGCCATCCTCGCGGCGCCAGTTCACAATGGGCTCCGGATAGCCGCGTGCACTGCAGCAAAGAGAATTCCAAAAGAAATTAAATTTATAGAAAATATATAAATAAAGGAATGGATTAAATTACTCCAGAAGTCACCAAAAAGTTGGTGAAATCTATCCCAAAAAGGCTTAAAATTGTAGTTAACCACAAAATATAATTTATTTTTTTTTATTTAATAAACACTTAGCTTTCATAATTTTATTTCATAAGTGGTTGAAATAAGCTGTGGTCTCATTTTTTAGTTTTTAAGCATTATTAAATATTTTTAGCATATTTAAAAAATAAATTATTGTATTTTGTATTAGTTTAAACATCACACGAACAAGCTGCGTTTAAATTTTTTCGATATCCCAAATAGTTTAGATTTTATAGACCAACAAACTTTTTTTCACGTGCTGGTTGAAATAAGCTGTGAGCCACTGTATATTAATTAGCGCATATATGTACACACAATTAAGTGCGCGGAAATTCAAGTGCTGCAGCTTTGATTCTCGTTATGAATATTTACATACATATGTATATGTTTATTGATGTGCATATTGTTGCAGACATTATTTCATTATGTATTGTATTTTTTAAATTTATTTTATTTTTATTTCTGCAGCTAATACTTTTCAAGTTCTTTGCTTTCTACTCAAATTTGCGCTCTCACTCTTCCTCTTCTGCTTAAGCTATTCACGATCATCGCACAGCCGCCAGCTATCGACAGCCGCATTGCTTTCGATAGGGTTAAGTATCGATAGTTGAACGTAGCGATGTTGCCTCTCATCGCTTCTTATTGGGCTACTGCAATGCATATGTGTGCACATATGTTTGTGTGTGAGTATTAAAATAAAAAACCGATCTGTAATGTGTATGACAAACACGATTAATTACGAATTGAGCTCAATGTGTGTTGTGCTACTGCATCTAACTGTTTTGTGCTAGTGATTTAACAACAGTTAAGCAAAATTATATAGAAAATATCAAACATTAAAGCGTAGAGCTGCATGTAGTGCAGTAAGGCGATAACTCCAAAGACTAGCTTAAAAGTTGTCATTATACATATATAGAGAAGAAGAAGAACACATGCAATTGCATCCAGCTAACCAATGCGAATTTCAATTATTCACATAGCTAAAATAATTGAAATTGAAGCCTTGCAAGCTGCAAGTGATGCAGCTCAACAGAAAATATTGCCAAGCTGCACACACACTTACATACATAAGCAGAGCTAAGTGAAACAGATATTGAAATCAAAAATACAATATTTAATCATTTATATTTAATAGCTGAATATTTTACTCAAATTTTCATAAAAATAAAACATTAGTAACTGTTTCGAATAAATATTGCAACGGCACGCACTTTAAGTCGACTGCCCTGAAAAGTAGGCAATGGAAATTTAGTCTATTCACAATTTAATATGCAGCACTGGCCATTGTGTGTTGGCCCAAAGCGCAAACTTCTGTTGTAATGTAGACAAGGCAACGCAACGCAACGCCGTCTGTGGCTGAGATTGTGAATGGGGCCAAAGGAGGAGCTGGAGCTGGACAAGGTGTGGGTGGAAGGCCTCCACTCCATGTGCATGCATTGAGGCAGCCCCCCCCCCCAGTTTAACAGCGCCGCAGACACGGGTGTGGTAAATTTTTATGGTGCCGCAAACAGATGCAAAATAGCTAAGCAAAAGAAAGTCTTACGCACACACATAGCCACAGAGACAGAGAGAGAGAGAGAGCGCGATAGGGTGTGGGTTAGAGGCAAACAGACAGGCTAAGACATTTGAGAGTTTGTACCGAGTGCAAGACCAAAGCAAACACAATGGAGACCGCCTGGCTACCAGTCAGCAGCAGCCGCAGCAGCTAACTTGGCTAAGACTGAACGCCTGCCAAGCTGATTGTTTGTACTGCATATGTATATATATATGTATGTGTGTGTGTGTGATGTTTCTTGTAATATGTTTATTCATGAAAACAACATACCTACTATATAACAATAGCCTAAGACAGACGCTCTAAATACACATGTAGGTGATCATTGTTGTCGTCATCCTCTCGAATTACAGTAAGATATATATGTACATATATATAGATGTATATATGTATATATGTATATATGTCTCTGATTGTCATAATAGTTTTAACGGTTATTGCCTTCACACTTTGTTGCTATTGTTATATGTATTAAGTCATATTCAAAATATTTTAAGTGCTATTAAATTAAGCGCATATTTACTAATTGTTGTCTTTGTATTATTAAATGTGCGCTTAATTTAATAGCACGCAAATGTTTTTAATATTATAATATAATATATTGTTAGCTATCATCAATTTATAAATTATTATATATTATTGAAGTCAATTTTAAGCTTAACTAAATAATAAAAAAAAATAAAAAATAAAAAGAAATAATAAAATGAAAATAAAACTAATTTTTTGTATTATTATCTCTCTCTCTCTCTATCTCTCTCTCTCTCTCTATCTCTCTCTCTCCCTTTCACAGGCCCAATTAACTATATATCTATACATATGCATCTATACTATCTAGATATGCATATATCTATCTGAATATTCATCGATACATACATATAACTGAAAGACTTGAGCGTGTTTTAAGCTTTGACTTTTATCTCTCCAAGGAATTCACTTGGAAAACTGTTTTAATTTCAGCTGAGCAACAACAACAACAAGCATATATAATATATATAAATATACAAGTGTCGCATCGGTATATATGTACATATATATAGCTTTAACAATCTGCACATCTGGTCAACTTTTTTTTTTTTCCAGCCGACAGGCATTTAAGCTGTTGTTGTTTTTGTTTTTTTCTTTTGTCGCCTGCTTAAAGTTAAATTCATTTTATGGGTCTTGCCCAAAGTGGTATTAAAATGAAAAAAATTACAGACGATGTCTCTAATAGCTTTCCACATACACAGCCAGACAGACAGACGCGCACACACACACACGCACACAGATACATTAATAGAGGAGTACGTTTATCGCTCTGGTTCTATCATCCTGCGGTTAAATCGTTAAAATTACTTCGTGGCCGTGGTCAAGTTCATAAATCAACGGCGACCAAATGCGTCGCATCGCATCGAGTCAAGTCGAGTCGAGTCGTTGTCGCAGTTGGCTAAAAGGAAAAACCGCTGAAACTAACATGAGCCAAGCGAACCGATAAGCCAGCGGTGAGCTCAACATGGCAGATACCCTGTAGAGAGTAGACAGCCGAATAAGTTGGGCAATTTTTCTAGGCTAAAAGAAATTTATTTATTGTCAATGAAGACGAAAAGAAATAACTTAAATATATTACTATATATACATATACATATATATGTATATATATATATTTTTTGCAGTCACATATGTATGTGTGCATGTCAAGCTAATATACTCCCCTTTCAAAGTCCAGGGCATATGCTGAGCGCCGACCCAAATCAAGAGAAATGAAGTGTCGCTTAATTTGCTGACATTATTAAATGATGATGATGATGGTGATGATGACAATGACGATGACAATGTGGGCGGAGTATTTGGCACTGATAGCCATTTGGCTGGGCTGGGCTGGGCTTTTGCTTGGCTAACAGCCGCAACCAGCCAAAAGGACTATTAGCCACACACACACACACACACAAATTAATCTACATATGTCCTGAGACTTATTTTATAGCAAGTATATATTATATATATGCTGGCAAATGGCAAGATAAATGCTCACCTGCCTTAACTTCCGGTTAAAATTAACTTGCCGTCAATTAATTAGCAGTAAATTTGTTTTATACTTGAATGTCTATTAATTGCTAACATAATAGTTTATTAGCAATTTTTTATATGCATAATTTCAAAACAGAAAGGCTCAAGCTTACCTTCCTGTCAAATTTAACCTGTTGTCAAATATTGTTAGCATTTTTGTAGAGCTTGAGAAACTTATTTAAAACTTGGTTATGCTAATACATATACCTAAAATATCTAAATCGGCTTAAGTTGTGCTTGAGCTTAAGCTTCAATTAAATTTAACCTCTTGTCAAATGCTATTAGCAGTGCCTGGCAAGCTAATACATAAAATAGTATATTTTGTATATAGTACAGTATATTCTTGATAAGGGTGACGAGTTTAGTCGATTTAGTACGTATTTCCTTTACCTAATTCCTCTACGTATTTCCTTTACGTTTTCTTGTACGCATTCCCTCTACGTAATTGCTTTACGTCTTTAATGCTTAGCTGATCGATCACACACTCTGCTTCACTTTATTGCGCTGACCCTCACCAGGCCGGGACGACTGAAGTCTGACTGAAGAAATGCTGCAGCTGCTGCCCTTTATATTGGGACACTTTTACTCAAGCACTGTCTCTCTCAAACACAGTAGGTAGCGCTGGTTGCATTCGAGCTTCAAGTGACCAATGGGAACGCTCTCAGCTGCGGTGAGCAAATTAATACTGCTACATACACATAGACAACTTTAATGATCTACCGCACTCTCTCTCTCCTTGCTTTTACTTTTACTCAAGCACTGTCTCTCTTAAATTTTGAGTCCGACGGCAGGTGGCGCTCGTTACAGTCGAGCTTTAAGTGACCAATGGGAACGCTCTCTGCTGCTGTGAGCATTCTAGCTTCGTTTTACCTAAATACAAATACCAAATGAGAACTGCTGCATACACATAGACAACTTCAACGATCTTCTGCACGTCTTCTCTCCTTGCATTTACTTTTACTCAAGTACTGTAGGCGCGCGTGCCTATGTGTGCCTATGTGTGTGTGTGTGTGTCAGAAAGACGCGAAGAATTATTGAAATATCAGTTCTAAGAAAGGTTCAGGGGATATCCTAGTCGAGCAGTCTCGACTAGAGCTTTCTTACTTATTTTTATATAGTATAGTATATTTTTTATATAGTATAGTATCATTTTTATATTAAAGATTAAAATATACTTATTTTAATCTTTAATTTATACAAAATTACTTTAGTTTAACTTCAGTTGAACTAACTGAAGCAAATTGAATTAATATTGAGTTTTTAAGCAGGAGCTAAATTGAACCAAAGCCCAATTATTTAGCAGCTTGTCTGATGGACTTTTGACAATTGTCAACTGTATAATTGTAATTTATAACATTTTATTTCCACTTTGATTTCCACTCACCGACATGTTAAGCGCACGGAGCTGCCTTCGGGCACAATTACATCCGACGACGTGTCCTCGCTGATGAAGTCCGGCGGTATGACAACGTCCAGGAAACCAATCTAGAAATAAACAAGAGAATTTTTTTTTAGAATAGTCATGACAAAGCCTGTTATTGAACAGCAATTGCAAATATATCGAAAACATGGAACAAATAAGCGAATGAATTTCTGAAAACCAACAAATTCATGAATATGAAAATATTACACGATGTAAAAATAAGTAAAATACAGATAGGAACAGCAACAATAAAACAATCAACAGCAAATGGTGGCAGGCTTGTGGCAGGAGGCATAAGGCTTGCTCTTTGCCTAAATTTACTATACACTCAGCGAAAATTTGCTGATTATGCAGGCGGTCATAAAGCAGCAAATGTTTTTATGTGCCGAATGGGGGCCCTGAGATCGGAGCACACACACACACACACACACACACACACAGACACACAGACACATAGCCATACATAACGTAGCAAATGAAATGACGCTAAATAGTTTAGGACTGTGACAGGAGGCAAGGACTCTTAACGCAATGGCAATAGAAAACAAAGCAAAGCGAAGGAGAAACGAAACGAAACGAAACGAAATGAAACGAAAATATAGTATAAGACAATTGGGCTACGGTTGCGTGTGCAGCTCCCTGTTGCAGTAAGTACAGGCCAGCCCTACCGACACGCCCCCCCCGCAATGTCCTGGCTCTATCAACTGCTGCTGCTGTTGCTGCTGTTGTCCTTGCGAGAAGCGTTAAAGTAAAAATAAAAATTAAGGAAGCATGAAATACATTTTATTGGCGCCATAAACTTCACTTGGCTGGACACATGAGTGTACGTGCGTCCACACCAACACACACACGCACACAAACATCAACACACTTGTGTGTATGTGTGAGTGTGAGTGTCTTTCGCCTTGTTTGCCATAGTTTTCGCTTTCGATTTGCTGCGCTTTCTTTCACTTGTCCGACGTTTCAAGCAAAGGGAAAAAGCTCATAAGCAGCCGAAGGGCGAGAGAGTGTGTGTGTAAGAGAGAGCGAGAAGGGGAGCAGTGAGTGCGTTGCATTCTGTTTTACGTTTGTCTCTCTTCGCCCTACGAATGCTGCATGAAATTTTCCTGGACACTTTGGAAAATTGCTTTTAACAACAGCAGCAGCAGCAGCAGCAGCATGCATGGAAAATATTTAGAAACATTTTCATTGTCTTCTTGGCCGTAGCATTATTCATTGGCTGTAACCTTTGTTCAGCTACTTATGCTAAGAACAGTTCAAATACTATTGATAATATTCCTTCATGGCACACATACATATGTATGCATGTATGTATGTGTGTGTGCATGCATATGTGAGCACATGCGATGGCTATATTAAAGCTGGCTACGTGCCCCAAAGTGCAACTTTAACTGCAAACGAAATTCCACAATTTTTTTGTCAACTGTGACGAAAGCTGAAGTCTGCAGAGAGCGAGAGTGCGAAAGGGAGAGAGATAAATACGCTGATCAAGCTAGAGCTGCAAAAGCATCGATAGCGGCTGCACTCGATGGTTTGTCCTGTCGATGGTTTCACCTATCGATAGTTTCACTCAATCGAACGGCTGAACATATTGTTTATGGCAAAAGTGCGTCTTTGTGCTGTAGCTTTATATATAAAATATACATATAATGAAAAAATAAAAATATTCCTAAAATATGCCAAAATACTGCATTAATTATTGAAGCCTAAATGATTTAATTTTCAAAAATTTATGCAAAAATTGTTGTTTGCACAATGAACAAATTCATGTTAATTAATTTACAAGAGATTTCAACTAAAATACATACATATGCCTTGCAAAAGTGCAACTAAAATTAAACGATATGTCAACATCGCATAAAATTAAACGATATGTCAACATCGCATAAAAACCAACAATCTATCGCAAGAATCACTAACCATTGTTTATTCTTCCAGCTCTAGTGAGAGCACGCTCTAAACACATTTCGCGCTTATTGTCAGCTGATCTGATTATGAAATATTCACTTACTTGACTCTTCATTGGATCCGTATTCAGTTGACACATATAGCCGCCTCGATCATCTTCGGAGACGGATTTAATGTGCAGATTCCAGGTGTTTTGATCCAAATGGCTGACCGTGACGCGCGGATTGTGCGTAATGACGTTCTCGTGTATGGCCTGAATGGCTTTTGTATCGGCCTTCAGCCAGCCCACCTGTGGAAGGTCAGAGAACCGCAGAAATAACATTTGCCAAATAGTACTATGGACTACGTAATGTGTATGCATGTATGTGTGTATGTGTGTACGTGTGCGATTGCGGTTGATTATTGTTATAGCTGAGATTTCAGATGCCATTGTGGTATTGTTGTTGGTGTGCTATCATTAATTAGGGAGTGTGCGAGTGTACGTGTGTGTGTGTGTGTTGGTGTGTTGGTGTTGTACTTACCCGATAGCCGCCCAAGTGGCGCACGTGACAGGTGAAGGTTGCGTCGCGACCCACAGCAACCGAAACATTCGAAATGCTTTCCACAAACTCCGGTTGAAAGGCGCCAATCGCTGTTAGAGAGAGAAAGAGTGAGAGAGAGAGTGAGTGAGTGAGTGAGTTGGAAGCTCTCGGCACCAATAAGAGATGAGATTAGAATGCGTCTGCGGTCTGTGGCAGCGGTTAGTTGTGCGAGTTAATGATATCGCTCGCTGGCAGCGCCGTGCAACGGCTGCCAAAAACTCCGTGATTTATCGTTTTTAAATGTGCCCGACGCGCCGCTTGCCAAGTTGCACGAAGTTGCAGCAGCCACAAGCCAACGCGGCCAGCCAAGTGGCAATGGCGTTGCGAGTCCTGAACCTGAACCTGAGACTCTTTAATGCAGCGCGCATGGCTAATTGAAGATCAGCACGAATCGCGACTCCTGCTGGGTTAACGGCGCGGGTCGTTGGGGGCACGCGACATACGCAAATATGTATATAAATAATTTATTGAATCATTGAAAATCAAACATTTCACTTGCAAGTTTGCCAACAACAAAAAAAAAAAAACCGTGAAAAAAATGAAAAAAGAAAACTTTTACAGTCGGGCGGAAAAAAAAAGGTTTACAGAGGCGGGTGGGTGGCTGCCAGACAGTCGTGCAGGACGAGCGACTAGCGCACAGCCGTTGCCGCAACAAAGTGCCGGGCAAACAGCCACGCCCCCCGCCACACCTCCCCCCTACTTCGGCCTGGTAATGCATGCAAAAAACTTTTGCCAAACTTGAAATTTAAATATTTATAGACAGTGCCGCTGGCAGCAGCGGCAAGTGCGTCGCAGCAGCTGAGAGAGAGAGAGAGAGGGAGACAGAGAGTGTGAGAGAGAGACCGTCGTACCACTCAAATGCCACCGTTTGTATTGTACCCACTCTCCGCAGCAGTTGTGGGGCTAAAATGTGCTGAATTGACGCAATTGGCCAAAGGCATGATTTATTTCATACTTTTTGCCAGATTTCTTTGGCATATTATTGCAAATGGATATCATTTGTGCGATGTCCTTTGACAGGGGACAGATCTGTGCCCAGGCCACACTCAAAGTTCTATTCTCGTCGCAGACAACATTCATAACGTAAATAACTATCGTATTCATTTAAGCCTTGCACTCATTAAAGCCAAATCAAATTATTTTGATTTCTTGATTTATGAATGACAGCCAAAGCAAAGCCAAAAACTCAACCAATACTTCAGTAAAATATTATCTCAGCTATGACATAATTAGTGTAATATAATTTTGTAAATATGTATGTCAATCAGTT
Source organism: Drosophila aldrichi (assembly GCA_035045965.1). Lineage (NCBI taxonomy): Eukaryota > Metazoa > Arthropoda > Insecta > Diptera > Drosophilidae > Drosophila > Drosophila aldrichi. Next base: position 14,147,415 of record JAWNOM010000484.1, on the reverse strand, counting down.
ACCTGACCCAACACTGGCCACAAATTTAGTGTTGAAAAAATATGTAATGCATTGAAATATTCAGGACTACAAGCTGAGCTTGAAGGCTTTAAGTCGAACCAAGTAAAATTTCATTAGTGTAGACAACACTGTTTAGCAGTATTGCAAAGTGAATATTTAAACCAGACTCATTGCAACACTGACAGCAAATTTAGTGTTGAAAAACTGTAATGTATTAAGCTTTTCAGGCTGACTTGATTTCTGTCGTTGCTTAATACTGCTAACCAGTGTTGGAAAATCAAGTCATTCAGCTCTTTGAGCAATAAACTAGACTAAACTAGAAGATCTACTATAATAGACACATAGAACTACAAGCTGAACTTGCAGACAGTAGGTAAATCAAGGCATTGTCAAGTTTTCTTATAAACACCATACAACAGTGTTGCAAAACTTGTTTCAAAACACCCGCAGCAAGTAATTTACCACAAGAAAACTTTAATATAAACTTATAGCTAACATTAACTCATAACTTGTACTTATTTACTGTGAAATTGATTTCAGTGTTGTAGAGTTTAATGTGAGTGAACATAATTGTTGAAGTAAGTTGGCCAAATCGTAGCTAGCCTAAGGCCAATTTGTAAAAGGCAGCGGCTGACCAGACATCACTTAATTTGTAAAATATATATATACACGCTTCTATATACATATGTATATATAATCTTTATATATGTATTTATTTAGCTGCAAACGCATACAACAAGCCAGTGTTGGTAAACTGCTGCTGCTGGGCGTCTGTGGTTGCAGCTGTTGGATTTATTTGCATGGAATTTGTTGCTGCGATTGTTGAAGCGAGCAACCAAGACGGACAGACTGACCGACTAACTGACTGACTATGTTTTTCATTAACATTGTAAGAGAGAGAGCCGGAGTTCTCCACTGAGATCTCGTATCAAAATCAACAACAGCTAAAAGTTGAGGCAACAGCAAATCCTTGCTGCAAATTGCAGCAGCACACGCAAAGTCAGAGATAGAGCCGGACGTAACGACTTGCAGACGTAACGCCAAAGACACACACTAACACACACACACACACACACACACAGAGAGAGAGCAGCCAAACAAGCTGCACTCAGATGTAGTTCCTGCCTGGCTGGCTGCGGCTTGTTTGTCAATCTGTTCAACTGGATGCCAAAACGAGTAGGTGGAGCCTTCAGCATTGTGCCAATTTCAATGAACTTGTCGCCCCCGAGGTTGAGGCCCTGTTTTGCTGTCGCAGTGCTCCATGAGCACCCCCCCCCCCACTCAACACTCCAGCTTAGCTCCCAGCTGGCCTGACTTCGTAGCACTTTGCATTTTCCGGTCACAAGAATTGAAGCAGCGCCAAGTCGCGTGTGCAGCCAAAGTCAATTAACCCATGCCCGTCGGTCAGTAGTCCATAAAGCAAACCTCGCACAGTACCGCAGAGCTCCCAACCCCCCTCCCTCCCCTCTGCAGTTGCCCGCGCCATCGATGCTTTTCACATTTTCGCACGTTATCATAAATTTGGCGTCTCCGCTGGGACTATGGGGCCACTGGCATCTGCAGGAGGCAGCTTCATTTCAATTTTCTTAGCCGCTCTTCGGCTGTCGTGGATCCATTTGGACCAATGAACCCCCCCCCCCCCCTCCCTCCACATCCTCCACACTGTCACTGTGACTGGGCTTTCAATGGCGGCCGGATGGCCTGCCAATGCTGCTCCAAAAGTTTAAATCACACAACGACAATGAGGATTTACCAAAGCAAATTTATGGTTAAGGACATTGGCAAAAGTTAAGCTTGTATTTGTCAATGTGTGTGCGTGTGTGTGTGTGTTAATAAAGTGTCTTGGCCTGCGCGCGTGTATCTATATATGGGCCAACAAAATATATGGCCCAGCCCCCGTTTCAAGGTGCGCCCAGACCAAACAGCTACAAAGATGCCAATCTGCATGGCACCTTTTTTTATGGCGCGCACACACAAATCCCTGCGCCAAGCGCCAATGATAGGTGATAATGGCAAATTTTTGAGCAGCCAGCTCCGAATTGGACGCCCCAAAAGCATCGCCAGCCAAGAGACAAAACTTGAATAAACACGACCTGACGAGGCAAGTGGAAAGTGGAATGCTCCAGGCGTACGGCTTAGATATACCCTGTGGATAGGGTGAACAAAGTAGGGCTATAATAAGTGTTAAGGTGGCTCGATTAATTGCGTGAATGGCAGACTTACATGTCGATAGTTATCGATGCGAAGTCTGATAAGCTATATATGTAAAAATTCCTTTGATAAACTTTGTTTTTTTTTTTATATTTTTTATAGAATCACATTGATTTTATAAAGTAGACTAAATAATAAAAAATTAAATAAACTGTAATATTCTTTTTTTTTTAAATAAATAAATATACAACAAATATATTTAGTTGATAGATTATATTATAAATATATCGGTCATATATAAATTGGATCTCTAAGTACAATAGATATGTATAAGTTCACTTTGAAATTGAGCTCTACTTCCGCTACATTTATCACAGCTCTGATTACATATGGGCAGAAGTCTTACAGAAATTTACATATGTATATATATATATATATATATATATATCTATGTAAGTAAATACTCATCATTTTCATAGCTTTACTAATCTCATCATAATATGCTACAACGAAATGGATCTTTATATAGAAAATTTCCCTAAAGACTCAAAATTCTCTAGAAAAGTCGCTTACAAATTTCCTAGAAAACTCTATAAGAAAAAATCCCTAGAAAACTCTCTAAAAAATCACCTAGATTGTATATTGTAAAAAAAAAAAAAAATTGTATAGAAATTCTCTAAAAAGCTCTATAGAAAATTTCCCAGAAAATGTCCTAGAAAATATACTATAAAACTCTATAGAAAGTTCTCTAGAAAACTCCCTTACAACATTTCTTAGAAAATTCCCCAGAAAGTTTCCTTGAAACAGAAAGTTTCCTTCTTCCTTCAAACAATTCCTAGAAACTCCCTTGAAAATTCCTAGAAAATTCACTAGAAAACTTCCTAGAAAATGGCTATGAATTTTTCTTAGAAATATCCTCGAAATATTCCTGAAAAATTCAATAGAAAACTTCCTAGAAAATTTCTATGAACATTTCTTAGAAACTCCCTAGAAAATTTCCTAGAAAATTTCAATGAACATTTTGTAGTAACTCCCTTCAAAATTTCCTTGTAATGTCCCTAGAAAATAGCTCTTATAGCTTTAGCTACATTGATAAAGATTTAAAGCGATATTTAGCTAATCGAATCTATCTCAAATGCAGGATACCCTATCTATTTGAAACAGGGTATGCCCAAGCATTACATAAGCCATCGAGAGGTTCGTGTGTGTGTGTGTGTGTGTATAAAATCAAATGGCCAAGTTAGTCTCTGTTGCCAGTTTTGTTTTGGCCGTTGAACTACCGTCGAGCTACCACCAAATAGCAAATAACAAATGATGGCTGCAGCAAGTGGCAGCAACTGGCGGCAAGTGGCGGTCGCGGTTGGTGGCAACTGCGCCTAATGGCCAAACGGCCAGCCAGCCGCACGACTTTGGGAGCACATTTGCATTTTTTACAAATCGTCGTCTACAACTTGTAGCACTCGCAATTCAATTTGCAACAAGACAAAAACAAAAAAAAAACAAATTTTTGAGAAAAAATCAATTTGATGTTTTTTATTTTTTTTCGCTTTTTTTTTTTTTGGTAGTCTTAACAAACGTCTTGCAATTAATTGTGTCTTGATTTTTGTTTCACACTTTGAAATGGGTTCGCAGACCTTTCTTAGTGGCCAAGCGTTGCAAATGAGCGACGAGTTGCTTTTAATTGCCAAAGTTTTCATAGGCAGCCACACCCCTCACCCCACCTCCCGACAGTGGGTGGGCGAGTGTTCTCTGAGCCTGGGCCCATCCACAATTGAGGATTCGTTTTGAATCATCATGACATATCGGAATTCACCTTGCATAAACACATTCAATGCCTGATATTTAATTATAGAAATTGTTTTCAATCGAGTCTATTTATTTGTTGTTTTTTCTGTTATTCTTTCTTACAGTTGAATGTGATAAATGTTTACCCGGATTCTGTATAAATCAGTTGCGCGATTTCTTGGAAAATTATCTTAGAATTGATTTTTTTGTACTCAAGCTAAGCATTAATCGACCTATAATGAGCATTCATAAATTATCATAACAATTGGGGCTCGACTAGATCACTAGATCATGTCTTTACGCTGATTTTGTACGTTGATTTCATTGCAAATTGAACCCAACCCAAATGAGCCTAAGTCGACCTCTTATAGATGAATGCATTTAGTCGCGCTCATCTAGTTGTCACCCATCTACCTTTATTTCCATCCTTCAATCTTTCTTTCCTTCCATCCATATATCCATTTGTTGCCTATCCGTTCGTTTAAGCGTCCGTCAATTCGTTTCTGCTTCCGACCATCTATTCGTACGTGCATTTATCCATCCATTCGTCTCTCTCTCCGTCCGTGTGGCCTTCTTTCTATACGTCCCGTCAATAGTCGGTCCGTCCGTCCGTCTTCCTATCCGTTTGCTTGTCCATTTATCCTTTTGTCAGTTCTTACATATGTCATTTCGTCCATCTGTCCGTCCGTCCGTTCGTTCGTTCGTCCATCCGTCCGTCCGACCATTCGTCCATCTGTCCGTCCAGTCGTCCGCCTATCCGTCTGTCCGACTATTCGTCCAGCCGTCCGCTTATGCGTCCGTCCGTCTGTCCATCCATCCATCCTTCCTTCCATCCGTGCATCTTTCCATCCATCCGTCCTTCCACCCGTCCATCGGTCCGTCCATACGTCTCTCCATCTGTCCGTCCATCTCTCTGAGTGAACAACGTGAGCTCTTAACCAATTGCCTGTGTCGATTAAAAACAATATCCAGCTTCACTTTTAAGAGCTTATTTCATACATTTAAATAGCTCTCAGCCGAAGCAGCTTGATTCTGGTAGAGCTGACAGAAATATTGAATACTGTACGCTTTTAATGACAGCTGAATATTAACTGAATATCAGAGTGCTTTACACTTTACGCTTTATTTTAAGACTAGTTAATTATGCTTTAATGAATTTTCAATTCCCGATTCGATGTCTTTTGACTGTACTCAAATTAGTTCTAGAAATCTATTTACTCAATCCGGAATGAGAGCTATGAGAGATCTCTCAATTAAGCTTCTCAATGATTAAGAATTCTTTGGATTCAAGCTAAGCTGCTTGATTTACTAGATAATTCGCTGAGGAGCAATTATTTTGGGTATTTAAAACTTTTCATTTTTAACACTTTAAAATTTAATACGACTAAAGTAAAGCATTTAAACTAAATGGAAACTGCGCGCATGCTAAAAGCGAAACTTTAAGGTTTCATTTTCGTTTTTTTTTTTTCGTTTTTTTTTTCCCCTCATTTTTTATGTGCAACATGCAGTAAGCGCTTGTGTGTGTGTGTGTGTGTGTGTGTGTTGGTGTTGGTTGTAAAGTACTTAGTGACAAAACTTGCACGACCTTTTATTTATTTTTGTTTTTTCTTTTTCAAGCTAAGCCTTTAATACATATTATATATACGTATGTGCAGCAATGTGTTGCATAAGTGGCGGTCAGCGCAAGCCAACTCGTTGCAACAGCTCGTGAGGCAAGTGACGCGTGGGTGTCCGCTGCGGTCACAGACTCTAAAAGCTAAAGAACCGCCACAGCCACACGACCTGACCCGAGTCGTATCAATTAAGATACCCGTGGGACAATCCGGCCGGAGTGCATAGAATTAATAAAGTGCCAAAAGCTTTGCCAGTCCGCCAGTCCGTCCGGCAGTCCCTGTGCATATATTGCGGTTTGGCTTACAGTTTATTAATGCATATTGCGTATTTGTTTAAAGTGCGTCCGATCTCTGGCAACATGGGGCATGTGGGTGGTGGGCGGGGGGCGGGGGGCAAGTAGCTTATCATTTATGGCTGCTCAGTTCACGTTTTCAATTGCAGCCACATGCTGGGCAATTAATTTGCATTTCATTGATATGCACACTCACACACTGGTCTCTATCTCCCTCTCTCTCCCTCTCTCTGTCTCTCCCTCTCTCTTGCCTCTTGCACCTCATGCAATATTTGTTTAGGATTATTATCGGTTATTAATGTTGCTGTAATTGAAAATTATTTTCACTTTTATGCTTATCATTATCAGTGGCCATTACAACGGCCAACGGGCGCTGTGGCATGTGGCATGTGGCATGGTGGCTGCCTGGCTCGCTTAATATATTCGCAAACGCATTCGCATTGCATCATTATCACTGGGGAATTATTGTTTGCCGAGATTTAAGCGCCCTTTTCAATTTTATGTTCATGCATCACATGTAAATATATACACACACATATATATACATATATATATATGTATATATATGTAGATAATAATTATGCACTGCCCCATTGCTCATTATGCCGTTTATTCATCTGCCAATTATTCACATACATTTACTTTCCTGCTTTCTGTTTCTGTTTTTCTTCTCATTTTTTTTGTTTTCGGTTTTTTGTTTTTGTTGTTGTTTTTTTTTTTTCCTGATTTAATTTTTATTTTTTTATCTAAAAGAGCAGTTAATTGAACATGATTTAAGGGCCGATTACAATGCACAGCATTTAATTGCAGTTTATTAAGATAGAATTGATTTTTGAAAAAAAAAAAAAAAAAAAATTTAATGTTTAAAAAAATATATAGGAGTGTCCTTATTCGACGGACCTATTGGACAATTCTATATCTTTTGACAGAGACGGACACAATACGCCGTACAGTTGAAACGTGTTTAACTACTAAAAGTATATTTCACTTTAGTTTTTAGTACTTTGCAATACTTGTAAATTTAAATTAAATGAGTTTTTATTGTATAACAATTTAATTTAAAAAGGAAAACATTAAAATATAATTGGGGAATGTGTATATAATATTTGTAAATAAAATATGTATATATATTTCATGAAGTATGTCTCAAATTTGCCAACAAAAATAAATAAAATTGCCAAATTCAATTTAAGGACATTTATAGACAGTGGTGCAGAAAAGTATTTTGACAATGCATTGCACAAATTTAAATCATCTATTTCTGCATACTTTTATTTATTAATTATTAATAATTATTATTTATTTATTATATTTATTATTCATTTGTTTTTTTTTATATATATATTTTTTTTTAAGTTGTATTTCTAAGAGAGCAAAAGATTTCACTAATAACATAATAAGTATTTTTTTTTTTTTTTCAGTAATCATTTGCATTTCAGATTATCATTCGTTGGCTTGATTAGCTTTAGTTTCAATTTTTAAGTATGAAACAAGTGAGAACGTTGCAGTCGGGCGTTACCGACTGCGGGATACTCATTCACATCCCATCAGCAATTTAGTAGCTAAGTTTAGCTCTAGTACTGCAGAAAACGCAGTTTTTCTCGATTTGCCACGCCCCTAGTGGGCGTAGACATCTCATTTTTGGCCAGATCGTAGAACGAGCTAACGTTAGTCTAACTGTAAAGTTTGGATGCTTACGCTCCAAAAATGTGAAAATTACAGGGTATTTTTCGATATGCCACGCCCCCAAAGAGGCGTAAAAATTATTTTTGGGGAATCGATAGAGGAGGTTACCAGTAACACAACTATCCAAATTTGAAGCTTCTAGATCTTATACCTTAGGAGATATAAGCTTTTGCGGTTTGCCACGCCCCCTTTGGGCGGAGATATATCCACCATAGCTCGTTGGACTTGGGTGGTCAACCCGCGTTTATATACCAAATTTCAGGTCTCTAGCATCAATAATGCTTAAAATCTAGCAAAATCGGGAAAATCACTATATCTTCAGGTCCGATTTGCCACGCCCCTAGTGGGCGTAGACATATAAATTTTTCATCGGCCTTTATAGAATCATAACATTAGCTCACGTGCAAAATTTCAACGTTCTAGCTTTAAAACTCTAGGAGATACAGTTTTATCCTATTTGCCACGCCCCCAATGGGCGCAGATATATCCACCATAGCTTTTTGGACTTGGGTGGTCAACGCGCATCTACATACCAAATTTCAGCATTCTAGCTCTTCAACTAACATGACTTCTGGTATATCGGAAAATGCATTTTCCGATTTGCCACGCCCCTAGTGGGCGGATCGGGAAAATTTTAACACTTTATAAATGGGAGCTATACACGAGTATGTGTTCCAAATTTCAAGTCTCTAGCTTCAATAGCGCCGAAATGAACTGCGTTCATACGGACAGACGGACGGACGGACGGACGGACGGACGGACGGACGGACGGACGGACGGACGGACAGCAAGACGGACATTGCACAAAACCAATATACTCAATTCACTTTCGTGAATGAGTATAAAAAATCAAAGCTGAAAAATAGCCTAAAAAGATTTCGTACACTTGATTTATTTCTTTTAACTGAAATGCAATGAATGAATAAGGCTTAAAATTGTGTAAATTTTATGAATCGAAGAAATAGCAAACTTGTATGCATCAATTATAAGAGCTTTGGCATTGCTTTTCTTTGTTTTATTTATTTACTTATTACTTTTATTATATTTACATAAATTTCTGTAATTTCCTCTACTGTCTGAATTTTCTTTAGTTGTTATTAATAATAATGCCAGCAATAATAAAGTTAAAATATTGAATTCTTTTGCCTTCAAAAATAAATGATGCAAACAATGCTTATACTCGTTCACACATTGCATGAAGAGTATATTAGTTTTAGTTGAATTGAAGCGAGATAATTAACATACCGTATGTAGAACGGTCTAAGATAATGTTTAATTCGATATACAATATACTATTAGCTTAACTTTATTTTAAACAGTCTTGTATATAGACATATTTGTAAATATATATATATATATATGTATTCATATCTATATATTCACATATATATTGTGCTTTAACAATCTCGCTTGGTAAGTGTTCGGTAGTGATATAAAATCAATTGGTGAACTTCATTTGTAATAATTACTTTTGCACGCAGCCGCAGGCAACGATAAAACTCGGATAAAAAAAAAATAAAAAAAGAACAATAAAAAAAATGGAGGTAATTTCTGTGCAATTAAATCAAAAGGTAAATCGGTCTGTACAGATGTTGGCAATGAGGTATGCTTTGGTTTGGTGTCATCGCCAGACGGACGGACTTTGAAGGCTGATTTTAATAATAATAAAAAAGTTAAAAAAAAAAAAAAAACTCTCGTTGTCTTTGGCTGTCGATTTCTGTTTTTGCCATTCACTTCATTTTTATTATTTGTTTGCTATTTATTTTATTTATTTGTTTGTTAATTTATTTGTTTATTTATGTGCTATTTACCCAGCCAAGTGCCAATGGCAATCGCAATCCCGCCAACAGTGACCAACAGGACAGGACAATGATAACGCATTTTGCATATAATTATTGATTTTATATTACAATTTGGTTTATTAGAGTAATGCACTTGATGCACTGCCCATTAATATATATATGTAAATATAATATATATGAACTGTTGTAATGAGTTGAAATTAAATGAAATCACAGCTAGCTTAAGTCGCACTGAAATAAAACTCACTAAATCTTTTAGATATACTATTTTGTATAGCTTCAATTAACCTTTTCGCATCACTAAATGGTGTTTTTATTTGACTATCTATTTAACTGTAAAGTGAAGAGCTAAAAGCATTTTTAATAATTTATCAAAAATTTGAACTTATATTTGTTTAATTCTCCTCAACTTTTGATATTGATACAAAAGAAATTATCAAAATTATCCGAAAGTAATTGTGAAAAATAATTGCTTTATTTAAGACACATATGCATTTATTTTGTTGCTAATAAAATATTTTTTTTTACCATTGTTGAAGAGCAAATAAATGCCAAAGTAAAGAAAGGCCAAAGTCAAAACTTTTTACATTTAACATAACATTATTATGCCCTTCCAGTATTTTCAATTATTTTGTGAAAACAAATCAGTTATAATATATTTAATTAATAATTTAATTAATTTTTAATTCATTTGTGAAAACAAATCAGTTATAATATATTTATAAAAATTATGATCAATAAAAAATATTTATTTATTTTTAATTTTTGGCTTTTTATTTTTTCTACAGCTTAATTCCCTATCTAATATTTATCTTTTTTAATATACAAATATATATTTTTTAAATTGTTTTATATTTAAGCTAAAATTTTTTGTAGAGATATTTATCAGTTTCTCTTAAAACTCCCCATTCATGCTCTTCAATAAATTATATATGATTTCATTGTGGCTATGAAAGATTTGTGTTTTTGCCCTTCCTTTTAAAAAATAATTACACATTTTTTAAATAATTTAAATATCTTACAAAAAAATAAATAAAGCATTAATAAATAAAAGCTTAATATTATAATAAAGTATATTATATATATGTATTTAATATTATTAATCAAAGAAATCCAAGTTAAACTTTAACAACATTATACAGTCGACTCTCGTTATTTCGAAATTCAAGGGACTCTTAAAACACTACGAATTATCGAATGTTTGAAATATTAAATGGATCGAGATATAGAGAGATTTTGTAGGGGACTCGTGAGTACTTTGAATTAATGAGAGGTTCGAAATATCGCAGGTTTGAAATAACGAGAGTCGACTGTATTTCTTATTACATTTTTTATATTTTTATATTCATAAGGAATTATTTCAAATGGGTTTCTTAATGAATATGAACATAAAGAAACCCTTTTTGAATAATTCCTTTTTCACTTTTCATAAAAAATAAAAACATTTTAGTTCTCTACTCTCATTTTCCTTTAAAACTGCAAAACTATATTTTTCTTATACAAATATAGAGTAAATAACTCCTAAATCTCCTACATTTTTTAATAGATAAGTTATTTTTCAATATAAATTTATATCTTGAAAATATATGCATACATTTATAAATCTGTTTAATATGTGAGTTTATCACAGTTCAGTATACAAAAACGAAGCTATATATTATATACAGTCGACTCTCGTTATTTCAAACCTGCGATATTTCGAACCTCTCATTAATTCAAAGTACTCACGAGTCCCCTACAAAATCTCTTTATATTTCGATCCATTTAATATTTCAAACATTCGATAATTCGTAGTATTTTAAGAGTCCCTTGAATTTCGAAATACCGAGAGTCGACTGTATAACATATTTGTTTTTATTTAAGAAACACATTTTTTATCTAAAACTCTTGCCTTTCATTTGTAGTGCTCCAAAAAATTAAAAACGAAAAATAAAAATAAATGTATTAAGTTTTAGAGAATATTATATTCAATGAAACCCTAAAAAAAATACCTGATTTGAATCTATAGGTTTATATAAATTTACATAAATATGTTGATAATTTAATGAGTGATTACAAGATTTAAAAAAATAAATAAAAAATCCCCAATCTCAAAGAAAATAAATAATAATAATACAAAAATAAATAAATACTCTGAATAGAGATTAAAATATTATTATATTATATTATATATATATTATATATTATACTCGTATTATATTATATTATAGATCTTTTTACCTTCGACGAGCGCAACTATCAACAGAACTGCGATCAGCATTTTGTCATTGCGATCGATGAGCACGAGATAGAAGCGATACAGCTGCAACTTTGAGATGATGCGCATTTGCCCTTGATTGATTGATTGATTGCTGATAAGCACTTATGCGCTGCTAATTAACTGATTGCAATTCCTAGAGAGTTTCGACAATATCTGCTCTGAGCTCTGGCTCTGGCTCTGGCCAGGCATTTGGGCAATTCAAGCGTTGCACATTAACATTATTTCCACACTAGCACAAAATGCAGTTGAGTACAATAAAAAAAAAGATAAAAGTAGATATATACATATATAGTATATATGTATTTATGGATAGTTAGCACACACGGACACGCATTAGTGTATTTATTATTGGTGATAATTGAGATGGAGCCCGAAGAGACACGCGCGTATTGCCGACTAAACTGTTGGGCACTGTTCAGCGTGTGTGTGTGTGTGTGTGTGTGAGTTCTAGTGTCTGGTGTGCTGCGTGAAGCCAACTGGCTGTTGGGAACGTTGTCGATCGACTGAAAGCGCAGCAGCATCGCTGACGGCCGCACAGCATCCCGAACGGCGAGCCGAACAGACGTTCGGGTGGTTGGCCATCGTTCGGCTTCGGCTGTCGCTTGCACGGCCGTTGGATGCTGGCTGCTGGCGATGGCCGAGCGCGGCTGCCGAACGAACGAGCTGCGAAACGTCGTTGCCAATTGTCGAAGTGGATTTTCGAAACGAATGGCATCCACCATGTGCCACTCGCCGTCCACACGGCCGGCACGTGGTGGACTCCATTGCTTGGTGATGGCAGCGGCGAGGCGTCAGACCAATGCGGCCCTCGGCACATGCGCAGCGTGCCGTGAGGGAGGAGTGTCGACGCGTGCTTCTGACAAATGGTACGACAATTGCTACAAGCTGTGGTGGCATTTGGTGGCTTGGGTTTGCGGCAAGCGGCAAGCGGCAACGCGGTTGGGCGCCTGACTCAGACACGGCAAGGCTGGCTGCCTTAGGAGCCAAGCGCTTCGGCATTTGCTTCGACTTTTTCCATTCTTTTTTTTCTCCTTCTCTGCTTGCTGGTCGCTTATCATGCAACTCGGGCTGGCATCAGCCATCAGGCAAAGGCCTAATCATCATCAGGCCCGAAAAAGGTAGATGAAAGCCTGCCGTTTACTGTTTGATTAACTGCCGCAAGTGAATGCCTGATGGAACCCGATGCAACTCCCTATCTCTCTCTCTCTCTCTCTCTCTCTCTCCCTTTGCCAAATGTGGCAGGTCCCATAGATTAAGCTGCAGCTGCAACTGCAATTGTCCTGGCCAGGCCAGGCGAACGCGTCAATCATGCAGCCCAATGCCAAAAACTTTTTGCCCACAACTTGGCCAACTGAAAGTTTTTAATGCGAATTGCATTTTGCAATCAGCGCGGCAGAAACAATTCACAGTGTGCGCGTGGGAATGGGAGAGGGGATGGAAATGGGAGAGGGAGTGGTCAACAGCATCATAATTTTCAATTTCTCAATGTCCCCATAGATAATGGCCGCAAACAGGAACCGATCAAACAGCCAAATGACAAAAATCAACAAAAGCTGCAAAACTGAAAATTTAATTGAACTTCAACTTTTGGTCAGGCTGTCAGACGCGAGTCGCCGCCAGGGACAAGGCCAGCAGCCAGCAGCCAAAGAGCCAAAAACATGTCCATGGCCCAATCGGCAATCTCAAGTTGTCTTCCAAAATGAAATTGAGCGCACAGCGTCACAAATACCGCAGGAGCAGGAGGAGGAGCAGCAGCAGCAGGAGGAGGAGCAGCAGCAGGAGGAGCATCAACGTCTGCATCTCAACCAGGGAGCTGACAATTCAAAGTAAGGCTGTCAAACCTGTCGCCAAGTGGCTTAATTATCCAATAGACGATAGTCGTGACGTGAGAGGGGCGGAGAGTGGGTGGGTGGGTGGTTGGTGAAGGGGGCGGCATAGCAGACTCTAAGGTGGTGTGAGAGCTGAGGTATTAAACTTGTCAGCGCACAGCGAATGTCACTCATATTAAATTACGTATATATTTAGGGGCGCATCTAGCGTGGCGTGGGCGTGGCCAGCTTTCGGCAATAAATGTAACTCAATTAGAAATGGAACAAGTTGGGTAAGGCTGTCAGGCTCAGTAGCAGGCGCAGCTGTGCCGTAAATATGCAATTAAAATGTGTCTCTCTTTTTTTATCGCTCTCCCCCCCCCCCTCTCCCTATCTCACTCTTCCCCTCTCACTCGCTTTGCTTTCCTGCTCTGTTTTGTTTGTTGTTAGCAACACAAGTTTTTGGGATTTTAATGCAATTGTTGTTGCTGCTGCTACTGTTGTTGTTGCTACTGTTGTTGTTGTTGTTTCTATCTAAAGAAATCAAAGTGCGTATGCAAAAGTTTGACAGCTCCAAAAGCTGCAATTATGCCAACTACAAAAGGTACAAATGGAGGCGCTTCAGGCAGGCCGTGGCTCGGGGCGTGGCGCAGTGTGTGTGTGCAACGCATATGCTGCTCCAATAAAAAGTTGCTGCTGTGACAAAAGAAACCAAAAAAAACATTAAAAAGAAAACAACAAAAACAACAACAGCGAGCTGAACAAAGAAATCAAAAACTTTTGTTTCTAAAACTCATGTTGAAATCCGCACACGTTCACACACACACACACACAGAGATTGTGGGTGAATTTTGGATTTTGGAAAAGTGTTGCCAGCCAACAACAAAGAGACACATGCTGCAGCTATAATAAGTATGCAGCAGCAGAGACAGCAGCAGAGGCAGAGGCAGAGGCAGCAGCAGAGGCAGAGGCAGAGGCAGCGCAAGTTGTTGGTTTCTTGGTTGTTAGGTGTTAAAACAGGCGGAAGTTAGAGGCCAGGCACTCGAAGACGAACCAACCCACACATGTATGAGTGGGGCAGGCAGCGGCAAATGCAGCTGCTCCTGCTGCTGCTCCTGCTCCTGCTGCTGCTCCTGCTGCTGCTGCTCCTGCTCCTGCTCCTGCTGCTGCTGCTCCTGCTGCTGCTGCTCCTCCTGCTGCTGCTGCTCCTGCTCCTGCTGCTGCTCCTGCTGCTGCTCCTGCTGCTGCTCCTCCTGCTGCCAGGTGAGTGTGGGTACGCTGTGTGTGCCCTGTGTTTACGTGCACGTGTGCGCCAGACTCATGTACTCTGTACGTGTGCCAAACTGCTGGCAACAATGTGCCGCCAGCAGCTGCAACTGTGTGTGTGTGTGTGTGCGTGTGTGTGTGTGTGGGTGTAGTCACACATTTCAATTTGCATGTGTTAGCAACAAACTTTTGATAAGTGTTACTCGTATTACTCCCACACAGACAGATACTCACACACACACACACACACATGCTAGAAACTGAAACTTATTGTCAAAAGGCTCACATAGGCAGCTCCACATACATATGTACATATGTATATATATCTATATATATATCAATAACTGGCAGTACATATTGCCACAATTACTTTCAGACTCTACGTGCCACAGACCAAAACAAAACAACTTGTAAAACATATGCAAAAAAAATAGAGAGAGCGAGAGAGAGAGAGAGAGAGAGAGAGAGAGGGAGAGATGTTTAGCTCTAGCTGGCATAGATATGGAGACTTTGTCAGAAATCAAAGCAATCATTGCGATCAAGTAAAAAATTTATAGTCGACTCGCAGATGCCCTGCACTGTGATCTTAAATATTCTCAGCTTATATAAATTTATACTCAGCTTATATATAATTTATATACTTTTTGGGCTCTGTCACGCCTCCTCTCTGCTTGTTACTTACATTTCAAGAAATCCATTATACCCTGATTACCCATACCCGTTGGGTTCAGGGTATAAAAAGAATAGACTTTAGTATGTGCCTGCTGGCATAGTAGATATGGACACCTTTTCAAAAATCTAAACAAATATTTTACCTCTAGGCTGTAAAACAAAACCAAATTTAATTTAGTAAGCAAATTAAATATTATAGACTTGTAGAAAATTCAATAAAATCTTCTGCCAAATAAAATTAGCAATATTATGCAGCACCCAAAACGAGTGTAAAACTTGCTTTTTGAATGGACTGAACTTTGACGGAGGAGCAGAAAGGCTTAGAGGTGTTTACACATATACACATACATATATCATACTTGACTATCGATATTTTATTATAGTGCTATCGATACTTAATGAGATTGACATTAGAAAAATATCGTAAGCAGCATACTAAATTCAATTTGAAGGAGGCAAAGCTAAGACAGCACAATAGCTATTCACAATAGCTGTAAACAGTAAAAATTTCTATTTAATGCTGCTCTATATATATCTAATTTGGAATCTGTATAAAATCTATTGCACTTACCCATGTTTTGAACCCCCAATGGGCTTCTAAAAATATATAAATATATCATTATAATAATAATATATAAATTATAAATAAATATGCGCATTAGATATCAAATTTCAAGGCAGTTTACCTCTCTCTCTCTCACACACATTTTCTAAAAAAAAAAAAAAAAAAAAAAAAAAAAAAGAAGCTCTTTCTTTACATACCTTTTCTGGCCACGACGGGATTTGAACCCGCAACCTCCTGATTCGAAGTCCGACGCTCTATCCCTTAGGCTACATGGGCCACATGCATGTAACTACGTAAGCTTCACATGAAACGCCATTGTCAATAAGCCATAATTAAAAGGTGTCAAATAGAAATATAAACAAGCTATTGTGAATGGCCGACGACGAGCAGCTACCGTGAATCGATGGCAAAGCAGTTATTAAAAAGATTTCTACGCTTCTGTTGTTGCACTTGACACACAAATGTCAAGTGACGAAATGTTTATTGAAACATTTCAAGCTATGAATTACATCATCTTTGAATGCATTACAACCGTTAATTAAGCAGTTAATTAAAATATTTTGCTTTCATGGCATTGAAAGTTCTCTTGAAATTCTCAATTATTCTTGCAAAAAAGCCTCGTTTCTGTTTCAGACTTGCATTGCGGCTTTGAATCCGATTACGAGTTCCTCTCAAGTGCCGGCTGGGACTTTGACTACGTCTCCGACTTAAATTCCGCATCCGATTTTGACTCGGACTAGGAGTGCTCTGAGCTCGAGGCAGACTGAGACTTCGACTGCGACTTCGACTGCGACTTCGACTGCGACTGCGACTGCGACTGCGATCCTGACTAAGGCTCCGAGTACGACTCCGGCTAAGACTTCGACTAACACTCCTACTACGACTAAAACTCCTACTTCGACTAAAACTCCTACTTCGACTAAAAGTCCTACTCCGACCTCGGCTCCGGCTCCGATTCCTATCCGCACTAAAACTTCGACTCACACCCAAGCTCCGTTCAAATCTCCGATCGAATACCCAGCTCCGACTACGACTACGACTCCTGCCCCGACGCATATTCAAGCTCCCGCTCCGGCGCAGATCCATGCTCCGACTCAGCCTTGGACTAGGACTCCGACTACGGCTCCTCCGATCGCGATCCACACTGTTATCCCGAGCGCGAAAGCGAATCCGACTCGGAACTTGGCTAATAGTCATAATTCGATCCGCTTAAAGCCTTCTGAAGCACAACTTTGACAGGCGGTCCTTAAGTGGGTGTGACAGGCGTATTGTCCGTTTGCAAAATTATGCGTATATCCTGTAAATGTAAGAGTACCATTAATACACGAGCACACACATAGAGAGAGAGAGAGAGAGAGAGAGAGAGAGAGAGAGAATGGCGACACACAAAAGGCAAAACAAATTGAGCGTTTGGCAGGCATATGCGCAACATATGCTTGCCACGGCTGGTGGCAAAGACTTGTGGCACCAGCTGCCGGGGGCGGGGCATTGACTGCCGTTGTTGCCTGTGGGCTGGTGGGCTGGTGGACTGGTGGGCTGGTGGGTGTCTGGGTGTCGACCACATTTACAGCTGCAACATAAAAATTGTTGCAGCTTTTGCCAGTGCGACGTGTTATCTCGGCTGTGCGTCATTTCACAGCGAAACGATGTTGGCAGCGACGCCGGCAGCGAAGGCAAAACACAAAGCAAAATCTGACAATAAGTGTGAAAATGGTTGCGGCACAGTCGACGTCGACGTCGACGCGTCGCGTCGCAGCCGTTTCATGCAAAACTAAAAGAAAAATGTTTAAATATTTCCTGCTTTTTATTGTGGTTACTGTTATGCTACAAGGCGTAATGGGGGGGGCAGTGAGTGGGAGTGAACCTTGCAAAATCAAATGTTGAAGAAGAGGAAGAAAAATGTAAAAATGTGGCAACACTTTCCGTGTGTTGCTTTCGCCCTCAGCGCGCTGTTTACTTTAGCCATTGTTGTTGCTGCTGCTGCTGCTGTTGCCTCTGTTGCTGCTGCATCCACGCGCAAAAATATGAAAACTTTCGACAGGAAACAGGAACTGATAAGGCTATTTTTGCCAGGCAGCCGCCTGTCGGCGCGCTCTGCCGCTCTGCCTCCCCCCCCCCCCCAGAGCTCGTGTCATTTGCGTTGCTTTGCTATGCTGCCACTACTTTTTCATCTTCTTCTTCTTCTTCTTCTACCCGACGCTTTGAGCGTTTTGACGCCATCGCCAAAACTTATTGTGCAAGATTTATTTTAACCAACTCTCTGCCTGTGCCCACCTGTTTCGCACCTCTTCCAGTTGTGCATCGTTAAGTTATTGCCACGCCCAGCCATTCAGCGGCTGCCCATTGTTGTGTGTGGCGAGCGAAACCAAAAAGGCTGTCGATATTTTGGCAGAGATGCCAGCGTGCTTCTACTGTGTTTGTGTGTATGTGTGTGTGTGTGTGTGTGTGTGTAAGGGAAGGCGAAGTCAAGAAACATAACGCCACGAAATATGCATTCAATGAATGCTGCTTAATTAATTATGCATTTTTTTGTTCTTCAAAAATTTTTTAAAAATTATTTATAAATAAATTCTCAATGTTTTAAATATTATTAAAAATTATTTAAAAATATACAAGAATTTTTTGCCTATTATTTTATTAATTGCCAAATATTTAAAATATTTTATATTTTTAATTTCTTCATATTTAAATATAAAATATTTAAAATATTTTATACTTTTAATTTCTTCATATTTAAATATTATTAAAAATTATTTATAAATATATAACGAATTTTTGCCTATTATTTTGTTATTCTATCAAATATTTTAAAATAATTTATTTTTTTAATTTATTTAAATATGAAATTGGGAAAAAGGTCATAGACTCAAAATTAAGCCAAAATTTTATCTATGTAAAAAAAAAATTTTTTTAAAATTAAGTTAAATTAACAGTCAAATTCTCTCATTAAAAAAATATATACAATACAGAATTTTATCTATATAAAAAAAAAAAAAAAAAAAAAAAAATTAAATTAAATGAACAGTCAAATTCTCTCATTAAAAAAAAAAAAATAAATACAGGTTGAAAGTCAAGCCAAACTCTGTCATGAAAAAAAAAATAAATAAATAAAATAAAAAAAATATTAAAAAAAAAAAACAACTGAAGCTTAAAGTCAAATTTTCTCATTAATAAAAAATAAAAAAATAAATAAAAATTCAAACAGTTTAAATAAAAACAAAAAATTGTTAACCAACTGTTGCTCAAATGTTGTTCATATGAAATATGTTGTCTGACATAGATTATCTATATGAATATATATGTATATATGTATATATGTATATGCATTATCAATATGCCGTGTCACGCGCCCCATTCACGATTGGCCGACGGGTGGGTGCAACGTTGTTGCAACGTTTTTTGGCTGCCACGTTGCGTCGTTTGGCTGAAGTTTTTCATGTCACTTGTTCGCTGTTGTCGCTCATTCGCATTTGGATGGCAGCAACTGTTGCAAGTTGCACATTTTTATGAGAGCTGCGATACGCGAAACATGTGTCCCACTAGCAGTTTTTCAGTTTTCCAGTTTCCCTTTTCCTCTTTACTCTTCTTTTTTTTGGGGGGGGTTTTTACATTTCATCAATGTGCGGCCGCAATTTGCAAGTTTTATGAGCAGTCGTCTTTGGTCTTATTTGTGTCACGGCTTGCCTTGCCTTGCCTTGGCCTTGCGTCTGTCGTTAGGCCATCATGATGGCAATGTCGTTTTGCCTACTTAGCCGCAGCTTAGGGCCTTAGAGGGCGCTTTAAAGCCGCAGCCGCAGCGTTGATTTAATTAAATAAGTCAACCGGCCGATTGGGGGCCGATTGGGGGCCGATGGGGGCCTCGCTAAGGTAAGCCATGCGAAAGCCATTCCATTAGCGCGACCTGCGATCCGCGACACGCCACACGCCACATGCCACATGCCGCACGCGCCACAACCTGCTGCAGAGACAACAGAAATCTGCTTATTTAGTAAACACTTTAGCACTGCCGCTGGGCCAATAAAGGCGACGTGGCATGGCCCGGAGTGCAACATAAAAATACGACCATGAATTAACGTTAAAACATTGCCAAAAAGGCAGCCGGACAGCCGGGACACAGACAGCATCATCCACAGCCGCCTGCCGCAAACAAACACATAAAAATGTTGTGGACGCACCGCATGGCGTGGTCTGGTCTGGACTCCTGCTCCTCGGCTTGGCCCATGGCTGGCGTGAAAAATCATTTAATTTACTACGCAAACACAAAGAACTGCGCTCGCTGCACAGTGGCTCCTGTGTAAAGGACATGCAGGACACGCGCCAACGAGCCTAACAATATGAACTAAGTTTCATTTAATGGACTGCACGCGAGGCTCAACGCAAAGAAGCTGTCCAATGCGAAAGCTAAGCCCTGGATTTTTTTCTCTGGTTGGCTAACACACACATACATACATACATACATAGATATATATGTAAATATGTACTATATTTGTGCTCAGCTAGTTGCATATGCAACTGCAACGAGCAACGAGCTTCACACTGAGTGCAAATTTACCGTTAAGCAATACAGGATTTGATGTCTAGTATATCTATCAGGGAACGCAAATAAGAGCTATGCATTAAAAAAAAAAAAAAAAAAAAAAAAAAAAAAAATTGATAAATTTAAAAAAAAAAAATTGAGGCACAAAAGAACAGCCAAGAAAAATTTCAAAAAATAAAAACAAAATAAATAATAAGTTAAATAAATCATAATTCAATACACAATAAATAATAAGTTAAATAAACAATAATTCAATGCACAAATTAAATTAATTTAAAGAACATGAACAAATAATTAAACTAATAAAAAAGAAAATTAATAAGATACATATTTAAAAAAAAAAAAAATTATTTTATATATATAAATTAATTTAAATTACATATAAATATATATATATATATTTATCATAAACAATTGTTTAAATAAATAAAAAAAAAAAGAGATACATACATAAAATACATATTTAAAAAAAAATGTGTATAAATATAAATTTATTTAAATTACATATAAATATATATACATATATATTTATCGTATACATTTCTTTAAATAAATTTAAAAAAAAAGTAGCGGTCTTTTTACCGGATAGATGCTTCCATCCGGCGTGTTCCACAGCAGTTTTTTTTTTTTTTTGATTTTTTTGTTTTACTATTTTTTTTTGTTTTATGCTTATAACTCCCATCATTACACACATGTGTTTGGTGTATGTGTATTGAAGGTATGTATTGTAGGCTCTACGTTACTAATTGAAATTTACTTTGAACTTAACTTATTAAACATTTTATACTTAATGCTAAATTGCATATTATATTATAATTCGTACTTGAAGGGTGCGCCGAAAACTGTGACGCGAATTGAGAGAGTGTGTGAATTTACTTGAAATTTGGGGCGTTGTTGGCTTGTTCCAGTTTTGACGAGTGTGCGAATATCACAATCAGTCTGGGAAATGTGACCAACCGTTTACTGCTGCGGACCACACGACCGCCAACTGTCATCGCGTCAGAAGTTACATTTGGCTTGTGTTGCTCTGTATGCAAGCAGTGTGTTGTGAGGCAAGCAGCACCAGTTACTTCTCACTCACTCCTTCTCTCTCACACACAAGCACACACAAGCGCTCGCCATATATAAATTGAATATGATCGAATGCGGCAACAATTTTGAGGAGTGGGATGGCGCAGTGACTAGCAGCGCGACGCTAAATCAAGGAGTTGAGGGATCGATTCCCGAAAGCGCGCAGGCAGATTTATCTATTTTTCTTTTAATTGTTTTTTTTTTTTTTTCAAGAATAATTCTGAGTTGTAATTGTTTTTTTTTTATCTAAATATGCATCTTATTTATTTCTTTTTTTATTAGTTTTTATTTCTCATTTTTTTATTTTTAAATTAATTAATTTTTTTTAAATTAATTAATCTTTGTTCTTTTAATTAGTTTTTTTTTTTTCACGAATAATTCTGAGTTGTAATTGTTTTTATTTTTATTAATTTTTTTTCTAAATATGCATCTTATTTATTTCTTTTTTTTTTAAGAAGTTTTTATTTCTCATTTTTGTTCATTTTTTTAAAATTACTTTCATTTTTATATTGAATTTTTAATGATGTTATCTAAATATGCATCCTATTTATTTATCTTTTTTATTAGTTTTAATTTTTAATTTTTGTTCAATTTTTTTAAATTAATTAATCTATGTTCTTTTAATTAGGTTTTTTTTTTCAAGAATAATTCTGAGTTGTCATTGTTTTTATTTTTAATTTGTATCTAAATATATATCTTATTTATTTAATTTTTTATTAGTTTTTATTTCTCATTTTTGTTCATTTTTTTAAATTACTTTAATTTTTCTATTGAATTTTTAATGATGTAATTTATTATTTATTTTATAGAAAAATAGGCAATTCAATTCAATTAAATTTTTATTTTCTATGTTTATAATCAAAGTAAAGCCATAACTCTTATTTTTAATTTGTATAATAAAAATTGAAAAGAAAAGTTATGATTTGTTTTTTATATAAAAATAGATCTATAATAATTATTTTTGATTTTTATCATTAAACATTAATTTTAATAATTACAAATGTTTTTTTAATTACCCAAAAAATAATTCTTACTTTTTTATAATTAAAATTAAAATTAGATTTATGATTTGATTTTTATATAAAAATTGATATATAATTATTATTTTTGATTTTTATCATACAAATTAATTTTAATAATTACAAATATTTTTTTAATTACACAAAAAATAATTCTTATGTAATTTAATTTTTTTCTATATAAATTATAATCGTTACGATCCCTGATATTTATCGGCGATGATATAAAATTGCATCGCTTAAGCCTGTAACGTTTTTGCTCTGGCAGTGGAGCTCTTTCTTTCCAGCACTAATACCAATACATTCCCCATCTTATCAACTCTCTTCAGATATACAGAAAATATATAAATATAAATTCTACTATGCTACAGTTTCAGCTGGTCTTGCATCATATACAAATAGAATACTCGACCAACTCATTTGTTAACTGTTGCTGCCATGAATGTAATATAGAGAAGGAGAGAGAGGGAGAGAGAGAGAGAGAAAGAGAGAGTGTGTGATAGGTAAAGGTATAAAACAGCAATCACTTGCCTGGACAAACAATAACAGTGACACTTAAGCAGCATCCGTCCGTCTGTCTGTCTGTCCGTCCGCCTTTCTGTCTGTCCTATATGTTATAGCTGTATGAAGTACTTATATCAATATTTGTGCAAGACATATCACTGTAGCTGAGAATGCGCTACGTTTGGGCCGCCACGCACGCACGCACGCCCCAATCCATGTGTGTGTGTGTGTGGGTGGCAGGTGGCAAGTGGCAAGCGGCTTCCGAGGCAATGGCAATGGCAATGGCCATAACCGTTTGCCGGCAGGCTGTGCAAATATTTTAACATTTCCGACATTTCGACGACACGTTGAAAGGATTTACAAAAAATAACACGAGGCGGCAAGACATTTATGTCAGCCAGTGGCTAACAGGCCTATAAAAAGCAAACAACAGTGCTGCTACTGAGGGGGGGATGGGTAGGGCAGTCCGGTCCAATCCATCTGGACAACAACAACAAACGTTGGCCAAATATTTGCACAAATGACAAAATGACTGCTCGTTGGCCCAAAAAGGACGCAGAGGAACGTGCAGGCGGCAGTGCGTCGAATATCATGGATTCAATAAACACTTCAAACATAAACTTGACGATTTATTGCGACGCTATATATGTGTGCGTGTGTGTGTGCCCATGTGTGCGTGTGTGCTTGTGTCATATTCGTATGACAGTTTGCTGTGTCTAGTGGGCAAACGCGTCGTATACGCAATGAATTATTAATTCGTCGCCCGGATCCGTATTGCTCTGCTCTGCTCTGTGCACGTTACGCCAAAGCATTTAACTGCTGACAAATGATAAATTTATTATTTACCAGCAGCACACATAGAAAAACTGACTGTGTGCGTGTGTGTGTGTGCGTGTGTGTGTGTGTGTGTGTGAGCCATTGCCATTGCATTTGCTAGATTAAAATATGTTTTAATATTTGCTTTCTTTACACTTGAGCAACGCAACGCACGCACAAACACAAACACAGTCACTCACACACACACACACACACACACACGCGTGTGTGGTGTTATCCGTGTCGGGCAGTGTGCGATAATCACGCACCTTTTGATTAATTGCCAAGAACGTCGCAGCCGTTGACTTTAAGTGATGCGTCGCGACGTTCAAGGCAAGCTAGAGCCACACACACACACACACACACACACATATACATATAGATACGTTGTATTTGGCGAAGGTGAACGCAAACGTGACGTCTAAGTGCAAGTTCAACAACGCGTTGCAAGTTTTCTTATCGCAAAGCGAAAGTAGCAAAAGTTGAAAGTTTTCTTTCGCACCTTTGTGCGTCACACACACACACACACAGTGACTGCTCTGGCCATACTCACACAGACGTGTCCGCAGCACTGTTTGAGCGCTTATCACACCAAAAAAGTATTCACGAATCCTTAATTACGCGCCGCTCCACCACTTTCTCCTCTATTCCTCTATTCGGGTTGTTCGAGCAGCTTTATTCAGTTGCCGGTTTGCCACAACAGATTTGCGTAGTTTGCACAGCTTGACAGCTGTCCTGTCCCGTGCTGTATCAGCGCGATTTAACAAACTCAAATCGAAAAGTACTACAAAACTCTGTGTGTGTGTGTGAGAAATCGCGAACAGCTTAAATATGCAACGAAATTCAAATCTATGAATTTATTTTTACTTTTTAGAAATTCTATTTTCTTTACAAATTGTGAAAGCAAACTTATTGAATGAATTACTTCAATCAACTGCGAGCCGAGCTGACAGTCGTACAGAGTTTTAACTTTTGAAGTTTAACTCAATGGCTTGCTGAGATGTCCTAAATTTATAGGCACTTTAAACGGCCTGACAACCATATGACAATGAACTGCCAACCCGAGAAAGAGTTGCTCATCAAATCTCTATAAAGAAGAGAGTAGATTATTAATAAATATTAAATGTAAAAAATATCATCTTAGATGAGTTAATAAAAGTTAATAAAATATACAAATTTTTATACAATTTTTGCATGCACCTGAAAGCAGGCAACATAAATTTTTTCAGCAATTCAAATGTGAACCGTCTGTTATATGGGAACCAGAGATATCGAATGAGCACAAAAATTGGAGACAGCACTCGATAGACTGCCTAGATATAGCACGAGAGACGATATTTGCAACAAATATAGCCATCTAGGTACTGCAGCTCAGAAATCAAGGAGAGATATTTAATAACAGCGTACGGCGCTTAAAAAGATTTCACGTACTGGATTTGACAAATAATAGGGGTTATATTATATATTATATTTGTTTTTAATATGTAAATACAGTAGAATCCGGTTATAACGACTCCGCTTAAAGCGTCCAACCGGTTATGTCGACGAAAAAATTTGGTCCCCAGACAAACATTTCTGAGCAAACTTATACGGTTATAGCGACATCCGGCTATAACGACGCAAAAAAGACGGTCCCTTGAGTGTCGCTATAACCGGATTCTACTGTATATGGATTGATCTCGTTGCTCAAGCCACCCGATTATTGATAGTTATTGTTTAAAGATTTGCTTATTGTTTAGTATAAAACAGATTGCAAATATAAATTAAAATTTAAAAAAAAAAAAATAAAATAAAAAAAAATTTTATTTTTACTATATTAAAAACTATATTTAATATTAAAATTTATTTATATTATTTATTTATGTAATTTTTTTATGTATTTATTTAATTTTCTAATACATATATTGATACCATTTACTATATTTAATATCATAATTTTAATTAATAAATTTCATACAATTTATAATATATTAATAACACTTGAAATAATCATAATTATAGAGCTAAAAAAAAATAATAATTTACATATAATTATTTATGGCTGACCTATATTTAAAGATATTAAAAAATTTGTATTTAGTCAATCCCATTTGTTTTTTAACTTTTATATTTTCTTAAAAAAAAAAAAAAAAAAACATACATATAATTAATTAAATTTTAAATTGTGTTTCTATGATTACAAAATTTTTTAAATTATATTTAGTAAACTTTGTTCATTTTTTAACTTTAAAATTTTCAATTTACATTTAATTATTTTTACTTCAATATAATAGAAAATTCAATCAGAAGTGGCAAACAAATCAAAGATATTTAAGTGATAGAAGCGCGCTTTAATATTGAAAATAGAATTTGAAATATACGAAAACCAGATGCCCCGTGGGCCCAGCCCACCCCGTGCCTGATGGCTCCTCGTTCAACTCCTGTTGTAGCCGTTATCATAAAACGATTTTCTCATTTATAAGTAAGTAGAAACAAAGCGTCGCCATAGCCTTGGCATCGGCTCACCAGAACGTGCGGCATTCCGGCAAAAAAAACACACAAAAAAAAAAAAAAAAAGAGAAACTTAAATTATGGCAAATCAATTGCCAGGGAGTCGAGTTCTTTGGAGCAAGTGGTAAGGAAAACATAACCAGACCCGGTGGCAAAGCAATGCCAGGCGGAGACCATGCCGGGGCGTGGAACCAGCTGCTGTGCGCGCAGGAAGCCAGCGAAAGGACCTTTCGGAGTATCAACAAACATTTACTTTTTGGCCCCCCATGGAATGGGTTGTGCCCGTGTCTGCCTTTTGCTTTACTTCTGTTTTTGTTTTCATTTTTTTTTTTTTTTTGCCATAAAGCACATTTTATTGAGTTGTCGAACTTAAGCACCAAACAGCCAAAAAAAAAAAAATATATATATATATATAGGGAAGAGAGCGAGAGGCAGAGAATATGCCAAGCTGGGGCCACCGGCTGTCCAAAGTGTGGGGCAATGTGTTGCATAGACGGCTCAATAATGTGGCAGGCGGGGCGCAGACTTTTTGGACATGTGCAACACAAAACGGGGTCCAGGCAATTGGCAACATTTTGGCAACAACCCGCGCGCGCACACACACGCATAAGGACTGATAAGTATTTGTATCGTCCCGCGTGTGTGTGTGTGTGTACGTAATCGTTTACAGCTGCTCGAATGCGCAAATAATTTGAAACGAATGTGCTCGAATGTTCATACGCAAAAGCTACTACCATTCCAACATTCGCCCCCCCCCCATGCAACGCAATAAAGTAAGCAACCCCAAAGACCATGGGCCAAATAGCTGCAGCAAGTGGGCAAAAAAAAATAAAATATATATATGTATATACTAAAGTTCTATAACTGAGAGAACTTGAATTATGAATATGAAATATTTGACAAAACCAAAGACAATCGAATTACTCGGTCAATCTTAAGAAGTTGAAAAATCGAAGTGAAGTGAGTTAAGTGAGGCTTGCTTCTTGCTCAGGAGAGCACAATAGCCCCTACCTAGTTCGACTGCAAACTCTGCCACACACGCATTTTCACTCATTCCATGCGCTTTGCTCTTTCTAGAAGATTTTTCGTTTGTACTCAACTGCAATTTATTTAGTTTCACATTTAAATTTACTCTTTAAAAGTATTTGTTTATATGAATTTATCTACATAAGCGTGCATAATCGCTAAACTATTAAATATTATGCGCTTATATTAACACTTAACAATTTGATATTTATCTGCAAATGCATTTAAAGCGAGTTAAGTTGGCTGCGCTTCGATTCCGGCTATTCCTGACTATAACAGTTATATATATATATATTTTTTTTTTCTATTTATATTATTATAATATTGGAGTAACAGCATATTAATCTGCTTTTGAGGTATCTGAAACCTTTAGACATATCCAAAAATTATTTAGTAAATATTTTGTATTATTATTTAGTATTTAATTATATACATATATTATTATTATTTATATTATTTAGTAAAATAGCTTGTATTTTTATATTATATTATTATTTAGTATATTCTCATATATATTATTATTATTTATATTATATTATTATTTATATTATTTAATAAAATATCTTGTCTAATTTTGAGCCATTTAATCCGGTTTTTGTGCCACTGTGCACAAAGTATGGCCTTGTGGGTGAAGTCTGTGCTTGTGCTCTACTTTTTGCACTCCTTGACTGCGCGTCTGTCTGTGTGTGCGTGTGTGCGTGTGTGTGTGTGGCTCATTAGTACGAGTACTATTACAAGCACATTGCTTCGTCATAAATGACTGACGCCAACCCGAGTCCCGAGCCCGAACGACAGCTTGTCCTTTTGCCCGTTTAACATTGCCAAGGGGCCGCAGCGCCCACCGTTCTGCTGCTACGCCTCATTGCTACGTTGTTTTGTCATATTTAAAAATGAATTTACGTTTTTCTTGGCATCAGCCTCGCAGGACTCTCCCCCCCCTCTCTCTCTCTCTCTCGCTCGCTATAAGCCATCAATAATTTACTTCTCTCTAATGCTCAGCAGCCAATTATTGAGCAGCCAAAGGTAGCAGCAGCAGGAGGCGGGAAGGGCAGGTGTGTCAGCCTGGAGCACATGTGAGACGCCTTAAGCCCGGCTGCCTCATAAATATGACACTCTATTAATTACGGCCAAAACAACTTTACGTAAACGGCGAAGCGCGTGCATTGCAATTAAAATGAAAATTCAAATTGTGGCCAACAACTTTTGCTTGGCAGCACGCTTAACGGGCCCGAATGCGATACGCTTGTTGGCCAACGGGTGCCCGCGGGACCGTTATTTTAATTGTGCAACCAACGCTGGGCGCTTGGTCAAACTTAAGGATTAAGATTTAGCCAAGTCATAAAAGATAAACAAGCTCAGCTCGAGAGCTGTCGACAGTTGCCAGAGGTGTGTGAGAGAGAGAGAGGGAGAGGGAGAGGGGAACAGAGTATTGTGTGACTGACTTTGAGACTTTAGCATAAAGGCTAACATATTTAGTTACTGTTGTCCTTCAAAAATAATATTTAATACATCATTTTATTTGACAACTTTAACTTCACTGCAAAAGTCGTGGAAAGTATGTCATTTTGTCGTTATTATAAAGGAAATAATAATACGTAATGGCTCTACATATTTCCTTTACGTATATCCTCTATGTATGCAGTTCCACTACGTAACTCCTCTACGTCTTTAATGCTTAGCTGATCGATCACACACTCTGCTTCAGTCTGTTGCGCACACCCCCAGCAGGTCTGGACGACTGAAGAACTGCTGCAGCTGCTGCGCTTTATATAGGGCCACTTTTACTCAAGCACTGTCTCTCTCAAACACAGCAGGTAACGCTCGTTACAGTCGAGCTTTAAGTGACCAATGGGAACGCTCTCTGCTGCTGTGAGTAAATTAATACAGCTACATACACATAGACAACTTTAATGATCTACCGCACTCTCTCTCTCTCCTTGCTTTTACTTTTACTCAAGCACTGTCTCTCTTAAATTTTGAGTCCGACGGCAGGTGGCGCTCGTTACAGTCGAGCTTCAAGCGACCAATGGGAATGCTCTCTGCTGCTGTGAGCAGTCTAGCTTCGTTTTACTCAAATACAAATACGAAATGAGAGCTGCTGCATACACACAGACAACTTTAGTGATCTTCTGCACTGCACTTCTCTCCTTGTTTTTACTTTTACTCAAGTACTGTGTGTCTCAAATGCTGAGCCCGTGCCTGTTCATGCTTTGTATAAATTATTCTTAATTATGCTAAAATTTTCTGGCTAATCATATGCAAAACATACTCTTATATTAAATTATTACTATAGAGTATTATATAGTTAGAGTATTTCAAGTGCGTCAGCTGTCAGCTGGCGAAATATTTGATGTTCTTATATTATTTTTGTTTTATTACGGATTATCAGACTTACAAGTTAACAAGTCCATTTTGTCGGGCAGTGGAGCAAATGGCAAAGAACCGAATGGAGTGGGGAATGAGGGGCGGGGCCACAGCGTGTAATGAGCTGCGAAACGCAAACACTGAACTGGATGGGCTCCAAATCAATTGCAACAGATTTTAGTATGCATCAAACGTTTTACAACTATTTTTCTTAACGCATTTTATTAGCGCTAAGGGAAACGGCGACCGGATCGGCAGCTGCCATGCCTGGGGGAGGATGACCACGAATGGGCACGAAATGGGCTGGCAGGAAGGGAAGAGCGGGCGATTGAGGGAAATGGAAGGAATGGGCCACGGCACGTACTCATTTAAACCGACGCGCCTGACGAGCTAATGGTGTCCGTTTGCCGGTTCTCCTTGCTGTTTGTTGTTGTTGTCGATTGTTGGCTGTTGTTGTTGTTGTTGCTTTTGTTGTACATCTTCATAGCGACCATTGTCATATTAAAACCGCAGTGACGAAAGCAAAAGAGGCATGGGCGTCAGAGCATGGGGCAGTGGCATGGGGCAGGGAGTCAAAGCCGTGCATAGCATTTTCTATTAACAGCAATAAAATGCGAAGCTGAAGCAAAGTGGAGCACGACCAGGGGGCAAGGGTCCTAGCACTGGGACAAACAGAGGCGCGCGATGACAACGACGACGACGACGACGAGGCGAGTTTATATTTTCCCTTTTTATTGTTATTGGGCAGCCAATTTGACAGGACGACAGTCCCGACGTTCTCGTTTGAGTAAATGAAGTCTGGACAGACATGGAATAAACGGACACGCTCATAGAATGCTCAATATACATACATATATAGATAAGTACATACTCCCACACAATATACAAATATTTCTATTTAGGCTGGAATAAAAATATACAATATTATTGCTGAATTTACACTCGCAGCTAAGCAAAGAGTTTTTTAAATATATTTACTGGATAGTCGCATCAAGCTAAACTAATAATATATAATACAAATATTTAACTTGTGAAATTTGAAAAAACATAATTTTTAGCTTATTAGATTTATTATTTTTTTTTTATGTAAGAAAATAAAAAGTGAAAAAAAAATAAAATAAAAGAAACTAAATAAATGTATATAAAACAAAAAAAAAAAAAAAAAATTATTTAGAAAGGCATATACAACATAAGAAAAATATATTTTAAATTTATATAATTACAATATTATTATTTTTTAATATCTATAGTTTTAATCATTTTTGTTTTAATGTTTTAAGCTTTTGCATTATTCGGTTGTTTTATTAGAAAAATATTTATTAAATTTATAAATTTATGATTTTATTTATTTATTTATTTAATTAAAAATAATAAGTATGTATTTTTCTAATAAAACAACCAAATAATGCAAAAGCTTAAAAAATTAAAACAAAAATTATTAAAACTATAGATATTAAAAAATAATAATAATAATAAATATAATAAATAATAATAAATAAATATAATAAAAACATATTAAAGATGTGCGTGAATTAATTCAATACTATATTTATCTAATAATAATTTACTTTTTTAGTAAACAGTTGTAAATGTATTTAACATTTTTTTTTTTTTTTTTAATTTAATTTAAACTCAGGAATTTTCAAAGGCAAAATAAATAAATTATACAATTTTGCTATTAATTATTTGACTTATAAAAAAAAAATTGAGTATGATTCAGAAGAGACAATAATTTGCAGATATAAATATTGAATAAATTTCCATGGGCATAATAAAAAAAAAAAAATAAATAAATAAAAAAATTAAATGGAAACATTTTAGTCATAACTCAAAGAAAGAGTTGGACATAAATATATATAGCACATCCTATATTTGCTAGCACTACTTGCACCCTCTCTCCCACCATCTCTCTCTCTCTCTCTCTCTCTCTCTTTCACTCTCTCTCGGTCTGTCTCTTCCTCTCTCTACAAGCGCCATAAATAATACTTAAGTATATGCATCGAATATATTTATGTGCGCGAACGTGTTTGCAATGCACAAGAACTGTTGCTTTTTAACAAATTGGGTTAGATGCAAACAAAGGCAAAGCTGACAATTTGCACATTTGGCTATAGCCAAGAAAGCCCACCTACCCCTTCCACTGTCGCTCCTCTTCAACTCTTCTTCTTCTTCTTCTGTTGAGTATTGGGACAAGAACAATGCTGCAATTAAATAAATGTTTTTGGCCGGCTGTCGCAAAAATGCCAAAGAACTTGAAATGGTTTTATGACGCGCGCATTACAAACTAACAGACTAAAGGACAAAACAGGACGAGGCAGGACGAGGCAGGAGGGGGGCACAACGAGGCAACAGGCGGCCGACAGATGCAGTTGGTGCCAAGCAGTCCGCCAAATAGCGCAACACAAAAACAGGCAAAACAGGCAAAAAAAAAAAAAAAACAAAAAAAGAAGCAGAAATAATTTAGCTTAATTCAATGCGATACTAGAGGGTTAGGGCTAGGGGCGTGGCAGGGGGGGGCGTTGCGTGGAAGTGAAAGGAGTTGCGCCGAGTGGCGACGCATAGTCGCTTCCTCTGGCGCAATTAGTGCAACATTGTTAAACATTTGCAGCTCCTCTCACTCACTCACTCTCTCTCTCTCTCTCTCTCTGTCTCTCTCTCTCTCTGTCTGTCTCTTTCACTCGTTGCCAAAGCGCCTTTAAGCATGCTTTATGGCCAAGAAACAAAGCAAAGGGCAAGTTTAAGCGCAAAGTCAAAGTGGATTTTGGACACACACACACACACACACACACACACATACACTCCGCTTCCTTCTGCTTCTTCCCCTGCTTTGTTGCGCTGCGTGCATCAAGTGGCAGCCGCAACACCAAAAAAAAACAAGTAAGAAAGCTCTAGTCGAGACTGCTCGACTACGAAATCCCCTGAACCCGTCTTTTTGCTTACAAAAGAAACACACACACACATATGTACATAGGCACATATAGGCACGCACGCATAAACACGCATGGGCTGCAGTTGGGCTTCTCATTGAAACTTAATTATTTAATAACTTTTTTTGTGGATGTACGTTCTTCATGAAACTTTTAGATTGTGATTATATCATTACTATGCGTGTATGTGCCGAATCTCAAGTCTCTAGTATTTGAAATACGCATTTTACAAAGGTGAGGGTGAGGGGGTGAATATAGGGGTGGGGGGTGAATTATAACAAAAACCGAAATTCTAGAAAGTATATATGAGTCTACGTTTAAAATTTGGAGACTCTAGCTCAAAAGATGTAGGAGATATAATTTAATAATTGACATTCGATAAGGTTTTTCATCGATAAAAAAATAATCGGACAAGTTATCGAAATTATGTGATAAACTCGATATGCGCGTGCTATATACGGACATTTTAAAAAAAAGTTGAAGTCTCTAGCTATTGTATCTTCGGAAATCGACGCGTTCAAACATACGGACAGACGGACAGACGGACAGACGGACGGACGGACGGACGGACGGACGGACGGACAGACAGACGGACAGGGCTAAATCAACTTATCTCGTCGCCCTGATCAAGAATATATATACTTTGTGGGGTCTGCCACGCCTCCTTCTGCCTGTTACATACATTTTAACAAAACCATTATACCCTGATTTCCCATTTTCAATGGGTTCAGGGTATAAAAAGGCCAGCAAAAAAATCCCTTTCAAGTGAAGTGCGACGGCGACTCCAACTCCAACTCCAACTCCAACTGCGAATACGGATGTGGATGACGTTGTAAATGCCGGAGTTAAGTGTTGACTCGGCCGTGCTTCACTTTTAATTTCTATGCGAGATGCCGCCACAGTTGTTGCCACTGTGCTAGCTGATGAGCGCATTGTGAGCCAGAAGTCAGCGCAGCCACCAACAGCCACAAATACATATACATATGTTGGATATTTTAAAGCCCAGCACAATCCTTGTTAATGGAGCATCTCGAATTTGTGTTAACTGAAATGCTTTAGCCAAAATATCAGGCCAACATCAGCATCATCGGATTTCTTGACAAGCGAGAGATGGAAAGTGTTGCGTGAGAGAAAGTTTGGAGTTGGGAGATAGAAAGATCAAGGAGGACAGAGTTCAGATGCTAAGGTGAAGAGTTGATTCCAGAAAGAGGGAAATGGGAATTTAATGAGTAATGAGCTATAATTGTTTGGCTGCCTATATTATATATCTGTTGTCTGTCTCTCTGTCTCTGTCTCTCTCTCTCTCTCTTTCTCACTCTCTCGCTGCCTGCCTCTGTCTATCTCACAATCTGTCTCTCCCTCTCTCTCTCTGTCTCTCTCTCTGTCTCTCTCTCTCTCTCTCTCTTTGTGTCTCTCTGTCTATCTCACAATCTGTCTCTCTGTCTCTCTCTTTATCTCTCTCTCTCTATCTCCCTCTGTCTCTCTCTCTCTCTCTCTCTCTCCCTCTAACTCATCCTCTCTCTCTCTCTTTCTCTCTCTCTCTCTCTCTCCCTCTCCCTCTCTCTCTCTCTCTCTCTCTCTCTATCTCTCTCCCTCTCTCTCTATCTCCCTCTCCCATTGCTCACTTTAGCTCGACTGCAACGACTCCTACTGGGCACCGGGCTCAACATTTGAGCGCAACTTAGTGCCTGAGTGAAAGTAGCCCTATATAAAGGGCAGCAGCTTCAGCATTTCTTCAGTCGTCCAGGCCTGGTGGGGGTCACTCGTGCAGTGCAGTAAAGTGAAGTAAAGTCAAATTAAGTGTGTGTAAATACTGTATGATCGTTCAGCGAAGCATTTAAGACAATGGAAATACTTGGAGGCAATACTTGGAGGCAATACTTGGAGGCAATACTTGGAGGCAATACTTGGAGGAAATACTTGGAGGAAATACAAAGGTAAAATACTTTAAGAAAATGATTGGAGAAAATTTTTATAGGAAATACTTTAAGGAAAGACTGTGAAAAAATACTAAGATAAAATACTTAGTGTAAATACTTGGAGATAATACTTTGAGGTATTACTTGCAGGAAATACTTTGCGGAAAGACAGAAAAAGTACTTGAAGGAAATGCTTAGAGCAAATACAATAGAATCTAGTAATAACGACTTCGACTAATGATGAACAACTTAGAAGAATTGCTTGTGGTAAATATATATAATATTATATGAATAAATTATTTGATTAAAAAAGATGCTAAACAGGGGATTTTAAATAAAAGCATTGATCTCTGTAGACTCCGAATTTCAATACCCCAACTTTAAACTAGTCATTCAAGCAATCAAATATAGAACTCTTTTAAAGCTCGTATTAAGAGAGACAGAAATCGTTGCATTCTCTTAGGCTGCAGGCCCCAAAAACCAATCAGCCACAACAAAAGAAATCGAAACGAAAAAGGGTCAAAAGTAAAGTTGGAACAAATTGCAAAAATCCAACTTTGACAACAATAAACAAAAAAACAAAAACAAAAAAATGAAAAAAAAGAAAAAGGCAAACAAATTTATGCTCGCATTTACGGATTGTTTTTTGGCAACTCAACGAGCAGCTGGAGCTGAACTAAGGCAAACCAATAAAAATTAATTGAAATGACAAAGTTGGGGGTTTTAGCTTGGCTAGTAACCCAGTAAAATGCTAATGCCAATGAAGCTTTCTAGCAGCTAGCTGTCAAAGTTGATGTTAAATGAAAACAGACAATTGAAGTCAAACGAAAATATTACAACTTTTGTTCTAGGATGTAGATAACACCGTTATGTAGGCCTTAGTATAAGTCAGCCATAGCTATAACACTGTATATTTAGCATGCATACAGTAGAGTTTGGCTATAGGCACTGCGCTTATAGCGTTATGATTCTGAGCCCCCCATCAAACTTATATGAGCCAATTTATAACGACGATTCCTTGAGTGTCGTTATAGCTGGAGTCTACTGCATATATTTTCTCTCGTTTCACAAACTAATATACCCTGAATTCAAATTTGCTATAGCTCATAGCACTTAGAATTATTAAAATATATCCACATAGAAAATCTATAACTAAATAACAAATATAATAAGATCAAAATTTATTCAGATATTAGCTTTCGCTTGCTTACACACACACTCTGTCTCTCTCTCTCTCTCTCTTTCTATCTCTCTCTCTCTCTCTCCCTCTCTCTCTTTCCTGCAGCACACATTACTTACCAAGTGAAAGTAATCGCCTCTTTCTGCCCCTCTACCCCTTGCAACACATCTCTCCCTCTCTCTCTCCCTCTCTCTCTCTCTATATTGCAGCTCTCCAACTCCGTTGGCAACTCTGTCTCTTCGGCCATTAAATATACAAAACCTCATAAAACAAAGTTGGCCAACAAGCATTTTTAATTGATTTCCACGCCAATGGCCCAGCTGCTTGGTGGGTTCTCTGCCCCTGAACTTGTGCTACACTCAACCACACCACCCTCCCCACCACCACCACCACCGCCCCACCCCCTTCTCCACTTGGCTTTCATACTCAACTGGGCCATTGATGTGTGATGTCTGTCTGAAAAGTTTACAATAATTTTTGCACATTCAATAGCCGCAACTAAACGCCAAATGCCAACGCCGTGCGGTCGCAACAGGATGCAGGGCGGCAGGGTGGCGGGGCGGGGGGGATGCAGAACACTATTCGAATGGTGGTGAGCGACACAACTGTGACCGACAGCGATGACCAATGAGCACGATGAAGAGCTAAAGAAAACTTTTCACAGCATTTCTGTGTGTGTGTGTGTGTGTGTGTGTGTTGGCATATTTTTTGGGCAAAAGCTGTTTTCCAAAAATGCTCACACACACATGCACATGCACACGCACATGCACAGACATGCACACACATGTGTACACATGCAAAAGTTCAGAGTTCAACGCATGATTGTGAAAATGGAATTGCCAAAGTTGCGGACGAGGGCGTCCAAAAGTTGCACAATTCATTTCTATTTTTTTTGTATGCCTTTCGTTGTTGTTGTTGTTGTCTATTTTTTATAATTTTCTATTTCAAATTTCTTTCTTTTTTTTCTATTTGCATTTGTCATTTGGCAAAATACTCTTCAGTTGGCTTTTCTCTTTTTCCTTTTGCATAATTTCCTGTTGGCAACTTTTTTTTTATTTTTTTTATTTAGTTCATTCACAAAAGAGTTTCTACAATGAGACAGGCTCTATGCGACGCTTTGCTGTAACTAAGTCAGGTAGCTGAAACTTGAATATCCTGTCTAGCTGAAGATCATTAGCTGGGGGCATATGAGGCAAAAGCTGATACCAAATATTGGTTGAATCTCGGAGAAGGAGAGGAATTGAAATAAACAGAGTAACTGCGAGTTTATCAGTGTCTGTTTGAATAGTTTTAAGGGAACAGATGTTCTATTCCGTTAATATTCTGTAAGAAGAGAGGGAAAGAAAGAGAGAGAGAGAGAGAGAGAGAGAGAGAGAGAGAAAGAGAGAGAGAGAGAGGGAGTGAGAGAGGCAGACAGAGAGGCAGAAGTAAATATTAAGAGAGAGAACTAGAAACAGAGAGGTATAGGTCAAGAAAGAGGAGAAAGGGTGAGAGAGAGTGAGAGAGAGTGAGAGAGTAGAGAGTAAAGAGAGAGCGAGAGAATTGAGCTAAGGAGCAAGCGAGAGAGACAGACAGATAGAGAGAGCAAGTCAATGAGAAATAGACAGTGCGAGACAAAAATAGTTAAACACAGAGTGAGAGATAGAGATAGTGAGAGATAGAGAGAAACAGACAAAAAACAAATAGAAGTGCAAATAGATATTGAAAGGAGCGAAGAGAGAGGCAGAGGCAGGGAGAGATTTAAATTAGAAGAAAACAGGGCGATAGAGTGAGAGGCAGAGAGAGAGAGACAGGAAGGGAGTTAGAGATGGAAATAAAGAGGGAGATAAAGAGTCAGAAAGAGAAACACAGGGAAATATATAGATAGATAGAGAGAGAGAGACAGACAGACAAAGAGATAGAGCTATACACTAAGAAGAATGAGTAGAGAAGAATATAGAGACAAAACGAAAGGTGGAGAGAATAACAGATAGAATGAAATGGGAAAAGCGGAAGAAGGTAGACAGAGAGAGCTAATATAACAAAGATCCAGCATATATAAACTAGAACATCTGCTAGCCAATCAGTTACTCTCTACTCAACCATCACTTTCTAAACACTGAGTATCTACCAGTTGATCAGCAAACAAACTTAATCAATATGATAATCAATTGGAGACTTTGTTCATAATCAAATTGAAAGCAACTGCACAAATTAATTCAACTCAAAGCTTTTCAGAAATACCAGAGAATGCCAGGGTATCTGCTAGTCAATCAATGCCCTCAAGCAAGCCCACCCACCAACTGGGCTGCTATTTATCTCAATTCCTATTCGGCTGGCTTGTTGTCATTTTCAATGACAATGGCAAAGCTCGTCCCACGGACCCATTGTGTGGCCAGCATCGTCACATTTAATATATGTATGAAATAAAAATATATATACATACATACAAATATATCTTTCTATATATGTATGCAGTGGAAGTTCTATAAAAATGTAGAGGAGCGAGAGAGCACAGCTGTTTGCAAATAATTTTAATTTCATATCTCCAACTGTGAAAGTTCCTAATTGAAATTGCCTTGCATGCCAGCTCCTGACTACGGACAACGGACAACGGACAACGGAGAGCGGACAGCGGACAGCTGACTGTTAACTGGTAACTGCTCAACTGGGCCAAGTATTTAATTTCAATTGCGAAATGGCAATTTGGTAATTACTGCAACATAGCAAACGGAGAACGGACAAGGGACTACGGACAAGGGACTACGATGGAGCATTAGCCACTGGTCAGTGCGATCGACCAAAAACTTGAGCCAATCAGCAGAAACGCATTTCGATTGATTTGAGTAGCCAGCCACTTGACTCTGTGGCATCAGGGTGATGCAATATGGTTCAATTTGGCATTGCATTGAAGTAAACTCAGATATAAGAATTTATACGGCTATAAGAAACTAGAAAATCTCTTCATTTACATCATACTAAACTGAATTTCTTTTCATTTATATAATCAATAAGGAAGTTTCATCAAACTTTACCAAGCAATCAAGGAACTCATAGAGCTCAGTGCAATAGGCATATGGGTATTAAATTTTGGAGTAATATTGTCGAACTATGCCGTTCCAAGCACGCCCAACTGGCTAAGTCAATAGGATCCATTAAGAGCTACATATATACCATGAAACTACAATAATTAACTAGAACTTGATTATGATCCACTCATATAACATTAGTTCTTCTGTGATATCATATGCTGAGATTAATTAGATATACCATATTATTTATATAGTATAATTACGATATCTTCTAAGTATAGTCTTTCAATATAAAGTCCAAATATTTTTATAAATATTTAAAATAAATATAGTATAAGTATAAAGGAGTAAAAAATATTTATTTTTTTTTTCATATATCCCAAATAAGATTTAACTTGAGTAAAAAGCAAACCAAATCCACCTTGAGCTCTGCTAGACTTAAATTTCCATAAGCTCAGTCAAATCTTGAGCAACCCTAATATAAATATACATACATACATACATGCATACATACATACATACATTCAAGAATGTGTTAGATAATGCAAAGTACTCGTTGCTCAATGCTTGCGCGAACATTTCGAAGTCTATTCAGGGAGCATTACATCACATACATTGGATTAGAGCGCAGCGCAGCTTGTCTGAAAGGATGGTCAACCAATCAACATAAAACAAAAGCGTGAAACAGTGGGCGTGGCACATGAGCAAAAACCAGAAACAGCAGGAGTAGCAGCAGGAGCAGAACTGTATAAAAATTAAGCTCAATTACCAGAAATTTACAACATCAATAAAATAAGTGAAGAGTGCTCAACAAAAATCACCACACACACACAAGCACATACAGAGACACTCTCTCGGTGTGTGTGTGTGTGTGTGTGTGCACGTGTGTGACTGGTAGGGGGCTAAATGGTGTCGCTGGGCGGGTCTGTCCATGGGTGGGGCAGAGGCAGGCAAACCTAGTGTACGTACAAACTCATCACCGGATGCTGACATATTGAAACACGTACCGACAACATGCTACACCAAAATTATAGTCACTTCCTTGATTTTGATTTTGAGTACTGCCACACGCTGAATGGGCGTATGGGCGTGTGGGCATGTGGGCGTGTGTCTGCCGGTCTCTCTGCGCCTGGCACATAAGCAGCCTGTAAGTGTTGCAAAATATGTTGACTCAACTCATAACATAAGAGCAGAAAGGGCGACTCGACACGAGTGTTGCGTGGGCGAGCACTCCCAAAAAAAAAAAAAAAACAAAAAAAAAATACACACACACACACACAAAATTACAACAACAAGAAGAACACGAAGCAGCAGCAGAGGATTTCCTAATGAGTGCTCCATGAATGAATTTCAGCCACAGAATACTAATTCGATGGAAAATTCATTTTTCCACACGATTGGCAATTAAAAGAGATTTTCTGCCACACACACACACACACACACATACACATGCATGGAGGACGCGCATAGCTTTGTATAGTCATTGAGTGAATTGACAGGCGAATGGACGAACAAGTCAAAGAGAGAGAGAGAGAGAGAGCGAAAGAGAGAGGGAGCGACTGAGAGCGGGAGTGAGTGCTAGAGTGCTAGAGAGACTGGTACAATGAGTGTGAGAGAAGAAGAGGCACAAAAGCATGGACGACCAAGCGGTTGGACAGTTAGATGAGTTGAACAGAAAGCTCAGCGCGCACAGTGGGTCAAATTAGATATTTAATTTGCTAAAGTCTTTTAGTTTATTTGGCAATTGACATTAATTGAATATGAAATTATTTATATATTATATATATAATATATACATGTTGATTTTATTTATTTATTTATTAGTTATTTTTGATTTTTGATTATAACTATTAAATAGCTCATTTATTACTTATCTTTTATACCAATAAAACCAATATGTTTGCATAAATCTCAATAAAATATTAATTAGAAATAAATTTATGGTATAACAAATATAATATAATACGAAGATAATAATGATTATATTTAATGTAGGGAAAATTAAAGTTAAGGTATGAGGACAAATCAAATAAATATCTTCTTCAGCTACATTAACATTATGATGTCGTCTCAGAACTGAATTCATCGCATTTTAATAAATGTCTTGAGGTATCTAAGGAGCGAGACCTCAGAAATTGTCCTCTATCTCTTCTTTTTTAGCTAATTCAAATGGGGTGCGGCAAGTCGGTAAAACTACAATATATCCTTCAATAATTCAAATTTACAGCTTTAAAATTATATAGTGTAATTCTGTATACCTGTATAAACCTCACCCACATCCTTTATAGCTTCAATTCATGATTTCACATAAAAAGCAGTTTTGGTCCACTGTACTCCGGCGTTAGCTTGTTAGTTAGTTGTCTGTGGGGCACCTACTGCTGGCAGGAAGTCGACAATCGACAGTCGTCAGTCGAACACCGAACACCGTCGCCTTGCAATGTGTGTAGGGGCATGGAGAGAGAGAGAGGGTCGAGTGGTAGGCTGATTAAGGGGTATGTTGTTGCCTGCCCCGTTGCACTGCTAAGGCCAACTTGTCAATGTGACGGCAGTGAAGCAGGCAACCGACAAGCGTTGATGTATTTGACAAACAGCACGTGGACAGAGGCGGCAGACGAACTTGTCGCCTCGTTGCCCCAACTCTAATTGAATGAGTCAACCCCCAACCCCCCGTCATAAGCGCCCACTTTCCGGCTGGGGAAAGATAGTGGTGGGAATAAGGGAGCGGGGGGGAGGGGATGGTGGGCATTTGTGACGCATCGAAGGCTAATTTCTTTAATTGGTTGTCGCAACGAGGGCCGTTAAAGTGCCAGAAACGATTGGTTTGGTCTGAGGGCTTTGCTTCATTCATGGCTGTGCCTGTGGCTCTGCCAGCGTGGCTCTCCTTGGTAAGAGGTTTATGTTTGGGGGAGGTGCGGGGCACGTAGCACTCATGCTGCTAGCATGAGAAGCTTATGCCAATCAGCACGAGCAAAAACTTTGCAATCTAATAATGCCAATGCCAACTAAAAAGTGCACGACAAACGCATAAAAAACAATAAATTGCACAAACGCAACGCTCGATAAGTGTAAGGACGAAGATGGCTCCAAGGATTGCATTGAACGCCAGCCGGCAGCCGGCAGCCGGCAGCCGCTTCGCTTTCAATTTGAGTTAAGCGCCATGCTTGGTTACAGTCCGCTCCATAAAGCGGACAACAAACGACAGACGTGAACTGAAACGACACAGGGTGAGAGAGGGAGAGACAGCTAACGGTAGTGAGACAAAGATAGACAGCAGTGTAATGAAGTTTTCTGTTGCCGCCTTTGTGGCCGCTTCCGTTTCCGCCCCCTCCTCCACAGATTATTGTTGGCAGTGAAAGAAAGTACAATTTGGCAGCTGCAGCCAAAAGCAACTTATGAGAAGTGGGCCAGGAAACGGGCCGAAACAATAGATTTTAATAAGTACACCATTCCCATTGTCTGCGAGACACAAATTTCAACGACTTTAGCACTTGCTACAATTCTCAAGCAAGTGATCGATGTCGCTTAAGCCCTCTCGCCAAATTAAATGCAACTGGGAATTGGGCTCGTTCAATTCGAGCTAAGCTTGGACTAAGCCGCATTGAAAGATGACTTACATGTAGGTACTACATACATACATACATATAGTATACCCCGGTCAAATCTGTCGTAAGTCGAATCTAATGAACTGCAGTAGAATCCGGTTAGAAGGACTCCGCTTATAGCGTCCGTAACCCCAGACAATCTTTTATAAGCAAACTGATGCGCATTCAGAGTTTGACTTGACGAGTATCGGAATAAATAGATCTCGTAGCTCTTCAATTTCTGTCCAAGTTCCTCTGGCAGCTCTACTTGTTGTACAAAGTTCTGGTTCTGTTCGATTTATGAACAGAGTACTCGTAGTTGTCATAATGGGGGCTCACTTAAACAAATCACTTAAAGTGTGCAGTCGACGCGGTCTCAGCACACTTGAGCAACTGCAGCAGGAAATAACTTAACTCAATTACGCTTAATTATTTCCTAGTTGCTAAGGAATTTCGCTCGCTCACAGACAATAAAAGTTTCGTTTAGTTTTTGTGTTACATACTTTGCAAAGCAGCCGGACTTGGCCAACATCAATGTGTGTGTGTGTGTGTGCCACATGTGTTTAGCGAGAGTGTGAAGTGGGTGGGAGCTGGAGCAGACCCCCCCTCCCCCCACTGCTGATTATTATTATTCACTTGGGCATTTTTACGAGCTGCTTTGGCCAAAAGTTCGCCTCGCTCTTTGTGCCAACTATTCAACTGTCTCACGAGACGACGACGACGACGACGACGTCGAGGACAACTGCCTTTCTCTTTTCTTTCTATCTAACTTCTTCTTGTTCTCCTCTTCTTGTTCTCTTTTTTTTATGCACAACTCTAAAAATTCAGCATGGCGCTGTGCTTTTTTATGAGGCCAGCTGCTTGTTTGGTCTACAGCATTCGGGACTCAACAACTTTAGAGCCTTGAGAATTACAAATCAGACTGCCTGTACCTATAAAAAGTACTAATAAGTATATATGTGTGTGTGTGTGTGTGTGGGTGTGTTTTATTGTAGTCAACTTTATGAGGCGCCTAACTTGAACCTACCTCCTACCACCCCCAAAGCTAGCAGTCCTCATCTAACCCACCAAAAACTGTATCCTGAAATCTGTGTTACCTACTCAGACATTCTTATTCGCTTGTCGTACATTTAGTAGGACTGCAGGCTGAGCTGAGTTGAAGGAGTTAAACGTACTACGCTCTGGGCATCTTACACCTTAGCTTTACCTTTTATGGATTAGCTGATAACATTTTGCCATACATATATACATATGAGCATATTTATATAGCAATTATTTAGATTATCACTTAGATGCATTTAGCTGGAGATTAAGAACGCCAACCTTATTTGCATACTCATTTACGGATGTGAAATGGGTATATTGGTTTTGTGCAATGTTCCTTAGTTTCCATAGATTGAAAAATGGATACATTAAATATGTAAATATCAATTTTTATCTTCGTAAAAAATATATACTATAAATATAAATATGTATACTACAAA
Source organism: Drosophila aldrichi (assembly GCA_035045965.1). Lineage (NCBI taxonomy): Eukaryota > Metazoa > Arthropoda > Insecta > Diptera > Drosophilidae > Drosophila > Drosophila aldrichi. Next base: position 14,103,585 of record JAWNOM010000484.1, on the reverse strand, counting down.
AAAATTAAGTTTTTAATTTACTAAATATTATTTCATAAATGCTTCATTTTAATTTTAATTTTCCAATATTATTTTAGTTTTCTAGAAGGGTTTCTCCAACTAACTAAACTTGTATATTGCTTGAGCTCAACTCGAAACAAATACTTATAGGTTAATCTCCATTTATAAGGGAACTTGAAACGTTTAACTGCCCAAACTAACTGTAAGTAGGCACGTACAGCAGAGCAGAGCATCCACTCACACACACACACACACACACACACACACAGAGACAGACCGACTCACCGTGCTAAGCATGCACTCAGTGATGATAATAATATTTATGAGCCTCCTCAAGGACACTTGCGAGGACCTCACTTATGTGCCTTGGATTTCGATGGGTGGGGTTGGTGTAGAGGCGTGGCTGCTGTGTGCTGTGCTCGAATTACCCTGGTGGCTACTTGCCGGCCCAAAAAAAAATTTCACAACTTGGCCACAATTTGCGCCTTAATTTGCCACAGCAGCAAAGGCAACAACAACAACAACAGCAACAAAAGAAAAAGTAAAACTTTTTTACAATAACAAAAGGGCAGTCCAAGCAAAACAGTTTCGGCTATAGCCAGCAGCAACAACAACAACAACACGAGCACGAAAATATGCCCCCAAGGAATGCTGGCGAGTTGTTGCCATTGTTGTTGTTGCTCTCGCTTTAAGCCGTAGTTGTTGTTGTTGTTGTTGCTGTTATTGTTGTTATTGTTGGCATCACAAATATTGCCGCTCATCATTTTTATTTGTTTGCTTTCACTTGACTGCCAAAGGTGGCCTCCCGGGTGGCTTTGGCCAGCGCCAGTGCTCACCCATCACCCCCCCCCCCCCCCCCCAAGGCCCTTTGATGCCGCCGGCCCCATAAGTTTGTTGATTTAACTCGCCCGCCCAGGCATTGGCATTGGCTTTGGTTTCAGCTTTGCTTTTTTTTCATTTTTTTTTTTTTTTTCTTTCTCAATTCGCCGTCTTCAAAACGAAAAACTCTTCCCCCGCTCCCCCCTCCCACCGCTTCCGTTTCCGACAGCATTTTGCGACCGCATTGAAAAGTTTGTTTACCTACGAAATTGAAGTGTGAAATAAGCAAAGTTGAATTATTCCTGGCGGACATGATAAACTGCGGCCCATCAGGCCCCATGCAGACAAATACACATACATATACATATGTATACTTTACTTGCTGTATATATTTGCGGACAAGCAACCAAAAAAAAAACAAGAAAATGAAAAAAAAAAGCGCGTAAATGAAATTTTGAAGTTTCCCACAAAAGTGTTATTACTTGAAGATTTTTCTGAAGAACTCATAGGGCTGAAACATTGAATGGCTTGGGAGGTGTGAGCAGGCCAAGTAGCATCTATGGTTAGCTAATTTTGTATATATTTAAATATTGAACTGAATATATTAACTGAATGTTAAATAAGAAAGGGAAAGGAAGAGATTATTATCTATGAAAAGCCGATAGTTTTATAGGACAAGACTCCTTTGAGTCTTTGAGAGAGAGGGAGAGAGAGAGAGAGAGATAAAGAGAGCTAGAGAAGGAAAGAGATAGTCAGAAGGAAAGACCATATAGGAAATAGCCCTAGAAATAGAGTGAGAAATACATAAGTAGAGGAAAATGGAGAGAGAGGAAGATAAAAGTAGAGTAAAAGATCGAGAGTGAGAGAGAGAAAAGAAAAAAAAAGACAAAAAACGAGAGAAGCGAAAAAGACAGAAGATGAGAGAGCGATTTTTGATGGTTTTACTCCAATCTCTAACGTATATATTAATGATATATATGTACATATATGTATATATATTATCATTTATGCTTCCTCGAGTTGGTTTCACTTCGGATCTTTGCCTTGCTTTAATCTATAAGAAAATCTCATATCTTCATCTTTTCGCTGCCCTCGCAATTTCTTTTTTTTTTCAGTTTTCCGACCAAGAGAGAGAGAGAGAGAGAGAGAGAGAAAACCGCTGCTGTGGCAACTGGTAGCACGCGCTAAAAACTTTTCCAGTAGCTGCTAATTTGATTTGGGTGCATTAATGGCAAAAAGTCGATTTTAATTAACTGAGATCGCCGCCTAATCGAAAGCACAGGCAGCTAATAAAATTAACAACAACAACATCTATATAGAACCAGATATATAATGGTCAATTCGTGAGCAAGTGTGTGTGTGTATTGGTGTTGCCCTTAGGCCTGTCATCGGGCATAATTAATGGAAGCGACATGCTCTAAGTGGCAGTCACGATTTAGCTAATTCTTTTATCGATATATGTCGATGGGACGTGCCAACGGCCAGTGGACAAAATGTTGGCCAAAAACCGTCAACAGCTGTGCGTTGGCCGGCCATGGTGGGCGTGGTTGCGCTGTCTCAACAACAAATGTAATTACACACACCAACACACGCACACACGCACACCCGCACGCACACACACACACATAGACACGGTTCAGGTTCATCCCGTTTCGAGCTGTTCATTGTCTTTCTCGCTTTACAGAATGTTGTGTTGATTTTTATGATTCTTTTGAGTTTTGCTGGCTTTGTTGTTGCTGTTGCTGTTTTGGGGCAGCAAAAATAATTATAGCTGCCTAATTTGCAGTTAAAACGAAATACTTTTGCAACATTTTTATTAGTTCGCTAGCAAATCCAATTAGTCAGCATTAGCAGCGGCAGCATCAGCGTCAGCATCAAAGAGCGCCGCACGACTTGGAATTTCTTTTAAATGACTACAACAATTTTCTAGAGCCTGGACCGTGGACTAACAAAAAATAATAATAATAACAACAACACTCTTTGTCATTTAAAATGATTTTTAAAGCTTGCTTAACAATTTATAAAATGTTTTTATGTGTGTGCATACTTGTATACATTTTATATATTTGTCAATCATTTTATTTCATAAATATTTGGTAATTATGTTAAATGATTTTGCTTAGATCAAGCCAAAAAAAAAAAAATACTATATAGCTAGGATATTATAATTATAACCAACTGTGCATAATAATTTGGCATTTGTATACCCTGTACCCATTAAAAGTAGGAAAATAGGGTATATTTTTCTGTCTGAATTCATTTATACATAACTACATACATACATATGTATGTACATCCTTTCAGATGAGTCGCAGAACAATATTTTTGCTTGGACCGGTTGTAACTGTTCATTGTTTCTCGCTGTCTGCATATACATACATACATGCCTACATGAGTGTCTTTTACGATTGAGTGTTAGTCTGAAAGCTTAACTCTCTCTCTCTCTCCCTCTCTCTCTCTCTGTTCGCACTCAAACTTCGATGCAAACACTCAAAGAGCAATCAACTGCATCGCTTCTTTCACGAGCTCATTCGCGATCGGCCGCAAGCGTTTTGTTGTTTTATTTCATTCTGTACATATGCTCTGCAGCCGTTTGGTTGAGCGAACTTAAGCAAAAAGTTATATGTGTATGTGTTGGTACGTTCACTAAACACATTAATAGCGTACGCAAATTGAATGTATGCATATGTATTGCAGTTTGCAAAGACTGTTTGAGCTAGCCGTTATTTGCGCTCACTCTCATTATTACTCTCACTGTGCGAACGTCAATCGGCTCTCTTTCTAAGCGTCGCTCACTAAGGCGCTCAGTAGAAAACAGAAACGAAAAGAAGCGAAGTTCAGAGAGAGATCGAGAGCGAGAGCAGGTATAATTTGCTTTGTTCAACTGTTATTTGCAGGCTATGGTGTCAACCAATACTGAGACTACATTTTTATTTTATTTCTGCAAGCAATGACAATGATAATTTTATTAAATAATTTTATATTTTTTGCAAGCTATGCATATTTATTCATGTGTAATTATTTAAAGGGATATCTCCTAGTCGGACACCACCGACTACAGATTTCTTTTTCGCTCATCCTTCATGCCACTTTCGTCTTTCGCTTGTGATTTAAAAGTGCAGCAAATGAAATCGAGGCTCGCTGTTGGTGGTGTTAGTATGATGTTGGTGTTAGTGTGGTGTTGGTGTGGTGCTGGTGTGGTGCTGTGGCGCTGTAGTGGCACATGCAGCTAATGGCAGCTACCGCAGTTTTTGGCCGCGGCACAAAATGCGGGCGTTGCTTTCTTATGACAAAAGTTTTGCCCAAAAAAGTATGCTATAAAAATTAATTAATGTAAAATGTGCAACTAATTAGCTAGACAGACAGCCGCTAGCAAAGAGAAAAAAAAGAAATATTTAAAAAAAAAGTGAAGACATCAGCTTAAAGTCAAGCATCAGATCCGTCTCTCTCTCTCTCGCTCTCCCTCTCTCGCTCTACAGCCATTTCAGCCCAGCAGCCGCTCAGCACTTAACCTCAAAAGTGCAGCGCAATATGACTAAGCCGGCGATTAAACAACAATTGGCTGACAGTTATTTACACAAGTAGCTGTTAGCTGGCTGACGCTCTATATTGATGCGAACTGTTCAATGCGGTCGCGACGACAGCGACGCGAGCAGCGACAGCGAAGGCGACTGCGGCTGCGGCTTATTGCAGACAATTGCGAAACGCAGCGGCTTTGTGATTGGGATTGCCAACTATGCCAGCTATGAGGCTGGGGTCCTGGGGCTCGGTTTGTTTTTTGTTATTGTGTCTGACTGGCAGCCGCTGCTCGATTAAAACACAACAATTTGCTGATTTCTTATTCAGCAGCCCCGTCGAGGAAGCGTCGCCATCGCCATCGCCATCGCCATTGCGATATTCTGGTTCATCCACAGCGTAAACACAGACGAAAAACTGCTAAATCATTGCAATACAAAACCAACAAAAGCCACTGCGTACTCTTCAAAAACTCTCCGCACGCCGTTGCATGAAAAGTCCATGCGCCGCACCATGGCGGAGGCGCTGCCACGTTGCCATGATCTACGCTGCGCAAATATTGAAAATACAATCCGTCTATACGAAGTATTGATATGCCCTGTCTATATATACATTCATATATATGTACATTCATCCATGCATACACACACACACACACACACACAGAGAGAGATAGAGATGCCGGAGAGTGCTTTTAACAACGGGCTCCGTTGTCTGCTCAATGATTTATTGACGGGCTCGGGACAGAAACTTCAATGTACTCGTATTTTCACCGCATTTAGTTGCAATGCATCCACAGACAATTCTCTTTGTCTCCGAGCCACTATCCGTCTGTACTCACGGCAAAAAAAAAAAAAAAGAAGAACTTTGCCTGCTCAAGCGAGCGGCTGCTAGACAACGACCTATCCTATAGCTCATCCAGTCAGGCTCTCTGGTTGGGACATATCAGTAGACCCCGTTTTCTCTCTCGCTAATTACAGGGCATCGAAACAATGAAGGAATTCAACTTTGCAAAGGACACAAGTACAAATAGTACATACATACATATATGTATGTATAATAGCATCTTGTGGCATTACCATTACCAAATGTGTCCCCTAAATTCATAATCGTTTCAAGCAAACAACCAACAAAATTAAGCAACACAACAACAAAAACAACAGCAACAACAACAACAATAATAATAATAAAATTGCTAACAAAGCAGCTCGACCACCTCACAGTCAACCAAAAAATAGAGGCAAAAAACTACAAGAGCTACAATAGACATCTTTAGAGAATACACTGAACAAATTGAGGGATTCTAATACTTTTGATGTAATGTTGTATAATAATAATAATAATACTTGCAATATAATACAGATACTAAGCTACAATAGACATGTCTAGGTATTACACTGAGAAAATTGAGTGATTCTAAGACTAATTCTAATAATATATAATATATTTAAATACTATATAATAATAATACTAACAATATAATAGTAATACTTATACGTATAACTGAATCTAATATAAGTGTACAAATAGAGAAGGAGAGAGAGAGAGACGGAGAGTGGAATTATTAGAATTTATTTATTATAGTATAGTATTATTATAGTAGAGCATAGTATAGTATTTATTTATTATATATAGTATAGTATATAGTAGTAATATATAGTAATTATGATTCATATAATTACGAATTCCACTCATGAGAATCGCATAGAGAGGCGTTTGTATATGATCAAGAAAATGTACGCTCCACTTAAATTAACGTAAAACAACTTATACTGATACTTACACATATACTCGTGCTCATACTTATACTCCTACTTGACTCATACACTCATACTTATACTGATATATATACTTATACGTATACTTAATATCACAGTTATACTCATACTTACACTCATACTTATATTCATACTTCTACTCATACTTATACTCACACTTATACTTATACAACTAGAAGCCATTGTAATTTCTTCAAGTGTACGCAGTGCTGCCGCATTGAAAAGCCATTTAATTCATTAGCAAAGTGCATTTTCTTGTATCAAATGAAGAATATTTCGGGGTGCACTCACATGAGTACAGTGTGCGCCAGCTATGTGAGAAGTGAGAGTAGACTTGGCGCAACAAATAAATAAATTAGCGTCTAACACTTACGGCAATCGGGAGAGATAGAGCTCCATATTTTACCGACAATATATGAAAATATACACATACACATACATACATACACACATGTATGTACATGTAGATTTTCTGTGGCAAAGGCCTGCTAACGGTCTGAACAAAGGAGCAAAAGTAATAAAGACCTGCTTAAAAATCATTCATTGAATTCGTGACAAAAATACTTTGCGCCCCATGGCAAAGCGCATAAGACGCCAACGGGTGCAGTAATCGAGAGGGTTCTCAAATTGCAGGCAGCTTGGGATTGGGGTTGGACTTAGGGCTGCAGTGGTGGAGGGGTGGAGGGCTGGAGGTCTGTAGCTGGGTGCTGATGTCAGTTGAAAAATGCGACTGAGAAAAGACAATATTTGCTTGTCGGCAGCGCAGACAGAGGCAGTGGCCCCAAAATGAAAATGGCCAAGTGGCGCTGGCAAACGAAAAAGTGAAATAAAATGGCCAAAAGGAGATGATAAAGAAGAAGCAGAAGAAGCAGAAGAAGGCAACGGCAACCGACTGCAGTCGCATTAAATGGCAAACGCGACAGAAATGCTGAAAGAAATGCAAAAACGCAAATGGGAACAGCGACAAGCAGCAATAGCAGGAGGAGGAGGGGGAGGGGGAGGAGCAGGAGCAGGAGCAGGAGGAACAGCAGCAGGAGTAGAAGAAGAACGACTTCTGCCGATTAGATTTGAGCTGATTTTTTTTTTGCATTTTTCGTTAGCTTTCTTTTGTGTGTGTTTTTTTTCTCTACTTCTTTTTTGGTTTTTATAGTGCATGCCCATTAAAAATGTGCCTGACGGGTATATATATTTGGATATACAGAATTTACTCATGGGCTATGGTTGATTTAATATTGGTATAGCTCTGCTTTAGCATACGCCTCTCTATACGATTTTCACATAAGAATTTTTAAATAAATAAATGAAAAATATTAATGATTAATTATTATTTATTAATTATTAATACACAATAATTGTATAATCAAACAAAAATCTAATATGTATGCAAAAGGCTTTATATTAATATTGAAATTGTCTTCTTTCTCTCCCTCTCTCTCTCTTTGTTTTGCTCACTTGTCTTTTGTTTTTCCACCTTGTGATTTCGTCTCGCAAGCTTATCGATCGTGCACAATTGATCATTCACTCTTTCTATCACTCTCGCGACCTCTCTATCTCTCCCTCTCTATATTTTTCTTTATTTCTATCTCTCTAACTCCCTCTCTCTAACGCTCTGTCTCTCCCTTTCTCTTTCTCTCACTCTCCCTCTATCTCTTTGCCCTGTCTCTCTCTCTCTTTGTCTTTCTGCCTTTTACTTGAGTTTTCCAGCTCACTCTGTCCCTGTTCAATCATTTCCTATTGCAGTTTTCACATTTCATCTGTATTTCTGCTCTCTACTCTTCGTCATTACTCTTTCTCTCTCTCTCTCTCTCTCTCTCTCTCACTCTCACTCTCACTGTCTCTCTCTCTCTTCCGATCAGCCATATCTCAATTTCAATCATTATTGCTTCTTTCCTTCTTCTAAATTTCGTCATCTAAATTTGTATCTTTGCTTGTCTCCTCGCTCACATCTTTATCTTCTCTCTCTCACCCCTCCATATATGTCTTACTCTCTCTCTCTCTCTATCTATCTTTCTCTCTCTCTCTCTCTCTCTCTCTCTCTCTCTCTCTCTCTCTCTATCTATCTATCTGTCTCTATTTCTTAATTTGTATTCTAGCTTTTTCGCGCTCATCTCCCCTTTAGCTCCCGCTCTCTATTTCTCTGTTTCTCCCCACTTACAGCGTATCTGTCAGTCTATAGCTTTTCACACACACACACAAAAAAAAGAAGAAAATTCTTCTATCTCTGTATGTAAAAATTTGTGATGAATGAAATTATATGCAACATGCACTGACCACTGCAGCCGCACTGACTGCTCCGCTCCGCTCCGCTCAGCTCCGCTGCAGCTGCAGCTGGGGCCAAACAATGGACATGGTTACGTCGGGCCGAAGGCGGACCAGGTGGCGCTGCATCAGTCGCGAGCCCGCTTGGCCAGGCCAAGAGTCAAAATAACAGCGTCTGCCATTTTTGCAGGTCACTGCGCGCATACAAAAGACAAAAGGAAACGCCGACAGTTGGCATAAAACGCTGAATAGGCAGCCACAAGGCAGGCACAAGGCTCAGCTGGACATGGAGGGGGGTGGGTACGGTGGAGGGGGGTGGTGGATGAATCTTTTGTTAAAATTCCGCTGCAAGTGACAAGCATTTTGCGTATGGCAAAGCGTGTAAATTGTTGTCGCTGTTGTCGCTGAAAACTCCAAGAAATCAACTTGGCTTGGCTTCATTCGTTCGCACTACTCTAGCTGTGTGTGTGTGTGTGTGTGACACGGTAATTTTGTTAGAACTGTCTGTGTGTGTGTGTGCCTTTTTTGGACAGCTGCAGCTGACCTCAAATTAAGCGCTGACAATTGCAACTTGAAACCATTGCAGCTGCTTTGTGGCATTCATTTGGTATGCGTACGCACACACACACACACACACACACACACACACACACACACACACACACACACACACACACACACATGTAGAGATGTAGCACGTTCAGCAGCAGGCTGTCCAAAAATGTGAATCCACACTGAAAACATAATTATAAACACATGTTGCATCCACACACACACACACACACGCACTCTCATATTTGCCTCTTTCATGGCAGTTACACATGTGTGTGTGTGTGTGTGTGTGTGTGTATGTGTGTGTGTGGCCATCGTGTATTTTGTTACATGATTCGAATTTCTGAAAAGTTTCTGCCGCAGTCCAGACTTGACCGAACGTTTAGTTATCTGCTTGCAGAGAGCCTTTGGCTAGTGTATTGAATTCGAAACTTTATATAAGATAGCACACACACACACACACACACACACACACACACATACACGTGAACTTCCAGTGGCAGTCAATTACTGAGGTAGTACATGTATGTAAATAATAAGCACGATGCTTACATTTCAAATTCCTTGCTTTGCAAAACTTTAAATTGTAACTTTTGTTATAATGGCAGCACATTTAATTGAACTTAATTGTAAATTAATTAACTGCCCCAAGCATAGACTTAATTAACTTACAAATCTTTAATTGACCAAATATATTTGGTTTAGTTTTTTTATTAGTTAGCATCTAAAGCAAATGCTTTGAGTCTGGTATTTGCAGAATATTTTTCCAAAGTTTATCAATAATGTTTTAGCTCAAATTTAATTAGATTTAATATTTGTTTTTCATTTTAGATTAAGTGGTATTTAAATAAAAAATAAATAAATTATTAATTTAATAATAAAAAATAATTATAAATAAATTTATTTTTCAATTAATTAATTAATTAATTTCAATAATAATTAATTATTAATTTAATAATTAAAAATAATTATAAATAAATTTATTTTCCAATTAATTAATTAATTAATTTCAATAATAATTAATTTTTAATTCAGTTATACAAAAAAATTATAAATAAATTTATTTTTCAATTAATTAATTAATTAATTTCAATAATAATTAATAATTAATTTAATAATTAAAAATAATTATAAAGAAATTTATTTTTAATTTAGCTCCTTTTGCTTTATTTTTTACCTAAGAGCAAAGAAACTAATTTAAGTCACATTTATTTAAATAACACAAACTGCCAACACAATAATTGGCTTACAGATATGCATTACACGAGTCACCCAATAAATCGGTACACCTAGGGTGAGGGTAATACGTATTATGGCTATAAGCAGCTGCGTCCATTGATAGTTAACTTATTTTTGTTGCTACGATTCTCTTGTTATTCATATTTTATTTTTATTATTTTTCTGCTGTTGTTAAAAACTAATTAATTTCAAATAATTGAAGCACGATTTACCGTTGTGATTAATATGCTTAGCCGAGCAGTGCATAGCGTACAGTAAATACACAATACAAATGTCCACATAAAGATGTTGATTAAATCTATCGAAGCTTTCATATCAACATTTTGACTGCTTAATCAAAACTCTGTTGGTAAATTGTAAAATTAAACAGGCATGCGTACACTGAGGCTTCACTGTACGGCCAATTGATCGAAATTGAAATGAAATTTATTAGCGCACTTGACAATTGCAACAAAACGCTGAGCGCACATTTTTCATATTTCAATTCAGACGATTTGTCGAATTTTTTATTAGTTTTTTTTTTTAATTTTTTCTTTCATAATGTTCTGTTACAATACACTTACCAAGCAGATGATGGCGAATTGTTACTTGTTTGGTAATATGCAAATAGAACAAATTTGTTTGTTAATAAAAGCCAAAAAAACAAACAAACAAAAATAATTTTAACAGAAACCCCGAGGCGAACCATTGAAAATTTTCATTTTATTTAGAACAAACTAAAATTTGGATTTGTTAATATCAAACACGTAGCCCTTGGTTCAAACCCCGAGCCGAACAAAAGCAAATTTAAAGCAAAATAAAATCTGGATTTGTTAATTTCAAACACTTGGTCCCTGGTTCAAACCCCGAGCCGAACCATTGAAAATTTGCTTTTTATTTAAATCTGGATTTGTTAATATCAAACACGTAACTCTTGGTTCAAACCCCGAGCCGAACAACAGAAAATTTAAAGCAAAATAAAATCTGGATTTGTTAATATCATACACTTGGTCCTTGGTTCAAACCCCGAGCCGAACAACAGAAAATTTAAAGCAAAATAAAATCTGGATTTGTTAATATCATACACTTGGTCCTTGGGTCAAACCCCGAGCCGAACAACAGAAAATTTAAAGCAAAATAAAATCTGGATTTGTTAATTTCAAACACTTGGTCCTTGGTTCAAACCCCGTGCCAAACCATTGAAAATTTGCTTTTTTTATTTAATTCTGATAGAACAAAGTAAAATTTTAACATTAAACACTTGGCCCTTGGTTCAAACCCCGAGACGAAGCATTGAAAATTTGCTTTTTATTTAATTCTGATAGAACAAAGTAAAATCTTAACATTAAACACTTGGCCCTTGGTTCAAACCCCGAGCCGAACCATTAAAAATTTGCTTTTTATTTCAATCTGGATTTGTTAATATCAAACACGTAGCCCTTGGTTCAAACCCCGAGCCGAACCACAGAAAATTTGCTTTTTATTGAAAACAAACTAAAATCTGGATTTGTTAATATTAAACACGTAGCCCTTGGTTCAAACCCCGAGCCGAACCACAGAAAATTTGCTTTTTATTGAAAGCAAAATAAAATCTGGATTTGTTAATTTCAAACACTTGGTCCTTGGTTCAAACCCCGAGCTGAACAAAAGCAAATTTAAAGCAAACTAAAATCTGGATTTGTTAATTTCAAACACTTGGTCCTTGGTTCAAACCCCGAGCCGAACAAAAGCAAATTTAAAGCAAACTAAAATCTGAATATGTTAATTTCAAGCACTTGGTCCTTGGTTCAAACCCCGTGCCAAACCATTGAAAATTTGCTTTTTTTATTTAATTCTGATAGAATAGGCTCAAATCTGGATTTGTTAATTTCAAACACTTGGTCCTTGGTTCAAACCCCGAGACGAAGCATTGAAAATTTTCATTTTATTTAAAACAAACTAAAATCTGAATTTGTTATTTTCAAACACTTGGTCCTTGGTTCAAACCCCGAAACGAACCATTGGATTTTTTTTTTTCGATTAACATTGAAAAAACATATTTTTTTTTAGATTTTTATTTTAATATTATATACAATTTTTACAATATGAAATTTTAAGAATATATTCAGCTTCGATGTGTTCTAAATATTTCCATGCACACACACACACTCACACGCAGAGAGAGCTTGGAATGAGCACCCTTTGGGGGGCTTAGCATTTGCAATGCAATTGCAACAAATGTGCAACGGCTGCAGAGCTACGAATTTGAAGTGTCCACGAGGCAACCCAGCAACCCTTCCCAGCCACTCGGCGCACCCACAGAGCAACCCCGTTGCTAGTCAGTAGTCCCCCCAATGAGCTATTTATCTACACCGAACGTTTGGCTTATTGCGCCGCATGCTGGACTTATAATCAGGGCCATGAAATATGACAAACAGAAGCATCGCGCCAGTTATTACATCGAACGGGCTCAAAATTTTTCATTTATTGTCATGGCAACGGCTCGCCGGGTATTACAAATGGGGCGGCACTGGGTGAGTGGAGAAAGGTGATGAGGCTGAGGAGGAGGAGGAGGACTGATGGCTGTGATATTGATGTCAAGCTGAATGCTTTTTTTTGCATAAAGAGTTTATTATATTTAAGCCCAGATAGAGACAAGTTTATTAGTTAGCTAGGAAATAAATATTAGTTTTTTTTTTTCTCTTTTATTAATTAATTTATTATTCATTCTTAAATATTTCGTTTATATTTTTTATATTTATTTTGCAGTCATTTTCCTAGTCACAAACAACTTTAAATGTTGCAAAATAGAAAAAAAATTGAAATTGAGGGCAAATCATTGATGGATAGATAGATAGATGGATATATGAAGATATCAAGTGGGCATTGTATATGGAAGGCAGCTGACAAACGTGAAATGCTTTTGACATTTCAATTGACAGTGAGCTCTCTCTCTCTCTCTCTCTCTTACCCTCTCTCTCTCTCTCTCCCTCTTTCTCTCTGCAAGTTTTGTGCTGCTGTTATTTCTTATGCTTCAACGTTGCGGTCGGAATTCGAACAGTTAACTGAAATTGACGTTTGGCTTTTGATTATTGCGAACTATCGTTGACTCAAACTACGAATCAATCAAAGCCACAATACGAACGGCAGTGAATGAGTGAAGCAGACAGAGAGAGGGGGAGAGCGAGAGAGGGAGAATAAAAACTACAGCTAAATTTGTACAGCATTTGGCTATAAAAATGATTTAATTGGTTAGCGCACTTTTTGGGGTCTAGTGAAATTGTTCAGAAACGGCCAATTGGTTGAATGACATCGTTGACAGATCCATTTGTAGCTCGGTTGCCCGCAAATCAATAGAAAATTTATAAACAATCTCTAGCTATAGTCGTTCAAGTGCCAACATCCCAACTGTCACTTCACAATATGCAAACAAACAACACACATAGAGAGCGAGAGAGAGAGAGAGAGGGAGAGAGAGAGAGGGAGTGAGAGCTGGAAGATAGATCGACCCACCTGCCGTGTGCATTTGTTATTCATGAGCAGCTATCAACACCAAACAATGTTGGACCAAGCCTTTTGTGTTGATAACAACAACAACAACAACAACAATAACAATATAGAACCTAGAAGGCACTCGTTGCTTGTCCACGTCGTAGCTTGATTGTCCAATGGGTTGCCTGACGGTTTCCGCTTGCCAAATGCAAACGGAAATGTCGCAAAAAAAAAACACACACACACACAGAGAGAGAGAGAAAGAAATGTGGGACTAGTTCATTGCCTGGCCAAAGGATTGGGCAGGCAGGCAGTCGAGTCTGCTGCAACTGCCAACTGCTTTTGTTATGAATGATGATGGAAAATCTGGCAGCAGCATCTCTCAGCAACTGGGCCGCCAAATTTAAAACGAAAAGCCCACGAAATGTTGAGAGAAAAAAAAAAGCCAAACGATAATAAAAAAATAAAAAAAAACAAAAAAAAAAACAAACGAAGTACAAGTAAATTGCAGTCGGGCATAACCAACGGCACGCTACGCGCTCAAGACAAAATTTTGATATATCCATAGATGTTATTGGTCTATGTAGAATTTTGAAAGGATTAATGGATATTGTTCTAATATTTAGTCTAGTTTTTAAAAATACAAGTATAAATATTTGTAAAATTATATTATACACATTGATAGATAGATAGATAGATAGATAGATAGATAGATAGATAGATAGATAGATAGATAGATAGATAAATGATAGATAGATAGATAGACAGATAGATAGATAGATAGATAGATAGATAGATAGATAGATATATAGATATATAGATAGATAGATAGATAGATAGAAAGATAGATAGATACATAGATACATAGATAGGTAGATAGATAGATGGATAGATAGATAGATAGATAGATAGATAGATAGATAGATAGAGATCAATCTCATCGGTATAGATGAGATAGAGATTTACAATAGAAGTAAAGCCAGATGGACTATGGACATTTGTCCTACAGAAGGATAGACAGATGTAGTTCATTCATCTGTCCTTCCTTCTGCAGGAATATCCCGGAACACTTAAGAGCTAGGAAGATAACTTATGTGCTATGGCATGCTCAGATTCAGTCTATATGGTACTTGGGTTTCTTATGGAGTTTTCTGAATACATAGGAAACTTTAGTTTAAAGAACTTATTGTAAAACTTGAAATCATCAGAATTTTTAGTTGAATTTCGCTGCTGATCCATAAAGGATTAGCTTTGTTGAAATCTTAAACGCAATCGAGGGAACTATAGGATGAAAGCCTTAGGTGATACTAAGTAAAATATGTTTTTCAAGAGAAATCTTTCTACAGTTTTTTAAGGGCACTTTTCATACTCGTACAATCCTGAAGCTCTCTCATCTAGCCAAAAACTGCATTACGTAAAAGCCAATATAGACCTGTTCGCTATGTGAGCGGGTATTCAAATGCGGTTGTGCGGTATGGGTAGCGGATGGGGAAGCGGTATAACAAAAGGGTATCCAGCGTAGCGACGTAATGTGGTGATTCAATTCAGTTTGTGCAATGAGCAGCCGGCAAAACTTTGAAAAATGGTAAGAAAAATGTGGAACGAACAGAAACGGCGGACGTAGCAAGTGACTGTGGCACACACACAGAGAGAGAGAGAGAGAGAGAGAGGGAGAGAGCGAGAGAGTATGAGAGAGAGAGGCAGTTCTTCTATTGGTATTGAAATGCAAATGGTCGTTGCCTGCCGAAATTAAATTATGTGGAAGTAATGATAACCCTTCTGGTAAGCGACCGATGCGGCCAACGGCGATTCAATTGCCAGCCACAAGGACAGCAGCATCAACTCCTACCGCCCCCCCTCCCCCCTCCCTTTAGCAATGAGTCCTGGGCGACGCAACGCCCCTTTTGGCAGCTGTCTTCTGGAGACTGCACTCACGGATGCTAAATTAATTGTAGTAGGTGTGGCATCAGCAGCAGCAGTAGCTCCTGCTAACTGTAATTAATTATCTACTCAAGTATTATAATGAGACAAAAAAAAAAAGATGATATAGCACACTTGCAAGTGGAAAAGGTGCTCAATATTATGGCAGACCCTGCGCTCAATACGATTTATGGCAGGCCATAAATAATGCCAGAATCAGAAATAGGTCAATTTGGCATTAGACTTGGCGTAGTACCTCTGGTAGTCTTATAGATATATCTAATATCGATATTTTGTATCTTGTTTCTTGTATCTTGTATCTTGTATCTTGTATCTTGTATCTTGTATCTTGTATCTTGTATCTTGTATCTTGTATCTTGTATCTTGTATCTTGTATCTTGTTATCTTGTATCTTGTATCTTGTATCTTGTATCTTGTATCTTGTATCTTGTATCTTGTATCTTGTATCTTGTATCTTGTATCTTGTATCTTGTATCTTGTATCTTGTATCTTGTATCTTGTATCTTGTATCTTGTATCTTGTATCTTGTATCTTGTATCTTGTATCTTGTATCTTGTATCTTGTATCTTGTATCTTGTATCTTGTATCTTGTATCTTGTATCTTTCTAATAAAATAAATCTAATTAAAGTGTCCCTAATAGACGTGCTGGTCGCAAATGCAAATTTGAAGATACGATTGTTTCTGAATTTGTCCAGAAAATAAACGAAGCTACGAATTTGGCATTATTTATTGAAGCGACGCGACAGATAACGAGGTGATTGAATAGAGACGGACGGAGCAGCGGGAGGGGGCAGTTGAAACTGTAGCAATAAAGCGCTGTAATCCACTCAAGGCATTTCCGACGACCAAAAGGACAGATGCAGAGAGAGAGAGAGAGAGAGAGGGAGGGGTAGAACGAAAGTCAGTTTAGGCCGTGGCGTAAGGATGGCGCAAGGAAACATTCGGAGTTGAGTTTTGGGATAGAAGGAGTCAAAGCAATGAGGACTGGCCGCCAACAATTCACAAAATTGTTTTCGTGACTTAAATTTTTGCGTTGTGAAGGACGTGTTTGGAAAGCATATGATGTGATTTGCCATCAAATTGAGTTGTCCTCGTTGTGCTAGCTGCCTTCTACAGATTGGCCAAAAAGCTGCAAGCAGGCTGGTCTACGAACAGCAGGAGGAGCAGCAGGAGGAGGAGGAGGAGGAGGAGGAGGAGGAGGAGGAGGAATAGCAGAAGCAACAGCAACAGAGAGCCAGGCCACAGCTCAACCGACAGACTGTCACTCAGCTCGGCTAGCTGAAATGCAATTAAATTTAGAAAAATATCAACAGCAGGCAGCTAGTTGGCAGAATAATAGTTTATAGCCATAATAATAGCAAAGTAGCTGCAACGGTCCAACACTCCATGCGCACACACACACACAAGATACAGCCAGGACATGGGCATGGGTCTAAGGATAGGATAACTGAGTTGTATGATAAGCAAGCAAAGTGCTTTGTGTTGCCTTTAACTAAATAGAAATGCGCCAACTAGCACGTAAACTTCTCTCTATGTATGTGTGTGTGTGTGTGTGTGTGTGTGTGTTGCCTCTGCATAAACATCTATATATATATGTATATACCCAATTTTGTAGCCTTTATTATTGTTGTTGAATAGCTCGTAGCGCCCCATTTTCTAAGATTTACTTAGGCTTAGGCATGCCACCAACTAGGCCTCTCTTCCAACTTAATCAGAAACAGAAACTGAAACTGAAACTGGGAAGCTGTTAAAAGTCTTGAGTAAATTCTGTGTGCGTGTGTGTGTGTGTGTGCACTGAGATACATTTTGTACAACAACTAAATTACACTGTGCAAATATTTGCCTTACATACGTTTTTAGGCACAGATATACATACATATTGTACATCTTCCATATAACATATCTTATGAACGTCAATTGAAAGCAACACAAAGCAAAAACTCACAAAACAATT
The DNA here is from genome assembly GCA_035045965.1 of Drosophila aldrichi. Lineage (NCBI taxonomy): Eukaryota > Metazoa > Arthropoda > Insecta > Diptera > Drosophilidae > Drosophila > Drosophila aldrichi. Next base: position 14,086,076 of record JAWNOM010000484.1, on the reverse strand, counting down.
GCCCAAGCACTTTATGTCCTTTGCTTTTGTGGGCCAACAAATGCTCATGGCCCAAAGCAACAGCATTGCTAGTTGGCCAAGTATTTGGCCTGTGCATATCCAACATACAGTTATATATGTATGTATGTCTATATGTTTATTTCTATAATAGCTAAAAGGCTGCACATGCCGCATAGCAAATACTCTTAAATTAAATAATGAAAATTAAACTAGTTTATTTGTGCTATGTCTGCATTAATTTGAAATAAAAAACTAATGATTGGCAATTGGGAAAATTAACAATTTAAAAAAAAAAAATAAAAAATAAAAATAAGTTGCGCGCGTTGGGAGTTGAACCTGGGACTCCTCGATCCAGCGTCGCACTGCTAGTCACGACGCCATCTCACCTTTAAAAACTTTGATCGCAAAACTGTAATAGATTCACTGCTGCAGCGCCATCTAGCAAATCTAAACTGAACTAACTGTTGTGTGTGCTACAATAAGTTTGAATGTACATATGTGTGCACACGTATGGGAAGACTGTTGTAGCTGCTGCATGTGCGTTTGTTAATTGGCCAAACATTTTGTTATTTTTTTTAACGTCAATTGACTTAACTGAATTTAATGAAACTTGCAGCATATAATCTACATATACAATTGAATATTTGACAAATTAAAAAAATAAATAAATAAATGAAAATCATTCACAATTAGCTTTACTGGCATCCTGATTTCCTATTTTCAATGGGCTTAAAAAAAGCATTTACAATTAAGAAACATTGGCTGTAGCTAGAGAATATATTATTATTCTACATAAGTAGTAGGAAAGTTATACTACCCAAAGCTTGTGCATGTATGTACCTTTATAACTGTTTGTTTGCACAAAGGCGTTTTGCAGCAACTTGTGCAGTTCATGTTTTTCGTTTACATGAAAAGCTCTGAAATGGGTTACTAAAATTTGATAAAACTAAATAATATTTTAATTTAACTTGATGAATATGTGAAAATGACCGAAATAAAAAAATGCAGAATATGTAAATTTTTTATTTTTAATATTTATTTATTTATGTATACATATATATCATAGAAAGATTATAAATTGATTTTCTTATATATGTATGTATGTACAAAATTTGTACTCGCTCAGCTCAATGAGAGCTGCTGCACTTGATCATTTTCAATTTATATATGACGAGCGCTTGTGTGTGAGAGAGAAAGAGAACGCTTGCAATTTGCGCTCTCTATGAGTGAAAAATAACTGGTTCTGCTTGCCTCACACACTGCTTGCTGTCTACAACACACGCATAGCTTGCTATGAGTAAATACACATTTTCACAAAAAATTTATAATTCTCAACTCATTATTCGGCCTGTATTATAAGTATAAGTATAACATCTGACGCACAGCAACTCGGCGGTCGAGTGGCCCAGAGCAGTAAACGGTTGGTCACATTTCCCAGACTGATTGTGATACATCCAGATTTCAAGTCCAAGTCTTGTATCAACTACACTCTAAACTACTTCCCCCTTCACACACAATGTTCGTGTCAATATCAATATTCGTTCATCCCCAAGAATATGTACGAATTTGCAATTTATCATTAAGTATAAAATGTGTTTAGAATTAAGTTCAAAGTTACTTCAACTACTTAGCATTGAAAAACATGTTAAGAAGTTAAATTAGTAGACATCAGAAACTTGTACAACAACTTCACACACTTCGAAGGCATCTTCTAAGGCATAAACACACACTCTAAGCAAAAATTGCGTTACACACACAAAAGCCATACATCAAAGAGGAGAAGAACAATCAACAGATATGAGTCCAGCATCATGTGTAAATGGAGAAAAACGACATCGCAAAAACAAAAAACAAAAAAAACAAAAAACAAAAAAAAAAAAAAAACTGCTCTGGGAACACGCCGGATGGAGAAATCTATCCGGTAAATGACCGTCATTTTTTTTTTTTTTTTATTTTATTAATAATTTATAATATACATATGTATGTGTATATGTATTTATATTTATATGTATAATATATATAATATACGTATAAAAATTTAAATAAAAATCTTTTGTTCATCTAGGCTAATTTTTTTTTTAAATATGTATCTTATTTATTTCTTTTTTGTCATTTTTGTATTAACTTATTATTTATTTATTTTTTTAGAAAAAAAAAGCAACCACCCTCGGAGCTCTTTAGTTTAAACTAATTGCCAAAACGATTAAGCAGCAGCAGGGCGTGTGACGAGGACTACTTATAATAATCATCCAGCTTGCTTAAGTAGCAAATGGCACAAAGATACATTTACCACACATACATACATACATACGATATACAAAGAAGGAGAACCACAAAATTGGATATGTGCTAACAACTCCAACCCTAACTCCTTCCATTTCTGACCCAAGGCCAAAAACTAGATGACGGATTTCGTAGACCCAGAGAAGGGAATGCTTTAAAACAATTAATTATAAATTTTTGGTGCCAAGCGAGTGGCAGCAAAGCGCAGACATTTAAATAACTCTGCAAACACACACACACACACACACACACACACACACACACACATACATACACATGCACGCATTGCTATGAAGAGCGAACAAAAACAAACAGTGAAAATGGATTTCCATTTAAGGCGGCATGTTGAGCACATTGTTTTTATTAAGTGTCGCATGATATACTTATGCTAGTATTTGTGTATGTGTATATGTATGTGTGTGTGTGTGTGTGACACATAAACACTTCAAGTGGCAACATGGCGTGCAACTAATCCGCTGCCCAAAAAATATGTTACAAGTGGCCATAAGCAGCCAAAATTGTGCGAACGAGCGAGTGTGGGCGGCGGATGGTCGGTCGGTCGAATGGATGGATGGATGGATGGCTAGATGGCTAGATGGTCGAACGTAGCTGGTCCACGGGTCAAGCAAGTCCCTCGAAAGCCAGCCGACCAGCAAACGGCACAGTGGTCAGCAAGCAATTGTAACTAAAGGGAATATACAGAGACACGATTAAAGACCGGAGCAGGAGATTCAAAGAAGAACAAACTATTGTCGACATGGAGTTAGTTCTTCAGTTCAATAAGAAATACATACTATATATATTTGATTTGAACGATGCCATAAATTCCCATTCTTCAAGTTACATATATAGTTAAAGCGGCTCCTCAGACAAGTGGAAGAGCACTAAAATAGATTCCAGCGAGAGAAGAACAGAAGAAACAGTCTAGCTGGAGTCAATTGCTCTTTCTGATCCTCAGCCATTGTGCCATATTTATATAGTTCATTCTAGAAATAGAGAAATAGTACATATTAATATTATGCAAATTAAACTTATAATCGCATTATTTCAACTTGTTCCTCGAATGATGGATTAGAGAGCTTCCGTTTTTGTTTAACTATATATATAAACCATATAAATATGTCGCTTCGTAACTCCGGTACGGATTGAGCCAAGAATAAGCTCTTGAGAAATCTAAAATAAAAAAGAAAAATATATTAAAACAAGTTAATTTGAAGAATAAATTGATTATTCTATAGACAGTCGAGTCCACTGTGCCCTGCCGCAGTGGGGCAAACAAACATATCGTCATCATGAAAACAGACATCGTATGAATAGCATATGACGAAGGCAAACTGAAAGTTGCACTGAAAGAAAAAGAGAGAGGATTGATAATAATTAGAAGTAGTCAACTTAAGAAGAGAACTTACTTTAAGTCAAGATAAAAATAATTAACATTTTTACAAGTTTTTTTTTTTTTTGTAAATAATTTTAAACAATAATTGAAATGAGCTCTTCAACCGACTCACGCTCTGCTTGCAGTGTATGGAGCTAGCCATAGAGCGAGAGAGAGAGAGAATGAGATAAAGAGAGGGGCATAGCGATAGAGGTGTGAGAATGGTTTAGAGGAGGTCACATAATGCGCGCTAAATACATAGTTTGAAAATAGTTGTAAACCCTTTCATCAAGAGCACAACTGCTGCCCAGGACCGCATTCGGTAACGCCCGCCCGCCCGCCGCCCGCCGCCCGCTCGCTCGCTCCCAATTTCCTATTTCGTTTATCCGAGCTGACAAAAACCCATGGGAACTCGACTCGTCGTGGCTTTACAGCCAAAACAAAATGCAGAGCGAGTGAGAGGGTGAATGAGGGAGTGAGGCAGAGGGAGTGGAAGAGGGAGTTGGAGCATTGAGTGCGGGCGGCACGGCACGGTTAGCTGTCAGTTTTGGTTTTTGTTTCATTTTTGATAGTCGTATGACCTTTTTTGGCATATTTGCAGTAACATTTTGTCAGTGGCGTAACTGCCATTCCACCAGAGCCATTTCGTCAGCAGTGCCACAGCCGACAGCCGGACAAGTGTGAGGCGGCAGAGGCAAGGACAGGGGCAGAGGCAGAAGGAGGAGAAGCTGCCCTCACTACGATTCTCTGCTGCAGCGCTGATAAAAGGCGACTTGAGCATAGACCATAGACAACCAGACATAGACACACATACTCTCTGTATGTGTGTGCGTGTGTGTGTGTGTGAATGGCTGTCGAAATGAATGCTGCAACTAACGAAATGAATAAATGAAAATTAGTAGAAAAAGGCTTTTGTTGTTCATCAAGAGCATATGCATATGTATGTATATATACATACATACACACATATTTACATACATATGTAGATATCAGTATAGTTTTGTTTAAGCACTAAGTTCATGCCTCACGCCTCGCAAATATGTCATCAACGCGAGCTGTATTAACACCGACTACTTCTCTGTTTAAGCTAGAATTAATATAAGCTTAGAAAACTTATTGTTCGTCTTATTATCGATAAATGAGTCACAATATTTAACTTTGCATCGATTGCGAATTTTTATAGCCTATATCTCGACTAGAGCCTACTTACTTGTTTTGTTTTAGCCAATTCAGCAATCGTTAAATCATCAAACAATTATTTAAAGCTATCGTAGCGCTTATTTCAACGCCGATCCATCTAGGCAATGGGCCACACTCCCGGTAGCTACTATTTTTTGGGGCCAAGCGTACATAAATATTATCGTATAATTCGCTAGACAAGCGGGGTGAAGGGGTGCTGGAAGTGACTTGGATGAAGGCGATGAGGTGGCGGGTGTGTGGGGTCTGTGTGACGCATTGAAGCGAACGCATATCTATCATTAATATCGCTGCAGTCAGCTGCTGTTGTGCTACGAAAAAGGCTGCTGCAAAAAATATATACTTCACACACACACACAAACACGTAAGAGCCATGAATGCCAATACACACACACACACGCATGCTTGCATTGTGTGGCCTCCTCTCTAGCTCAGCGCTCGCTGAGGTTTACTGCAGCAGCAGCGGCAGCTGAAGCAGCAGAGGCAGCAGCAGCAGCAACGCTACTGACTGCTGAACTACTGCCAACTGCAATTAATCATTTTTCTATCATTTTCAGATTTTTTATACATACAAACAGCCGGTGCCACTGCAACTGTGTGTGTGCGTGTGTGTGTTCTGCATAAGTATGTGCATATGCATGTGTGCATGCAATGGTATGTACATAAATGCATATGTGTATGTGTGTGTGCATGTGACTGGTAAGTTATGATTTTTTCTCAATTGCCGTTTTTTTTTCCTTTTCCATACCCTAAACCTATTCAGCATATGCAGACAGGACTATATTAAACTATGAACAAAAGTATATGTATGTATGTATGTATATAATCTGAGTTAATTAGGATACCTAACATTAAAATTTTATATTTTGAGTCGCTGCTCTTTCCTTTCCATGTGCTCTCACGTCAAATTCTAGTAGCTTCTCTCTGTCTACTGACAATTGGAGCGAGCCTGTGCGTATAGCTTCAATAGCCATCTCGCTCTCACTCAACGTCTACATAAGCATATTCAACAACAGCTATCTTTGTCCCGCTCTCTCTTTCTTACTCATTGCGAACTTAGCGCACAGAGCGCAGAAATGAGCTGCGGGAAGCTAAGACGCAAACTCACATGGATAGCATACATATGTGCATATTTACAAAAACGCTATACAAGCTCTCAATGCCACACTAATACAACTGCAAGGCAACAAAGAATTGGGAAACAAACACTGTCATAGTATGTGTGTATTTTTTATATGTATATTGCGTAACTTGATAACCTGCGATATAATTTCAATTGCAATTTCAATTTTATGCGTCAATAGCAAATAAAGAGCAGCTCGAAAGGCCCACAAGACGATACGAAATTTTTAGCAATTAGTAGATCAATAAATGAACTGCCTATACGACACTAAGCCAGAAGCAGTAGCATGTATGTACATATGTACATATGTATGTATATGCAGTTGTATATGTATTGAGGTATGCATGCATTGGCGAGGTCAATTCAAAAAGTAATGCAAAATTTTAATTTTTCATTGATATTGATTTCAAACCATTGGACATTGAAGGAGCTATAGACGCCATTGTAGCAGAAGCTAAAGAAAATCAGCAAAAGTTATATTTTTAAAAATAAAAAAATAAAGAAAAAAATAAAAAAATAAAAAGCTTCACATGTAATAACTTCATTTTCATTTTCAACTTAAAAGTACACAAATAAGTATATGTTAATAATTATAATAAAAAACAAGTAAGAAATCTCTAATCGAGACTGATAGAAGAAGAGAACTGATATTTCAATAATTCTTCGCGTCTTTCTGCTTATAAAAGAAACACACGCACACTCACACAGAAGGCTTGAAGCAGCAGAGATCGTTTCCATTGGTCACTTGAAGCTCGACTGTAACGAGCCCTACCTGCTGTCGGGCTCAACATTTGAGAGAGACAGTGCTTGAGTAAAAGTAAAAGCAAGGAGAGAAGAAGAGCAGAAGATCATTAAAGTTGTCTATGTGTATGTAGCAGTATTAATTTGCTCACAGCAGCAGAGAGCGTTCCCATTGGTCACTAAAAGCTCGACTGTAACGAGCGTTACCTGCTGTGTTTGAGAGAGACAGTGCTTGAGTAAAAGTGGCCCTATATAAAGCGCAGCAGCTGCAGCATTTCTTCAGTCAGTCTTCAGTCGTCGTGGCCTGGTGAGGGTCAGCGCAGTAAAGTGAAGCAGAGGGTGTGATCGATCAGCTAAGCATTGAAGACGTAGAGGAAAGTAAGTAGAGGATACTTGGAAGAAATATTTCGAAATACGTAGAGGGAATAATTAGGGGTCTGCCACGCCTCCTTCTGCCTGTTACATTTACATACAAAACCATTATACCCTGATTTCCCATTTTCAATGGGTTCAGGGTATAAAAGTCATTTCCCATGTTAAATTTATTCATGGTATAATAATTAATTTCTGGGAAATCTCCAAAATTTGCAATACTTTTGAAGCCGACCTCGTGCTTACGCTTGTATGTGTGTCTTCATGTATGAGCGCTTTAAATGACATCCTTGCCTGCAACCAGGCAAAACGGTTTCTAATGGCGTCTTCACTTAGATTAGGTCAATTGGTATATGCTGTGAGCACTCGATGCGGCCAAACGAAAAAAAAAAAGCAGAGTAAAAATCATTCATTTTACATACATACGTACACGTACACGTATGTATGTATGTGCATATGCATGTGTATATATGTATGTACAGATATCTGGTCAGAAAGCCAAAGACGCAAACTTTTCGATGGCCATTGATGGTGATACGTCCGGTGTGGAGCAGTGTGACCGAGCTGCGAGCTGGGCTAGATGAATGCGGAAATTTCCAGGTGCGGTTGCGGGCACAACCTCCGGGACCGAACACCCACCCACTGTTGCAGCCAAACTGCTAACTGCTGCTAACAAGCTGGCAGCGAGCAGCGTTGACAGCGTCATGGGAACAGTGGGCACAGGTCCGGTTGGGTTTAAGTGTTTTATGAACTCGTTTCAATGAAGTCATACAAAGTGCGTGAGTTGCACAGACATCGACATACATACATACCCATACATATATATAATATAAATATATGTGTATATATAGATACATATATATAGTTATATGTATGCGTGTCGTTGCAGGTGACATGTGGCAACAGAAACCATGTCTCTGTGCCTTAGCTGACCTGGCCGTGGTGCTCCAACTCGACCCGTCGTCGTCTGTCGTCTGGGGCATTGAAGCTTTTAATTTGATTTTCGTTCAAGTGCGGTTTTCCAACCAATCCATACTCTCCCTCACACACTCAGTTGGCAGGTAGATGTGTGTGTGTGCATGTGTTAGTTCGAAACTCAATTCGACTTTGTCGGTTGCATTGAACTTGAGCCTGAGGAGCTACTGCTCCTGCTCCAGATCCTGCTGCTGCTGCCGTTACCTCCTCGTCTATGTCCGAACGCATGTTGCGCTCTAATGAGCAACACACATCTTAATTACGGCTAGTCCAAAATATCCACACGAAAAACGATTAAAAGAGAGCAGTATGCATATATTGAGCTGCAAACTCGTTGAACGCTTCACAATCAAATTCAATTCCAAGTGCTGTCCCACCTTTCTATGCGATTTTCATTAGTTGAAATGTTAGATTTTCCACATATAACCCTACTGAAAGATACTAGATTTTCCAATCTGACATTCCAGGGGAAAAGTCAAAAAGAAAAGTAGAGAAGATTTAATATAATTTCCCCATAATTAATTAAATTTCTGGTTTCATAAATTCATCTCTTTTTTCTTGCCTTTAAAAAGGATATAATATATGTATATTTACAACATATTTTACAAAAATTATTTACTGAATTTAAGTTATATGTTAAATCGTTTTTTTTTTTTTTTATCTTCATTTAATTGAATTGAATTATAAAATATTTATTGTGCAGTTTGGATTATCAACACAACAAATATGCAAATCAGTCAGGTGTGAAAGTGGATAAACATGGCCACAAAAACAGTCAGATTACAATGGCCAGCTGTGTCTGATTAGCGGATGCCCTGTAATCGAAAATGAAAGGCAGTTACCCTATAATCTATGGAAATCTCCATTTAAAGTGCATAACTAATTATATAAAGAAGATGCTCCATAACTATTAGAAGTTTAAAATAATCAGAATTCAATGTAATTTTGTATAAATAAAACCAGCAGATACCCTACATGTTATATGATCTGATCATAAAAATCTGTAACATCTACAGGCTTTAGGCTCTATCTCACTAGGATTGCACACTTATCGATATAGTAGCTTAATCGAAATACTGTTACATACTCTATCATGCAAACAGACTACCCCTTTGGCCAAACCACTGTCAATGGCCATAGGTTAAAGAAAATGTAATAGGTGCGACGAGTAGAAACCGCAGAAGCTTCACAATTGGCGACCATTTGCAAAGGGACTCAGCATGCGGCAGCTACGCCAGGTGTTGGCCAACTGGAGGTGGCGCCGTGGCGCAGAAACGGAACGAACAGCTGGACAGCTGCAGTGGCACACAAGGGAGCCGACAGCTGTGGATGAGCCCGCATCGGCTGTGGGCTGGCGCAGCATACTGGCGTTAAATACGGACGAATTTTGCCGCAACACGAGCATACACGGCCTCAAGTACATCAACAGCCGCAGGCTGCACGCCGCGGACAGGTGAGGGCGTCAAAGCCGGAAAAAAAATGAGAATGAAGGTAAGCAAAGCAAAGATAAATGCAGATTCTTCTTTGGAGTCGCTTTGCTGGTGGTGCTTGGCTGTGCTGGTTTCCTAATGCAAGACGCCTTCGTCAAGTGGAATACGACGCCCGTGATAGTGGGCATCAATCCGGAGCCGACGTATATCACCAAGGAGCCCTTTCCGGCGCTCACCATATGCAATCTCAATCAGGCGCTGGCTTCCCAAGCCGCTCGGCTGCCCAACGACTCATCACAATTCGCCATGCTCCAAGTCCTTTGCCATCGCAAGCCGCGCACGCAGCTCAGTCGCGGCAACAACAACTGGGAGCAACTGATCAGCAATGTGAGTGCCTTAAACAGTCGCAACCCACTGTGAGTACTATCTCTCTTTCGCCAGATCTCACAGCCATGCGGCGACATGGTCATCGGCTGTCGCTTCGGTGCCGTCGATTATCACTGCGAACGCATGTTCCAGCCGATCATCACCGACGAGGGCCTCTGCTGTGTCATCAATATGCTGCATCCACGCTTCATGTACAAGCACAAGTAAGAGTAGTAGACAGACTGCTAATACTGACTATCAGGTTCCCTGCAAAATTTAGAAATAATTATATTGATTATATAGATGTTTTACTCCAAAAACGTCAGCCATATATTCATGGAATAATCGGCTTAAAAGCTATGTATTTTGTATACATATATGTACATATATTCTCAGCAGAACTTGCCAATAATAGTTGCTTGTTTGATTCCCTTACTCTACTCTCCATTCGCAATATCAACCGAAAAGAATCATACTCTTTCGCTCTCACCCTCAGTTCTCTTCGTTTTGGTTTTCTGTTGAGCGCTTTGTCTTTTCGTGTGGTGCTCTTCTAACGAACATCGTTTAGGGAGAGAGAGAGAGAGCCGATTCACGCTCACACGACGAGGCGCAGTAATGCAAATATTCATTACACATACACATGCACACACTCAATTCACGTACGCTTTTGATGCGTCTTCGCATACATGCACAGTTGACTTTTTGCAAAATTTCACTCAAGCAACCAATTAGAGTGGAAAATGAGCGGTTTCTGGCTGATCGCGAACGAGCGCGTTAAAGAAGCAATAAAATCGGTTGCTCTATGAGTCTTTTCTCAACGTGTGAGTAAATGAGAGACTTAATTGAGTATTTTCTTGCAGTGTGCCGTTGACGCTGCGCAATTGGAATGGATCGAGGCGCTATCGGGCAGTCGACTGGCATGCGGAGCTCGGCTACAGTCGCAGTCTGGGGAGCGACTATTATCCACGCTCCTCGCTGGGCACGGGCGAGTCACTGGGCATGTCGCTGATGCTGAACGTGGAGGCAGATGCGTATTACTGTTCGTCCAGCAACAGCATTGGCTTCAAGATCGCGCTGCACAGCCCCAACGAGTCGCCGAATGTGCGCGAGACAGGCGTACTGCTCTCGCCCGGGCTGGAGACAAAACTGCGCATCGAGCCGGCGAAAATGATGACGGAGCTGAGCCTGAGGCATGTGCATCGCAAGTACAGGCACTGCCTGTTCCAGAACGAGGGCAATCTCAGCTACTTTGCGCACTATACGCAGCGCAACTGCGAAATGGAGTGCATGTCGCGGCTGCTGCTGCAGCGCTGCGGCTGCGTCGTCTTCTACATGCCGCGCATCAATGGCAACGACACCGTCTGTAGCATCCGCGAAGCGCAGTGCGTGGAGAGCGTGCGCTTGCACACGATTGGCCATGTCGTCGAGTCCTGCCTGGACAACTGTCTGCCCAGCTGCTTCGATCTCACCTACCAGGCGATCACCTATGCCACCAAGATCTCCTACAACGACTTCCGGCACGCCAACGTCCACATGCACAACCTCAGCCAGGCCTACGTGGAGAGGAACATAGCCGTTGTCAATCTATACTACAAGGAGCACACGTTCCGTGCCAGCAAGCAGACCGAGTTCATCGGCATATCCGATTTTTTGTGTGCGTCTAGGCAACCAAAGAAAGTTTTGCTAGTTTCGGCTGACCGACTCTGAAATACCCTTGCTAGTATATACAGTATACATATGTATATACAAGTGCTCATTGGTTTGAAGTATGTAGAATATAAATATACATATTTATGAAAGAAATCCGATAGTCGAGGTCCTCAAGCCAATGAAATATTCTTGCTAATTGACTTGACTATAGATAAGAGAGATTCGGTACGCAAAACCTTCAAAACTGATATGGGATATATAGAACATATATATTAAAGATATTCATGCTTAACATCTCAACCAAATTTCCAACTACCCCATAGTAGGGATATGCGAAAGCAAGGGTATTTCGAACAGATTCCAAAGGAGAAAAAACTTAAACCACAATTGAGATTTCCTCTGTGTGTGTTTTCTTTTTTTTTCTGCATTTCCAGCCAACGTTGGCGGTTTAATGGGCCTGTTTCTGGGCTTCAGTTTTCTGTCGATAGCCGAATGCGTGTACTTCGCCCTCATACGTCCGTGCCGCATATGCGCAGAGTTACGGCAGCAACGCGCGGTATCGGCCTTAGAGCTAGGCAGAGGCAGAGGCAAAGGAGGCGGAGACAGAGCGACACCGCCAGTTGTAGTTCCAATTAAAAGAACCAAAGTGCACGTAAGTGCGATGATGCCACAGCAGCAGTGGCAACGGCAGAGACAGCGGCAGAGGCAGAGGGCGTGGCAGCGCCAACAACACATTTACTCAGCCAACTGGTTCCAAGCGGAGCAATACAATTTGGCTTAAAATTCTACTTTAAATTTAGGTAAAGAAATTCAAATATTAATATTAGCATATATTATATACAGACATATGTATATATTTACTTTATATATGTATATATATTTTGCTCTATAATATATCCCAGTATTTGGTAACAATATCATATTGAGGTAGCGCAAAGTTCGTTGGCCGCTCGTAGGCCATCGTAAACTGTTTCACTTCCTTTTTCACCTCATCATCGAAAATCTAAAAAGAGAGAGTTCAAAATTATATATATATTCTCTATATCTTAATCTGAAATATCAAAATCGATACTCACATTGCATTCCTTTATTTCCAGCAGCGACGATAGATCAAATTCAACCATGGGCAAACTTTTGGTGATAAATTTAGCGGCGTTGGCTACCTCGGGCACCGCGTGCTTCTGCAGCAACACCAGCTCCCAGAGCGAGCTTTGGAGAGCGCCCGATTTGACCGGATCTAGTTCTGTTTCATCATAGGGATCCGTAATCTCAACGGCTGCAATTACAATATACCATATACATATATTATAATATCTTTAAATTGAATACATTATGCACTTGGCTTACCGCTTGCCGCATCCGTTGCACAAATGAGACGCTGCAGGCCGGTGTGGCGCAGCAATAGATTGCATATGAAACGTATCATTATGATGGCATCCTCGGTTGGACTCTTGAGGGCGAGTCTAGCCAAACGCTTGGCGAAAGCGGCCACCAAATTTTCTGGCAAATGCGTTGAGGTCAGAAATATATCGGCCAAATAAAACAAGCGCGCCTTGTACTTATTGTAGAACATTCGTGGATAGAACATATTGTAGAGCTTCTGATAGACATCTGGGTATGTGATATTTTGCTTTTGCATCAACGTGAAGATGCCCTGCAGAGCCAGCAGGGCGATGGGTCCATCTGCAAAGATAATATTATCAATTCAATTCGATGGAATTTAAGCAATCTCTCGTCAGCCTACCAAACTGATGCAGTGAATCCATTAGAAAATCTGTAAGCAAAATGGGATCCTTCAGGTGTGGTAGTATACGTTCCAAGAGCACCACGAGAACCTGGCGATGCACCTTCTCGTCCACGCCGTTGCACGATGCAATGATGCCCTTCCAAACCTTATTTAGGAGCTGTCGCGTTCGGTCATAGTCAAAGGTGGACTCTGGCCCAATATGGAATTGTTTGTCATTTAGCACAGTCTTGCCCAAGTCCAGCACATTGATGATGGCCAGATAGTTAAACGCTAAGTTCGGCGTATTGACAAAACTCTTTGGTGCCAGACCAGGCAACAGTTGATATGTGAACTGCAGCACGTCCAAGCAACGAGTGAATTTGGCGAACTCCGCCAGAGCTGCGGTTGGCGTTGCCTCTGCATTGATCAGCGCCTCGAGGATGCTGCGCAGTCGTGTAACGGGCCAGGCCTTGGAGCTGCTGTGCTTGGCCTCGGCTGCTATCAGCTGCATGCACACTTTGAGTGCACAGCCTGCTTCCTCCTTGGAGGCAGATCCCAAGTTGGCCAGCAATAAGGACCAAGCTTTATTGTATTGTATTTGACACGTTGCGTTGGGTTCCTGTGTCTTGGCCTGAGCATTGCTCTTAAACTTTTTATTCTCGGCAGTCGAAATGAGTTTGCGCTTGAGTAGATTTCTGAAGATCACCTCAAGCATGTACATGATGCCGACGGCATTGCTGTCGGGACTTTCCTGTAAAATTGTGATATTACATATTATTTCATTCTGCATTTAATCAACAGTAATTTACTTACCAAGAGATTTACAATTTGCTTTAGAGCTTTTGTGTTCACTGGATTGGAATTCAGGAAATCGTTGGCTTTTTGTTGTAAAGCGGCCGGCACATTCGCACGCTTTGCAGCCAACTCTGCAGTCTGCTTATTGCCTGATTTATTTTCTAAATTAGTTTGTTTCATACTGCACTATTTACCATTCGATAATATTTAAAAACAAAACATGCAGAAAATAATAATAAAACGTGCGCGCAGTTGAAATGCTGCCAACTCGTCAAATTATTTATGCAGAATTTGTCTATAATTAGTACATTTTTGTCAGTGCTTAGCACATGTGTGCGTATGTATGTATATACTCTTAAATATTCATTACGAGTTATTTTTGCCAAAAATTGTGCATAATTAACAGTTAATCGATATGAATGTCAGTACGGATTTTAAGCCCGTGCTGACCCGCGCCGCGCTTGCATTGAAGAAACCATCAGATGACGCTGAATTTAAGGCTTTGGTATTCCAGGAACCACAAGCAACTACAAACAAACCAGAGAAATCAACAGATAGTAGCACAGGCAAAGCAACAAATGTAAAGAGGCCAAAGGAGGAGGATAATGAATTCGACATTAAGAAAGCACGTCAAGAGGTGCTCAACTTTGCGATATCCAACCAACGGACGATCAAGAACAAACGAAAAATGGAAATATTTCAGCTGGTCAAACTTGGCGCCAAGCCACCAAAAAAGGCATACAAAAACTACAAGGAGCTAAAGGCGGAACGCAAACGTCTACAGGAAATTCGAGACGAGCGCAAGAAATTCCATCAATTGGGCAAAACTCAAACTGGTGCAGCGAGCGTCAAGTGTAACAAGAAAACGAAGGAAAAGCGGCGAGCGCCTGTTGCGAATATAAGCCAGCATTATGGCAAAGCAGAGCCGAAGTTTAAGAAATGAAATTAAAAGACTTAAAACTATAATAGTGACTTTTCAATTGTAGTGAGGAAAAGTTTGAATGTTGTAAACAAACTTATACATGTTTATACATGTATATGCATGTATTAGTGAATTGCTAAGGCTTAGAACTAAATGGCAACGCCACAAACTTGGAGCTGCCAATCTTTTGTAAATCATCTGGCTTTTTGTTGTTGTTTTTTTTTTTTTTGCACTTGATATTTGTCAGTTGTGCGATTACGTGAATTCTGTTGGACGCTTACGTTTGTGTTGAATTTGCCATAAAAATGAACGCAGCCCCACGCGCCGCCTTCAACCAACTGCTACGACGCGGCTACAGCCAAGCTGCTAAGGGCACAGGTGCCTCAAGACCCGCACCCAGCAGCGGCAGCCGAGTTGCCGCCACACCTGGACCAGCAGCACCACCCGTCAAAAACGTAACTGGACTAAGCAGCGCCTGTGTGAGACCGACATCGACACCAGTTGGTCCAGGAGCATCTCCAACTGGCGACTACAAAGTTCCCGAATATTTCTGTTTTAATCGGTTCAGTTATGCGGAGGCTGAGGTCGAAATGGCCAAATACCGTTGCCCACAGCCATCTGCATTGAATAAAAACTAAAATACTGTAATTAACGAGCAAAGAGTTATACAAAGAAATGTTATTAATTAAAATACATATATAATAAATGATTTCCGATGATACGGAAATATATCCACAAGAATAGAGCAAAACAAGACACATACGGGCTCACGTATGTATATAAATATATTTTTATACCCATATGTATGTGTGTAGAATTATATACATATATGCATACGTAGATATGTATAAAAATATTAAAATGTATGCACGTATGTATATATATTGGGCATGCCCACCTGTTACACAAGGTTGGCAGCCCAACACATTTTTGCATCAGTTGGCAGTCCGCATTGCTTCTTTTATTTTTGCACTCGCTCTCTCTCTCCTCTTCCACTTCTATTTCTCTTTATAATTTCATGGCGAGTGGCAGTGCTGTGGTGCTCTGGGTAATCGACATCGAAAATATTGAGCGCGGGAAGTGATATTTTTACAGTTTAGCATCCAATTTGTCAATATAAAAAACAAAACTAAATAAAATAAATTTTTTAATTTTATTTGTGTTAAATTCCAAGTGTATCAAACCTCAACCAAAAACGATTATAAAAACAAAACTATACAATTTGTTGCACGGCGCAAGCCACGGGGTAGCAGCTCTGTTTGTGCGTGTATGTGTGGTACAGTTGGGTAGAAAAACATTGCTGGCCTGGCAGCGCCGCACAAATTTACGAGATCCAGAGCAAAAGCAAAGCGAGCGAAATCAACCAAAAAGATCTTTGCAAAACAAAAACAGTGACGTTATGGAAATTTCTGCGAATAATATTACTGACAAGGACAACACAAATACAATCATTTAACTGCAAATAAATATGGATAGCGTTGCCAATTTGCTGTTATAATTCACAACAGGGACGTCTTGTCGAGCGCAATCGAAAACGCAGTGCAGTGAAAGTGTGCGAAACAGAAATCACAGAAATCGCTTAGGAAAAGGAAAACCGAAAAATGTAAAACCATTTAATGTAAGTGCGAGACGATTTTTCAAAATGCAGCAGTTATACAAAAAAATAATGTTTCATTGAAATGCGACAAGAGAGATATGTACATGCATTATGTGTGTGTGTATATAAATATATATTAATATTAGATATATGTGAGTGTATGTACATACAACTGGCGCGCAAAAATCAACGTAGTTGCTAATAGAGCACCAAAAATGACAAAAAATGGGCGCCAGAGTTGTCGCACAATCAGAATAGGGAGGAGAACGTGATGCGCTATTTGAACCCGATATAAGCACGAACAGTTAAAACATATAAATTATATTAATATGATTATAATATTTGAAGAAAATTTTAAAAACATTCAAAAGATTTTTGATTCATCAAAAAATAAATATATATATACATATATATATATGTACTATTGTGTTTTATTTATATGCATATATTAATGTACGATTAACATATTCAAATGCTATTCACGAAGCAACGAGACGCCCATATCTAATTAGAGCTCTGGCCGTGTTGCCATTACACTGCATTTCAAGTTTTGTTTTGTTTTTATTATGTTTTATTTATATTATTATTATTCCTTGCATATTTGCGATTACAAATAGTTTATACGATTTTTAATTAATTTCAGTGACTTATGAAAAATGCGAGCTGGAAAAAAGACGGAAGCTGAGATAGGAAAGACTCGACCGTGTATAGTATACGTGAAAAATCTAAAGGAATCCGAAGCCACCGATATAATCAACAACTCATCATCGACCACATCCGGTAAACAGACGAAAGCATTGCGTATCTCGACAAGGCGAACTATTAAGGATAAAGATCTGGATCAGCTAGCAATAGGGACAACGCGAACGACGCGCACCTCCAAGCGAGCATCGACCGTTACAAACATTGAGCTATCTCCAATCAAACTCAAATCAATTGTGAGTACTCCACGCACGCGTAACACGAAAGCCGTCGAACCATCTACAGTACCGCGAGCCGCAGCCAAGACGACGAAACCGCAAATCAAGCCAGTGGCAGCACCAGTGACCAAGCGGCGCAACACAGCGCTAATATTACCCGTGGCCCGGCCGTGCACTCCGCTGAGGAAGCGGCGTGACACGTTAACCCAGACCCAATCACAGCCCGAGGACACCGTTAGCGACCCGAAAGCGAAAATGTATAAACAGTCAAAGTTGGCCTCCACGGCAGTGGCAACACCGCCAACTATTGCGGCAAGTCGTTCGCGCCGTTCGATCAAACCGAATCCGAAATATGCCAGCGATGATATGGTGACGCCCAAGTATGTGGCCGCACTGGCTAGCGAGAATCCTGGCAAGCGTTCGGTCAAGCATCTGTTTACCGACGACGATGACGATGAGGACGACGATTTGCGCGATCTGATCGAGGAGGACAACGACGACGAGCTGACCGACGCGGCATTCAATCCGCAGCTGCACAAATCCGACGATGACGATGACATCAGTGAGCGCGACTTTGAGCAGCAGCTGCGTCGAGAGAAGGTGCCGCCGAAACGTGGACGTGGACGTCCACCGAAATCGGCCTCGACAGCGGCGAGCAACAACAGTCTGCAGTCCCAGGCGGGACGTGGCGGAGCCACACACTTGCAGCAGCTGCGACGCACCATGGCGCCCAATCTGGCACGCTCCCACGTCAAGGTGATGGCTTCGCCGACGGTGGGCAACAAGCGAAAGCTCGAAGATCACAATGATGGGCCCATAGCACGCAAGCGCATGACCAGCGACTGGCCAGTTATCAATGGCAGCACATCTGCGTCCAAGACGTCGGGTCTCACACTGTCCAAATCGAAGGTAGTCGTGAGCAGCAGCAGTGGAAACAACAATAGCAGCAGCAGCGGTGGCGCCAGCAATGCCAGTGGTGGGTTACGCATGCTGCAATCGACCAATGCCAAGGCACGGCCGACGTCCACTTACAAAGTGGCCACGCCCACAGGTGGAGGCGTGCGCAATGCTGGTTCCACTCAAGTGATGCGCACAGGCACAGTAGGACGTCAGCCCAGCTCGACCAATGCTCTCAAAGTGCAAAAGGCGACGGCAGCAACTGCAGCCGCAGCCATGAAAGCAGCAGAAGCAGACGATGTGCCCACGTTCACCATCGTCAACATTGATGACATTATTAACCAGGACGATGTGCTCATTACACGCTCCTCTTCCAATGGCGGCAACAAGAAATTGCTCTCTGGCGCGCGGAGCAACAACAATGCGCGCACAAATCAATCCACTTCCTCCCCCACAACAGCGATGAGCAGCAGCAGGAATAGCGGCGGCACGCCAAGCGCCAATGCAGCAAATAGGCGTCTCAAGACAACAACAACTGGAGTTGGAACTGGAGCAACGGCCAAGCATCCATTGACGGTTAGTCATAATAAACAGACGTCGCCGGTCGTCTCTGTGGGTCAGGCGAAGCCGCGTCCGCGCATCCTCAATGCGGAAATGGGCAAGAAGACGCAGCCGATGATGAAGCCACTGATGAGCATGGGCAAGGAGTTGTGTCCGATGACCGATGGCGACAACACCGAGGATGAGGATATGGCCAACGATCTGGCCGACGACGACATCACCATATCACCACCTGCAGCAGCAGCTTCAAATCAGCGCTTAATGCGCCGTGTAGAGACAAATACCACAAAATGGATGCCCAATCGACGTCAAGTGCTCTCGGCGACAGCGTCGTCCAATGCCAGCAACAATCAAAGACATCAGCAACAGCAGCAACTACAACAACAGCAGCAACAGCAACAGGATCGCAAGCTGACCAAGCTGCTGGGCGAGGGCAGCGATGATGATGTGTTCAAGAAGCCGGCTAGTCCGTCGACATCGACGACTGCGGTGCGTCGCTACAAGGAATATGGAACAGAAGAGGATACAGCTGTGACGGCAGCCGAACCGGAACCGGGGGCCAAACAGCCTAAATACTTTCCGCCGGAGACAACCACATTTTGTGAGGAGGATGGCAGAATAGTCAAGAAGATAACCTGCTATGAGACCTGGCATGTAATCAGTACGCCCAAAGAGCCGTCAAACAAGACACGCCAGCAACGCACCTGCCTCGAAATGGCGTTGGTCAAGCTGGCCAACATGGCGACAAGCATCAAGGTCCCGTCCACCAGGTGGACAAGCAAGGTGACCCTCTACAAGCTGTCGCCATCGCTGCAGCGCCAGTCAATGACCGTATTCAAGGGAGATCTGAAGAGCTACAATATACCCGAAGAGGAGCGCCACAAATATCAGCCGTCGTGCGTGCTCTTCCGGCGCTCCGTCCTCGATCGGAGCAAGTGCCGTGTACCCTTCGATCGTGCCATCATATTCAAGAACAAATGCTTCTATGCCAACATCGACGGCAAGCATGTGAATCTGTTGGGTGCACCCGAGGTGGTCAGCTCCTTCAGGGATGTGGAGATACTGATCGATGTTGTTGACTCGCTGGCTCTGTCCAGCGAACTTGTCGAGATGGTCACCTCCAAGTAATGAGGTGGCCTGGGTATGTAGGGATGCGAGATCATTGAGGAGGATTCCAAGTACATACTCCAGTATGTATGTGTGCGAGTGGAAATATATGCATACATACACACACAAAATTAAACACCCACACACACATACATATATATATACATATATATGTATATTCTATTTTTTTTTTGGATTGTCTATAATCTATTTTTTTTATTCGATTTAAATTAGTTGTAATAGTTACTTTAGCGTAATAGTTACTTTAGCTGCTCGTTATATCTACATAAATGTAATAAAAAAAAAAAAAAAAAAACAAAAAAAAAGAAAAAGGATTTCAAGGTAAACTTCACTAAACCCAATTGCCGATACAAAATCCTGGAAATTTATATAGATGTATCTATATAAACTGTTTCAAAACTCTGAATGGACGAATGACTTTCAGTGTGAAATGTATAATTTTAAAATAACTTAAAAGAAATATATATATATATATATACATATATATATATATAGTCGTAGGATTAAGTTTTGAAAAGAGAAATACCACTTTTTATTTTGCAAATGATAAAATACAAGTTTAGTTGATTAATATTCGATGTAATAATATAAAATAACCATTGTACACCCAAATGACCGGTGTAATATAATATTAAATAATATTAATGATAACGATAAAATAATAATAATTTTAATTGTATGTAAAGCGATGAGAATGTGTAATCAATAAAATATTTAATTTTTATTTCTATGTAAAGCAATGAAAAGTGTAACCAATAAAATAATTTGATTTTATTATGTGAAAAGAAAAAAACAAATAAGAACATATTTTAATTATTTTTCTTGAAATTAATTTCAATTTTTTTTCATTTTAAACTGAACTTTTTTGTGACCATTTGCTGATTAAACATAATATCAAATATCCAATATAATGCCTTTTTTTATTAAATGGGTAAACATTTACATAAATAAATATATGAATTTAATTTAATCTGAAATAATAATCAAACAATTCTAGCCAGTGTGTACACACTTCTACTGCATTGAAATTTATTGGGGTCTTCATTAAATCTTAATATAAATCATTGTACTAAATGAAAAATATATATACATAGCTGCATAGCTAGCGGCTAAAAATAGTTGTGCCGCAAACACGTAATGGGCATACACTTGTTTCTACAACTTATGAATACAAAGAAAATCGATAAGTGAATATTTACAGAAGAGTAAATTTGTAGCTAGAAAGATAATAATATAAGTGCAACATATTTATTAAATTTCTGATTACATCTTTAAAAAAAACCATTTCATATCATTATTTTTCTTTTTACAAAAATTTGTCTAAACAAATGCCTATCGATAGCTATCGCCCAGTTGCGATATGTCTTTTGTGTTTTTGGGTAAGCGTGGCAGCATCCCTGGTTCGATACGTGTATCGATATCAGTCTAGCGCTGTCAATTATTTACCTATATATATATATTTTGTCTCCCCAAAAATTATAAATTTAAACGCCCAAGAGAA
Source organism: Drosophila aldrichi (assembly GCA_035045965.1). Lineage (NCBI taxonomy): Eukaryota > Metazoa > Arthropoda > Insecta > Diptera > Drosophilidae > Drosophila > Drosophila aldrichi. Next base: position 14,064,517 of record JAWNOM010000484.1, on the reverse strand, counting down.
AAACAATTGTACACAATATTGCAAAGTGTGCGAACGCGTGAAAAAAACGCTCGCAAATGCTCGCCAAGCATTGTTGAGCCGCAATAAACGCAGTGGAACGCCAAAAAAAAAAACTACAAATGAAGGAGGCGGAGAGCTGCTGCGGCTCCATTGACAACCCAACCCAAAAAGCATAAGCGAGAGGAGTACATACATGTAAAAAGTAAAAAAAAAGTAGAAAGAAAGAAAGAACAAAAAAAGGGAAAACTACACGAAAATTTGGCGAGTGTGTGCAGCGAAAAAGAGTGTAGACCATATTTATTAAATAAATATATATACAAAAATATATAGTAATATAATTGGTTGAATCGAATTGAAATTCAGCCACAATGGATACAGAGAGACCAAATAGCCAAGAGACAAAAGTCATTTATCACATTGACGATGAGAGCACTCCGTATCTGGTCAAAATCCCGATACCATCTGCTCAGGTCACGCTCAAAGACTTCAAAATGGTGCTCAACAAACAGAACAACAATTACAAATACTTCTTCAAGTCAATGGACGCTGATTTCGGTGTGGTCAAAGAGGAAATTGCGGACGATGCCACAATACTGCCTTGCTTCAACGGACGCGTCGTCTCCTGGCTGGTCTCGGCCGATGGCACCAATCAGTCGGACAATTGTTCTGAGCTGCCGCCCAGCGAATGCGAGATGCGTGTGCGTAATCACTTGGCGCTCCAGCAGCAGCAGCAGCAACAACACCAGCAACAGCAGCAGCAGCAACAACAGCAGCAACACCAACAACAGCAACAGCTACAGCAGCAGCAGCAACAGCAACAACAACAACATAAGCTCGGACCATTGCAAATGCTGCAGCCGCCGCCACTCACATATCAATCGGCCTCGGTGCTATCGAGCGATCTGGACTCCACCAGTCTCTTTGGCACCGAGTCGGAGCTGACATTGGATCGCGATATGACCGACTATAGCAGCGTGCAGCGGCTGCAGGTGCGCAAGAAGCCGCAACGTCGCAAAAAGCGGGCGCCCAGCATGTCCCGCACTTCGTCGTACAGCTCCATCACGGACTCGACCATGTCGCTGAACATCATCACCGTTTCGATTAATATGGAGGCGGTCAACTTTCTGGGCATATCCATTGTGGGACAATCGAATCGCGGCGGCGACGGCGGCATCTATGTGGGCAGCATCATGAAGGGCGGTGCCGTAGCGCTGGACGGCCGGATTGAGCCCGGTGACATGATCCTGCAGGTGAACGATGTGAACTTTGAGAATATGACCAATGATGAGGCGGTGCGTGTGCTGCGCGAGGTGGTCCAGAAGCCGGGACCCATCAAGCTGGTGGTGGCCAAATGCTGGGATCCAAATCCAAAGGGTTACTTTACCATACCACGAACGGAGCCGGTCCGGCCCATCGATCCGGGCGCCTGGGTGGCGCACACACAGGCGCTAACCTCGCATGACAGTATTATGGCGGATATACCGGAGCCGATCAAGGAGCGGCTCGATCAGAATAATCTCGAGGAGATTGTCAAGGCCATGACGAAGCCGGATAGCGGACTGGAGATACGCGATCGCATGTGGCTAAAGATCACCATACCAAATGCGTTCATTGGCGCCGATGCGGTCAATTGGGTGCTGGAAAACGTTGAGGATGTGCAGGATCGACGGGAGGCGCGCCGCATTGTGTCCGCAATGCTGCGCAACAATTACATTAAGCACACGGTCAATAAGCTGACCTTCTCCGAGCAGTGCTATTATGTGGTGAATGAGGAGCGCAATCCAAATATGCGTGCCCAGATGCATCCGCTGGCGCATGCGCTGAGCCATGCCGACACGGAGAGCATCACCAGCGACATTGGGCCGTTGCCAAATCCGCCGATCTATATGCCATACTCGGCCACGTACAATCCAAGTCACGGCTATCAGCCGATACAGTACGGCATTGCCGAGCGTCACATCTCGTCCGGTTCGAGCAGCTCCGATGTGCTCACCAGCAAGGATATATCTGCATCGCAAAGCGACATCACCTCTGTCATACATCAGACCAATCAGCTGACCATCGCTGCCCATGGCTCCAACAAATCGTCGGGCTCATCGAATCGTGGTGGCGGAGGCGGCGGTGGTGGCGGCGGCGGTGGCAATACCAACGATCAGGACGTATCCGTATTTAATTACGTATTGTAGAAATTTTTTGCAATGAAATTGTGTGTTTATTATTAATTAATTAATTAATATAATTATTCTTTTTATACATATACGAGTATACAACAAACAAACAATATAATATGTATATTTATAAGTCATGCTGATAATGATGATGGAGATGGAGATGATGAAGATGAGATGGATACAATGGATACAGTGTCAACTAGAAATTAGTTCGAATTGCGTTTGCTGTGGCTGCTCACGCGGCCCGCAGGCGAAATGAGAGAGAACATCGCATGTTGGATGAATGTAAGCCAGTTAAATGAGTATAAGAATGAGATGATAATTTTGAATAAAGTTCTAAGAATTTAGTAATCAAAAAGCAAAAAACAAACAAAAAAATAAAAAAATATAACAAATAATCTTGATGTTTATATTTTTGCAAGGGAATAGAAAAGTTTTTATTTTTCATAAAGCAGTTTATTCACAGAAACGTTGAAAAAATCGCCAAATTATATTTTATTGAGGTTGTATGGACTAAATGTCTGCTAAACAAGTTTTGTTTACTGCATAGCTGGTTATCAATCAGATGGCTTTTTAAATTTCCATTCAATTAGATCAATTCTTGTAACAAAATATTACATTGATATTTGATCAACACTATAATAGCAATTTCAATTCAAATGAAGCGCCATATTGGCAGCCTACCAACACTGTGTATGCCCTGCAATCGATATCGATAAGTAATTATATCGAGTTAATGTAAATTTAGTCCAACAAAATATGGCTGCAGAAGTGGAAACTTCAGCCGCGGCTGATAAAACATCAGCAAATGCTGAAGAATTGGAGAGCTATTATCTAATGCTCGAAGCGGGCAATATACCAGAGCTACAATGGCAATTCCCTGGGCGTCGCCCGCCTTCGCCAGACGCCAATGCCGGCAGCAACAATAAGGAATTGGAAACCGCCGCCGAAACTGTGGAACAAGAGTAAGTCAACAGTGTGAGAGCGAAAGAGAGGGAGCGATGTCTATTTATTTATTTACTATCAATTGCAGACCACAGAAGGCAAACGATTTTGATTTCAGTGACGATGTGGCGCCCACTCAAATGCGTGTACGCAGCCAGACTTCGACGCCAAAGTCCGCAAAAAAAAAAACGGCAAACTTTGCCGGCGTTATGGAGACGCTTAAGAAGAAGAAGACTGAGGGCTCCTAGCATACAATAACGCTGCTAGTGAGACGATAAGAGAATATTTATATACATACATATGTATGTATGTATGTACATACATATGTAAATACAGTAGAATTCGAGTATGACGACGCTCAAGGGACCGTTATACCCGGAAGTCTGTCTGGGGACCACAATTTTCGCAGAATTGTCGCAATAACTGTATGCACGCTATAGGCGCAGTCGTTATAATCGGATTCTACTATATATACATACATACATACATATGTATATGTTTATAAATATGTATATGTAACCTAAATGAAAATGGAATTCCACGAAGGAGTTAGTCATGCTTTATTATTTAGTATATAGATTAAGTACTATAATACTTCCGATAATCGAACTATATTTGATAAACTCCATATCGGAATATTGTTATAAGATAGATTATTATACCAACGATGTATACATTTCAAAATGAAATGTTCATCAGCACAGTAAATAATGCAATACGACTTAGTTATAATATTTGTCTAAAAACATACATACATATGTATGTATATACATATTGGACAAACTTTCTCCCATGAAATATTCATGTTTCATTCTTTTCAATATTATGTATGTATATCTATCTCGCTCTTTTCCATTTTTATGTGAATGTAGGAGATGAGGACGTAAACGTAAACATTTGAATATCTCTATAAATGTATCTAATTTTAACGAAGTACTAGAAGTAAGCATATATCAGTTTAATAAATGTTAATGATTTTTTGTTTTATTTGAGAAGCATTTTAGTTTATTTCTACATAAATAATATATAAACTTTTAATCAAATCAGCTCAGCTGAAATAGAAAATATTTCATTGTGATTATCATACATGTTGATTAGCGCATATGTTATATAGCTATCTCGCTCCCTCTTCAATTATGTTTCTCTTTCAGATTGCTGCATTCACTCTTCTATGAGACTCTTGACTTGTCTCTCTCTCTCTCACTCGCAAAATAAAACAATTTCTTTTTAATTTACTTCAATTCATTTTTATTGGTTTCAAATGGCATATATGTATATATATATAACTCTTTTCTCTCTCTCTTGAGTATATATATATACATATATTTTTATTGTTTATTTTTTATACATAATATACATAACATATACATTAACTATATGTGCACAGATATTTGCTGAGTAAATGTTACATAAAATACGTTTTCATATATTGGCTTGATTAGATTTAAACATATATAAGTAGACTTCAAATACAGCGTACACGCCACTTTTGTACATTTTTAATTATATATTTTCTTTCTATATATATGTATATATATGTACTATATATCAAGCTAAGCAAAATGTAACAAATGTTGTCTAAATGTTATAACAAACTAAAATGAGAATCTGATTAAAAGGTAAAATGTGTGAAAAAAAAAGACATCAGGCGATGTGTGTGAGTTGATGATGCTAAATTACAGTAAAATATATATATATATATATATAAATATCTATATACATATATATAATGATGATGATGTATGTATGTATATTAATATAGCTTAAGTTCAAATGAAACTTTGTTGCCGTAAAGCACGTGCGTCCAACGTTTTAGAAACGTCTATGTGTGTGTGTGTGTGTGTGTGTCTATGTAGTTGTTTGTGTTTAAGTAGTTAAGATAAAAAATATAACAACTTAAAATGATAAAAAGAAAACATTAACAATGCAATTTCAATGCTGCTGTCATATCGAACACGCCCTCTTCCAATTTCAGATTGGGGCGCACTATCTTATACATATGAACTATGTGCTCATTATGTTATCTGCTCGCCCGTTTCTGCGAATGATTCATGTCATTCGTTCTCTAACGTTATACTTCTGTTGAATTGTAGTTGTTGTTGCTGCTGTTGCTGCTGATGTTGCTGTTGCTGCAGCTGTTGCTGTTGCTGCTGTTGCTGATTGCCCGCTGCAGCAGCAATATTATCACCAGTTTCACGTGTTATGATTTGTATAATTTGCTGAAATGATGGACGCGATTTGGGCGTCTCATGCCAACAAGGACGCATCAGCTCATTGTAAACGAAATCCGAGCATAGCTCCGGCTTAGGTAGACTGCAAAAAGAAAAAACCGAATCGCATTTGAATCAGAGTGAATATTTTCTTCAAATTGCAACGACTTACCGTTCGCCCGCCCGCAGTCGATTTAGGAACTCTTCCTGCGTCAAATCTTGCCCCGGCACCAGATTTGGTATTTCGCCACGTGAGAACATTTCAAACAGCGTCACACCATAGCTCCACACATCGGAATACGATGAAAATTTGCAGGTTTCGATAGCTTCCGGCGAGTACCTGCAAGTGGCGTGGAGCGGAATGAAATTGAATTCAAATGAATATATATTTGCCACTCACCATTTAATTGGTATATCCCGCTGACTGATGCCGTAGTAGTAGCCATCGGCATTGGCGAACTGCGCCAGGCCAAAATCGGAGATTTTCACACATGAACGATCGACTAGAATGTTGCGTGCTGCCAGGTCGCGATGTATCAGACCCTTGCCAGATAAATAGTTCATGCCCTGCCAGACATAAATGTTGATTAAATTGATGCCCATGTATGTAAATCAGATTTTCTACTCACGTGGGCTATGTCCAGGGCGAAGGTTAGGAGGCGGGCATTGGTGAGGCTGGGCTTGCGTGAGCTCAAATAGACAATGAACGAGCCAAACTCGAAGTACTCCATGATGATGCTCAGCGACTTTTCGGCCCAATATTTGAACTTGACCACATTGGGATGATCGAGCTTGCGCATGATATCAATTTCGCGCAGAAAATCATTTGTCACTTGCACAGTCTTGAGCTTCTTGATGGCCACCTGCTCCTTGGGTCGATCCTTGTCGTGATATTCGAGTTCGCCCCGATAAACGGTGCCGTAGTGGCCCTGGCCAATTTTATGCTTCTCACGATAGATGACCTTGCAGTCGTACAGTTGTATGACCAGCGGCAAATCGTGCGAATTGGCAAAGAATTCACTGCTCAGGCCAACGGCACCGTTGCACAGCGTCAGGCTGTCCGTGTCGGCCGAATGGAGTCGCCCATTGGCCATGCCATAGCCATAGCCATCCGAGTAGTCGACTAAATGGAAATCAAGATTGAGTTAATGATTTAGTAAAACATGCTCTAGCTTAGAGTCTACTCAAGTGTTAGCAGAGATAAGCATGTGTTGTTCTGTCCTTGTCTTGAGGCCTCTGAATCTATGTTTGTATTATGTTCATTATGATATGTGTATCCTAATTGATATGCTCTCCCTAGTCACACAACTCCATTTGTATGATATGTCCTATTGCACCTCAGCATCTTCTATATACACTTTATAAAACATTAGCCTTAACTATCTAACTGACTGATATGATCTGATATATGGTGTATATAAATATATAATCTATCACTTTCTTAAATATCCTATTTAATATACTCTGCTTATTCATTCATCATTCAGCTCTGCTTTGGCATCCCCAATACCGCAGTCTAATCTATCCATACATGCTTGCTTATAACTATTGATCTTTACACATATACAATCTCTTAATCTATACCACATCTTATCGCTTAGTAATCTCCACTTACACGACTCCATTTCTGTGTCAGGCACATCGTAGTTGCGTTGCAAACGATTTTTCACCGTATTCAATCGAGTGAAGATGTCGTGATGGCTGAATCGTTTGTCCGGATCATCGCTCCAGCCATCCATAATGGTGCTGTACATTTCGGGGGGACAGAGACGAGGATCCAGTGGCGCCAATATGCCACCATCAATGGATCGATGGCGTATGAGATCACGTTGCTTCAGCTGCTCCAGCGCCAGCTGGCCACGCGAGAATATCTCATAGATGGTGGTCGCAAATGCCCACAGCTGTGTGCTCGAATCCAGTTTGGCGCCCTCCAAGTTGTTGTAGTACTTGATCGGTATCCAAGGAGAGCTACAATAGAACGTATGCAAAAATAATGATCAGATATGTTGCCGGCTATGGCTATTCAAATGGGTTGATTGGCTGCTCACTCGGATTGCTTGTACGGGCGGGGATAGCCTGGATCGCTGATTTTGGCATCGAGCACATACTTCTCCGAGTTGTATTTGGTAACATACAAATTGGCGCAGCGTATGTAGCTGTGTATGATCTTATTGTCCTCCAGATAGTGCATGCCGCGCACCAGACCGTGCATCACATCCAGCAGACAGTACATGCTAATGTTGGGATTCATTTGCAGAAACTTATTCAGCGGTCCGTATTTCGAGTACTCCATGACCATGGTATATGGCACCGACAGCGTTAGGCCGTACAGTTTGATGAACTGGGGCGACTGGATCAGGCTCCAGGTTTGCGCCAGCTGCATGAACTCCTCAAAGTTTGCATCGTACTTCAACATCTTCATGGTGACGGGCACATCCTTGAACGAGCCCTGCTGTATCCAGTCGCCGCGCATTGTGAACATCTTGTCATCGTCGCTGTGATTAATCGAGTCTGTGGCAGGAAGATGCAATGAATATAATTGAAAATAATAATTGATAAATAATAAACGTCTTCATCATACCTCTGTACCATTGTAGGTCAGTTTTTGGATTGAAGATCTGCGGATTACGTCGTTGTAATTCCGCTTCACTCAATTCCGCTTCAGTCTTTTTGGTTTTCAAATTTTTTGGCAAGCAGAGCAGCAACAACGGCGGCTTATCATATTTCGATGCCGGTATCCGTATACGATCCGGGCTATCGGTGTGTATGCATTGCGCCAGCTCTGATAACTGATCGAAGTAGTGCTCGTTGCTCTTGTAGGCCAGCTTCCATTGTTTATCCTTGCGTATTATCTTAAACGTTTCCGTTTGGCAGCGTTCGTGATCGCTGTTTTTCGCCACGCTGCAAAATGTGTATATAATAATTATTTAGTCTAATATAAGTTAGAATACTAGATGCGGTATATCCGACTGGAAGATACCCTGAGTTTAATCAAACTTGAACTTGAACTTGAATCAAAGCTAAAAACAACATTTTCAGCCTTTAGAAGTATAATTTAATAACTGACTATACGATATGGGATTTATGCCGATAAAACGAAAAAACTAGATCTACACTTGCTATAAAGTTGGCTTATTTCTATATTATTTCAAGTCCCTAGTTCTTATAGTTCCTGAGAGTGACGTATTCATATATAATAACAGCCAGACGGACAGAATCACGACTACATAAACCTTATGAGTTCTGCGGTTCAGGGTATAAATATTTTTGCTCTCTATAAATAACTATGTGTGTGTGTATGTGTGTGGCTTACATTCTCGTATTGATATCAATATAATATGTATTATATTCGCGATCGCACTGCCGCACTATATAACTGCCGCACTTGTCGCCGTTCTCATGAAGTTTCATAAACGAGTAGCCGCCGCCGATGGGTCCATGGCAATACAAACGATCCAGCTCCTCGAGCGAGGGTGTCTTATACGATGGACACAAGTCCTGCATCCATTTGACAGTCAATCTGTAAGAGTATTAGTGTTAGTTATAGGGTTTCATTTAAATTATTAAAGGTTTATCTAGTTGCCTTATGTAAATGCCCAAATATGATATGAACGACTTCATTTCATGCTCCGTCTCGAAACGCATATGATATCCCTTGGGGAAGCCAACGATTTCCAGGCGCACCAGCTGTTCGCTTTCCTTGTACAGCGAGAAAATGTCCTCGACAACGGCAACGAGACTCCACTGCAATTAGTTTAGAGAGGGAGACATTTGAAGAGGGGGTCAAAATAATATGGGCTGAGGTTAAAGCGAAACGAATGCCATAAACTGAATGTGTACGAGTGTAAAGGATTAGTTGGATAAAGAGATTGCTGAGCGATAAATACAGGTGATAATAATGCTGATAATATTTGTATAGTATATTTTGAACATTTCCAGGGAATTCAATGGCAGACTATATAATTAGATTTATGGATGATTTATATGTAATATAGATAGAAGAAGAGATCTGTGTTCTTCAATATTTTATAGCTATAGAATAAAGCATATTACTTATATAGAACATACATTCGTTTTTAGCATGAGAAAATCGATAAGCTAACATAAGAACCAAGCCTTTAATATATAGAGCTATTGGTATAAAAATAGAATGCAGTAATCTTGAACAAGAAATGCTATAAAAAGGCATTCCCAAGTGAGATAAATTGAAATTTCCAACGAGTGCTTGCCGAAGAGTAGCTTCAATTGATCTAAAGATATGTGTTTATATAATATATATATATATATAAAGCTGATTATATTGAATATGAAAAACCCTGTAAGCTGATATGTAAACAAAGCCCTTCTTATGAATGGGGTATATATATACATATACATATATAGTATATGTATATAGAAGTTAGATCCATATCTATATGCAACAGTTGGAAGCGAGTGGAGCAACAATTTGCAGCCTCTGTTTGAACTAAAATAAAGAGAGAGTATTGTTTGGCCGGCCGATTGCAGTGATTCTGATTAAATCATTTAAAATTTAATCGCTTTGATTAAGCATAACATTGGCATGAATTTTATAGATGACGACAGTGTCGCTTGAATTTCCCGGGAAATGTTAAATGTCGTAACGGCCCACGATTACCCACCTTCAGCGTGGCCTCGGATGTGACGCGCGCCACCTTAAGGCCCGGCTCCGGCGAATCATGATGCCAGAGCCTCACATAGACGGGTATCGAGTTGGGCAGCTGCTGATGGGATGATCTGTGCCGGCTGGGGAACAGATGCTGGCGGCCGCGCAAGGTGTGCGTGTCGCTGCCGCTGTCGTTGCTGCGTTGACTGGCCAGCGGCCCGGCGCCACTAATCGTGGCCGAGAGCGTCGTACTGGAGCCGGTCATTAGCGTTGTCGTCGATGTGTGCGTTGAGCTGCCGTTGTCGAGCGTCGGCGGCTCCGTTGTCGATTCGTTGGGAAAATACTCGACCGTCGCCTTGAACTGTTCGGTCAGATAGGTGGGCGCCAAATGGCAAATTTGATGGACATAATGCCACTTGAGGCTGTCCACGTTGGGAGGATCGCTGCTCAGACGACGAAATGTGCTGCGAATTTTGGAGCGCACAAAGATGCGATGCGCACGCCACAGGCTGCGCGGCAAATAGCTTTTGTATGCCTTCTCCACATCCTGGGCGATTAGCTGCTGCTCCTCCTTGTCGATTAGCATGTCCATGACGGCCAGTCCCATCACCTTGTCCTTGTGCTCCGGATAGCGGATCTCGTTGATCTCCTCGTGCAGCATATCGTAGCGCATCTGATGGTACAGATACTTATGGCAGTGCACATCAATGACCGGCAGTTGTCGGTCCAGTTCCGGAACACGGAAACGCATGCGGAAACAGTAGCGCACATTGCAGTTGAGCAGCTCGCCCGGCAGCTGCCACTTGTGCTTCACTTTGTCGGCGGGCGTTGGGTCATTGTTATTGTTGTTGCTGTGCTCACGGATGCCGAACAGCAGCACTGCCGTCGGCAGTATGTCCATGTGGCGGCACATTGTGGTGCATATTTCCTCGCAGTGGAGCGTCGGCGAGAATTTCTCGTAGCTGCCCTTGCGATAGTTGTAGACGTGGATGAGGCCATCGTTCTCGATGTTTTGGCTTGAGCTGCCGCTCTGCAGGGATGCGGTTGCCAGGCTGGCACTGTCCGCTAGCGAGGTGCGCCCGCTGCTGCTGTCGTCCATTGTTGCACCAATAATAACGACAACAACAACAACGGAAAACTCTGCGACCACCTCCCACCCGCCAACGCCTGCAACTCACAGACGCTAGCTACAATCACCGTTTGGTTACGAATATGGTCAATTATGTATATTGGGGCTTTGTACGGGTGCCACAGACACAGACACAAACACAGCCAAAGCCACAGCCACAGCCACAGTCAAAAAAATCAAAACAAAACAAAAACAAATTCAATCAAATATTTTTTCTTCCTTTTCTCTTTTTTCTTGCCTATTTTTGGCTCAGTTGGTGTTTGCGTCGGTGCTTCATTAATATGCCGTTTAATTGCTTCAATTTCCACGCACTAACTTGCACTTTTTTCTAATATTTAACTATCTACGTTGCGCAAAAAATGTAAATATAGCGGATGGAAAAAAAAATAATATGCACTATTAGCATTGATTGTTTTTGTCTAGTTATTTTCTTTGAAGCAGGTATCGATAACTTGTTGCAGACTGTGTTGCATGATTTTACAACACTCTCGGTATTTGCTGTCAATTGTCTGGCAACATTGGCAGGCCTGTCAATTCTTTATATAACCTCAAATCTAAAAATTTCAAGTATCGGGCGAGAAGAGAAATTGTTTAATTTTTTGTGTAAATATATATTCACTGAAAACTTGACGAAAAGCTTTAACCATATATACCAGCTATGTCCGACTTCGAGAATCTAACCAACAATGATAAGGAGCTGCAGGAGTTTCTTATGATTGAGAAACAGAAGGCACAGGTCAATGCACAGGTAACTGAATTGATTGAACATATGTACATAACTTAAAATGATAATTAATATCTAATTATACACTTAGATACATGAGTTCAATGAGATCTGCTGGGAGAAATGCATTGGTAAGCCGAGCACCAAACTGGACCATGCCACAGAGACGTGTCTCAGCAATTGCGTCGACCGATTCATCGACACTTCGCTGCTGATAACACAGCGCTTCGCACAGATGCTGCAGAAGCAGAGTTCCGGCGGCATGTAGGCGATTGACTGACTAGTCATAGTACCGTTGTAGAGTACATTTCGTGTTGCAGCCAACAGCATAAACCACAACAACAACAACAACTGAAGCCGCATCAGCATACACTTTTGTGAGCCCAACCTGAGCTGGAATTGCATGCAAACAATTTGTTTTTGTGCTTTACACACACACACACACATACACACTCGTTTCCAACTAAATAATTATGAAAATTACCTTGTAAGAAGTTTGTTGTGCGATTCTCTCTGGACAATGCGGTGCAAAATTTTTATTCTGTCGTTCACCGTTCGTATTGCTAGCGACAAAACTTCCAAATTCTAAAAACCTAAGAAACCCAAAAAAGAAGCAAACAAGACAAGACAAGAAGAAGAATTAACTATATATAAAAATGTACAATTTTATTTATTTTTTCTTTGTTGAAAAGTTAAGTGTTTGCTAAGAAGTTAAAAAAAAAAATACAAACATTATAACAATGTTAGTTAGTTACTGCTTAATGACTATTATTATACTATGATCTGTGCTGCGCCTCAACCTGTTTCTTTTTCAGCTGGCGATAGAGATCGACCATTTTGTTGCGTTCTCCCTCAAGCATGCTGCGTGTTGCAGCGGGCAGATCTTTGCGTTTGCCCTTCATTTGTAGCTTTGTGGGCGCACTCTGAGCTGGGACTTTCCTTTTACTGGGCGGCGAACTCTGTGTGGTCGCCGTTGCGCTATCACCCATCAGCGACCTGAGCAACAGATTTGCCTTGCGTCCCGGCCTGGGCACAGTCTCATTTTTGTTTGCCTTGCGCGGCAGAGTTTTCAGCGCAGGCGGCGCATGCACGATTTCACCAAATTTAACTACATCTCGCTTGTATTCCGAAAGAGGAGCAGGCTGTAAATGAATGAAAGGAAAGTCAACCAATGAAGCATATAAGTTATCTACATATACAGCTATAGAGCCCACCTCCTTTTTCGCCTCTTCATCTGCTTCCTTGAAGGCTCGCTTTATCAGCTCTTTGCGCGTCTTAGCATCCATGCCATTCTTGACCACTGCATTGGTTTTTCTGCGTCCATTTTTCAGATTGTGGCGTTCCTTTTGTTTTTGCTTAAGTAGCTCGTCAATCTCATTCTTGGGTCTCTTCTGTAGCGTTATTTCGCCCGTTTTGGGATTGCGTATAACATTGACACCATATTTCGCCTCGTATTGTGCTTCTCTTACGGATGCATTGGTTATGCGATTAACTCGCCGCAGATATTCCTCATCCGTTTCATTGTCGAACTGTTTGATCTTGCTGGACTTTTGGCCACCCGTCGTACTATTTGCCGTCTTTTTTGTTTTTGTCTCCTTGGGTTTGTCTTCTCTGCCGACATTACCGATCTTCAATTTTTTACCCGTCTTGGCTGCCTCGACGATTCGTTTGAATTGCATGAAATTGTGCGACGTCCGGTGCTCGTCGTTTTGTGTCGGCGGGTTGTTCGTCACGTTGGCCAGCCTGTATGATAGAGAGGATATGCTATAAAGTGAATAAGCGATTGTTAAGTACATACTTTTTCTCTCTTTGTTCGATCTGCTTTAGCGGATCTCGCACTCCATGATGCTTGCGTACAGGTATTTTGCGTTTTCTCGCCATATCAAGAAATGTTTTTTATAACGCAAACAGCGATATTACTCGTGGTCACGTTTATTCAAAATAAATGCAACAGCTGATTTTGTATATAAGTATCGGCGATACATCGATTAAGATCAATTGGTAAAGTAATTTATTGGATGGCATTATTTTAATGCATTTATTCATTTTCTAAGTTTAAAAATCCTCTGTTTAATATTTATTGTATGAATTTGTGTATCCCTTTAATATATATTAAGAATTATATTATTTATTATTTATAAAAGCGATTATCGATTATCGTACAAATTATCGATATTGTGTAATTGGTTGCTGTTAAGCGGGTAGACCCGGCATGTTATCGAAGGGCTTGTATCCAAGGTCTGCATAATAATACATATTTACACACAAGACATACACACACACGGGCTAATACGCATATAAATGTATGCAATACATTCTTTTTCTATCAATTTGTATCTTCACACAAATAGCCCCATGTACATATCTGTTCATGTATGTGTGTTCATTGCAATTGCCGTGTTCTCTGTCTGCACTGCACATATGTATGTATGTATGTATGTATTTAGCGCGCATGCGCCAAATATGCGAGACAAGCAAAAAGACAGAGGCAGATAGGCAGAGGCAGGCAAACACAAGCAGCTACAGCCACAGCCAGAGCCAGCAGCCCAAGTAACTAGCGAGCTTATAAGAGAGCAGAAAATCGTAATATATTCAACGTGCTTCATGCTGAACGCAAACAGTAATTTATTTATATTTAACATAAAATGCTCGAGCCCTGTGCCAAACAAATGTCCTTTTGATGTGTGAACGTGTATGTAATACAGATAGTGATTAGTTATTTATCTATTTTTTAAATTTTTTTTTACCTACTGATTGTGACAATATTATTTTGATAAAAAAAGTCAACTGCAATTTGCAGTGACAACTGAATACGGAAAATTGTGTGTACATATGTATGTACGGGCATACATATGTACATATGTATGTATGTACAATTGTTCAACGTGCGTGTTTTCAATTTTTTTCATATATTTTTTTTATACATATGTATTTATGTATAAGGATATACAAATTGTACAAGGGATGTTGTTTAAAAATGAATAGTGATGAGTGCCCCAGCAGCAGCAGCAGCGGCAGCAAGCAAATAATCAAATACATAGTATGCAATACAGATAGATGTACATACAATTAGACACACATCTACATACATACATATTTGCCCTCACATGTATGCCCATACGTACATATGTGTGTGTGCGAGTGTAGCGTGACAGCCGCAGCATCAGCTGCCAGAGCATCAGTGAGCTCATAACGGTGCGCGAAAACGTCGAAAACGTCGAAAACTTACTTTTTGTCCCAACATTTTGTTCGTGAGTGAAAAAGGTTGTTAGATATGTGCATAAGCGAAAATCGAGTGAAAAAAGTTGTTAGATATGTGCATAAGCGAGCATTGATTACATATATGTATGTATGTATATACACACACACAAGCAGAGTAAAAGCTAGTTATGTATAAGTAACATCAAAGTATGCTATAAAAATTATCGAGTATAATATCTGACATACAAGGATCGTTATGTATGTATGTACGTACGTACATACACATCTTAATCAAATATAAACGGAATGAAAATACAATAGAGGTTCTTCTTCCATAATCAAAAATAATGTTTAATAACAATTTGGTTGCTGAAGAAAAATTAAATATTTAAATGCCATCAGTGCATGAAAGCTTAATAAAATAATATAAACATAAATGACACAAGCACATGTACAAATGTATATATGTATACCTACACACATACATATAGTTGGCGGCAAATTCGGCAAAAATGTTGCTGGCACAAATTTGTTGAATAATAAAACTGAGACGAAAACATGTAAATATGTTTGTCCGCTCAAATATTTTGCCGTCATGCTGCCTAAACATAAATATATGTATATACATATCTAGGTATATATATTGACATACACTTCTGTCCGTCTGTCTGCATGTACGGTTTGTCTAAAAATACTATCGTACATAAATTCAAATAAATAAATCTTGCTTTCATGTATAATTGCAATTGGTTTTGCTGTGCGCGCCATGTGAATACGAATTAAATGCCAGAGTTTTAGTTTTAGTTTTCTTTTTCATATATGTATGTTCATATATGTATATTGTACAAAAAAATGTATAAAAATACATAGTTCACATTCAATATAGAATATGGCTGTCAGCTAACAGTAAATCAAAATTCAAACGAACGTGCGTCAAGGTCATCTCATAAATTTATCGGTGTCCGTACGCAGTTTTTAAATAATCGAAATGGAAATCGAATGCGTACATACATACATGCAGACGTACATACTATCATATAAATACTTACTGAGCTACTTTTTTATAGCATACTTTAATGAGCTCTCCTTGGCGAGCTACTGTGCGAGAGAGTGAGCGAGCGAGCTAGCGACCGCACGTGTGTAACCTACATACATATATACATGCGTGTGTGTGTGTGTGTGTGCGTGGATGTGTGCTTGCGTATGTAAATTTTTGTACGCACATCAGTAGCGATAATTACACCAGACTATATTTGACATGGCTGAACCACTTGAGTTGTGCAATTTGGCTTGAACGAACCTATAAATATGTATGCTTATTAAAAGCATTCCATTGCCGTATATTAATCATACGCCACGTGTAATTAGAGTAATTGCCACAATGAAAGAAAGGCAAGCATTATATCCCTACATTGCTGCATTACGCGCAACGGAATATAAATTATTAAAAGCACGTTGGCAATCAATCGTCATTTGAGCCAAACGACAGGATAAGACGACAGTAATCGGTTTGTAATGCCATTCCAGCCAGCTCGAGGTGATTGAACTTGCCGGCGTTGCCACTTTAACCACACGCACATACCACACACTCACACACATACAAAGAAATGCCCATATATATGTACGTACATTATATACGTACATAATACATATATTCGTATGTATGTACGTATTTAAGCCCGCATTTGCGCTCTCTTGCTCATCAGTATTTCGCTTTTACGCTTTGCTTTCGCTTTTTCTGCGCTTGCCTGCTTCCATTGTTTAAAGTAATATGCACATTACCTAAAACAAAAGATTTTATTAATAAAGGCCAGTGAGAATTTGTTTCACATCATTTTCTCGCCTGTTGAGTAAATTCAATCGATATAATGAATCTAACGATATTATGTGCTGTACATATGTATGCATATATTCACAATAATTGTTATCATTACGAATTGCTCATTAAATTAAACTAAACATACAATAATTATATACATATTTATGTATGTTCATATCAGTTGGCAATATATTAACAGTTATACACGATCTAATGCACACATATTAAAGCAAAGCCACTTAGAGCAGCGCAGCGCAGAGCAGAGAAAGAAAGACAACGAGTGGAACGAACGAGTGGCAGCCATCGTTTGAGCACTTCAGATGCGAACAGTGTTGCCATAAATATTTCTTTTTTCGCTTATTAGTGACGTGATCAGCGGCAATTTAAAAAGTAAACAACAAATCGAAGTAAAGTAAATGAATTAAAAATATATTGTTCAATGCACAAAGACATAAATTAGGTCTCCAATTTTCCACGAAAATAGTTCAATTGCATTTTAATGATTGCTCTACATTTTTATTGTTTTTGTTTATTTCTTCGTTTTCTGTTCCTTTTCGAGTGTGGAGTGAGCGGTGGCAACACTACTCACGGCAGGCTCGCTCGCACGCTCGTTTAGCTGCTCGCTCACTCACTCAAGAGACAGTTGCTATGCTGAGAGCGGGCGTGGGTGCGACGCTTAACGGTTTTTGAGCATGATTAGCGTAGTATTGCTGCAATGGTCAGGGACGGTACGCGTTCAGCCAATCAGTTATTCTCTCGTTTTGCTAACAATTCAAAAATAGGAAATATTCTTTAATATCCGACTGATCCACATTGTATATATGTATGTATAAATATAAATACATACATATATGTATGTATACTTGTGCACAACAAATACCCAAACAAAAAGAGAATTTGCTGAAATAGCACAAAAAGAATCGCACTCATATGAGTATGTACGTATACATATATGTGTATGTGTGTGTGTGTGTGCATATAGACGTCAAAGTAGACGGCAAATACCAGGAATCAGACAATAGCCGCAACACTCGCGACAAAACAATTTTGGGGCAACACAAATTTCAACATTCAAATTTAGTTTTCATTTATTTCTATTTTGTTTTAGTCTCACGAAATTCGGTACAAATGCAATTGAGTGTATATAAGTGTGTCTACCAAACCATGTACATATATTTTTATTAAAATAATAATGCTTTAAATCAAAATTGAAATTTCAATAAATGTTTTTAGCTTATTTTTTGTTCAGTCTTATTGCCGCTTGCCATTTGCATAAAAGTTTAAATATGAATTGAAATTAATTTCATTTCCTATGTGCACATGCGTGCCCCAAAATAACACACACACAAACACACACACATGCAAATGAACATGCGTCAATCACAGTGAAACAAGTTCAGTTTTGTGACGTTAAAAACTGAAATTGAAATTGAAATTATAAAAGTAAATGCCAAAGCCAGAATAATAGTAAAAAAATAAATGAATTGAGTGAATGTATATGTGTACCTACATACATACATACATAGGTTTTAACTTAACTAAAATCAAACATTCAAATAATACAACAAATGAAACTCTAGATAACATACATGCACGTGTATGTATGTATGTTTGTAAAAGCTTCTAAAAAATCTATATAAATTGTATACAAAGTGAATAATATATTTACAACTCGCATATTACAGCACAGTCCATTAAAGTAAAGTGATATATATATTTATATATATACATACATACATATATATATCCATATATGTATATATATGTATATATGTATATGTCTGTATGTACATATGTATATATATAGAGTTTAACGACTTTCAAATACACAAACAAAACTAAAGCAACAACAAATACAACAACAACAGCTACAAAATGCCAGTGAAAAAGCAAGGTAAGCCGTTCATATATATAATTTTTATACATACATATATATATTTTTATACGAATTTCGAATATTTATTATACACATTGTGTGGTGTAAAAAAGGAGTATATTGGTTTGGTGTAATGTTTAGAAGCTTGAAAAATTGGGGAATTTGATTAACGCCTAAGACTGAAGGTAATAATGGAACTATGGCAAGTTAAAATTTTAGTTTTTCTTTCTGTACAGTTTTATTTTATATATAGTTTAGCGACATCTAGGTTTCGAGCTTCTCTTAACTTTCTCCGCGAGTAATTCCACAGCAGAATATATTAAAATATATCTATATGGAGCTAGGGTAATATGCATTCAATTAGATCCATGTTGAATCAAATTTAATACATTTTATTTATTTATTTTTACAAATTTAATCCTTTTTTAGATGAAAGGAGTATTTGGCAGTCGGCTATGCCCGACTCGTTGTTTTCTTTTGTTTATTTATGCAATCAAATTAAAAATTTATTGACTAAATGGCGCAAAATAAATACAAATAGACTTTCTGAGTTGTTTTTCCTTCACTAATAAACAATTTTAATTATTAAAAAAAAAAAAACAACAACAACAAATGGGAAAATTTTGTAGAGCTTTCATCAGCTTTTAATGGACATTCATCAAGCTGTGCAAATAGATCAAAATTGTGCCAAACTCTTGAAGATAAATAAAATTTTGTTATATTATTAGCTTACTTATGGAAATGTGTTTGTTTTGTTAAACAAATATAAAATGTTTACGTTTTATTTATATGAGTAGTAAACCCAAGCAACAATTTCCTGTGGAGGTGTGCAGAATTTCCAAAAAATTTTAAATTTTACTCTATGAATGAAAAAAAATGTGAACATAAATTTTAGTTAAGAATATTTTGATGGTATTTGGAGAAAAATTAAAAATTTACTATGCATCTAGAGCTATTTTTATTATTAATAATATTATTATAATAGTATTAACAATAGCCTATTATGCCCAGTTTTGTGTAGACTACAGGGTATATGAGCTAATGTTGCCAAACTTTTTCAAATGAGCATTCAACGAAGGTCAGCATAAGTATGTGACGTGCATTGTCAAGACGCCAAAATAGTTACATATGTAAGATATAGATACATATATACATACAAGTATGTACATATATTTAGATTTAGATAGGTAGCATGCAGGTGTGTGTCCGACATTACGGCAATGTCATCCATGTTTGCTGTGCGCTGACCCCAAAAGATTTGTAAATGCCTGGCGAGGCGCAAAGCCTGAAACTGTGACGAAAACTGATGCAAAATGACAAAAAAAAAAAAAAAACGGTGGAAAGCATAAATAGTTGGCCTAAAGCGGAGAGTAGATGTGCCAGGTGTGGGCAGGTGTTGCCAGGTGAGCGGTTAACCAGGCGGACTAGCGGGCGGGGCCAGATACTAATTTTGCTTTCCGTTATAGTTTTTCGTTTATTTTTTTTTTTTTGTTTTTTGTTTTTAAGTCAATCTTTATTGATTTATTGAACTAGTGTCGCACTCGCAGAGAAATCGTGTAGATGGTTTATTTGGATGGGTATTATTAGGCAGTACGACAACGTCTCCGCACAGAGCAAGTGCTGACGGAACACTTGAGCTGTCTTGCCTTGTGCTGTGGGGTAAATGGACTCGGATACGGATTCGGATAGGGAAAAGAGCAGTGATCCCAATGAGGAACTGCTGAGCAGCGATGATAAGACATTTCACGATGATGACGATGATGATGTCGATGATGATGAGGAGGATTCATCCGATCTGATCGATCCAATTAGGCGAATCGATGCAGAACAAGTGCAATCAACAGCAGAGCAACTGCTGGTGGTGCTCATGCAAGCGGAAGCCATAGAAATGCAACAGCAGCAACAACAACAACAGCAGCAGCAAATCGATGTCGAGGTGGATGTGGCAACAGCTTTGGAGCCACCAACAGCCACTGCTGAGCCACCGGGCCAGCGTGTGCCCGCCGAGCCACTGATTGTCAAGTACGGCGAGAGCGTGCGTGAGTCTGTGGAATGTTTCTATTCTGCCCAGGATCTGCTGGAGTATGGCCATATGCTGTCGACGGCGGAGCAGCGCACGCCGGATGTTGAGTCTGGCTATTTCGATAAGTCCGAGAGTGACGATGTCTCTCGCGAAGATTTCGAGGCACAGAGTGGTCGCTTGCGTCGACCCAAAGGCGCCCATGCGTTGCCAATCCTCTCCAGCCAAGAGCTGGCATCCACCACGAGCAGTTCGGAGAGTTTGCGCATTGAGCTGAATCGCTTCTGCAGCTCCATGGAAGCATTCGAGCAGCAGCAGCAGCAGCAGCAGCAACAGCTGCAGGTGGAGCAGCGCCAGCAGCAGGAAGAGGAAGAGGAGCAGAATCAGTTGGTCTTAAGGGAAGCGAACGCTGCTGGAGGGGATTTGGCTACGGACGAACATTTCCTTGACACACAAAGTGAGCCATATGTTATGCAGGTGTTTAGCCTAGGTAAATTGAATGATTGGCCAAACCAGTTACAGAAAGACAAAGCTCTAGCATATAGACTATAGAGGAGGGGTGATGAGGGGTGGAAAGATTTCCCATATTTTCCGCCAAAGTTGGTGAAAAATATATTGAGAAATGGGCAATATACAAGAAATATGCATAGAAGTGGGTAATATTTAGGAAATATTTATGGCAATGGGAAATATTTAAGGAATACTTATAGAAAGGAATAATTTTCTTTAGGATCTTCGAATTCTTATCACATTTCCTAGCGCCACTTTATCCATACTATTATCATAGTTTATCTATGTATAAAATCTAGATTCATGTTTTCTCATATATGTCTAACAATTGTAATACTCAAATTCTCTTTAAACTTTACAGAAGCTCATCGAGCCCTTGAATTGCTCGAGGATTATCATGCGCGTCTCTCGGAGCCACAGGATCGTGCACTGCGTATTGCCATCGAACGTGTGATTCGCATCTTTAAGTCTCGCCTATTTCAAGCGCTACTAGGTGAGTGGTATACAAGATATATGTAGGACTCTATATAGAGAGGTCTGTTGAATAAATTTTAAGAACTAGAAGTGTATGAATGCAAAGTTCTTATTGCATATCTTCAGTATATGCAATGGGATTACGTTGTTATCTATCGAAACTCTCATCCATGAAGACTCACTCACATGGAGAAGTTTGTCGTACAGCTCGCGCTGCTTCTAGAATAACTATATGTTAAATTTGTTTGCTCGAGATATGCTTGAGCTGATAAGTCTTGGTTTTCTTTATTGGGATTAGGTTTCATTCGAAATTTCCAAATGCTGTGCATTCGACGCGTACAGTTCGCTCGTATTCTCGTTCTTCTTCTTACTGTTCTGGCTTTTCAGCTGACTCAAGTGAAATGAAGCGACGCGTCGCAGCTCGTTATATCGGATCCATAACTTGATACACACTCGAGTCGAGCATTGCATAAACAAACGACGAGAGCTCAACTCTTAGCTAATAGCTCCATATGCATGTATACAAAACAATGTATCTTGGAGGGGCTGGGGATGGGGTTGGGGTTGGGGTTGGGGTTGGATGTGGGTGCTTTGGCTGTGCATTCCGTTTCCTTTGGGCCACACACAGCGCCGTCTCGACAATGGACACAGCTGTGGATATTGACGTGTGCAGGAAATTAAATGGACGCATTCACATTTTTACATTTAGGCCACTTGACTTTGGGGCTTATTGATGAGCTGGGCGTGACTACGCCCACGAACAGACAGGCATATAGAACCACGAACCGACCCACTAAGGCTTGACCTAAAAACTTGTTATGTGCTCATCAACGGACGATATTATTTCCCACTTCCACCAAGGCGATATACAAAATGCAAATTGAGTTCGAGCAAAATTGGTAGTCGTACTGCAAATACCCTGTAAGTTAGATTAAGTTGTTGTTAAGTTTTCTTATAAAGAGTTCAAATTTATTATAGAACTTTTCGTATGCGACTGTCAAAACTACTCTATAGATACCCTGTAAAGTGGGGTAGTATGGAATTTTTGCTCTAGAGCTTGTTTTCTAATAAGGAATCTTATCGTTACCGTATGAACAATATAATTTAAATACAAGTTCATATACATATGTATTTAGGATTATTTATCAGTTTTCAAAGATTCCCCTAGACTTACCCTGTAAAGTAGGCTAATATAAACAAAGTTAACGGTTCTTTTTAGTTCAAAAAGATTTAATAGGAAATAAAATGTAAATAAATAAAATTATTAATAATTTTCCTCTTACAGATATACAAGAATTCTATGAATTAACATTATTGGATGACTCAAAGAGCATACAACAAAAGACCGCCGAAACCTTGCAAATTGCGACCAAATGGGAGAAAGATGGACAAGCGACAAAGATAGCCGATGTAAGTAGAGAAAGAGCTAACTATATAGTATATAGAATACATAGTATATATGATATATATGATATATATATATACCAATTGTGTTCTTAGAACTATAGACTGATCGTTGTAACTAGACTTTGTGTCGTAGATGTTGAGCTGAAAAGTTGTATTATAATGAGATTATAGTACTCTTTTGAAAGTTTGATACTCCAGCTCAAACCTAATATTAGTTTCTAGATTTACATACGTATTTTTGTTTTCTTTATGTATAAATATATGTATATCTATATGTGTTGTGTCGTACTTAGCTATAGGAATCCTATCTATATATATTTGCGTGCCATAGAGCTTTCCGATATCATTTTAGGTATATTTTTGTAATCATTTAATCATATAATCATTTTTCGATCTATATAATTTACTTTCCTATACATATAGAAACACCCGTTCTTCATAAGTTTTCCTGTTTTCAAACTGTGTTTAGCCAATCTGAATATTTCGAACTCTTTGCTCATGTTCTCTATCTGTCTTAACATATTTCTTTATCTCTATCTATCTATCTCTGTCTCTCTCTCTCTCTCTCTCTCTCTCACTCACTCTGTCTCTATCTTATGTCTTTAATCTTCTATCTACTTAACCCACTATGCAGTTTATAAAAACTACCAATCTAAATCGCAATTGCGTCTATGAACTTAACAACGATGCCACAAATCCCAATCCAAGTTCAAATCTTAATCAAACGGTGAACGCGGCCGCGCATGCCGAGGCCATGAGCAGAACATTTAAAAATGAATTGGAAGAGATTTTGGTAAGCGCATTAACTCATTAACATTATCATAAATAACATTATCCATACAACAACAACTATTCATCATACATATTATCTATATCTATTGATCAACTTTCTCTATACATACATATATGCAGAGGGTGGGAAATTTGTCTTAACACTTAAATAGAGCTGGATTATTTCTATGACAATTGTATAGATTTAAGTTTATGTCTGATAAATACATAGTATAAAAAGTTTGTTCTCTCTGAGGAACACACGAATTTTAATGAAATTAATTAATTATTGTTTATTGGTTATGATGAAGAAATGTTTAAATTTATAAATTTTGATTTAATGAGATATATTATTATAAAATATATGTATTTATATACATATTATTATGATCAGATTGCAAAATGCAAAGTAATATGCTTAAAATAAAGCTTT
The DNA here is from genome assembly GCA_035045965.1 of Drosophila aldrichi. Classification (NCBI taxonomy): domain Eukaryota; kingdom Metazoa; phylum Arthropoda; class Insecta; order Diptera; family Drosophilidae; genus Drosophila; species Drosophila aldrichi. The sequence goes on along the minus strand of JAWNOM010000484.1, from coordinate 14,040,203 downwards.
TAACCTATTTACTAGGCTGAATATGTTGTAAAAAATATATACATATATGTATATATATAATATATATATGATCAGACTGTTAAACATGCATATATATACTTTAAGATTTTTTTTTCAATATAAATAATCTGTTACTTAACAGTTGTTTTATATATGTACTTATATATAGAGTATATGTCATAAAGAGACAAACTTTATGACATCATTAAATGAAATGAGACAGCAGATAAACTTTTATCTTTATGCTGGAAGATAAACAAAACAAATTGTTGTTTTGTTTAGTTTAGTTTAGATTTTTTTTTTTTTTTTTTTTTTTTTGAATGATGACTTTACTTGAATTAGCTCCAAATTGATTGATGGATTGTGAGGCGCGAGATCTGGACGGCTGTTAATGGCGTTACTACTACATACATGAATATTAACAGTTGAACATAGTATATACATATAAATATGACATACATACATATATAACTGTATATACAACAGTTTAGCTAACTGAAAGTTTTGTTTGCGTGCGTAAAGGAGCGTAAAGTTGAAATTGGTATGCCGTTCGCATGCAAAGGCAAAAGCAAAAGCAAAAACAAAAGCAAAAGCAAAAAGGCAATGGCAAAGGCAGAGGAAGTCGAGGCAAAGTTTTTGCCCCGGAAGTGCCCAACTAGGCAAGTGTCAAAACATTTGAGGCGGGTCACTTTTACAGGTTTTTACTGTAATACAAGCCCTGATTGCTTTTATCGCCAGCTCGAACTGTCGCCCTCACTCGCACTCCCTCTCTTTCTCTCTCCCTCTCCTTCTGCTGCACGCTCGCTGCCTCTGCTTAAGCTGTTTTTGTGTGGGTCTGTGTGTAGCCAAGCAACCGTTAGGCACACGCGCGCACCCGCACACTCGTACATCCACTCATTCATACACACACACACACACACGCGCACACACACACATACAGATACACTCAAACAAACAGTTTTAAATTTGATAAGGACTTAACTGTTAGCGTCGTCTGTTTTGTATTTGCAACATGATTTGTGTTGACCCAGTCAGGGGCAGAATAACGGGAACATGTTGTACAAGTGGGCGGCTGGGCGGTTCTAGCCTAGACCGTTACGCTTTAGCTCGTGGCCCGGATTCGGGTTCGGGTTCTGTTTCGGTTTTGGGTTCGAGTCCGCAATCATTCGTCCGTTTGTCGTTATGTCCTGCGCCGACGCGCTGCTTTTGTTATTGCACAGGCGATATCCAGGCGAAGGTACGTAAATACGTATTATGCTGTTGACATGCGTAGTACGTTAACGTAAAACGTAAAACTTAACGTAAGTCGAACGTGTGTACATATGCTAAATTGTAAACGATGTCTATGCAAATGTGGCGACAGCTTTTTGCTGATTTTCTTATGACCTGATTGCACGCCGATAGCTGATATGTTTGAGGGCGTGTCTGTGTCTCTCTCTCTGTGTGTGTGGGTGTGCGCGCTCTTAAGGATGTGCTCATGCAACAAATGCAATATCATCAATTGTTCAACAGCCGTGCTTAACGTATTAACTAGTACAAGGCGGCACATTGCTCAAACACCCAATACAGACCTTTCTGCAAGCCCCCACCCACCGCCCACTAACGACGTCTTTAGCTGTTGTTGTTATTGCTGCTGCTGCTGCTGCTGCTGCTGCTGCTGTTGCTGTTGCTGCTGGCATTGGCGATTCGTGCGACGCGCGTGGCAGTAACAGCAGCGCTGTCGACGTGTCGAGTCGCACAACTTTCGCGTATCCGTCAACTGTCCCCGTCTCTCTGTTTTCTGTCTCCGCTTCCTGTGCCCGTCTCTGTTCTTTCGTCTTTGGCCAACGTCTTTTTGCGCCCCATCGTGTGCAAATTGCCCGGCATTTCCAAATTGGTTAGAATCGACGATTTAACCACCTTTGGCGCGCGTGCCTTCACATAGCGGCTGTGCGTGCGTGCGTGTGTGTGTGTGTGTTTAGAATATTTAATAAATTCCCATTACTAAATTAAATACCAAAATGCAGTGTCAGCTAGATTTGTGGACAATTAGATATGTATATTTTAAAAATATGTCCTAAAAAATACCATGCCTTTGCCATTAACACATTTCGCATGCATAATTGTTCAACACTAGCAGCGCGCAAAAAAAATACAATTACATATTTTTGGTATTTGGTAAATTGCACACTTTCCAGTGCTGCATACACACACACATACACTCCCACAGCATGTGGCGCACAGCTGTTAAGCATGAATGATGTACACACGCACATACAGTTATTGCTAGGTCTGCTAATTACATGTTGCTATCCCGCTTCAACGCCTTTTCGCTGTTAAACTAAAAAAGGAACAACAAGCAAATGTCATCCATACTCAACATGGATGCTGTCAATGTTAAACGTTGCCATAGTTTACAGAGGGTATAAATTGTGCGCTGATCTCAACGCTAAATGGTTTTACCTGTAAGCTAAATGTGCATGTATGTATGTACATATATACATATAGGTATACATATATATACATATGTATATGTGTTTATCATATAGTATTGTATTTACTGTATATTACGTATACGTCTTGGCAAAGTATTCACAAAATATTTTCGTTGTCTCTCTACTTGTACGCAGACATATTAACATACACACCCATATATATGTATAAATATATACATGTATATGTATGTATGCATGTATGTACATTAAATCGCTCGTCTTTGGGCTTTTCATTCAGCTTTTCTCCGCTGGCATTGGGCAACTTATTAAAACAACAGCAAATTATATATGTACATATACCTATCTCTATATATACAATATATCTATATATGTATACATATAAATCCGACTCTTCTGTTTTGTTTTGGCATCTTACTTGACTGCCGCCCGTCGTCGCGTTCCGTCTTTGTTGTCTTACGCCAGTTTTTCGCGCACATTCGATAGGAGCGCTAAGAAACGCGGCTTTTTCTATTGTGATATCCGGAATTATACATTTGTATATACATATAAATATATATATACATATATATATTAATATATATATAGGTATACTCCTGTGCGTTGTTGATTTATGGGCTCGCCTTTCGATCAGTCACGCAACCTAACACTTAATCCAATCCATAGATACAGTCAGAGAATAGAGTGTCTAGCAAAAAGTAAAATTCATTTTTTTGAAGGATTACGGATATGCAGTTACCATAGATATGTATGTATATACATTCATACATGTATACATACATAGATATGTATGTATATTTGTGGAATTTCATGGAATACGCACACAAACAGATTTCAGCTACTTTGTATGTGTGAGTGCACATTTTGGTCCACCCCAAAGTAGACACATACACTCCGATACCTTTGTCTATAGAATTTATAAACAATTAAAAATATAATAATTCAAGATTATCAAATTCAATGGAACTATCTGCTTCTTCAATTGTATTACAACAATTTCACTAGATTCAATCAAGCGTCAAATTCTGAAGTGTACCTAATGAAATGCCTTGGAGTGTGCAGATATAAACATCCATACACATGGCTGTTTTAGTTGCCAGATTTTTATTTGATGTCTTTTCGGGCTGTTCGACATGTGAACTTTTAGTCTATTGCAAATACAACACACACACATACACACATACATGTGATTGTGCATGTGTGTGTAAATAGACAAATAAATAGGTAAAAATATTCCTCGTACGTTCAAATCAAGTCAAGCAAAAAAAGAATCCATGGGAAATGAATACATCTACAATTATTGTATATACACACACATACAAATGCACATGTATAAGTCCTATATGAGATTCACATACATATGTATATATTTCTTCGTTTCTTTTATATTTACACACACACACACATAGCATCCGCACGCACACGCACACACAGCAGCTCCAGGCTGAGGGTTGTCGAAAATGAAAGTTGAGCTTGAGGGTGGATGTTGAGGCACGTACACACACATACATATATACGCACAGTCTCATATACACACACACACACAAACACAACTTGTTGCTTGCTTTTGCTCTTGAGAGTTTTTATACAATAACTGTGTATTACAATATGTACTTAGGCAAAGAATAACAAGCTGTAAATTCAACACGCTCAAAATACATAAAAAGTAACTTTATTCCAGTGCTTTTGTGTGCGTGTGCGCGTGTATGCGTGTACGTGTGCGTATTTGCGTGAGCTTGTATGTTTGTTCAATTGTAAATGCAACGCTGTGGGAAATTTTTAAAGCCTGAACTACTAAATAAAAAAGTAATTTTCACAACATGATCGATTGGGTATCGATAGTGCGGCATTCGCGACGACGATTCTCCAATTATGTTGGCGCGCGGTCGCCGGTACGAATGCGTCGACGTCGACGTCAGTTGACTGCACCGCCGCCACCGTCACAGCAGCAACAACAGCATCAACAGCATCAACAACAACAGCAACAGCAACAACAGCAGCAACAACATAAATCTCGTCTGCAGGAGAAGAAAGCTAAGGAGCAGCAGGAAATCGATGCCGACGGCGATAGCAGCAGCGTTAGCGGCCGTTACGTTTGCTGTTGTTCCAACGTAAGGCAATCGTCTTATATTTCACTTATACACTGGCGAGGAAAAATACTTCAAGCGTTGCCAGAATTAATTCAAATAACATTTAACCACCAGTTGATTATGTTATCGATAAGCTTTTAAGGAAATTAATTAGTAATCCAAATATAAGACTAGCATTTTATTTGGAGCTCAAGAGTGTCTATTTTTATTAAATGTGAAGTATATCTCTTTTAAGATCTTCTTGACCTATTTCTGCTAGCAACTAATACACTTTAGAATTGATTTAATGTTTCCTATGTCTCTTCAAGTGTCACTTGAGTATTTTCTTGAAATGCCTGTCAAGTGTTAATGCATTCTTTCATTTATACAAATATTTATCTTTCGCAGAACCAACGCATGCGCATTGAGTCTGATTGCGAGACTGCCAAAGATGCTGCAGCCGACGATGCTGGCATTCAACAAGTGCGCAACTCGCGCTCACCCCAACAGCAGCAGCAGCAGCAACAGCAACAGCAGCAGGTGGTACAACAGTTGCAGCAACATCAACAGCAGCAACAACTTAGCCAATCACAGTCCACGGCAGCATCCAGAAGCGGGACTCAGATAGTAAGTGGCTGCAATTGAATGAATTATGTTTGCTCATTTCCCACAGCTAAAGCCAAATCATGTCAAACTAATGCTCGAATTGAGAATAATTATGGGAAAAAAGAAAAAAAAAAAAATAGAGAAGGCTATAAAAACTGCCAAAAGGCAGAGCCAATAACTGTAAATTGCCAAACATTCCAAAAAACATGCTGAAATCAAATAATAATAATAACAATAAAAATAAACACCGGATGGCCAAAATCGCCCACAAATCGTTTGGCCACAGTTAATTTCGCTTAATTAGGCGCTTGATTTCAAATGCAATAAAATGGCTGCCAATACCGCTTGTTTCCGTTTCCGCTCAAACTGTTGTTACACAGCCTTTGTAGATTATTTGTATTAATTGTAATTGAAACCTAACCAGTGTTTTTTTTTCCTTACTATTATTATTGCCAGTTAATGTTTGTCATAATATTGTATTATGTTACTCACAATTTTCCAATCACGGTATTTTCAATAAAAAAAAAAAAAACCTGAAATCAAATACCTTCATTAGTTATATTTTTTGTTTGTTTACATTAATATTGATATCACCTATAATTTTGAGAATGTATATGTTCTTATACTGTAATTCTATAAGATTATGTACTTATGTATTTAAGAAGTCATTAAAAACAAGTGAATCAATTTCTCTAATACAAAGTTTTTATTCTGATTGTTTTATTTGAAAATATGGTTTGTATAATTTCAGTTCTTTATTTTATGTTTTGACTTATTTCAATATTAATGTTTAAAAGATATGTTGTCGTTTTTGCCACTTTCATATACTTAGAGCACTATAAATGTTATTTGTTTTAATTGTTGACTTATATTTGTAATGAGTTCTACTATTAACCGTCTAGTGGTTTCACGTATCCACTGTCCACTTTTGCATAGTCTATTTTTAAATATTTTATATTTCGCGCCCAGCTTACAATCAACTCTGATTTACGTTCGTAAAATGGTTTGCTAACACTGGTCGTTGCGATCGTTGGTATCGATAGACGGGCTTGAGGCTATCGATCTCTAGTTCCGTCTCTAGTGATCCAAGCGCAAGCGTCACTCCCTTGATAAAAATGTAAAAAGTAAACACGTCGTTGCTTCCTAATTGTGCGTGTCAATGTGCAATCGTATGTAAACATAAATTTTAATTAGCGTGCATTATTAATCAACAAAGCCGATAGTATAGTGTAAAACTTCGAGGCTCTGTAAGCTAAAACTATATAGATTGGTGTTGCCAGCCAATACTGTTGGTGTATCAGCGGTAATATAACCGGTTACGCATACCAAAACACCACGACGATAGTTTGTTACCATGCTAGAGGTGGGTCGGCTTTGTGGGCTCGGCAACAATCGAACGGCTGCGCAGCTCTAGTCAGTCGCTGGCTCGCTAGAAAAATGCCAACAACACAACACGGGAAAAGAAGCAGGCATCGCATAATTGCGGCGTAAACGCATTAAGAAAATACATAAACGGTCTGTGAAAATCAGCGCCAGCAAGCCTATATCCAAAATCAATGCGAACCGCGAGTAGAAATGTGCGTGTTTTATTTAGAAATGTGCTTCAAAGTGACCTGAAAAAAAAATCCAGAACAAAAGCAAAACTCTGTGCATAAAATATTAATGTTTATAAATTTATACATAGATACGTGCCACAAACCACAAACCATAACAAAGTGTAATCAATGAAAAATTGGCTATCATAAAAACAGCTAAAACAAAAATAATGTCTTAAAGTTGTGCCTTTTAGCTTGCGCTACTTTTTTTTTTATTTTTTACATTCGTCAGAACCGCGTACATATACGCTCACACATACATTCATAAGCGTACGTTCACACATACGTATGTATGTAGGTTATACACATGCAAGGCATAGCGCAAAAAATACCAAAATAGTCGGCGGTTGACACAGAGAGTGAGAGCGAGAGCATTGCGGCTGTTGATTTTTTGTTTTTTTTTTGTGTTTTTTGCTACTTACTCTGGCAAACAATAAATAAATATGTGTGTATGTAATTTGGAAAGCATAACGTGAATGTATATATGTGTGTGCGATTAGAAGATTCTCTCACGCTCAGTAATAGACACAGAACAAACGGTTCCCAGCAAGTTTTTAGCGATAGTTGTAGTTAGAACTCGCTCACGTTGGCAACGCGCCGCTTGTCTGTGTTGTTCTTACATATTTATTAGTTGTTATTATTTACTTAAATTTTTTTTTCGTTTTGACTTTTTTTAAAATTATTTTTTGCGTCTTGTGTGGATGACACTTGTTAGTGAGTCACGCGGCGGCGGCGAGCGAGAGTGCAAGTAACATACACTTATGTATGTATTTGTGGGCGTGTGTACGTGTGTATGCTTATATTTTATATTAAACGCAAAGCTAAAGGGAAATTTATAACATTTTGTTTGCTTAGCACGTAGTGAACGAACGAAACGTTGCAACGTAACAATAATTAACGTAAACGTTTACGCGACTACGACGTCACTCAACCGGCATTTGTGATTGTGTTACGTTACGTGCAACGTTCATTGCTGTGTGCGAGAGAGAGAGAGAGAGTGTGTGAGAACAAGCGCGTTGTGATAATAATATGACCACACGCAAAAAGAAGCGTCAGGATGGAAGCAGCAGCGGCGGTGGCTTTATTAAGAAAGTCTCATCACTATTCAATTTGGATTCGGTAATGAAAATGTGCAAATCTTATAAATTGAAAAATGATAAAAACTAAGTATTTACTAAATAGATCAAATGTTCGATTAAGTGCTGATTAAACTTGATATTGATATGTTAGATAGTTATCCTTGCCCCTGCCCCAGCCCCAGCCCCTGCTCGATTTATTTATGCAATATTTTCATTCTACGCCAGCTAACAAAGATCTCGGATCGTTTTATATATATTCTCAACGATGATTCCATGGTTTATTTTTAAATTCCGCCAGATATTCAGACAGCATAAAAAGTATAACAACAAAGGCAACAAGAAAATTCTCTCAGTGCGTCTTTGTCATCGCATTTTGTATGTCCAAATTTCAGTGAATAAACAAATTGTCTTTACGCATGCGCAACTCAATTTCTCCCAATGGCATATGTATACATACATACATACGTACATATATATATTTATATATAAGTAGGCAAAGTAGTTGCGAATGGGCGTACAATGTAGAATTTGCAAAAATGACAGCTGCATCTTTCTCTCGCTCTTTCTAACTTCCTCTCCTCGGCATGCCGCCACGCATAGTGTCACCTACTTAACTGTGCATGCATGCATGCATGCATGTGTGTGTGTGTGTGTGTGTGTGTATGCTTATATGCATCGGCATGTGCGTGTGTAAACACAACGTTCGTTTGCTGATCATCTAGTCTCTTGCACTCGCACTCGCACTCGCACTCGCACAGCACTCGCTCTCTGGCTCGCTCTCTTTCCCTTACTAGATCGCTCAAAATAGAACTCGCTCGTCTTCACATTTAGCGGCTGCCTTGAGCACCACCCAAATGCAACAACAAAAGCTCAATGGGCTCTCTTAACGGTGTTTGCTTGAATAAGCAGACAGACATATCCATTTAACTACAGTGTGTGCTCGATACGAGAAACACAGTTCTACTCTAAATTGAGCTTAATTATCGAAATTTGATTGACAATTAGTGATAATCAATGCTAAATATATATGTATATATGTGCATATATATATATATATATATATATATATATATATATATATATATATATATATATTAAGTTATTCATATGTATTTATTCAATGAATCTAACAAATGACTGCAAATTCTTAAATCGCTGCACGTCTTCTAATTTGTATACAGTTTGAATATTATTTGTTTGCCTTTTTTGGCAGCCAGACGGAAGGACAACAATGTTGATATTGAACCACATTTGGGGAACAGTTTTGATTGGCTTTGGCTGCCGCCGGAGGTGCAGGTGTCGATTTATTCAGTCATACTATATATACCTATTCAGATATACATATTGAAAATTGGCATTGTAGTCATTTCATGCACACAGGTAATGCGTGTGTGTGTGTGTGTGTGTCTATGTGAGCGCATGCAGTTGGCTCTGCGTCAAATCGTCACAGGGTTCCAATCAGACCAAAAGAGTGAAGTAAGGCGAGCGAGAGGCAGAAAGAGAGCATAGGACGTATAATCCACACCCAACCAAACATTTCGTACACATTCGCATTTGGTGGCAATTCATCGAGCCATATTTGGAGTCTATATATATATATGTACACCTATGATCAGTGTAATAGAAGCAGTAATGCAATAACACAAAAATTGTTTCTTTTTTCTTACATCACGATAGTAAAATAAATAAAGTATTAGTAATAGTAGAGTAGAGGAGGGGCCGATAGTCAATACATAATAATGGATAATAATCTTATAGACAAGCTTGACTGTAGTTTACATATTAGTAAAACTTAACGCACTGCTAATTCAAGGTGTAACTATATTTTGTTTTTGTTTATAGAAGAATATTTACTCATGCTACTTTAGCAAGTGCTGCCTTGTATCTGCCGTTAAATAAATAAACCGTAATTGCCACACTCTGAAACTGGAACTTGTACATAAATAGGTCTGTGTGTGTGTTTGTAACCCAACCCCAACCCCAACTCGAAATGTAAACCCAAAGCCGAAACCAAAGCATATTTAAAAGCCATATGATTTTCACTGATAAGATAAGGTGTGCCTGGTAGCTGATATGAAGACTATGTTGCCGATAATATACATATAGTCCAGTGACTATAATATATAAATACACATACATGCATATGTATGCTTAAACATAACAACAAAAGCAAACCACAACAATTGAAAATATTTTTGCGGTTTTTTGTTTTCTTCATATCTTTTGGTTGAATGAGAAAACGCCCGCTAAAGCATTAACCACTGAAGCGACCTTCAATGGAAAAAGCCTTTATAAAGTTCCAATTGTAGAACTGTGATGTAATTGTTTACATAAGACATAGCTACGATTTTATCCACCTTTAAATTGTGAACTTAATTAAATTGAATTATTAAGCATAGCAAACCCATATGAATCTAATCAGTAGGAATTCGTTTAGTTATTGATTGGGTTCAGTTACGTTTCAGGTGACAAAAGCAGAGCAAAGCAATAGGCAAAAATAATATGTGTATGTCAAATATTTAACATGTTGTTTAATGTGCTTTAAGCTCTTTACTTAAACTAACTAGAATTTTGGAAAATAATTTTGGATCAAAGAAATTGATCACTCCATAAGACATGGCCAAAATATTTGTTTGACAGGTGAATAAACTGTCAGAGGATGAACCCATGAATGCCCCACATTATGAGCACTGTGGGCGCTGGGTTAAGCAACAATTTGATCCAATTTGAAGTTGATCTGCGAATTAGTCACAGCACGTAGCTGGCAGACAGACGGACGGATAGACAGACAGACAGTTGACCTGTTCACCCGGCTGACGTCAAAGGTTAATAAGCAATTTGAAGCGCACGTGAGCGCAGTCAGTTTTGCATTCGAGCTGCAATTACTTAAAGCCGTCTGCCTCTCTGTGGGTCTGTCTGTCCCTCTGTCTGCCTGTCGGTTTGTGTGTGTCTTAATGAACTCATCTACACCCAGTTGCTAATCAATTGAACTCGTTTTTTTCACGCGTGTGCGTGTGTGAGTGTGTAGGTGTCTGTGTGTGTGTGTGTATTGTCATGTTTGTCTATGAATGTTGCAATTTCACATAGTCGAAAAGCTGTAATTCATTTATGTAACTTGTAACTTTGGCATTCCATTGATGTAGCTGTAAATTGCGCATCTTTTGCTGTCCGTCAGTTCGTCAGTCATACAAAAGTTTCTATAGATTGATTTTTGGGTGGGGCCTTTGCTAGTTTACATAGGCACTTACATGTGTCGAGTGGGGTGTCTCGGGTGGCCCATGTCTGTGTGTGAGTGTGTGTGTGTGTGAGTATTGAATTCCAGTTCCGCTATATGAATATTAAGTAAGATTTCAATATCATCTTATACATATATATGTATATATTTCTATAGATATCTCCATACAGTATTAATATAAATACAGTTGACGCTAGAAAATCTAATTTCGTATAGCTGGTTCAAGTTCAAGCTGCAATTAAAACTTCTCAGAATAGATGATCTATATAACAACATTAACAATATTATATAAATCTATTTATTCTGTTTGTTAGTTTCGTGTTGGAAATAATTATTATTGTAGCTCAAGTTTAGCTTTACGCTAGAAATTTTCCTGCTTCTTGTTTTACACTTAGCCCGGTGAATAATGTTTTTTGTTGAAAATGTTTATAAATAACAGACAGTTGGAGGTAATAATTCATAGCATGATCTGTTCAGGTTACGCTTTAAAAACGGAGTTCGATTATTGTCAAAAGAGAATTTTCATAATTATTAGGGATATATAATAATGATTATTATTATGTATATTACTGAACATCATTATTTTCGATTATTATATTTGTTAGCATAAAAAAAAGTAGTCTTATTTATATATAATTATTGTTATCGATTACAAAGATCGATAAATAATTATTACTATTATTAAAGAGTAATTAATATTGTTAGATAATTATTTTTATTTTTAACATTATTATTATTTATAATATCGATAAATGACTATTCTTATTATCGATAAATAATAATTGATAATTGGACATCGCTTTTAAAGCATTCAAGCTAGGAATTTCTATTTAGATTATGATTATTTATTTATTCCCCCCGCGTTGCCTCCCCCCGGCGCAACATCCGTATATCATTATCGCGCACTTAAGCGTAAAATAATTGGCATGGCAATTGTGCGTAGGGTATCACTTAGTCGGTCAGTCGCCACTAGAGCACTTTGAATTGTTTACTATGAATCAGTCAGGTTTTATCAGCAAGAGAAATGAGTCTCGACTTGGATTTCTTAGCAATATAATAGAGGACTACAAATGTTTATTGGAAATTGAGATCGTCTTAGCTTGAAACCGAAATACTTAATAGATTTGGTTGGTAACCAAAGCCAACTTATTGTTTCTTATTAGTCATCGAATAACAATATATATATGTAACTCTTAAGCCTAAAGTAAACAATTGAGCTCACGATTTAAAGTTTTTCTCTCGGTCCAATTCGATTTTCAGCTACACAAGGCATCATCGACGAAGGTAAGCCGAGTTTTCACAGTGTTTGTCATTTAAAAACAATAAAATCAAAGGCGTCAATTCAAAAACTGTCTTTATCTGTATTTTTTGTATACTGTCCTGTGTTTTGTCAACATCCGGTGCGGAAATGCATATAAATACATATGCATATACATATAATACGATGTACTATGTATGTGTGTGTGTGTGTGTGTGTGTGTCTGTTTCTGTCTTATCACTTACAAGTCACAAATGTATTTCCAATATGTTCTGCATGCCAAACTAAAGATAAACAATTATTTATAACTATAACAAATTAATAAACGCTGATTCATTGGCTTTAGTGTGCGTCCTCTCATCCGGCAATTTGTATTATCGTTGACCATTGCTAATGCCTTTGTAATTCCATTTGCAGGTGAACGGCGATGACAGCTGGTACTATGAGGACATACAGCTGGAGCGCGGCAACTCGGGTCTGGGCTTCTCGATAGCCGGCGGCACGGACAATCCCCATATTGGCACCGACACATCGATCTATATTACGAAACTGATACCCGGCGGCGCAGCAGCTGCCGATGGTCGTCTGAGCATCAATGACATCATTGTGTCGGTGAACGATGTCTCCGTGGTGGATGTGCCGCATGCATCCGCCGTGGATGCCTTGAAGAAGGCTGGCAATATTGTGAAGCTGCATGTGAAACGGAAACGTGCCACCAGTGCCACAGCAGCAGCAGCAGCTGCAGCCGCAGCAGCACCCACAGCCGATGCACTGGACAGTGTTAGTGCAACGGCGTCGGCGTCGGCATCGGCAGCAGCATCGGCAGCGGCCGGGCCAAAGGTGATCGAAATCGATTTGGTCAAGGGCAACAAGGGACTGGGCTTCTCCATTGCCGGCGGCATTGGCAATCAGCATATACCGGGCGACAATGGCATCTACGTGACCAAGCTGATGGACGGCGGCGCCGCCCAAGTGGACGGACGTCTATCGATTGGCGACAAGCTGATAGCAGTTCGCACCAATGGCGTAGGCATTCCCGTTACTTTTGCATTAAACATAAACTAAAACTATTTCATTTTTGCAGAGTGAAAAGAATTTGGAGAATGTGACGCACGAGCTGGCCGTGGGCACGCTCAAGTCGATCACCGATAAGGCGACGCTGATTGTGGGCAAGACGCAGCATTTAACCAGCAGTGTGTCACAGTCGGGCGGCAGTCTGGGCGGCCAGCTGGGCCAGCAATCGCAGGCGCAGCACTCGCAATCGCAGACCCAATTGGCAGCCACACGCCAACAGCAGCAGCAGCAGCAGGGGAACTCGGAATCTGCAGGTGCGCTTAACACTGTTGGGCAGTCGGTTGTTGATTCAGTCACAGATTCAGTCATCAGCAACTCCATTATTACCACAAACACAAACACAACCACTTCCAATACCAACAACATCTCCATATCCACCACCACCACCAACAACAACACCAATTTAGGCTCAAGTAATAGCCATCTAGTGCAGCATAATATTGCCACAGTCAACAACAGCAGCAGCAGCGGCAGCAGCAACACTCTTAACCTAAACAACAACAATAACAATAACAACAACAACAACAGCAACAGCAGCGCCAACAGCAGCAGCAACAGCAACGGCAACAGCAAAGCCAACAACTACAATAACAACAACAGCGGCAACTTGATTGCAGTCGCTGCAGTCACACAGCAACAACAACCACATCTGCTACTACAACAACAACAGCCACCACAAGCACCCGCCTCTGCCACTGCCTCTGCCTCTGCCTCAGCCTCTGCCCCAGCTTTAGCTTTCAATGCTAAGCTTGCAATGCCAATGGCTGCTGCTGGTGGCACAGAGCAAAGCCGTTCCCAATCACCCTTGCCAAGGCGTAAGCGAATCATATTTGAACTTCAACTAATCACAACTCTCGAAATATTAACAACTCTATCGCTCACTCTCTCTCTCTCTCTCTACTCTAAAGAGCCGCTAAACAGTCCTTAATCATCTACTAGCCCACACTAATACATCAATCTATAGTCTGCATATAACTCTGTATGTACTATATGCATGTGCATATCGGATAGATACTCATTTAGGCTGGCTAGCAAACACAACTTAGACTGGGCTCTTAACTAACTGCTAATCTATTGTTGCTATCTCTTAAGCTCTAGTACTAACATCGCTCCTATATATATATGTATATATATATCTCTCTAACTTAGTTGTGATAGAGTTCGATTCCCGCAGCACTCTACGGAGCGCTTGCACGGCTTTTGCTTGCGTGCTTGCTAAGCTGCTCGTGTTCCAGTGTTGTTCGTTAAACATTCAACATTTTTCAACACTGGCCCACACGGCCGTGTTGTTCATTCAATCTATACGAATCTATTGAACGACCAAATATTTACTGCAAATGTTGACCCGATTCTAACATGGCATACGTCTTCGTATTTGCATGCATCAATTCATATAACCTATATAAATATATATATATATCAATATATTTATATTTGATCTTTGTCTTATGTGTTCATATTTATCATACATCTAAATGTGTCATAGGCGATATATCAAGCGAACACTCCACACGTTTCTTTTTGGATTTACTTTTAGTTTAGTTTAATTTCCTTTCGTTTTCTCTCTGCCTGTTTGTTATAGTATATGTTTTGCAAACATTTGATGTGTCCTTCGGGTTTTAATTGTTTGTTTAAACGTTTTATATACATATTAAGCTCAAATTCCCGTTGGGAAACTATTTATCGATGTTTATCGTGTAACGATAGATCAATCTAAAGTAAATTATATTTATCAAATGGGTATTACGTATTATTATGAGCGATACATTCTTAGCCATTCTTTTTTGTTGTTCTCTTTCTCTCTTTATCTCTCTCTCTCTCTCTCTCTGTCTTTCTAATCCTCTGTTGTTGGTTTCTGGTTTCTGGTTTCTCAACTTCTTTGGTTTTTATCAACTTTTTGTTCTTTCTATTCTATTCACACTCGTAAGAGATTCGAATTCGAGTCTCTTATCAATTTCTTTAAGATTTATATACATATATCTATGTGAATTCGCGACCTTCACTAATTACCCTAACCCCTCTCTATTTCATGTCTCTAAAAATGCACGTGTGTGCATTACTTTGTGTGTATGTGTGTAAACATTACCGTTACACGCGTTGTGCATTATTATTTTGAATTGAAAAACAAAAACAAAACGAAAAAAAAATCAATACATAAATTGAAAAACAATTATATGAATATAAATTTACAAAATAAACAATATATATAGAGCCTGGCTCAAGATACGCATCGACAAATGTCCTGGCGGCCGTGCCACCGGGCACACCACGCGCTGTCAGCACAGAGGATATAACCAGGTGAGTTGCACCCCAGCCAGCCACAGTGAATATGCGATATAGCAAACAAGATATTACATTTATATTTATTTCATGCCAACAGAGAACCACGCACCATTACCATACAAAAGGGACCGCAAGGTCTGGGCTTCAATATAGTCGGCGGCGAGGATGGACAGGGTATCTATGTATCATTCATATTGGCCGGCGGTCCGGCTGATCTGGGCTCTGAGCTGAAGCGCGGCGATCAGCTGCTCAGTGTGAACAACGTGAATTTGACGCATGCCACGCACGAGGAGGCGGCTCAGGCACTCAAAGTGAGTAGCCAACTGAATACAATGAATATAAATAGATGTATTAAATTTGTGTTTATTAAACCAACAGACATCTGGCGGCGTTGTCACTCTGGTCGCACAGTATCGTCCAGAGGACTACAATCGCTTCGAGGCACGCATCCAGGAGCTGAAACAACAGGCGGCGCTTAGCGCCGGCGGCTCTGGCACCCTGCTGCGCACCACACAGAAGCGATCGCTATATGTGCGCGCACTGTTCGACTATGATCCAAATCGCGATGACGGTTTGCCGTCGCGTGGCCTGCCCTTCAAGCACGGTGACATCCTGCACGTGACCAATGCCTCCGACGATGAATGGTGGCAGGCACGCCGTGTGCTCGGCGACAATGAGGACGAGCAAATCGGTATTGTGCCATCGAAGCGGCGCTGGGAGCGTAAAATGCGTGCACGTGATCGCAGCGTCAAGTTCCAGGGACATGCGGCAGCTAACAATAATCTAGATAAGGTATACATAAATGTTGAGGCTTCTGCTCAACAATGTCTAATCTGCAACGAAGCGAAGTGTAGAGGCATTAGGCAGATATTTGTAGAGTTGGAGAGAAAGTTGAATGAAGTTGGTATAATTCATAGTTATGGATTCAACGAATTTTGTATGCTAGTCGACTCAATTTCGATCAAATTGTCTGAAGTCTTCATTGCTTAGATCTAAATTCTGTGCTAAATACGAATCAAGATGTTTAATGTAGTCAGCACTATATATAATGTTATATGTAGAGTAAAGTAGTTAGAAGAACTTGTTTAGAAACTATTAAGAAATATTTTTAATGCATTCAGCATTATATATAATGTTATATGTAGAGTAAATTAGATAGAATTCGTTTAGAAACTATTTCCATTGGTGAATTCTTCTTCTTACTATAGCACTTTGATAGTTTAGAAAACATAAAAGAACTATATTATCATATATAAAATACATTAGGCTCTATCCTCTGTCATATCATTGCCCATTGAGTGTTATGTTTCTATAGAGCTCTATGCTAAAATTCTTGTTATACGAGCATTTAGATTTGTCATGAGTTCAGCATTATATATACTTTTTTAAACATTTTATTGTACCATATTAGAAGCTTAACAAACGTAAATGAAATAGAAGCTTCAACTTCTCATTATTATCATTATCTGCCTTTGCTACACTTCAGTCCACGCTTCGAGGCTTAATGACGCTGGCTTTTTATACTTTACTTTATAATTGGAAATCAGGGTATAATGCTTTTGTTGAAATGTATGTAACAGGCAGAAGGAGGAGTGGCAGATCGCACAAAGTATATATATTCGAGCTGAGTCGATTTAGTCTGAGTCTTCTAAGTATTCCCTTTACGTATTTCGAAGTGTTTCTTTTAAGCATTTTCTCTAACAATTTCATCCAAGTATTTCCGCTAAGTATTTTCTCTTTCTTCTAAGTATTTCCTTTACGTAATTCCACTACGTATTCCTTTACGTAATTCCTCTTGGTCTTTAATGCTTAGTTGATTGATCACTCACTTTGATGCGCTGACCCCTAGCAGGTCTGAAAGACTGAAGAACTGCTGCAGCTGCTGCCCTTTATATAGGGCCACTTTTACTCAAGCACTGTCTCTCCCAAAAATTGAGCCCGACGGCAGGTAGAGCTCGTTACAGTCGACCTTCAAGTGGCGCTCTCTGCTGCTGTGAGCATTCTAGCTTGGTTTTACCTAAATACAAATACGAAATGAGAACTGCTGCATACACATAGACAACTTTATTGATCTTCTGAACTTCTTCTCTTCTTGCTCAAATGTTGAGCCCCGTAGAGCTCGTTACAGTCGACTTTCAAGTGAACAATGGGAACCCTCTCTGCTGCTTCAAGCATTCGTTCAGGGAATTTCCTAGTCGAGCGGACTCGACTAGAGCTTTCATACTTGTTTTATTTCTGTTATTATATTGTTGATTATTCTCAATAACTGAACTCTGACATCCTCTCTTGTTTTTTTTTTTGGTTATTACAGCAATCAACTTTAGATCGCAAAAAGAAGAATTTTACGTTCTCACGCAAGTTCCCCTTCATGAAGAGTCGCGATGAGAAGAACGAAGATGGCAGCGATCAAGAGCGTAAGTAGCTTAGCTCCAGGGCGTGGCAATCAACAAAACTATGAAAATCTATTGAAAACGAGATTAATGCGTTAATCCAGCATTTCAACAACAACAACAACAACTACTACTAACAACAATTACTACAACAACAACAACAGTAACAACAATAGCATCGAGAACAAAGAGTTGTGAAAAATCTTGAGCAACAGAGCAACAATTTATTTAGATAAATCTCACTTCCGCTGTCTGTCTACCTCTATCTCTCTCTCTCTCTCTCTTTCACACTCTCTGTCTCTCTCTATGTTTGTGTGTGCTTTTGTCTCTGTCACACTGTGTTAAATGCTTTTCGTGTGGCATCTCTTAAGTGTGTGTGTGTCATCGCGTTGTCTAATTGCAATTACAATAAGTGTGTGTACACCTCTCTCTCTCTCGCTCTTTATCTATCTGTCTCTGTCTCTGTTTCTCGTCGTCGCTCTGGCTGTGTGTGTGTGTTGGTGTGTGAGCACACGGCTGGAGCAATTTTAGGTTATGTGACGTGTATTGTTATAAAGTTAAAGTTAATGTTTTTTTCTTTTTTTTTTTTTTTTTGTTCGTTTCTATTCGAATATGTTAATTTAGTTTGTAAGCGAAAACAATGTTGATTTTTAGTTACTTTTTTCCAAAATATATATATGTCTATTCATATACATATGTATGTATGTTTCATAATTGTTCTATTTTGCTTATGTTCAATAAACAATTGATGAATTATGAAATTTAACTGTACTACGAATTGTGTACACAATTACACACACGCACACACACGCACACACCCATATAATCTTTATGATTTTATCATATTTCAATTCGGCTTATAGACGAATATATTTGTTTTTTATTTATATATTTATTTATGTTTTTTTTATATGTTTGTCTTTGTTGAATTTGTATTACAATTATTTCATGCATTTTACATTTGTTTTTCGTTTATTTTCATATTCGATTGTGTTGTTCCAAAACACACACGCACACACACACCCACATATTTGCGATGGCTCCCTGCGATTCCTTCATTCTCGACAAAAAACAACAACAACAACAACAACAATGAATATATACACACACACATGATTGCTGTGATCACCTGGATTGTATTGTGATTTCTCTTGTTGCGTGCGTGTGAACTATGTGAACTTTTCTATATATATATAGCGAACGGATTTGTAAACAGCAACAGTGAAATCGATGTTAACAATGTTAATAATAATCAAGCGAATGAGCCCCAGCGTAAGTCTCTCTCTTTCACTCTCTACAAAACTCCCGCTCTGTCTTTCACCTTCTCTCAAGCTCTGTCTCTGTGTGTGTGCCACGGACACACACACACACACATACGTGTTACTTGTTACATATATACATATATATATCTATATCTATATATATATATGCGGATTATCCATCTCCAGTTGTTATCTGTATACAATATATATATGTATATAGATATATACCTTATATATAATGTACAACCTTTGGCATATGTTTATGTATGTTAATCTTCTTACATTGGTTATGTTTAAGCATAAGTTTTGCACACGGTTTATGTTTTAGATGGGGTATTTGTGCTTGGTTCCCAGGAAGAGGGTCTCTCATACACACACACAAACACACACACATACACCCATACACCTGTATACAAAAACAGCATATGTATTTTGAGCTCTACTAACAAAACGCACATACTTAATAGACCTGCAATATCTCTCCCTATATACATATATATATAGTGTTAAGAGCTAGTCTGAATGTAACCAAATATTTGAGTATATAACCGTCCCAGCTCTTTATATATATATATTACATAACTACATATATAAATCAACGTGCTTCAGCGTTCGCTAAAAACAACGACAACGACAGCAACAACAACAACAACTATAATAATTCCTATCTATGCTCATTACATAAATATATCTATATACATCAACGATTACAAACAGCTGTATGTGCACACATACATATACATAATAACTACTGCGTGTTCTGGAATAGCTATTTAATGCTTATTACCTGTATTACCTATAGAAGCAGCTATTGCTCTAGCCACGTACTGCTGCTAAGCAAGCAAAAAAAAACACAGGAAATCATACTATATCATCATCATCATCATTATCATTATCGTCATCAACTTGATTCTCTCTCTCTCTCTCTGCCTCCTCCCTCTCTCTCTCTCTCTCTATCTCTTTCTCTTTCTGTCTATCTCTATCTCTGCCCTTCTTCCCACATTTTCAGAGACACGTCAACTTGTGTCTCAAAACCAAATCGACAAAAAAAAAAAAAACCAATTGATTCATCTTTCATTGAAACATATATGAAACTATGAAACTATATTTTAACAACTACTCTTACATAATTATCTATATTTTTACTGCTATTCTGTTTTAAACTGACCAAAGCGTATATCTTTTTCGATTCTCGTTTTGTTTTTCTCTTCATTTTCCAGCTTTTATGCTTTGCTACACACAAGACGATGCCAACGCTGAAGGAGGTATGTACTTGACTATAAACTTGTTGCCTAACTTGAAGCAATTACATATAGACACATATACATATACTATATACATACATACACACACACGAACAACAATTAACTCACACACACACACATACTTTTCTCTCTCTCTTTATATATACATATATATATTTACACTTACAAACTAATTCGATGTTTGGTTCAAAAATCAAATCATACAACAGATACACACATACATACTTGTATTATTTTTGTATATGTATTTACATACATACATACATTACATCAACTACACTAATCCACATGTAATGCATACTAAACTCACTCATTTCAATCAATATTTAAGCATTTTACGCATCCTTAGCTATTAAAAAAAAAATATATATATATCTAACAATTACATACATACATGTATACATACTTACATACATACCTACACATATTATTGAATTAGTTATGAATAACAAAATACATTAGTTAATCAAGAATAATTTTGTGTTTTTTTCTGTTTTTTTTTTGTATCTCATATTTGTCATAATTATTTGAATTCTCTCTTTATTTTTACAAATAACCTTTAAGTCCTCTCTTAACATAGACTTAAACATCTGATACATATACATATATTTTACATATATCTATACATATAAATATTTATAACCAACCATTTCAATGCAGATTGAAACATTTTACGTTATAAAAACTTAGAACAATTCTCAGAGTTATAGAAATATATAAGGAACTCAATTTGATATGACTTACAAGTCCATCTAGCTAAATATTTGTCTCTATATACATATACATATATATATATTCATATTTATATTCCATAAAGTTGATCAAGACTCCAAAAAGTCTACCCAGATAATAAGGCCTAACTCTCTCTTTGGCTCTCTTTTGTTTTTCAAATTTCCCGTTTCTCTCGAGTTTCGTACAAGTTTTGGCATAGTTCTAAAATGTAACTGTATTTTCTATAATCCAATATATACATATATCTGAGGTACAAGAATCTAATATATATTTATATATATATATACACACACACTCACACACACATACACATGCATCTTTGGCATATGTAAATAATTGATATTTAATTGTAATCATACTTTTGTTGACTCTTCTTCTTAATTGTGTACAATACAATGTACTTATATTGTGCATATATACATATATATATATATATATATATATATATATATATATATATATATATATATATATATATATATATATATATAAACTATACATATATTGTGTATCTATAGCAAGCGAAGTGATTCGTCTTATATATAAGAGTCCCAAGACGAAAGCGAATTCTCTATTTTGATGTCTTGCATATTATGATTTTGATCGTTTGAATTGATTAACCGATATTCTATGTGCATATATGTACATATATACACAGAAATACATATATATATACATATGTGTATGCATCGAGTATTTAATCCAACTAATAATATTTCCAAATGTCTTAATGTTTATTGTTTATCTCTTATGTTCAAATTACAATCGCAGATGTTGTGTAAACATAAACATTATCTTCTATAAACTGCATAGTCAGTGATAGAATTCCATTCATCTGGCATTACTTTGGCTCCGGAGCATATATCTCTATTATATACATATATACATATATATATATCTCCAATATTTCTATATATAAATAATTTTTGACTTCAGATTCGTAGTTTTTAAAGACGAACTGGCTAGAATATCGATTACACACACATATACACATAAGAATATATATGTATATATATTTGTACATAATCACATTACTGTGCGTGTGCGTGTGTGTGTGTGTGTATTTGTTACTTATCGTTGTGCCAATTTAAGTTAACTAATAAGTAAGCTTATACTTATTTAGTACTTATATTTACATTCACACACACACACACACACACACACTCTCTCTCTCTCTCTCTCGCTCGCTCTCTTCTCTATAGATATCCTATTATAGTCTATCTTTATATTCATTTAGGCATTATTATTATCGTTTTCTATTTATATTTCGCTTTTATATATATAAAAAAAAAAAAAAAAATTGAACAAGATATCAAATCTTATGATAAAATTCAACATGATTTTAGGGTTTTTATTTAATCTCTCATTTTCTCTGACATTCACTGTTCACCTTCATATTTCCTATTTTTGGTTTACTGCAATTCGTTGAGCTCAGTTTAGTAAACTGGAAAACACTAGAGTCCTGTAAATAATCACACAAAATATGATTTCTATATATATGCATATAGATTAATATATGCATATATATGTGTGTGTATGTCCAAGGCGTATGCGCCCAGAAATATTGACATGAACACTCTAGTATATAATCGTGATACCAAAAATATCCAATAGAACGAACATATAAGAGTTGACTTTATGTTCGAAATAAAATGAATAACTGGAGAGAATATATAGCCTCGGCATTCCGAAGAATTTATACCTTTGTAGACTATATGAAACTTATATAAGAAATATCTAAAGTATATATTTACATATATATGTATATTATATACATAATATATATTAATGAAAGTCTGTATAAATTATAGTAGACACTGTGTTGAGAAAAAATGAATATAGTTCATATTATGACTGCTCTATAGGTAACTGAAAGAAAAGAAAGAAATTTTTCCACATGAACTCTACCATTTTATCTAATAGGCATGAAAACTAAGGATTATTGTGATATATAGTGTGATTATGGATTTCCCAAAGAGAACTTAAATAAAAATCTTTTTGCGCTACAATAATTAAAATATTATATTTGAAGAGCATGAATAATAAAGTAATATTACGATCCAATCATTCCGTTTGCAATATATAGTAGCAATAGGTAGTACTATGAAGTGATTGGGTATAAACATATATCAGGCATAAATCTCTGTTTATGCTTATATTATATATAATCATATATAGATTAGCCTTTATCTGTCTCCATGTTTTACAATGGTATAAAAAAAAATCAAACGGTTGCTTTTAAGCTTTTATTTATTACTATTTTTTTTTTTTTATAAATTTTGGTTTATTCTCACCAAATTCTAGACATACACACATTCACGAAAAAGGAAATTAAACACACACAGACCACACACACACACACACATATTTATATACACACAGATACACACATACAGATTCTCTTAAAGATCGTTTAAAATTTTTGCAGGTTAATCAAAATATATACAAATGATTAATTTTGTTTATCTTTTTCTTCTTTTTTTTCTTTAATTAATGATTTCCTTTTGACTTAACCTTTGTGTGTGTGTGAACTATTTTGAATTTTACGTTCAACAATTACAAAAAAAAAAAAAAAAACAAAAAAACAAAAAAACTTCAAATAAAAACAAATTATATTTACCAAATGCTTCATCTACTTTATGCTGCCTACTGCTATTTACGACTCTACTACCTTCTGTCACAAAATCTACTATTATAACTATTATCTACTACTATTACTGTTACTACTACTACTACTACTACTATTACTGTTACTGCTACCACTATTTACAACAACATCTACTATTATTTTGTGTTCAACTATGTTTTCAATTCCGTTCCGTTTGATAATACCCATATATTTGATGTTTATATCTACTTCAATTTTTATTGTCTTATCATAAAACAAATTCAACAAATGCCACAACAACAAAAACAACTGAAATGAACATATATATATATATAAAAAATTATATATTATAATAATATTGTGAATACGTTATTCAATTTGTTGTGTTTTACATAAACTTTACCGTTTTTGTTCTATAATACGAAAACAATTTTCTTTTAATTGAATCAAACAAACTTTTCAACTGATTGAATCTATTATTATACCCCATATGAATACATCAATATATAAATATACATATTAAAAATTAAAAAAAAACAATACATATATATATTTGTTACAATCATGCGCTCGTTCATGTACTGCGACAACAACAACAACAACTACTACAACTACAACTACTACTAAATTAATCAACTACTTTTCCCGAACATCACAATCAATCAACCAACCAACCAACCAACCAACCGACCAATCAATCAATCAATCAATCAATGAATACATATGTATATATGTATATATATATATGAATCAATTATGTGCAAATGCGCGCAGGCGAGATTATCTACAGAGTGGAATTACCCGATATGGAGCAGATAACTTTAATCTACTTGGAGAATAACGATGCTGACTATCGTAAGTCGAGCAACTAAGCAACAATTTTTGTAAAAGATCCAAAAACAAACCATACAAATGCAACAACAGCTATAAAGGCCTTAAAATATTACAACTTCAATTTCAATTCATTCAAGCTTACGTTCTTTATATAAATATATATACAACAAAAAAATAATAATAATTAGGTTAAAAATTCAGAACAATATCCAGAATATATATATATTTATTTTCGTTCTGTATTTTGTTTTTAAATATATATATATATATATATATAAATTTTTTTTTTTTTAACTTTAGTTAGCAAACAAAACGAAACTGCAAGCAATTTTCCTATTTAAATGCCGGTTACTTGGTTAGTTTCCCATCCCTCTCTTTCTCTCTCTCTCTCTCGCACACACTCTCTCTCTCTCTCTTTCTCTTATACTATTTTTCTAGAAACCCATCACTCATGCTATTCAGCTCGAATATTTGCAATTGTTAGAGATATGTCATAATACTCAACGAAGGTCTCATTATAGAATTTTCCTATAGCTAGTATTATTAGCATTTTTATAGAGGAATGGTTTTTAGCATATTACGAATATAACAAATTTCCATTTCTATTATGCTTTTTAATTTTGTCTATTTTTTTTTATAGTGCTAAGTTTCAATTGATCAGAAATGATCCAGTCTTTCAACTGCTTTCATTTATTATGATTTTATTTATTTTTTTTTTCATTTTAAAGAATTAATTTAAACCTATTTTTAGTTCAACTGAAGCGCTGAAAGTGTTCGATGTTTTTATCGATAACTTCTATCGAGCGTTCCTGTGAAATACGCTTAAGCTTTGTTGGTCGAGCGCGTATTTGATGCGAAACCTTTTGTTAAACCCCCCCATGCTATAGTTATGTTTTATTCCGTAGCTTAGGCACGAGTCACGATATTTACGTGTTACGATTTACGAGTTACGATTTACGATCTTAGAGTTTAGTTTCTTAGTTGGGTGCATTAATGCCTGTTCTCTTCTTTTTCTCTATATGATATCTTTCTCTCTCTCGCTCTCTGCCTCCTTCTTTTGTATATTTTCCAATTTCGCTTATTTATTTCTCTTGATTACGTTCCATTCCGTTCAAGTATACACATTGAGTCGTTCTCTTTCGTTTCTTCACACTTGCTTAGTTTCATGCTGTGCTTTATTCATTTCACAATTTCTGTAGCGATGCAATCGTTAAGCCGAAACTATCCAACACTGATAGATGTATTGTTATTGTCATTGTCATTTATCGTATTCGTTATCGATATCGTTCCATTGCACGCACATTCCCACAAATTTTTGACTCATTTTCGTTGCAACACGACCGAAAGTGAACAACAAACAGCAAACACCTCTTTCCGAACCCTAGTTTCCCCCACCCCCCCGCCAAAAGTAAAGAAAACTGAATCCCCATGAGCAATCGAGCAATCGATAAATCAATTATTATTAAGATAACAAAAAGGGATGTGAACGACGACAAAACATAATTAGTACAATAGTATAATATAATGATGTATTGAAAAATTGATGAAATTGAAAGTCTCTGAAGATATTATAAATAAAATGAAAGTCTTGTTTGATTTAAGAAGTGTTCTTAATTTATTCACGATCTATCTTCCCGGGTTACGAAATTGAACAATTTTGATCACACTTATTATTTTGACCATAATTATTTGCTCCATCTCGATTCGAGTCTTACTCATCCAATTGGCTTTGGCGTACTTTGTTTACAACAATAATTGGCATAATTTCTTTTAATTTACTAATTAATAGTGGTATCTAAACATGAATTGCAAATGAAAACCCATATGACAAGCTGTAACTGAGTGAGTAAACTGCAAAACAACAATAAAATCGAAAAAACGAAATTCCAAAATCCACATGTGAAATCGAAGCGAATAAACGAACGAACAAAGTGATCGATAAATCGATGAAATCAACAAACATATATACATGTATATGTATTATATACATATATATACATATATTCATGTATATACATACATATATGGAGTATATCTACTCTATAAAGAAACAGTAAACGACAGTCACTTAATGTTTCCCTAGGCTAATTATATATACATGTATTGTATATGTATTTAGTATAGTTATAGCAACTAAGTTAAGTTATAAACGAATTGCTACTAAACTTTCATATAAATCAAATCATTCGTAGTACATAGATCACATAGATCAATTGTTTGTTGTTTGTCTTGCACTAACATCGTATTATTATTTCGAGTCTTATATCTGAGTATTTTGTGTTGTGTTTTGTGTATGCATTAGTTTTGTGCACTTGAATTTGATAATTGAATGTATGTATGTATAATAATGATAATCCCAAGCTAAATCTGAGTACCGAATGCCTCAGATTTAGGTTAACTGTATTTAGTGTATTTGTCGCTAGTCTGAATCGTATATAAATAGCACACTATTAACTGTAAATTTGCATATAATACAACCAACATGTATATATATATGTATGTTATATATCTACAATTTATTTCGTTAAATTTTAATTTAAAAAAAAAAAAAAACAAAATATTTAGTTTTTCCTTTCTCCTATTTTCCTATTATAATAATTTTTTTTCCCAATATTCTTGCCCAATTTCCTCACTATTTAAAATCTATTTTCAAGCAATTATAATATTTGGTATTTTCGTAGCTTTCATTTTGATATTCTTATTTCTATATATTTGTTTCTTATTTCTGTTCTGATTCAGTATAAGTAATCGCTATACTAAAGTCCCTTAGCCCGAGAGCCTTCGTAGACAATAAATTTAATATTAATAACTAAAATGCTTTAAACCTAACTAATCAGGAACCAAAAAAAAGTGAAAAGAAAACCTTGAAAAATCCGATTAATATAAAATTATTTTTGCCTTTAAATATCTCTCTCTTTCTCTCTGTCTTTCTCTCTTGATATCGTATCTTTTTTGCTTTCTATTATATTATTATATTTTTATGCCTATATTCTATGCTATTCCACAATTTGAAAACTTTTAACCGTAAACCCAAAACAAAGAGCAAATATCTGCTTGATTTCTTTTGTAAAAAGAGCCAAAAACTCTACTCTACCGACCCCCGAATAAACTCAACTCCCCAACTCGAATGTCCCCCATGCCCGAGGACCTATATTCCATTCATTCTGTACATTTTGTTTTTGCACGCGCACAAAACCTAATAGCAATGCCTACTATGCTTACAGCTTCCGAGGAGAACGTGCTGTCCTATGAGGCCGTGCAGCGTTTGTCCATTAACTATACGCGTCCCGTTATAATACTGGGACCGCTCAAGGATCGTATCAACGACGATTTGATATCTGAATACCCGGACAAATTCGGATCATGTGTGCCACGTAAGTGATAAAGAATTTGAATTGGAATTGAAGTTGATTTTAAAAACTCTTCTATTTTCACACCAACAGATACCACACGACCAAAACGCGAATATGAGGTCGATGGCCGGGATTATCATTTTGTGTCGTCGCGCGAGCAAATGGAGCGCGATATACAGAACCATCTGTTTATCGAGGCTGGCCAATACAATGACAATCTGTATGGCACTTCGGTGGCCAGCGTACGCGAGGTGGCCGAGCGGGGCAAACATTGCATATTGGATGTGTCGGGCAATGCAATCAAGCGTCTGCAAGTGGCGCAACTCTATCCGGTTGCTGTGTTCATAAAGCCCAAGTCTGTCGACTCAGTGATGTGAGTGATTCGAAATCAGAGTGTGTGTGTATATATAATCCAAATACTTGTGCTCATTGCAGGGAAATGAATCGTCGTATGACCGAGGAGCAGGCTAAGAAAACATATGAGCGCGCCATTAAGATGGAGCAAGAATTCGGCGAATACTTTACGGGTAAATTGAGAATTGAAATGTACAAATCAGAAATGATATTCATATATTCATATATATATATCGCATTGCAGGCGTTGTACAAGGCGATACGATCGAGGAAATATATAGCAAAGTGAAATCAATGATTTGGTCGCAATCGGGACCAACCATTTGGGTACCATCGAAGGAATCTCTATGACCAACAGCCACAACAACATGGACACTGCCGCCTCGAGTACGTTGTCGACCTGTTTCGAGAACACCAACAACAACAACATCAGCAGCAACAGCAGCAGCAGCAGCAGCAACAAATCAGCCGCAACAAAAAACGTCACATTGATGCACCAACGCAACGACCACAATGACGAAGACCACGACGACGATGAAGACGATGACAACATCAACAGCAGCAACAACAACAGCAGCAACAGGAGCAACAGCAGGAGCAGCAGCAGGAGCAACAGCAGCAGTTCACATCAGTCAGCCCGATGTTGTTCATGTTGAGAATTGTTATTGTTGCTAGATAAACAAATAGCAAGAAATCAGATTTGCTGAGAGCCAAAATCATGCAATATCAGGCAATGCTTTTAGCCAAGTTCTGAAAATGAAGAGGAAAGCAAAATGATGAAGCGGCAACTGTTTAGTTTAAGTTAGAACAAAATTGATAAAAGAGAAGAAGAAGAAGGAAAAAAAAAAACACAAACCGAAGCATATTAATCATAAGATCTACTTAATATGAAACAGTAGTAGATGATGATGATGATGATGATGATGATTAGGAGGAGGGACAGAAAGTTCGTTAAGCGCTAGTGTTGTTTGTTTATGTTGATGTTTATACGAGAGTTATAGCGAGTTAGTTATATTGACGCTAATATAATATATGGTATATTATTATATACACACACGCATACATTTGCTATGCATGTATGTGTGTATATACATATATATGTATATGTATAATAGGTATATGAATCATTAAGTGCGACAAGCGTCAAATATGCTACAAAACGTTGAATGATAGCAATTGAAATTGAATCAGTTCAGGCGAATACGACTATATATATATATATAGAGGTATATATGGGTAAATAGACGTTGACGATGACGACGATAAGTTGGTGCATTTCTTGTTAGATGTATTGTATTTTTTTCTCCCACGCGCCTTTGCCTAAAGCAACACAAATCACATAATAAGCTGCATATATAAATAATAGTTTATGCACTCACACATACACACACACACATTTACACATAAACATGTATGTACACAAATACCATGTAGCCTAACTAAAGAAAAAAAGCGTCAGCAACGAGCTATATATATATATATATATGAATGGGTATATAGAGCGGGAGAGAGGGCAATATCACTTCTTTCAATGCAAAAAGTCATTTAACTATTTAACATACACTATATGCTAGACAGCATTACGCATAATACGATCAATACAACATTTACACCCATATACATACATATATATGTATGTATTTTACAATTGAATATGCAACAATACCTGGCTGGTATTTAACAAATATATATACATATATATATATATATATATAATTTTTTTTTTTTTTTGTATTGACAGCAACAGATTAGCTAATGCTCTTTAAAGAGAGGAATAAACAAACAAATTTATAAATTATAGACAACGCACATAACTGCTAATTATCCATTATATACACAAAAATATTTTTTTTTTTTTCTAATTTTCTATATTTTTTTTCTAAGAAATTTAGTAAAATTCAAGTTATATCTTATGTTTTTTTTGTAATGTTTCACATGTGTGTCGCCGCCTTTCCGAAATATTTAGAAAACAAATGAAATGAAATGAAATGAAATGTATACGTTGTGCATTTATGTACATAGCTATATAACTATATACATCTATATATGTGGAAAGAGGGCAAGTATTTGCATATTATGATTAAATACTATCATTATTATTATCATTTCTTTTTACGTTACTTTACTTTACCTTATTTTCGTCTCTGTCCTTTATTTTGTAATAACAATATTTTGTAAATTATGAAACCTTCGATCGCTGAACAGTATCTATGTATGTACGTGCAGACAATGCATATAAAATTCTATTTCTTTCACATTGTACGCAAAATGCATTGTTGTATTTAATAATAAACCAACCTAAGCGAATTATATTAATTTAAATCTAAAAATATAAAAACAAATGCAGTAAATGTAATACAAAAAAATAAAACTACAAAAACAAAAAACAAACATCAAGAAAACAATTTCATCAAAAGCGTGAAAAGTTTTTAAATCAATTTTCCCCATTTCAAGTGAACTTAATCAAAATAATAAAAGAGAATGTGTGAAATAGTTTAAAAATAATCAAAAGATGATTTTGTAAAATTGTTGAAACAGGAAACACATAACACAAACATTTTTTGTGAATATATATATATATACATATATATATATATATATACCCAATTGAGCCACGACTGCGAAAATGTTAATGATGCGCGAGAAATCGATAAATCGAGGCAGTAAATCGATATATTGCACAGATATTGACGAATCTTATGGCGAATATGGGCTGCAATTAGTATATAAGATAGCCAAAAAAACAAAAAAAAAAAAAAAAACAAATAAAAAAAGGAAATGTTATAAGCCTTAGTCGAATTAGCACTCCCCGATGAGCGTTAGGACTGTGTGTGTGTTTGGGCTACCCGAATTATGCGATCGACCCAACTTGTAGTATACCCAGTTATATATATATGTATGTATATGTGCATGATATATGCACTTACTTTGATTACGATTAGTGCAAAGAAGACTCCACTCTCTTTAGTATGTACATATTGTACGGAATTTTTGTCTTTCAATCGATTAACTTTATTCTGCCTAACAAAAAAAAAAAAAACGTAATAATTAAAAAAAAAAAAAACACCCGCCTTGCAATCTCTTTTTAGTAAAGTACATTGCGCCTGTGTAAGCTAAATTAAAACGGAAAGCAATCTGAAGTACATGAAACCTGATGGAAAACGAATGGAAATTTCAAGAAAAATCGGCAAATTTTATGCATGTTCAAATGTTAGTTGATAGTTGAAATAAAACAGAGTATTTAGCGTATAAGTATGCTAAATAAAATGAAATGAAAATAGATTTAATTACATACGGTATGTATGATGAATAGAAGAAGAAGAAGAAGAAGGAGAAGAAGAAGTAGATGATGATGTTCACATACTTATGGGGTTCTAAGCCCGAAAATTGCGGTAAGCGTTCTTTTCTATATATATAGAACATTTTTAGTGTATTTCGAAGTCAAGGTAACTGTTCCAAAGCCTTAAATGCAATTAATTAACGCATTTACGAGTATATCCAAGTTACACATACACACACACACACACACATACACATAAATTCATTGCTCTACTATACATACATACATATATGAAATGCCCCTCTTGAGAAAACCAAAAACAAATGACAATTTTTGATGTAGCCTTAGAAAGTATATGCAAGAATTTACAGAAAAGAAAGAAAATAGAGCATAAATTACAAAAAAGAAAATACACATAAAATACATATATATATATATATATATATATATTAGGGCTAATACTGAAAGGCATTTAACGATTCATTGTTCGAAAAACAAAAGTAAAAACAAAAAATGAGATTTATCGTAAATTTTGTCAGCGTATACTTAATAATTATTGTGGAAGCATTTCATCAAAATGGTGCCTTTATCAGTTATTGTTGTCGGTATTAAACAAAAGAAAGTAAACCCAAAAAAAAAAAAATTAACTAAAATAAAATGAAAAACAAAGCTAAATAAATGAATTACATAAATTTATATAGTTAAGTACTATTATTAATCCATATTGCAGCACATGCTATTTATAGTAATTGAAAAGAATTCAAATGCAGTTGCGGGCTGTGATTTCTGCTCGAACATACACATACACACACACACACACACACATAAATAATTACTTCTTAAATGTCAGCTTAAGCAGTTCAGTTCAAAAAATAAATTTGCAAATCGTTCGATTGTAGTTAAAGCCATTAGACACCAATTCCTGAAACCCCAACTAACAAATTAAACATAGCAATTTATTTAAATTTAATGATATATGCACATACATATATCGACACCATTAAATATATATATATATATCTACATATATAATTGCTATCATCAAACGATTTGTTGTTATTGTTAAAATTTTTCATTAAAAAAAAAGAAAAAGGAAAAATAACATAAAATGTATCCAAGTACAACTTATTCGATTGCCTTTTCGATTTGAATTATGTATATGTTCTCCATTAGCGAATAAGTGCTTTAAGTACACACACACACACATGTATGTATGTGTGTGTGTCTGTATGTAAATTGAAATTGAATTGTTGAAAATTAGCTAAAAGCTAATAAAATTCCAATTGGCATTGATATTGGAATGCAATTTGCTAACTGTTAATAATTTGACTTATTCCACAAATATTAATTTAAATTTAAACAATTAATATACATTTTTACCAATTGATTGTAAAGGTCTTTCGAATGGGTTTCTTCGCTTTGTTAAATATACTAACTAGTTAATACCAATTCCAATACGATTTTCCTGTGCAATTGCTGAAACCATTGAGACAAAATGAATAATATACTATAGATATATGTATGTATGTATATATATGTACATACATATATACGTTGTATGTGTACAGAGGCATTCAAGTGCCGTACAATCTGACAATTCGCGGTCGTGGCACAAATACAAATGCACTTATGTACATGCGCATACACACACACACACACATACAGAGAGAGAAAGAGATGTACACATTCACGTTTATAAATATATACACCCATATTCATATGCATATATATATGTGTATGCATGTTCTAGTTAATATTAAAGAAGATCCACACAGCCACGCCCACAACCACAACCACACCCACTCCCACATACACGCACACACAAATTAGTTGTAAAATGAAACAAAAAATTCAATTTGTGAATTCTACATGATGTATTATTTAAAAAGTTCATCAAAACGATGCAACATTCGTAATAAACAAGAAATTCAATACGTAAACAATGTCTCTACTAATTCCAATTGGAAATCACCTTGTGCATGGGCTCCCTGCCCATCGAATATTGAAGTAGTGCGTGCGTGCGTGCGTCCATTCATACAATCCAATTAGTCTAATTGGAGTTCGGAGTGTGGGTGCGCAGATACATATCGAACTGGACGAGCGTAATGAAGTAGGAGAAGGCTGTTACGGAAATTAGATAGATGAGACGACGATCCAGATGCACCAGGCCACAGAGCATTGGCTGGCGGCAGTGCATTAGCAGCAGCGCAAACTGTTCCAACTGGAAGACAATTGACAAAGCAAAGTTAGCTAACTGGCATCCAATTGGATTATGTGCAGTGTTTAGTGGGAGCACCTCTCGGTTCAGGCTTGACGGCTGCAGCACTGGAGATTCACTGAACTGGCGCACGGTGAGGGCCAGGCGCGTCTGCTCCACCTTGATGTACTCGCCCACCAGCGACACCAAATACGTGTCCAGATAGAAGCCCAGCGCATAGAGGCCGCTCACTGCAATCGGAAAGGAGACGAAGGCGCGCGAGCTCGTCGCCAGCAGATTGAAGATGGTAAACAGATTGGTCAGATTGCTGATCAGCGTGCTCAGCATCAGGCCCAGCAGCTGCAACTGATGCATCCGAAAGCTGTCCGCATACAGTGCGTGTATCTGGCCGTAGCGTTTCCGTAGCAAACCAATCCGAATGTACAGCCTGCCGCGGCCCAAACGCCCGAGCTGCTTCAGCTCCGCCTGCAGCTGGACGTGCAGCAGGCGAAAGTAGAGCAGCACACAGCTGTTCACATAGTAGAAGTAGTCGGCCAGGTTCTCCGTATAGTTCCACAGGACGAAGGCGTAGATGGCGAACTGAATACGCAGCCGCCTCCCATGGCCAGCTGCAATTGAGTCCGAGTCGGAGTCGGAGTCGGAGTCGGAGTCGATGCGGGCAACGGCAAATATCGCACAGATCTGGACTAGCATCATCAGGTTAATCAACACGAATTTGAGGTACATGAACAGCTCAAAGCTGCGCTTGGGCCAACCGGATCTGCGATAGCTGCCGGCAAAGGCCGCCTGGAGGCGGGCGCGCTGCAGCGAACAGCGCTGATTGATGGCCTCGAAGTGGCAGGTGTTCGCCACATAGGTGACAATCACGGTGGCGTACTTGATCAGCGTGTTGGCAAAGCCCACGTACACCACCAGCTGCATCCGGCGGTCGTCCGTCGCCGTCAGCGCACGGTAATTGTAGCCAAAGTAGCCGGGCAGGACGACAATCAGCAGCAGGCTCAGCACGTGGCTGTAGGCGATGAGCAGCGACTTGAACGGCGCTCGCATCGGTCGCTGCGGCACATAGTCAATGATCACCTGGCCGTAGATGCTCGCATAGATGTGGCCATACCTGTAGAACTTCAGCTCGTGCCGTTCCCAGAAACTTTGCGACTTGGCGCACATGCCGCACGCTCGGCCAGTCGCAGCTGCACTGAACTCAGTTATTTCAGTGCCACACTGTGGCATGTGGCATGTGGCATGTGGCATGTGGCATGCCAGTTGAACCACTGCCGATGCTTATCTGAAATGTAAACACAAGCCAAGGCACAAGCTTATTCCAAGTGCCTCGCTTCACTTCTCGACTCTCGCTAGCAATATAGTAGATAGTCTACAATATACATATATCTTTCTTTATTATATATATGTATTCCTTTTATAACTGTGCTTTGCTTTCTAATAAGCGTACTATACTACATATATTCATATTCATATATCTCATATGAACAGAGTATGCATTTCCACATGTGGTAGAGGCAATCAAGTATCAACATGACAACTTGAGATGATATGTTCATCTACTTCTCTGTCTCCCTTTGTTGTTCTGTTCTTCTGACAGTCTATCTGTCCAGCTGTTTGTCCATCCTTCTTCCTGGCCTTACGTCTATAGTTTTGTCTGTCCCTTTCTCTACAATTTTCCGTCTCTCTTTGGCTGTTTTACCTCAGTCATCATCAGTTTATCTTATCATCTAGCTGTCTGTCTGTTCTTCCGTTCCTCCGTTCGTCTGTCCGCCCGTCCATCTTCTTTCTATCCATCCGTCTGTTCCTCTGTCTGATTGTACTTCGAACAGTCCTTCCATTTGTTCTTCTATCCTCCCTGTCAATATGCCTGCCTGTGTATGACGAACATACCGTCCGCCTGACCATCTCTTCGTCTGTCCGCCCGTCCATCTGTTCGTCTGTCCGTCTGTCCTTCCATCCATCTGTCCGTCTGTCCTTCCGTCCATCTCTTCGTCTGTCCGTCTATCCGTTCGTCTATATATCCATCTGTTTATCCGTCTGTACATCCGTCCGTCCATCGCTGTGTCCGTTCGAATAAATGTGCAGATCTCGTAAACTATAAAAGCTGTAGACTGTAAATATCAAATATATATCGCTCTATACTGTAGTACGAATCAATTATTGAGTATAATCGATCCGTTTTCTCCGATTCGATAATAATCGATGTTTTCACTTCAAATCTCTGCAATATTCTCTAATGATTACTCTAGCAGCAACCATGCCTAGTACTGAATGGACTTGGCCAGGGCAATAATGGAACCAGATGTCTGCAATATCTGAAAGAGTGAAAGACCTATGATTGTAATTCCATATGTAAGGAGTGCTAGGGTACGCACTGCGGTAAAGACGGCGAGAGAGGGCGAGAAGAACGGCACTGCCATTGTGATGCCGCGCTGTGAGCGCATGATGAAGAGACAAATGTAGAGACGGTGCTTGGGCAAACACTGATGCCAGGGAGCACTGCCCATCGCACTGGCCAGGCTAGTACTCTGTAAGAAAAGAAAAAGGCGAAATGAGTAAATGACAAGCATCGTCCTTTGGCCCATCCCAATTGGCTGAGCACTAACACTCTCGGTGACCAGGGTGCCGCCGTAGCAGTAGATGAACAGCTGGCTGAGCGCGGCCACGGTGTAGCTCACGTAGAGAAAGATGTTGAGGCCCTTGTAGCCGTTGGTCAGCAGATTGAAGATGGTGAAGCCAATTACCATGCTGGCCGAGACGAAGTAGGCCAAGGTGACATTCGCATAGCGCTGCCTGAAGAATCGCGTCAGCTCAAAGATCTCATTTTGGCGCTTGATCAGTTTGACCAAGCCCGCCTTGAATACGGCGCCGCTTTCGCCGCTTATCTGCGACTGATCTAAACGAGGAACCTTGATGGCTGATTAGAGTGCAAAAGAAAGCGGCATTGCCTTACATCTGTAGGGTCGAAAGAGCGTGCGAATATCCAACTGCAGGAAGTCAAAGAGCGTGGCGATGTTAACGCAGAACCCGAAATAGAAGGCGTCACAGCCTCCGAACGTGAAGACGGTCACGTAGCCCGTATAGGCAATGAACATGAAGGTAAGCGGATAGAACGGTGCATGTAGTAGCCAATTGGGCATGCTGCAAGGATGGCGGATATCAGAACGATATTCAGTGTGCTGGCATCCCACTAACTCACGTCATATTGAAGGGCGTGCCCCAGACGATGTCATCGGTGCGTCCCTTTAGGTAGAACAGCAGCACTACCATCAGTGGCTTCAGATTGTATAGGCTGCTGGTGGAGAAGCCAGCCGACACTGGCCAGAAGTTGAAGCGACAGCTCATCAGGAAGTGATGACGCATCAGCTGCTCCTTGGCTGGCGTCTGCCCGACGTTGGGGAACAGCAACTGGCGTTGCCTGTTCAGGACGTAGAGCAGGTCCTCGCGTGCGTGCAGCATAAAGAACATTTTCAGCAGGGTGACCGCTGAGGTGGTGCCCGGACAAAATGTCTCCAAGGCGACCGTTATGTCGCCCCGAACAGCAAACCGATAGCCGGCATGCAGCTCCGTGGCCACGCCAATGGCCAGCACCGCAAGGTTGATGTAGGCCCGCCAATGCAACCGCTCCGGCCAGTAGCCCATCAGGTTCAGGCAGAGACGCGGCACGGCGTAAAAGTATGCGGCCAGCGGCTGATTGGCCCGCAGAAACCGCAAGTCAAAGTCGATAGCCATGCCAGCAGCTCGTCTTCTGTTTTGGCCATGGCGTGCGCTCTTGGCGCTCTTTTATAGAACCAGTTAGCCAACAGTTGACCAACTGCTAATTGGGCTGTTGTTCAGGCAATTAGATAACTTTGGCGTTCAACTTTCAATGTCCAAGTTTTTGCACAAATTCGAAATTTAATATTCGGCCATAGCTCGGCTCATGTAATTCCTGTTCTAGACCATTCAATTCTGCGCCCCATTTAGTAGCTGTAAATATTAATGCAAATTAGAATTGAGAACTATCAAAAAGCATTTATTCCATTAATATTTCACGTACTGACCTTTATCATTTTTTAATTTTTTTTTTTCTAGATGTATTTTTATTACAGCTGCCCATTTCTCGTCCCATAAGCAGGCTAAGAACACTTAAGATCTGTATCTACACTTATCTAGGGCATACTTTAAGGCATTTCTTTTCCATCTTTTAGCTGTAGTTCGATTTGATATATTGTCGATATACATAATAAATACAATATATACCTATATCAGTTAGTTAGTTTATATTGGATTATGAATTAAATTTAAAAAATATTAAATTTTTCTTTTTTATTAATATTTAGCACTGGTATCACAATAGTTTTTCTGTACTTATTATTACTAAATATTGAATAAATGCTATTAAAAATTTGTATCTTTAATGCTGAAGTATAATAGACCAAATCTCTTGTTCTACTTATGATCATAATGGGAGAAACTGTGCACATTTTAATAAAAGCCCCTGGTTTAGAGGGGATTTTGGAAAAGCCTTGCCATTAAGCCATCTTAGATCATAATGAATAGATGGCATCTATTAGATGCAGAATGGAATTATTATAAAAGTTTCACAGCTGCCTAGCTCTATTGCATTGAGGCATCTCTCTCATTCATTTCTTTTGTTAGCTTCACAAAGAATAGTTAAATGGATTTATATTATATTATATTATACATATTGTATAAGTGTGAAACTGAGTCATATTTAAGACAACACTCTGAATCAGAGCAATTTACATTTATTATTTGCAAGTCTCGAGCTTTTGTTGCTGTTGTTCCTGAGTTGATTTTGCTGAGCTCATACGGACAAACAAATTGCTAGATCTACCAACTCAGCCACGCCTCCTTCTGTCACCTGTAATACCCGGATCCTCTTAAAAAGGCGCAAGCAGTGTGAAATATATGTATTTACAGTGGACTCGGGGTATACAAAAGTGTCGTCAGCTTGAAGCAATTAAATCAATAATCTCATTCAATGATCAGTCAGACTAGCCGGCCTATAGATGGCGCTGCGAGACGGAAATGTGTTGTAGGTGTTATTCAAGAGCCGAATGTGCGATAATCCAAAGCAGAGAAACTTACATAAACAATCAACTGGAAAATTGGTCAGCTGTTTGATGGGCTCGACTTTTGCTTTTGCCATCGCCCTGCCCGATTGTTCAGAATTATTGCAGTATTTTTCGCAAATTGAATCAACGCTAATTGGCTGCTCAGAAATTGTTCTATTTTGCAGTTATTACTAAATCGCAGCTAGCTGGCAGCTGGTTGGGGGACTGGCTGGCTTTGGCACTGGCACTGGCACTGAAACTATCACCTGACCGCACTGCTTGCAACAACAGCAGCAACAACAACAACAACAATACTGTGAACACTTACACGCAATCCAATTAGAACAAATTGAGGCAAGCCGTGGAGTCAATTGAGTACATCGCATGATGGTGACTGGCATTGTTTCGAGAGGATCGTCAACAGTTGCTGCTGTTGCTGCTGCTGCAACACACCAGCAACAGATCAGCAGCACACCAACAACAGATCACGAGATCAAGCCTTCTTCTTCTATATGAATGTATTTTTATTTGGATTATTTGCGCCCTTGACTGGCTCGTCGTCATCATCATCATTATTATGATTATTATGATTAAATTCTGGCTGCGGCATGGGATATGCTTGTGGGGTGCTGTCACCGCGCTGCACATGACCATTAGATAAGTTTATTATAGAATAAATACGCGCTGTGCCCACTCATAAAGAAGTTAAGCAATTTCAGCTCTTTAAAGCATAAATTGTTTAATAGAGTTTGACGCGACAATTGGCGGAGGGCTGATATAAAAAAAAACAAAAGAAAACAAAAAAGTGTCGCCTCTCATTTATACCCTGCAATAATCGTAATTGCCAATGAGAAAGGGAAAAGCGAGAGAGGGTTAAGGAGAGAGAGTGGAAGGGGCGTGAGCGAGAGATACGGAGTGAGATAGAGAATGAGAAAAGAGAGAAAGCAAAAGTGAGGAGGAGAAAGGGAGAGCAAGAGATGGATAGAGAGAAAGGGGCAGAGAAGGACAGAGACATAGAATAAGAGAAAGAGAGAATAGCGCAAGAAACACAAGGAAAGAGAAATTAAGAAATAGAGAGACATATTGAAAGAGAGAGCAAGAGAGCTATTGACATAGAGAGAGGTAAACAGCAAGAGAAAGATATGTGGAGATATATCGAAATAAAGAGAGAGATATATTACTAGAGAGAGAGAGAGAGAGAGAGAGAGAGAGAGAGAGAGAGAGTGAGAAAAAGAGAGAGAAAGAAAGAGAGAAAGAGATTGAAATAAACAAATCTAAAGATAGAGAAAGAGAGATATCATAATTAGAGAGAAAGAAAGAGATGTATACATTCATATTGAGAAACAGATAGACAGAGAGGAAAATAGACGCATTAAGAGATATCTTAAAGACAGAGAGAAAGACAAGCAGAGAGAGAGAGAACGAGAGAAGAGTAGTGAGAGCAAAAAAAGCTTGAAGCAGTCAAGCTAGAGCTAAAAGAGGCTTCGAGAGATACAGAAAAAGATAATGTCTACTATATATATATATATATGTAAATCAGCAACGTCGATCTATTAATTTGCGACTACAAATTTATTCGAATAATATCAAAGTCATGTTTCTCTTCTAGTATATAATTATAATTATGATATTTGCAGATTATTGAATTATGCCAAACATTTCACAGAGATCATTCGATAAGTTTCCCACTCAAGTTCTTCGGCTCGATTCAAGCATATCTCCAAGTCGAATCTTTCCATTAGAGTGGGGGCAATTATTTTTTTAACTTGCTTTAGTACCATGCAGTCCTTCAATATCAAAAATTTCGTTGTAGACATACGACTACGAGTGCCTTGATAAGACCATATACATAGTACAAGTTCAAAGAATCGATTTTTATGTGCCTGATAGCGAACTCAAAGTTTCTGCTTGAGTTCGTGTGCCAAAAGACATACGTATATATATGTATATATTGGTCTAATTTCTGAATGTATATGTATGTGTCTCTGTGTGTGTGTATTAATTGTGACTGTTATATAATTTAGTGGAAATTACGCACTCACTGATCATTGTCGGGCGCATGCGACTGGCCGCTGCCATAAATTGCCATTTGATGAATAACAATTAAGCAGGCATTAATAATTAGAACACTTTGTTTTTTTTTTTTTATTATTTGCGATCTTAATTGCTGTGCGTTTTCAGAGATAGAGCGAGCGAGCAAGAGACGAAGCAGCAATCGAGAACCGTCGCCATAATCGTATATCATGTACTTTTGGCACTCATAAAGAGCTCCTCGAATTGCCTCCCCCAATTACTCATACGCCGCGTGGGATCGCGTCTACCTCAGCTGCCTTCACCTACATAAACACATAAATTCGTGTGCCCTGCCACCGTGCTGGTGCGCGACCTTATCAGCTGGCCAGCCGGCCAACCAGCCAGGCAACTCTTATCTCATTTGGCCACCAGCCAACCAATCGATCCCGTTATCGGGCACCGTTTCTGTGCAGAAGAACTGGCAGTGCCAAACGCTATCGGAGATCAAAGTTTGCGGCCGGACTTTATGGCCCAAAACTCGCCACCCTCCATCCGCAACCCGCTGTCGATCGCGCTCCGAGAGCCGAGAGGCCAAAAAAGAATCGCGTCAAACGCATCGTAAAAATTGCCAGACAAAAATGCCGATGGACGCATGCGCGATTCACGTGAACCGCGTTCGCCGTCCGTTCAACGATCAACTGGAACGTGAGACGTTGGGCGTGAAACGCGGAGCGGAAAGTGCGAAACGGTTGGCACTGTGAGACGGTCGACGGGCCGGGTGTGGCCAGTGGGACGGGAAGCGGAGCACGGGGAACAGCGAACGAGCAACGAGGAACGGGAAACAAGCAACAACTGGCGGCGGCCGGCAATCGATCAATAGAAATATAATTTGCACTTGTTGTCTCTTTCCATCTGCATATACACTGTAAAAAATGAAAGCACTGTGTTATAATTAGCTAGCGCTTGTTACATTACGTATGCATATATAAATACAAAGTGATTTATATGATATACGAATTGATCGAAATTAACTAGATTTTTAAAAATGATTTGTTTGTGTTTTTATTTAAATTTGTAAATATATTTCATATATTTAAAAAAAAATTAATGATATTCATGCATATATTTAAATCTATGTTTATTGTTAGACTGAATTTAATGGAGGTATACAG
Organism: Drosophila aldrichi; assembly: GCA_035045965.1. Classification (NCBI taxonomy): domain Eukaryota; kingdom Metazoa; phylum Arthropoda; class Insecta; order Diptera; family Drosophilidae; genus Drosophila; species Drosophila aldrichi. The sequence continues at coordinate 13,998,031 of JAWNOM010000484.1, read as the reverse complement.
GTTTTCTCAAAATACATATATGCAAGTATATATAAATATACGATTTAGCTTGTTCATCTTTGGTTCTTTCTCGCCCGTCTGTGCGCATGAATGAACTGAGAACTCTCAAGAGCTAGAGACTTGAATTATCTAGTTTAAAAAAAAAAAATTGATCGCGTTTTAACATTATCGATTAAAACATAAATCAAAATACAGTTAAAAAATTATATCTCATAGTGCTAGAGTCTTTTTATTTTATATTCAGTTTCAGCTGTATTTTATTTCTTGAAAGAAAAGAAAAAAAAAAAATGTAAATGAGTTTGTATTTTTTTTTTTAGTAATCTGACATTTGTTGGTTTAATGGAACATTTAGATCATATGCAGAAAACTCGAAACTCGGCTATGTTTGATGTTTCTTTTATCTCTTTTTTTTAACGACTTGAATAAAGGTGTGAACTTCGTTTTAGTCGTACATTTTTATAGATTTGCGCTGCTTCCTGCCTTAATAACTGCGTAATTTTAGACGCTCGCAATCATGCGATCTCCAGGGTATCACCTAGTCGGGCATCCCGACTAACGTTTTTTTTACTTGTTTTAAAATATTTATATTTTTTTTGTTATACATGTTGAGATGTTCGAAATAATTTATTGATAAGAAAAAAAAAAAAAAAAAAACAGGTTTAGGCATACTTTGTGGCATTTTCGATCAGTTTTCTCGCAGTGTAATTGTTTGTATGTTAATTGTTCATTAAGAGTTTAAATAAAATTAAGTATTTTTATATCGGACAATCGTCCAGTCGTCTGGCTGCCTTTATTTGCGTTTATTTTTAGATTGCCTGGCAAATGCTGTTCTTCTTACTGCTTGACTTCCAGATTAATTTGTATGGCAAACGACGCTTGTAAAATGCTGACAAAATTTTATGTTACGACCTTAAGGCATTTGTTGAACTGTATGATGTGCTACACTTAGAGTGCGAGAGTGAGAGAGAGAAAGAGAGAGGAAGATCGTGAAAGAGAAAGAGAGAAACAGAGAGAGAGAGAGAGAGAGGTAGAAACCGGTAGAACGATGTAAATCTCGATTGAAATAATAGAAAGAGAGAGAGAGAGCGAGAGAGAGAGAGATAACAAGAGCACATTAGATGACAGAGCGTAAGATAAAAAGCGATATCAAGGGAGATGGAGAAATAGAAGAGTAGTAGAAGAAGAGTAAGAGAAAAATTTAGAGATATAGAGACGAGGAGAGAGAGGTTAAGAATATAGAGACGGATTGATAGACGGATGCAAAGAGATAGCTCGAATAGAAGATATATTATAAACAAATGTATACAGAGAAGAGAGAAATAAAGAGAGACAGAGAGAGAGTGGGGACGAAGTGAAAGAGAAATAGAGATGAAGAGAAAAGAGGGAAGAAAAGGGTAGAGCAGAGAGAAGCTGTAATAGGAGATTGTTCGATCGAGAGTGGGAGAAAGACAGTCATTACTCTCTCTAAGAAGAAGAACAAAAAAAAAGATAAACGAAGAATCAGATCTTTAAACAGCTAGAATAGAATCGAGGGAGAGCGAGCAAAATACCGAAAGAAAAGCGAGAGAGAGAGAGAGAGAGAGAGAGGGAGAGAAAGTCTTACAGAAAAATATATGCTCTTCTAGCTTGAACTTATCAAAGTTTCTCCTTCTCCACCTCACCCACCAAGCGTTACGACCTTTGTTATCGTAACTCGCGCACTAATAGCTCTACAAATATACTCAAATTATACTCAATGTATATTCATTGTATTACAGATATCCCATATCGCAGTCGCTCTTAGCTAAAAGTATGCCTTTGATAATTGGCCTTGGCAAGCGATTGAATGTAGCCAATAACTCTGAAGATAGGACAGATCATATACTCCAGTATACATGGTACATATGTACATATGTCTGCATACATATTTATATTATATACATATATGTATGTATCTATAAATATATGTTTAATGTGTACAAATATAAATATGCATAAGGCAGACAATTAAGCAAACAGCGCCAAACTCAATGTGCGAGAATCTTGAATGGGTAATTAGCACATGGTAGGTCTATGTGTGTTTTTGTTAAGACGTCATAAGTATAATCAAGAAAGAGCCGAACATCGCAGCGCCGCATCAGTTCTGGCCCACGTCCGCAGTCGGCCAGCAAACTGGTATATAAGCTGATCAATCGTTGCTAGAAGTGCGCAGTTCGACCAGAACGTCTCTTAATCCTAAGCGGTCTCCATAGATAGCCCAAAACCCCAAAATCTAACTCAAGTAGTGGCCGAGTAACCAATTCAACGGACACGGATTTTCGGCCAAAAGTCAAGAGATCGTCAAGATCGCAAGCATTAACCGCTGGACTAAAGAAAAAAAAAAAAAAAACAGCTAACAATAGTAATAAAAAAACAAAAAACAAAAACAAACTCAAATCGACTTTCAAATACGTAATTTTCGTCAATTAACAACGACGTAAGATAAGGAAAGCCATATCAGAAAAAGCTTATGCAACATGCATTCATCGTAAGTTGGAAAAACTTCTATAAATAGCAACACACATACGTAGCGTAACTTACATATACATATGTACATATCCTAACATAAATACATATCATAATCATACATGCATATATACACTCATAATTTGCTTTATCGTTCCGATAGTTCAGATTCGTTTTTCAATGTCCAAATTGTTTTACTTATGGACTTCATTGATAGATTAGATTTTTAGTTTCGTAGCATTTCTTAGATTACAATTTCGTTCGACATTGATCATTTATATAAGGTCTACAGGAATTTTTGTTTTTTTTTTTTTGTTATCAAAAACTGAATCATAGATCATTAGCAATGTAATAAATTTTGGATAACGTTTGCGAGTAAGCAAAGTGAATCAAGTTTTTGCTGTTTTTTTTTTTCTCTAATGATCTTTGAGCAATGTTCTTCTACTTCTTCTTATTGTATAATATATCTATGCAGTCATAGTTATTTTTTTCATTTAATTGCTAATGATCATTTTGAGAGTTTGTTCTTCTGCTCATTTGAGTATGTAGATATTCTTTATATTTTTTTGACTCATTTCAATTCAAATGGTCTTTCTGAAAGTTTCTGCTTCTTCTCTAAAGATACATATACATAACTGTAGCTAGAGACCATATGATCTCTAAGCCCACCACAGATTAATCAGTCCAATCAAGCCCACAAATATAATCATACAGATTTAGATAATCAAACCTAAATGGGAGAGTGCTCGTTGATTGTTTTTATCTAGTATGCCTGGGTGAGCCTCTCAGGCTCTCACTGTGATATACTAATATGCATATCAGTGCCCAGCAGGGGTTGTGTGTGTGTGTGTGTGTGCGTGTGTACATCCGACATCAGCCGATAACAATGACGTTGCATATCGCAAAAAAACAAAAAGTTGACACTCTGCTATTATCTATGGCAGCATCGGATTTAGAGATGGGCGCGTGTCGTAAATAGAGTGAAAATTCAATTGATATATCCCATGCGAAAACGTTAATTAATCACTAGTTGCCCATGATTAGCATACGCTGAAGGAGGCTTCAAAACAAAAGCGAATATGGAAAACTAGAGAGTAAAGGAGCGTTATTCACTGGGAATCTGGACAGAGCCAGAGTCAGAGCCAGAGCCAGAGCTAGAATGTATGCTAAATTAATAAAGTGTTAAATTCAATGCTAAATAATTCGTATAATATATCGTAAATATGAAATGATCGTATCGTATCGTATCGTATCGTATCGTATCGTTTATGACACGGGCACACCTCTAGATGGCACCGGGACTATTTTGCCGTTGCTCGCGTCGATCATGCAGCAGCAGCAGCAGCAGCACAAAGAAGAAGAGCTAACAAGCAGAGGCGCATGCGCTGGCCATCAGCGTGTAGAAAGCAGCGACGTTGACGTTGACGTTGACGTTGACGCTGGGTTGTGGGCGCAGTGCGACCTCTGTTGAGTCGCGACGCGTCGCTGCTGCGTTGACGACATCAAGAGCGGCGCTTGCTTTTGTTTTTGTTTTTGGATTTTGTTTTTATTATTATTATTATTATTATTGAATGTTGTTGTTGTTGTTGTTGTTGTAGTTTCGGTTGCTGTTGTTGCTGTTGCTGTTGTCCGCTCAGCTTGTTGTAAGTAGTAGCAGTAATAACAATGCCGTTGCTCTGCTCGTTTGGATTTTAGTTTGTCGTTATAAATTGAGTTGGAATAACGCATTCCAGCTTAGTCGTGTTCCAGTAACGTTAACGCGCGCAGCGACACAAATTTTCACTAGAGCAAATATCCTGACGAAAGAAATAACAAAAAACAAAACAACAAAAAATAAAAAAAAAACCGAAAACATAAAACAATAATAAAAAACAACAAAACTAAAGAACGAGAAACAGGTGCGCAGCTAAAACTAAACGAGTGCCAGTTGATAGATTGTGTAGCAAGGCTAACTGTTGTTTGTTTTTTTTGTTGTTTCGCTTTATATAATTTTCATATTTCATATCACGCTCACATTATCGTATCACTGCCCACACACACACGCATTAACACCATCAGTATGTCTGCCAGAATTCTTGAAGACTCGCCCAATGCGCGCATCAACAAGACCATCTTGGACCGTTATCTGGCACTGCCGCTAGAGGATAACATTGTGCAGGCCACCTATGTGTGGATCGATGGCACCGGCGAGGATCTGCGCTGCAAGGATCGCACCCTCGACTTTATACCCTCGAGCCCCAAGGGTAAGTGCGCAAAAAAAACAAAAAAAAAAAAAAAAAAACAAATACTGTGAACAAATCGAATTAATTAGCTGACCTAGATACTGCCAACGGCCGACCAGCGCGCTGGCTGTGCTCTCATCTTAATCTAATCATACGACAACTTGAGCTATGTTTAGCTTTCCACTGTCATTGCCACTGCCACTGCCACTGCCACTGGCCACTGCCTCTGCCCCTGCCCCCGCTCCTGCCACAGAGTCTTGAGTGGCTGTCAGCTTGTCAGGCTATACATATATCAGCTGATCTGCACGAAAGACGAGCTGCTGCCCAGAAACAAATTCGAATCGACGCAAAAACCCATTCCCGCTCGCAATCACTGTAAATCCCATTCAGAATTTCATGCTGAATTTACGTTCTTAGCTGGCTTGGCCTTGACACAAGCCCGACGACGTCAGACGTCTGCCAAATGTTTATAGACTTTGAATTTGAACAGAACGCAACAACAACAACGAAAACCAAATACTATTATATATGTATGTATGTATAATTATTTTAGTACAGACATTTTGATAATGCGATGCCGTACGTACAACTTAAAAGGGGTTTCACGCTGATAATTGATTACGTTTTAATGTGTTTGCCAAGCAGTCACAATTTTATAGACACACATATTAACTATGTATATGGGCGGGCAATTAGACAGGGCGCGTGTGCAGGGCTCCAGATCGCAAGCACACTAAATTGGAAAGGCAAATCGAAAGAAGCCACACACACTGATTTGTTGTTGTTGTTTTATCCATGTGGATAACGCGGCGTATGCGTAATATGCGCGCTTTGTTTGGATGCGAACTTTTGAGACAGACAACCGAAAAAAAAAAAAAACACAACAACAAACAAAAGCAAATCACGTCAAGTCGGAAGAAGGAAGCAACAGCAATAGTAATAATGAAAACAAACAAACAAATAATAATCATTATAGTAATTGTAATTGTTTAGGACTTATTTCTTATTAGCATTCTTATTGGAAAATGTAGCATTTGCTTGTGCTTAACTCTTTTTTGTGCTATACTAGTTTTAATATAATAATATTAAATAGTATATGCTCTGCTTCTTCTGCACTCAAATGTGCACAATTACTAATTAAGAATCTCGACTGATAACTGTGCATATATGCAGGCAGATATACATGTATATCTTTCTATATATGTATATGTATGTTTCGAAGTACAGCTAGATTCGAGATGCAGACAGATAGGTGTGAAATATGTCAACACGTTTGCATAGCGAAAAACCAGGCGACATCTGGCCGCTGGGGCGTATGCTTAATATTATTGCCACAATACACGCTGACGGCGCGTGCCCGAATAGCTAGGAAAAGACCAGAGACACACATACACAACTATCTATATGTCTGTGTGTGTGTGATTTGGCTGCGATTCGCATGGGCAACAAACAATTGCCAAGTCAATTGAAATGATGGAAAATTAAGTTGATTAATTATGCATTAGCTAAGCCATGGCCGCATTTTGCATAACCAATTTGTGTGCAGACAAATTGGCCTAAAGTGCATAGCAAATAGCTCCAGCTCCAATTTCGTCTTATCCTTGGCGCCCAACACTGTCCCATACCGCCCCAAACCGCCCCGTACCGCCCCATACCGCTCATGGAGCTTAAGGCAATCAGCTGTTTATCTAGTCTATGGCGTCTGCCATGCCTCGGGCCCATGGCATTGGCCATATCTGATATCTGGGCCGCAGCGAGTGGGCTGCGTGGGTGGGTGAGCGACGAGGTGAGGCACGAGATTGTAAATGAAAACGTCAGCCCAAGGCAACAGCTGACGCTCTGCCTGCTACAGCGACAGTAACTTCTAATTATAGAAACTTTTCTATTGCCAACTAGAAACAACAATTTACTACAGATCTCTAGTCTCTCTCTCTCTCTCGCTCTCTCTCTCTCTCTCTCTCTCTCGCTCTCTCTAGGTGACTTGATGAATTTTGTTTTTATTTTTATTTTATAAGGAATGAAGACAAACATTTGTTATTAAAATACTTCAAACGATTAGAAACAGACAACACGAAAAGCCGCTAGAAAAATGCTAGAGAGGAGCGCGTGACACGAGCGTTTAGTTTTGAGTTTAAGCATTTGTAATGAAACATTTATGGATACTAGATATATATCTAGATTTATATTATAGTCTATATGTAAATATTTAAATTACACACAGACTATCATATAAATCTATATAATTTTAGTTTGGAAATGAAATGTTTAAATGAAATTACTTTGGAGATTAGTGAGCTATAAATGATTTTAGCAAAAAATAAATAAATCAATCTCTATTTGAGCTACTGTCGACTCTCGTTATTTCGAAATTCAAGGGACTCTTAAAATACTACGAATTATCGAATGTTTGAAATATTAAATGGATGGAAATATAAAGAGATTTTATAGGGAACTCGTGAGTACTTTGAATTAATAAGAGGTACGAAATATCGCAGGTTTGAAATAACGAGAGTCGACTGTATTAATGACCTCATAGGTAGACTCCCAAAAAAAAACCTTAACTCTGTAAATTTGCAACTGCCAATTGGAAGGGTCATTGACTACAGTTTGGCAGTCACAAGTGCACTGTGAACAGTCACATGTCGTGACACCACGTGACACGCAGCCAGCTCAGGTTACATGACGAATGCACGGCCAGCCAGCAGCACTCGTTTGACAGGTTCACAATAGGCAGCGATGATGAACAGGGTTGGGTTTTCAAGCTTTTGTTGTTGTTGTGGTTGGCTCAGAGCATGATGGGGTGGGGTGGGGGAATTGTGAGGGAATTGAATGAACAAGTGCGCAATAGCTAATTTGTAACATTCGCGCTTGACTATTAAATATTCAGCTGTATTCTATTATAGGATATACGATATATACGATATACGATATACTCCACACCAAAAATATGATGTAGAATAAAGCTAACATATGTATAGTATGTATGTATGTATAACGATAGCTGACAGATGAGTTTTGTGGCTTTGGGGTCTTGGCGAGACAGGAAATGCCGCTGATCCCAAACAGTGGCTGCGGAAGCCAATTAACAGTTAATTAGAGTAGTATCGCATGGCGAGGCCAGTGGTTGGCATGTTTTGATTGATCTGAATTCATATTGATTGATCTCTTCGTTCATCTCCACGTTTGCAGAGTTGCCCGTGTGGAACTACGATGGCAGCTCGTGCTATCAGGCGGAGGGCAGCAACTCGGACACGTATCTGTATCCGGTGGCCATGTACAAGGATCCGTTTAGACGCGGCAACAACATCCTGGTCATGTGCGACACCTACAAGTACGATGGCACTCCGACGGCGACGAACAAACGCAAGTCCTGCCTGGAGGTCGTCAACAAGTGCACGGAGGAGGAGCCCTGGTTTGGCATCGAACAGGAGTACACGTTCCTCGACTTTGACGGCCATCCGCTAGGCTGGCCCAAGAACGGTTTCCCCGGACCCCAGGGCCCCTACTACTGCGGCGTGGGCGCCAACAAGGTGAGTTGTCTGTGTGTGTGTGTGTGTGCGTGTGTGTGTGTGCCTGGAACTAAGCTTCCATGTCCATGACAGGTCTATGCCCGCGACATTGTGGATGCGCATTATCGCGCCTGTCTGTACGCCGGCGTCAAGGTGTCCGGCACCAATGCAGAGGTGATGCCCGCCCAGTGGGAGTTCCAGGTGGGCCCCTGTCTAGGCATTTCGATCGGCGACGATCTGTGGATGGCGCGTTTCCTCTTGCATCGCATCTCCGAGGAGTTTGGCGTAAGTTCCCAAGCAACTGCTGCCAGCTCAGTCGGTATAGCCTTCCCTTCCCCTCTCTAGATTGTCGCCACTCTGGATCCCAAGCCCATGCCGGGTGACTGGAACGGTGCTGGCGCCCATACCAATGTGTCCACCAAGGCGATGCGCGAAGACGGCGGCATTCAGGAAATCGAGAAGGCCGTCGCCAAGCTCTCCAAGTGCCACGAGCGTCACATTCGCGCCTACGATCCCAAACAGGGCCAGGACAACGCCCGCCGTCTGACCGGCAAGCACGAGACGAGCTCGATCAACGACTTCAGCGCCGGCGTTGCCAACCGCGGCTGCAGCATACGCATTCCCCGCGGCGTCCACAGCGACGGCAAGGGCTACTTCGAGGATCGTCGCCCCAGCTCCAATTGCGATCCCTATTCCGTTGTGGAGGCCATATTGCGCACCATCTGCCTGGACGAGTAGAGCGATATATATGTGTAACACACTCTATAGCTTGACCTGGACCCGGACCCGCCCACAAATCACGGCGGAGTAACCACATAGACGTAGCCATACACAATCAAAACTATATATACTATATATTATATGTATAACCAACGTAGCTTTCTGCTCCTTACGATCTTTTTTTTTTTTTGGATTTTTTTTCCGACTTCTAAATGAATTACCATCTAAGCAGCTGTTAAAGATAACTCTATATATAAATATTTGTTTTTTTTTTTTTTTTTTGTTCTTTTGTAATTGTTGAGCATTGTTGTTAGGTTATAGACATTAACGGAACACGTTGAAGAAGAAGAAGAAGAAGAAGAAGAAGCAGAATAATTAGGTTTAAAGCTGTGCGTCGATCGATCAATTATTGCCTGCTCAAGGGCCCGCGAAATTATCAAGTATACCCAAAAGAAAAACAAAAACAAACACACAAACACCCACCAAGCCCCAGACGAGACGACGTACATACATATATACCGAAATAGACGAAGAAGAAGAACTAGAAGAAGCAGTAGAGAAAGAAGAAGATGAAAAGACGTCAATGGGGAATTAAAACATAACTATTAATGATATTATTATTGTAACATTAAATACCAATACATACATACATATATACACAACTACATACATACACACACATACATACATATACTCTCTAGTTAAGTAAAATGCACGAAACAAAATTGAAATATTTGCATTTTTATTGAAGGGATCTTGAGGGAAGGTTTCTAGCACTATCAAAAAATTAATGTATAATACGAGTATATAATATATTATTATCGGAAATTGAAAACGAATTTTGCATGGAAGCGTCAAGAGCAACAAACAGCTGGCAAACAGGTATTGAAACCTTTTTGGTGATGTATTTTGAAGGTTTTATTTAGACTAGCTCAAACCAGCCTTGGCGCTCTGTCTGATTCGTGAAACTGATATGCTTACAATGGCATTTGCATAAACAAGTTTTAATTTTAATATGATTTCACAACACAAATTATAGTTAGATATTCTATATACAATAAACGAGTCTTGGGCTTTTTAATGATTTATAGCTAAACTTGACTTTAAAGTCTTGTAAATCAAGCAACATTGTGTGTGCAAACGAGTCTGAATGTTCTAGCCGGGTATGCCCGACTGGTAGATAACTTCTAAAATCATGCATTCCATATAACCAGCAAGGTATCCATTTATATAGGAATCCCATCAATCCAAAAATGTCCTCCCAAAAGTAACTAAATAATGATAACAGTAATAGGATAGTAAATTTGATTTTTCTACCATTTTATTTACTCGTATTTTTGTATATTCATGTGATTTATACTAAAATGTATACGCATCGTCTGTTCTTTGAATTTATATATATGTATAATATATTCACTGTTTTGTAAAGTGTTTTTTTTTTTTTTTTTACGAAGTGTTTGCATTTTGTTGTTTTAACAACGGTCCACAATATGTTTGATTAGTTATATAGCGTATAGCATATATTCATATATAGATATAAATATATACCACGGCATCTATGCACATAATATGTTTGTTTGTAGTTATGTAAACGAGTACTAAATGTCTTTAACTTTATTCGGTTTTTTTTTTTCATTTTTCTTATTTATATATAAATTTTGGAACAATTACAACACAATATTTCAATAGTATTCAACTACAAATGTAATTATCATTTATGTTTACTTAAACAAACGTTTTCATTAATTCAATTCATTCACTTCTTAAACATAGCTATTACTTTTTTCTCAGTGTATTCTCTGTGTGTGTGTGTGTGTGTGTTTTCGTGAACATGTGTCTCAAGTAACAATAAACAAAACAAAACAAATTTTTATAAAATTAAAACAAAGGCATAAAAACAGGAGAACTCAAGTCCATTAAAAATTCATCTGTAAGTAATCTGATCATTGACAATAGTATTTAAATGGAAGCTGATTTATTCGTATAATTAGTATTGTTTTTCTTTATTTCATTATCATTATATATGTATATGTTATATACCATATGTATATATAGATATATGCATACATATGTATGTATCAACCGAACAGCAAAATGCACTTAGCTCATTTCCAAAAAGAAAATAAATACATAAAAAATCACTGAAAAAAAAACAAGGTGAGTTTTTCAGCCGGTCGAAATTGCATGGAAATTATAGTTAACAGTTACTTTATACTATTGCTGGGTAACAGCACTGTTAAGTGTTACAGTCTTTGAGGCTTAACATGAGATTGTTAATGTTAACAGTGACTGTTATTAAAACCTGTTCGTGCTCTTTCGCCTGTCTAACATTTAGCAGACAGTTTTAACCAAGCAAAATATTACTCAAGATATACATATGTATATATGTATATGTATATACATATGGTATATATATATATATATGTTTTACAGATATGTTTGTCCTTTATTTATGCATTTTGTTTAATCTTGTTTTGCTTTTCTATGTGTAAAATCTTCTTTTTTTTTGCGTCAAAAACAATTTGAGTTGAAGTTAAGATAAACGTAAACGTAAAAGTAGAAGCAAAAGCCAAACTTAGTTATAACAGATATATTACGTAAATTTGCAGATCATACACATATCAATTGAATGTACGATAGTTATTGAACATTAATGTATATATATTTATTGTGCGCAATTAACTAATACGTAAAGTTTTTATCGAGATTTACTTGAATATACATACTCAACAGACCATTCACTAAAATGTTGTCCAATTCAGCTATGAAATTCGAATTATAGAGAGAGAGGGAGAGAGAAAAGAGAGCAGGATCTGTAAAGGAATGTGCGCTCTGAAAATACAAATGGCATTTGAATTGAGAATGTTAATACTGAAAAAGGAACTTCAGATGATATATTGGAATTTGAGCTCTATCGAGCAAGAACTTTAAGACTCTTTTGCTTTGATTTGGGAAATCTTCTAGTTTGGCACCTTCAATTGTAAACAAATTTTGTGACATTATCTTGAGTTTAACAGAGAGGGAGATCTAAATACAATTGGAACAACATCTTAATAAATGTCTATGTCTATATGTATGTATACTGATTGAATATTTGTGACACACAGTTTATATTTAACTAGAACTACATAAGTGGATGTATGTATATTCATATGGTCTTGTCATGAAGTGCAAATCAATGGAAGCGCGTTCGCTGCATTAGAATACAATTTGGTAAATTACATAAAATAAATGACTCTAGTTGTACAATGTTTAACAAAAATGATAATGAAAAAAAAAGATCAAAATTTAAATATATATAATATATAAAACACACAAATTTAAAAAACAATGCTTAGAAATTAATAAAAAATAAATTGAATTAATTATTGCACTTGGAAAACAGCTCGAACTTAAATACACATATTCATAAAATTTTCTTAATTTTGTTGTTGCATTTGCATTTCTCTTGTTGTTTTTGCTTCTTCTAGTTTAAGTTTGACATGCTGCTAAAAAAACATCGCTGGATCGCAGATCCATTTTCAATGCAGCTGTACGTAAGTAATTGATGCGCTTTATACATATATCAATATCAATATATATTCATAGCATAGATATATCTATTGTGTATGTGTGTGTGTATCATATCGACTACTTCGTTAAATGGGATTAACCGAATATCGTATTTGGAATATCGTAAGTTATTGGAGTCTTGCAATTCATTGCATATCTCGAGGTTCTGGTTCGTACTATTTGAAATAGTTAAGGGTTTTTATTTCATTAGTTTTTTTTTTTTTTGGTTGTTTTTTTTGTTTGAAATAACATTTTGGCAACGCTAGTTACATGTTTGAACATTATTAAAAACTTTCTTGGGATGATTTTCGCACTTCGTTATCGTAAAAGTTTATCTATAAATTGTTTTGGGTATGCTTGCTATATAATTTTCGAATAGAATTACAATGGGTATTTCTATTGTGTTTGTTGTTTAGTTTTTGTGTGCAAACATTTGATAATAATGTTATTGATAAAATAGGTATTATATGTCAAACTTAGTTAACTACACGATGAGGAGTTACAAATTCGTTTTAGACATGTGTGTCTGTGTGTGAGTGTGTTAGTGTATGTGTGTTTACAAAATATCAGCAATATCATTCTACACGTATATAGGCTTTAAGAGGTAAACAATATAAAATACAAATCAAAAACTATTTCGTTCTAAACTCGGTTAAAACTCACTTAATTTTTTCATTTTTTGTTTTTTTTTTTTTTTTTCTCAATTTAAAACTTACATTAAAAGTGTAGGGTACATAAAATCCATCATTTGCTTTATAATAATGTGTGCATATACATATATATTTAAAAAATATATATATATGTAGATATATATACTGTGACAAAAAAAAAAAAAAAAAAAAAAAACTATACATATCAATAAATAAATATTACTTTTCGTTTTTAACATAACAGCGAAAATGCCTTATTTAAATACATACAATAAAATTGGAAAGAAATAATCATAATATTAATAATAATTGTTTAAAACATATTCTATAAATAGTATTTGTGTTTTTTTTTTTTTTCTCTCATTCTTTTTCTTATTTCATTGAATTTTTACTAATCATATATTTTATTGACCTTTGACGCTGCGACCTTGTGACAGAAATTACATACATAATTTGTTATGTACTCCCCATACATCAGCCAATAATATGTATGTATATATATATGTATGTGTGTATATATATATATATGTGTGTGTATACGTAGATATAATTGCCATCCGCACTGTGTAAGACGCCATCGGCTCTATATATTATGTAGATAGCTCCGTGCTCCCGCGACGCACCATGTTGAGGTCACTGAAGTCAATCTCAGTCGATTCGATGGATTGTATGGAGGCGCTGCGCAGCTTGTGGGCTGGAAATTTGCCACGACTTTTCAGTGCGGTCAACTGCAGCAGGAAATGATGTTGGCCAAGTTAGATACGATTTCATTTATGAATTATATTCGTGTGGTGCGTGCATTAAGTACATGTATTTTACTGTTACTAATATTAGTAGTAGTGTGTATGTGTGTGTGTGTGTGTTCATCTGTGTTAGTGTGCGTGCTTAAATAGTAAACAAGCTTAATACAGAGCTCTACCAAATACCAACTACAAATAATTAATCTCTATATAAGCAAGACAAGACAAGAAATTCACAAAGAAAACAAATTTTTAATCAAATGAAAAACAAGCAATGAAGAAAAGCTCATGAATGTGAAAATATATTTAAAATTCATTTCATTTTCACACATACGCAAATATTAAACGATATTTTGGTTTGTGTCTTTGCTAAACGAAGAGCTTTGCAAATTTACGATATTGGCAATGTGCAAGCAATGTGATACAGTGAAACGTGGCTAAAGTATATAGAGAATGGATAAAAATGCAAGATTTTCTTTATTATAATTATATTACAGTTTTTACTTAATATCATATAAAATGATTTTAATGCAAACTCACAGAATAAATAGTAAAATCTTATTACAAATAATAATAATAATAATAATAATATATGTATAATATATCTTTGAATAACATGCAATTAGACCAATCCCCGTTTAGCATGCAAATTAAATAAATTAAATTATAGAAATTATGCCCAAATCTTGAGAAAAGAGCGCATGCTTCACTCGGATAAAAATGTATAATAGAAATAGAAATATGTTCATATATATATTATATAGGGATACAGAGCAGGCAGATGCAGAATTACACACTAAATACATGCCAAATGGTTATATAAATTTTGGAATATGAACATGATCGAAAGTGATCAAAGATGATCAGCCGCTTAGATCGTAACTATACAGAATGCTAATGCTAATCTAGGATTGGGTAATAATGAGTTCGTTCTTCAACAGAGTTATATGTATATATATATAGACACCTGATTTGCACATTTGGCCGTTTGCTGTTAAAGTGTTGAATTCGATTTGGGTTTTAACTGGAATGTGGGGTACATGCTTTTGGTATTTGACGACGATGCTTTGCTGAATATTTGTTTTGTTTTTTTTTTTTAGTTTTAGTTTTAGTTTTAGTTTTGGTTAGCACTTTATATATATATTCGATTAGCTTAGCTTATCCATTTCCACGGCTCAGTGTCGGGGCTGGTTATTGGCGTTGGATACTAGAGACGCATAAGCCATATATTTTTTGTTTTTTTTTTTTTGATATGAGAAAGAGATTCAAATGAGAAACATACGATATTAATATCTTCAGCAGTACCAAAGTACCAGAAACTCAAAAAATATCATTGATATATAAGAAAACAAAAACAAAAATAAAGAAGTGAATTGCACGTATACAAAATATAAAAGCGAATGCCACACCAAAGCTTATGGGTTGATAAGCAATTATAGCATGAGCTGAAACAGAATCCTGGAATCTGCTTGTCTTTAGTGTGTTTAGCTGCTGGCCAATGCAGCGCCAATTGATTGGCCATTTCGTGGGCGCTCAAAGTGCATGTGTGTGTGTGTGGGTGTGTGTGTGTGATTATTAGTGTGTGAGTGTAGCTGTTGCTTGGCGCTTTAGATTGGCATTTTGCTTGAATGTTTGTTTTGAATGAGGGGGGTTTTTGTGGGTGCGCAGATTATGAAAGGCCCGAAACCGAATATAAACAGCAAATGGTATCCAAGTAAATAGCTTTGCTGGACCCATCGCCAATACACACCTCCGCCTTCATGTCAGCCAACCTGTCCTGCAGGTCGCGCACTTTATCCGAATCATCGAGATTGGCGCGCAGTTCACCCTCGGCAAGCATTTCCGAATTCTACAAGGGATTCAAGCTCATTAATTTCAAGTGCTGAATGCTATAAATGTCATGGACTCACCTTGGTCTCCAGTCGTGAAATCTCTTGCTTTAGTTCGGCGACCGTTTGACTCTGTTCGGTGAACTTGATTTTGACATTCATGAGCTCATCTTTCATGCGAGATTCCAGATCCGAGTACCTATATAGAGTATTCATGGGAATAACTAACTGAATCAACTGATTTATGCTAATGGAACGCACCTGTGCTGCTGCTCGCGCGCCTTGTTGGCCAATTCCTTTTCGCGTGTGACAGCCAGCTCGAGCTCCTCCTTGAGCTTCTTCTGCTCCTCGTCCTGACGCCGCAGCTGATTCGTGGAGACCTGCACCTGAGTCTCCAGCTCCATGACCTTGAGCCGCAGCTCCTTCAGCTCGGTGAGCGTTTCCATTTCACGTATGCGCGTCGTCATTAGCTCCTCCTCGAGCTTCTGTGTGTGCTCCGTCGACTTGGAGTTGTCGAAAAAGTTGGTCAACAGCTTTTTGGGTGTGGAATCCACGGAAGCGGCGCTATGCTCGTTGCGCTGATTCTCGGCCAGCTGGCGCTGCCATTGGCTGCTCAGCTCCTGCACCCGCTGCTTGAGATCCTTGAGGGATAGCGAGGCCTCCGCCTCGCGCAACTTGCTCGCTATCAACTCGTCCTGCAGATGGGCCACCGAATTGTCGGGCGTTGTTTCGCGCAGCGTCTTCTTATCCTCCTCGAGCTCCTCGATCTTCGATTTGAGAGTTCGTATCTGATCCTCACTCTCGGCCGAGCCCTGCCGCACTTTGACCAGCTCCTCCAGCAAACAGGAGACCATCTCGTCGCGCTGCTTCAACGCCTCCTCCTTCATGCACAGCTCGTCTATCGACGATTGCCGCGAATTATTCTAAATGGACAAAAACTTGGGATTTAGCAAAACTCTCTCAAAGGGCGCGCATCAATATTCGCATGCATATAACAATTGGAAAGCTATCGAATAATCGATCAATGATGTTCAATGGGTATCGATAGCGATTAACTCTAGTTAATAATATCTACACATCTGATTAATCTACTTGGAATACATGAACAAATGATGTTAATTGTGTTATTGTTGTATTATTAATGAATTATTAGTCTACATCTAATTACTTATCAAAACAGGAATGAAAGCTCTAGTCGAGACTGCTCGACTAGGAAATTCGCTGAACGAATGCTTGAAGCAGCAGAGAGGGTTCCCATTGGTCACTTGAAGGTCGACTGTAACGAGCTCTACGAGGCTCAACATTTGAGCAAGATGAGAAGAAGTTCAGAAGATCAATAAAGTTGTCTATGTGTATGCAGCAGTTCTCATTTCGTATTTGTATTTAGGTAAAACCAAGCTAGAATGCTCACAGCAGCAGAGAGCGCCACTTGAAGGTCAACTGCAATGAGCTCTACCTGCCGTCGGGCTCGATTTTTGAGAGAGACTGTGCTTGAGTAAAAGTGGCCCTATATAAAGGGCAGCAGCTGCAGCAGTTCTTCAGTCTTCCAGACCTGCTAGGGGTCAGCGCATCAAAGTGAAGTACAGTGTGTGATCGATCAACTAAGCATTAAAGACGAAGAGGAACTACGTAGTGGAATTACGTAAAGGAATGACATAGAGGAATTGCGTAGAGGAATTACGAAGCTAGAATGCTCACAGCAGCAGAGAGCGCCACTTGAAGGTCAACTGCAATGAGCTCTACCTGCTGTCGGGCTCGATTTTTGAGAGAGACTGTGCTTGAGTAAAAGTGGCCCTATATAAAGGGCAGCAGCTGCAGCAGTTCTTCAGTCTTCCAGACCTGCTAGGGGTCAGCGCATCAAAGTGAAGTACAGTGTGTGATCGATCAACTAAGCATTAAAGACGAAGAAGAACTACGTAGTGGAATTACGTAAAGGAATACGTAGTGGAATTACGTAAAGGAAATATTTAAAGGAAATACTTAGAAGAAAGAGGAAATACTTAATGGAAATATTTGGATGAAACACTTAAGAGAAAATGCTCAGAAGAAGCACTTCGAAATACGTAAAGGGAATACTTAGAAAAAATAGACAGACGAATAGTGCTAAATCGACTCAGCTCGTCACCCTGATCAAGAATATATATATGTACTTTGTGGGATCTGCCACGCCTCCTTCTGCCTGTTACATACATTTCCCATTTTCAATGGATTCAGGGTATAAAAAAAAGAACGATAATAAATAAACATGCAAACTAATGCTACGTAATGCCCATGCCATGGCCGAGGACATTACTTTGGAGCTCCAAGCACAACATGTGCATACACACATATACTCTATATACATATGTATGTACACCTGTCTGTATATACATTTTGGCAAGCTGAGATACTTACGCTATCGATCGAAACGTTCTGCTTGACGTTCGTTGGGAGCAATTTTCATTGAATATTTAAATTTTTTTGTTGTTGTTGTTGAATTTTGAGTTATTTTGATTTAGACATATTTGTTTGATATATAGGCATGTTTTGAAGCACCACAACCACAAGAAATAAACAGAATGGAAAAAGAAAGACAGAAATGATTAACAAACGTATATCTATAGATTTAGCACGATTTCGATATATCGGTTCTTCATAGTCTCTTCGGTTTTTAGTTACAAAACAATCGAGAATAGTGTTAAATTTGTTGTGGTCTTATACAACACTTACATTCTCCTGTAGCCGCAGGCTGAGGCCGCGCACCTCCTCGTTGGCATTCTCCAGCTGATGTGAGACCTCCAGATAGGAGCGTCGCAGCTGCATCAGCTCCGTTTGAATGGCATAGCTAAGCAATGGACAACAGAAATGAGATTAGTTACGATAAGAGAGAGTTAGAGTTAGAGTTTAGCTCAAGCTCACCTCGTCTCCTCCTCTTCGGCACGTGAGACTTGGCCGCGCACCAGACGATCGGCCAGCTCGGCACTCTCGGCCTCGAGCAGCTCGTTGCGCTGCTTGAGCAGACAGTTCTCGCGGCGCAGCCGTCGCAGCTCGACCATCTCCTCCTGTTCCTTTTTCTTCAAGTCTTGATACTCTTTCTCCATTTTCTTCATGCGCTTCGTATTCAGCTTCTGTGCATAGGCCAGGTTGAAGAAGCCCTCCGGATCGGCCTCGACGCGGCCGGGCAGCTCCTTCTGAAAGAACTTCAGCATGGCCTCCATGTCGAGGGAGAGCAGCGCCTCCTTGCCGGTGAGCAGCAGGGCGAGCGCCACCTTGAAAATGAACTCCATGCCCTCGCTGAGGAATACGTCCATAATGCGGCAGCTGAGGTTCACGTTCAGTGTGGTCGTGTAGAGCGTTAGGAACCAGCTGGACGCGTACATGGTCGTCTGGAAGCCCTGCTGCTGGAAATGTAAGTGCATATCGGGTATCTGCTCCTGCACCAGATTCTCCAGCTGGTACATGCAGAGGCCCAGCTCGGACATCGATGGCTTGAACATGTGCCGCATGCGATGCTGCTGCATGATCTGCACGAGCACAGCGAACGCCTCCTCCTCGGGCATCTGCATCAGCAGCAGGCCCACAATGAAGCCAGAGCCCTGACAGTAGCCGACCTCACGATCGTGCAGCGAATACGCCTTGATCACATTGAACAGCGCCTCCTGGCCGGGTCCGTCCTTCTCCTTGAAGAAGTCCACCTCCGGATAGGTGCGCGCGATATCACGTCGGATCACCTTCTCGCACGCCGACGTTGCCTTTATGTACTCCGCATACTGTTTCTTATCAGCATCGGCGGCGCCGCTCAGCTGCTGCCACACGATGGCACGAAAATGATGCGGAATACCCCGGCGCACCAGCTCGCGCACGCACGGATTCTTGCGCTTCAGCGCGCCATCCCAATCGTTCAGAATGGACGCCCATGTCGTCCAGATGTCCTCCTCGGCGACCGAATTGCCACCTGCAAAAATGATTGAAATCCACATTACATACACATATATATATATATATAAATATATATATATTCAACAGCTGACACATATATAGAGGATAACAAGATCCGAATCTCACTTGATGTCAGGCTGATTTGGCTCGTGTCCGAGTTCTTGCGACTGTGCGTTGAGTGGAGCGAATTGAGACTTTTGGCATCGCTCTCAATTAGCTTGTTGGCAGCCTCCAGCTTGGCTAGCAGATCCATTTCCGATGTGGGCAGATTCTCGTCCGCTGGGGCATTCACTTCCATTTTCTTGTTACTCTCCGGTGGCGTGGCCGTTGCGGTCAGTGTCATCTCTAAATGACGGGGCTGACACAACAAACTCTATCAGGGTTGCGAGTGTGCTCTCTCTCTCTGCCTCTCTCTCTTTTGCACTGGATTTGTTGCTGTTTTAGTTCTCTGTTTGGCAGACACAAAAATGCTGTTGTTGTTATTGTTGTTGTTGTTGTTGCACTGGTCCTTGAGCAGTTATCCCCGTAGGCTGATCTCAACGATAGCTCTCTGAATGCATAGCTAGGCTCAGCTCAGCTCAGCTCATTGTCGCGGCTCTCGTCTCGCACTGTAATCAATTGCAATTGGATAATTAATAATAATAGTAATCGTAATTGTGGGCGGGTGTTATCTTTCGCCTTTTCGGGTCTTAAAGGTGCTCAACGACAATTGACAACTTAAGTGCGCAAAGACATATCGAAACACCAGACTGACAGACGTCAACCAAACACAACTGACTCTACGATGGGGAGCCCAATACATTATGTGAGCCACATTCACATTCACACACACACATACGCACGCACGCACACTCACATTTCGTTTAATGCAAACAAACGTTAGCTCAAGTTTGTATTTGTATTGTTTATAAGTCGTGCGGCCCCAAAAAAAGAAATGGATCAAAACAAAACAGAAAAACCAGTCTGGGGCTACCCTACTATCAACAACTGTACATATATACACATACATACATACATGCATACATATTATCTAAATATTTCAGTCGAAGCCGAACGGATGCACATGGCTCGTCGTATGGGACTCTGGGTGGGCGATCGGATTGCGCACGCGTCTCGGCCCTCGTCCCTGACCGCATTGTCAATGGCCGTACTGGCTAGATAAGCGCGAATCAAGTTGCAAATTATATAAGCACGATATTTAAACAGATAATATGTATATTATAAATATATAAATATATAATACATACAGAAAGTTTAAGCTAAAAGAATTAAACTCCTCGTAACACATTTATTTCAAGTTAAATTTTATACTCGTTACGATTTGTATGTAGGTATTATTTATTACCTTATACTATTATTATTATTATTGTATTTTATATTAACTTTATTTTGTATATTATATATACATTATTTATTACATTATATGATTATTATTATTGTATGTTATATATTTTTTTATTATTTTTTATCATTATACGTCCGTCTGATCAGTAATTCGTTCTTCTGTCCGCAGAACTGCAAACGTTTTTGCCTCTTTTAAAACTGGAGAATTCAATCTATCTAGTCATTGGGATCGTAATCATATAAATTGTAAAGATTTTTTCTTGACAACCCGAAAATTAGTATATCTGATATAAGAATCATTTGATTATTCAGGGTGTTCAGGAAAATCGGAATAGAGATTCGTAAGGACAGCACAAGATCAATATTATATAGCAGGTAAACTAAACTTATTATAGTCGTGTCTAATCTATATACATATGTATATCGTCTAAAATATTTGCAAGTTAAAGTACTAAGAACACCTTAACTAATGGAACTGTGTTTAGATTATTACGTAGTATAGCGGATTGAAGGATTTACTATTTTAAGTAAAGTAGAATCTGGTTATAACAAGTTTTCACATTCACTTAGATTTCTTCAAACTACCCTCGCATATACCGCCAGTTTGAAAGCCACTGGGTTTAATTTGTTATCAGCCTAGTATTTCGCTTATCATTTAACTGTGCATCGCACAGGCTATAGAGAGAGAGAGAGAGAGAGAGAGCGAGAGAGAGAGAGTCCCTTAAAACAAACATTCGCCCGATAAGCTATTTGGAGCACCTGTTCGACGCTGGCCCTCCATAAAAATGTAGGTTAGAAAATGCCATAGCCTTTATCACTAGCGCTCCGCTCAATCCCCACCTGACCCCATCTAGGTGATGGGGCTTGTATCATCAGACATGGTAGGTATTTCTGAATCACACACTAGAGGAACCTCTATTGCAAGTCTCTGCATGGCGATTCATAAATAACGTATTTAGTTCTAGTTAGAATAATAAAGCAACAAGCCGCATTTCTCTTATCAGCATGCAATGAACAAAGGCAAAAAAGCAGAAAACAAAATATAAAAGGAATTTTTTATGAATTTAGATATCGATTTACAAGTACAAAAATTAACGTAAATATACATTTATACAACAACAACAACAAGAGATGGCATTACGTAAGTACATGTCGAGCATGTACATGTCGATATGCCATATGATCGAGTATGCGAACAAGATATCTCGCACAGTATAACAGTATAACAGTCGCTTGTATGCAACCCACACGAGTCGAGCTTACACCCACTGTTAGCCGGTGAGTGGGTGAGCTATCGGATCAGCCAGCTTTGGGGCATAGAGCGCTGTTATACCCTGTAGTTAATATGTAGAGTTGGGGTATAACAGAATAGGAGAAAAAACAAAACTTTGCGTTGCCACTTTAAATGGATGTAGGGTATAACAAGGGAATATATATTCGCTTGATACTTAAACATATAAGTATATCTTAACTCTGATTGGTATCTATGTATGTGAGGCTATGATGATAATATATTTATCTATTAGTTATGTATATATTATTAAATAGTATGCATATATATTCTTATATATCATATCATATTATATTATATCATGTTATATTATATTATATGATAAAATATATATTATAGAACTAACTCATCCAACATTTTCTCTGCAACTGCAACTTCTACAGGCAAATATCGCCCTACTCTGCGCTTCTCATGCATGTAATCAATTGACTTTACCCCTTCTCTTCAATCAATTTCGATTTACGATGTCTGCTAGCATTTGCAGCACATTTACAGGGTAGCTGGCGTTTGAGCCTTGACCTCTTTTTTGCTGCTACCTAGTTTATTTAATTTAAAACGCCTCAAAACTTGTCAAGTTTAGATTAATCAAAAATTTAAACACTTCCGCAAGTGCAGCCAAGTGGAAATAGCAAACGTACATTGAAATTTGCACAAAAAAAAAAAATACAAAAAAAAAATACAAAAACAACAAATAAAACGAGCCCCAAACTATAAATGCAACACGATGATAATTTTATGGCAAACACGGTTATAAACTAATGTGTGTGTGGGCCAAAGGGGCAGGGGTTACGAGCAGAATTGCCTCAAATATAAATTGCATTTGCGAAAAAAAAAATTGAGGAATAAAAATAGAAAAGTACAACAAAATTCAAAGTCGAACTCAGTTAGCAAATGCGGTTCAATGCCATCAAACTTGAAGCGCATTCAAAGAGAGAGAGAGAGAGAGAGGACGAGTAATATGCATATATGTATGTATGTACATATAGTTTCTATATATATATATTTATAACGGCCATTACACACATGTACGACAATACAGTTATGAACCAGACATAATACAAACAACATCGATACGACACGATACAGCGATACGTGTTGATTAGATTTCGAAACACTACACACACACACACACTACACACACATGCAGGTATGCAAGTGTGCAGGTGTAGCGCGCGTGTGTGTGTGTGTGTGTGTGTCCGAGTCAAGTGAAATCAAATCGCACAGCGCCAATCTCCCCAGCTCATTCGTTCCATACGAAAAATGAGGTTAGTTCGCTCAGTACGCGAAGATACGTGGAGTCGAGCGCACAGGAGCGAACGGCGACTAACAAAAAAAAACCAAAAATTGAGGAAATATACAAAATATATTTTAACAACAATTTTTCAAAGAAAAACAAAAATAAAAGTTTGGCAGCAACAACAACAGTTAAAACTGGTAATAATTAAGTAAGTGAACACAAAGACAAACGGCAAACAAAGCAGGGCAAAAGTCATATATCTCTCCCTCTCTCTCTGCTTGTAATACCCTACAGCTGCAGCAATGGAGCATTACAGTTACATGCCAATGACATACATATATACTATGTAATATCTGCTTCATTTAACTAGAAATGCATCAAAGCTTCAGCTTTTTCATTTCTTGTTTTTTTTTTTTCGTCTTTTTCATTTTTCATGGGTTACTCCAATCGTTTCCACGAAACTGATAATAGCCGTTGCTAAGATTACGGGCTTTATCAAATAATTGAGCTGATTTTAAGGTAATTCAAGTACATACATAAACATATGCATAGTATACAGTATTTTTAGATAGCTCTCCCATGGCTCGTCGATATAAACAAACATTTTTTAGCTACGCGACTTGAAGTCTTAGTTCAAACTCGAGATCTTAATATTCTAAATCTCCACTATTTTAAGACTTTTGTAAATATCGACTTGACCTAAAGTATTTTATTTAGTATTTGCCATAGGTCAAGCCATTTGTATTTGTATAGTTATATAAATCAATATAGAACTTCATATAGATCATTCTATTTCTTTTTATAAATCATAATAAACCTACATATAGATGACTCCATTTCTATTTGTTTAGATGTATACATAATTCATTATATAGATCTTTATAGTTCTTTATATAGACCACTCTATTTCTCTTTATATAGATATATAGATCATTATAGACCACTCTCTTTCTATTTATATAGATATATAGATCATTACAGATCTTTCCATTTCTATTTTTATAGATGCATAAAACATTCATAACATAGATCATTATAGATCTTCACATAGATCATTCTATATCCATTTTTATAGATATATAGATCATTAGAGGTCACCATATAGTTCACTCCATTTCCATTTGTATAGCTACATAGTTTTTTCTCAATATACATCATTATTGACCTTCAATTACATTCCCAAAGACAGGCAGATTACCATAACTTATTTTCCTAGGGTATTTGACTCTCCACCTCTAATAATCACTCTCTTGATTACTACTTTTGCATTTCTCAATCAGCAGGTAACCGAACACACAACGTTTGGAGGCGTGTGGCGGCCATGACAGCCAACCCGATGCAGCGAGCCGAGCGCCAAGAGTCGGAGGCGGAATCGCAGTTGAAGCCGATGCATACGGAAGCGACTGAGACTGCGGCTGAGGCAGAGGCAGAGGCCGAGGTGAACGGGGCAGCTGAGGCAGCAACGGACGAACTAATTGGCATTTTTTATGTGGAGAATCGGCGACGCAAGCAAAACATCAAAATTGTGGTCAAGCTCTGTCCAGAGGGCGTCTATCTGCGCCGGGAGACGGCACAGAACGATCACATCAATGAGCAGCTGATACGTATCGATGACATCATCGGCTCCAGCTGTGGCCAGCGTCTGAAGAAGCGAGCCCGAGGTGGCCTCACCTCGTGCAAAAGCACCAGAAATCAACAGCAGGAGCAGCACGAGCAGGAACAGCACCAACACCAGCACCCAGATGCCGAGGGAGCAGGAACGGGGGAGCAGCAAGGAAAGGAAGCCGACAACAGCGCCTACCTCTACATCTATGCGTACCTAAAGAAGGAGAAGCCGCTGCGACGAGTGCAAACGTTGCGCATCCTACGCTTTCGCACCAGCGACGACTATGCCGAGAATTTGGCCACCGCCCGGCTCTGGCATCGCACCATACGGGAGCACAAGCAGCGGAGCACAGCAGGCGCCGCGGGTCAAGTGGCTCGCGCGGCTGGCAAAAAGCTGCTCATTTTGCTGAATCCCAAGTCGGGATCGGGCAAGGGACGCGAACTGTTCCAGAAGCAGGTGGCGCCACTGCTGCGCGAAGCGGAGGTCCAGTACGATCTGCAGATCACAACCCATCCCAACTATGCCCAGGAGTTTGTGCGCTCACGCAAGGATCTGATGGAACGATATTCGGGCATCGTTGTCGCCTCCGGCGACGGCCTCTTCTACGAGGTGCTCAACGGTCTGATGGGGCGCATGGACTGGCGTCGTGCCTGCCGTGAGCTGCCCCTGGGCATCATACCCTGCGGCTCCGGCAACGGCCTGGCCAAAAGCATCGCTCATCACTGCAACGAGCCGTACGAGCCGAAGCCCATCCTCCATGCGACGCTGATCTGTGTGGCCGGCCGGGCCACGCCCATGGATGTGGTGCGTGTCGAGCTCACCCACCGGGACAGACACTATGTGATGTACTCGTTCCTCTCCATTGGCTGGGGCCTCATTGCCGACATCGATATTGAGAGCGAAAGACTGCGCTCGATTGGCGCTCAGCGCTTCACCCTTTGGGCCATTCGACGGCTCATCACGCTGCGCTGCTATCGGGGTAAACTCTACTATCTGCCGGCAAAGAGCACCACAGAGCAGCCAGCAGCAACAGCAGCCACTGCAACCACAGCTCAATCCACGACAGAAACACCTCAGGAGCAGGCCACCAGCCAGGCTGAGCCTCAGCCGGCAGCCTTCAGCGAATTCAAAGACTTGCCCGACGACGAGGACGTGCAGCTGCGCGACAATCAGTCCGACCTGGATCAGTTTGCCGATGCCCTGTCCCTGGATCGTTCCATCTATCGCCAGAATGCGGATAGCTGGCATTCGGCAGTGTCGAGACGCACGGCCTACTATTCGATTGGAGGCCACAGCTCGCGCTCCAATCGCAGCCGGCTGAACGTGAGCCAGCGGATCGAGGCAGCCAATGCCGAGTTCAATCAGCTGGTGCCGGTGAGCAAAATACCCGGACTACAGATGCCGCTATCTGCCGCCGATGGCTGGCTGCACGAAGAGGGCGAATTCGTGATGGTGCATGCCGCCTACACCACCCACCTGGCATCCGATTGCTACTTTGCGCCCGAGTCCAGGCTTAACGATGGCCTCATCTACCTGGTGATCATACGAGCCGGTGTCGGACGTTCTCAATTGCTCAACTTTCTGCTGGGCATGCACAATGGCACTCATCTGCCCATGGAGCAGGATCCGCACATACAGGTGCTGCCGGTGCACGCGTTTCGCATTGAGCCCAGCGGCTCCCATGGCATCCTTACCATCGATGGGGAGCGCGTGGACTATGGGCCCATACAAGCGGAGGTATTCCCAGGCCTGATCAATGTGATGACCACAACAGGGCAGTGAGCAGGTTTACAAAGTTCCAGTTTTTAATTTTTAAGACTGTTTTTTTTTTTTTTTTTTTTAATAGATATATAAATGGTTTTTTTTTTTTACCACTAATGAATATTATTAGAGAGCGAGAGAGAGAGCGTAAATATGACACAAATAAAAGGGCAAAAAAGACAAGAATATTATTTTGCTATATATCTACGAATATCGTATAGCTAGCTGTATATAAATTTAGTTATAGATGTGCATATATAACATATATTGTTTTGTTTTTGAAGCATCAATTAACATTTCATTTTCATTAACAGCTTTGAGCTAACAGCTTAACAGTTGTCGTTGGTTCATTGGTTTCTTAACCTTGGCTTATTGACTTATTAAATATTATATATATATATATATATATTTTTCCATTCAAAATAATAAATTGTCAGCCACATCGTTTTTTATATATTTACTTATGGATATTTTTAACAGCCATTGAAATCAATTAAAATTTAACATATTCATGTATTTTGTGTTGTCAAACAATTATAACAGAATGTTAACTTTGCGATAACATGGGCAAGATAATGTTGAATAACAGAACACAAACCCACACACGCACAAAAAACTAGCGTAATATAGATAACTGTCAACAGTTACAAGCATTTTTTTTTTTTTTTTTTTTTTTTTTTTTGATCGATTGTTTTCACTGGTGTTTGTCAACTAATCTGATAAATATGGGATATAATCGGGCATTAAATACACAGTCAATTGAAATATTTATAGAAATTATTTAGTGGTATTTTTTGTTTTGCACTTTTAGCCAATAAAAACCAATGATTAGCTGAAATTTCGATTAGATTGGCTTTTATATGGCTCAGATTGGAAATTAAAAAAAAAAAAGAAAAAAAAAACAACACGGATTTGCTGGCAATCTAGTGGACTTGCCTATCTTTATAATCATTACATAAATATATGTGTATAAGTGATATATATATATGTATATACATTTGTTATTAAAGAAATATCAAAGAGCTGGGGCAATGTTCGAGTGCGCTGTTTATAAATGGACCCCATTTAGTTAGCAACTTAATTTCAATTAAAATTCGTTTTTGATAATGCTTTAATGTGATGGAATAAGTAAGACTTTACGCTCTTAGTCAAAAATTACTTATAAATATCACAATAAACAACCAATTCTACTTAGTTAAGACTTTTGTCTGCTATTCATTTAGCTATTTACAGCTTTAATTTGCCAGCTAGACAATTATTTTGGACGCCACTGTGACAAGCAGCAAAGTGTGCTGCATACGTTTAGGCTAAGTGCTGTTAATTTGTAAAAAAAAGCTAATGTGTGGACAAAGCGCAAAGCATGCATACACATGCAACTGTATGTGTGTGTGTGTGTGTGTGTTTGTACATGTGAATGCTATGAATAGTTGCTAATTAACAGCACCATCAAATTGTAGACAATAATTAACTGCCTGCATACGTTACTGTAGTTTGTTAGCAAGTGTATATATGTACATACATGCATGTATGTATGTATGTATGTATGTATGCATGTATGTGTGTATTTAATTGTCGTGGATGCATAAACTGAAAAAAGTGTGCTGCTATGTATATACATACATATATTTATTTATATACATGTACTTTATTTTTTGTACGACTTTTCAACCAAGTGGCAACATTTTGCGCGCACACACACAGACACACGCATATAATCATGCATGTGTGTGTGCGCGCGTGTAATGCATGCACTTGCCTACTTATTTCCACTCTGATTCATTCATAAAATACATATGCAAGTGTGTGTGTGTGTGTGTGTGTGTGTGCAGCGGCCAAGAAGTAAACCAACGAAAAAAAAAATAAAAATAAAAAACTAAAATGGAAAAAAAATGCCGTCTTAAATTCATTTCGGATGCGCTTTCAAGTGGCCACTCGAGCCAGCCAACTAATACATGCATAAAAGCATTCGTAAACCGTTAGACAGAATTAGACACACACAAAGAGAGAGAGAGAGAGGGAGTGAGGGAGAGGGAGGCTCATATTTAGAGATGGAAATAGCTTCTGTCACCGTATATCGGCCAGGCGTTATTGCTTTTTATTGTTAATACAAATTGCATTTTATTTCTTTGCTGACTCTGTCTAAATACATATGTCTCCACTCTTTGCTCTCCACATCTCTCACTCTCCGCATTTCCATTCTTTCGCCATCGTCACCCAGTCGAGTAGGCAACGACGCTAGGCGAACGGGTAACGGGTAACGGGCCATGCGGATTGTGTGGGAATTAGTCAGAAACCTGCTGGCGGCACAGCAGCAGCCACAGCAGCAGCGCCCGCAGCGGCCACGGCTTCGGAAAAAAAAAAATGGTTTTTGTTTTTGTTTTGTGTGCCCAAATTGATATAACTCACGTATGACATGCAGGGTATATAAGTTGCGAAAGTGAGCGTAACTAAATGCGAATGCTTTGTTGATGATTAGCAAAGAGTTATCTATACAAATTTTAGTTTGAATTTTTTAAATTTGTAAAAGTCTTGATAATTAGTAAAATATAATCTAAGATAATTTTTTTTTTTTTTATTTTTGGAAGTAAATGGAAATTGTTTATCCAAGAAAACTTTTATTATAAATTTGTTAAATTTGTATATATGAACTAAATCAAAGTACCCCGATTTATTGTAAGCGAACCTGCAATGTGTAGAATGCTATAAATAAATAGTTATTACTTTTTGATGATTAGTTGTAAAATTCTATCTAAATACATATTTACAGCACATGGATATAAATGCTTCAATGCTATATAAAGATTTTAAGCAACATAACTACAGTAGAGTCCGGTTATAGCGACACTCAAGGGACCGTCGTTTTTGCGTCGTTATAGCCGAATGTCGCTATAACCGTATAAGTTTGCTCAGAAATGTTTGTCTGGGGACCAGATTTTTCGTCGACATAACCGGTTGGACGCTTTAAGCGGAGTCGTTATAACCGGATTCTACTGTAATCAATTCTAGCATTCAAACAGGGAATCTTATAGTGTACCATTAGTTCATTTGGTTTAAAATTTAAATAACCAAAATTTGAGGTGAATATTGCATTTTTGTGGCGTTGACATTTTGCATATCAGGTTCTTCAATTTGCAACTTAGCATATTTAATGACAATATAAAACTGGAAAGTTCAAGCGTGTTTACAGACAGAAAGGGAGAGAGAGAGAAAGAGTCCTGCAAGCTGGAATAAGAGAGATATATGTATGAAATTCTAATCCTGCCTGGGGGCGTCTCACTTACATTTTTAAGCGTTTTAACCTAATTAAATACAAACTAAGAGATGCAGACGGTTGGGTGGGTGGTTGCGACGTCTGCTTAGCTCTCGTTTACAGAGACCACGCCCCACCTGACCCGTTGGTATGAGGCAGACACACATTAGCATAATTTCATTTTGCCGCACCTGACACCCATCTCCACTACCACATCCTTTACAATGAACCGCAGCCAAGCCCCAAAAATCGTCGGTGCTTCATATAACTGTAACTGTTATTCGAGATTTTCAGCTATTTTCATGCAAAGTGGCAACGCCAGGATATTTTTACGTAACTGATAATTACGTTGATGTTTGGGCAAACGTAATGCACAAAAACACTCGAAACAACAACAACAACAACAATAACAATCGAAATGAAATCGTTCCAAATTGTTTTCGGCTAATGAGTTGGCTATCGTTTCGGCTATATAGAATTTGATAGGAAGAGTCATTACGGTGCACACACACACACACACACACACACACACACACACACACACACACACACACACACACACACACACACACTTCGATTACTTCAAGCAAGCGTGTGCGTATGTACGTGTACGTGTGTCTGTGTGGAACACAATTGGAAATTGATAGTGTATAGAATGAAGGCAGATGCAGAGACAAGCGACAGACACGCTTGCAGCGATCGCTTAATCATCTGGCAGTAGAGCAAAAGCACGCGCTGCTTCAATTCTATTTCAATCATATTTTATCGCTTCCAGTGAGAGAGAGAGAGAGAGAGAGAGAGAGAGAGAGAGAGAGAGAGCAAGAGTGAGAGAGAGTGACAGAGGGAGATAGCAAATGTGCGTATATATTGTTTGCATTTATCATTTTAATGGGGGCGGCACTGTGAACCATGGACAATGCATAAACAAGGCTTAGACTAATTTCTGTGTAAAAAAAAAATAGCAAACTACCGTAAAGTTGCAAAAAAAAAAAAAAAAAAACACATGTGTGTGCGTGCAAAAACAAGCTGAATCAACAGCAAAAGCAATTAGGAAATGAGCCCCACAGGTCCCGCACTCAATCTCTCTGTCTCTTTCCTCCCGCTAGACACACACAAGTGGCTCAACATCAGCGTTGGTTGAGAGGGAAAAGCTTTCGCCATAAAATGCACAGAAATAACAACAAAATTGATCATTGAAATGAGGCCAACAAAAAAAATTGTAACGGTGTTACGACAGCGACAACAAATATAGCAAAGATAGAAACGACGAAAACGCACAGAAAAAAAAGAAAAAAAAAACTGGAAATAGCTTGAGAAGTGCAATTCATCAAAAGTAAACTCCTAAAATACCGGCACGTATCAAAATATGTATGACATACATACACACACACACACACACACACATACAAAAATTACATTTATGCATATGATTGCATACATTTATGCTCGTTCATCTGACTGTTGCGATTGCCCAAACTCATACATATACATACATACATACATGCATGCTTAGTATAAATGTGCTGAATTGCAAGTGTTGCCAGAAGTCGAAACTGTAAACAACATTTTGAAAGTGATTGAAAACAAGCGTCAACAGGGAGGGACCTGAGGGTAGGTGTTGCCGCCTATTGTTATGCTTTTTTTCTGCCTTTTGTTGTTGTTGTTGTTGTTTTGCATTGTTGCTTACTTTACATAACGGTTTTTTGCAATGGACACTGGGACAACAGAGTGAAGCAAATTATGAGCAATTATACAGACAGGCATATGTATGTATGTATGTATGCATGTTTTTTGTTGTCTACTTGTTTTCATGAAGTCGTTTGTTATTTTTTCAGCTAAGCATTAACAAATGGCAGTTTAAATACATACATATGTAAGTACATAAATTCATACACACGCTCACATGCACAGATAAATGGACGTGGCTCACTTTTCAAGTGCAAATCATTTTAACATATTTTCGCGGCTTTTGGAGAAGGTCAAAATACTTCAAAAAGCAGCTTCAACAATATAACAAAAATTAATAAAAATTAAAACAATACACCTACACACACACAGCAACGAAATGTATGTATGTACTTATTGACATACAAACAGACATACATACATACATATGTATGTATATAGACGGCACACTCAAAAGGCTGAACAACTTCTAAACAAATTATGCATAGACATACATACATATACAGTTGTTCATATATTTGCTGGTCGTGCTGTATGTGAAGCATGAACATAAATAAATAAACAGAATTATAGCAAAACGCACGCGAGGCGTATAAATGTGGGCATGGGTGTATGGTGAATACATATGCATATATGTATGTGCATACGTCTGTATGTTTGTGTGCATGTACATGTGCAGACACCCATGCAAGGTGGTAACGCTGCGCACAGAGAAAGATAGAGCGAGAGAGCAAGAGAGCAGCAGCAGCAGACGTTGTGAAGTTTGAATTGGAAGATACAAGGTTACAACAACAAGACAACAAAGCAGCTGATGTGGTAGGAAATGGGCATATGAAAGTGTAAACGAAACGCAGAGAATTTTCTCCAATTGGAATAACTGTTGGCTGCTGGCACTTGTTGTTGTTGTCGTTGTTGTTGCTATTGTCATTCGATAATAATATAGGGCTATAAAAAAGAGGCAATCCAATAATGTTAAAGGGGCAAACAAAAAAATACATATACACATGTATAAAGGAGAGCAAAAACGAAGTACAACTAGAAAGTTTTTTATTTGTTGCTATTTGATGACGTTTTATAGACACAGACACACATATTAATAATATATTTATCGGTGTGTAGGTATACACACTATCTATGTATGTGAGTGTAAATAGTAAACACACCTGCTTCAGCACTCACCGTTATTGCTTCTTATTGGTATTCTAAGCGAAGATGGCGAATTTTTCAGACGAAGACGACGAACGAAGCGACGTCGTCTTTCCAATCAGACGTGCATTAAACTGCCATGAAAGAGTTGTAATTAGCTGGACGACGACGACGACGAGTTTTTATTCAATTTCACTTCAAATTTTGACGAGACCGACTTTTATTTGCTGTAAACGTCACTTCTTCGGTTTGCCCGCAGACACTGGCACTCACATGCATACATACAGACACACACACACACTATTCGTTTTCTGGTTGGAGTAAGTTTTCAATTGGTATTTGCTAAGCGGCAATGGATTTGCTATGAAGCACTATCGCGTGTATCGTTAGCTATGTGGCTGTGGTGAAAAAAATACAAAACAAAAAAACAATATCATTCACAATCTATAAATTAGATTTCTTTGGCGTTCGAGTTTTTAATGTTTGCTGAATTTATAAACTGAGCTTCCAGTGTGACTGCACTCTGCGAACAGTGTGACCACAGTTAACTAGCAATAAAATGCCATACAAAATTCGGATTCCATTTAACATTTCAGCACGCTAAGCTAACAGTTTCTTTTAGGTCGATATTAGAAATAGGCACATATCGATAAATTAAATAATAACTTAGTTTTTAAGGAAATAAGGTGAATAAATAGATTTTATTATGTATATGCGTATAATTCACGGTCTCTGCATCGGTGTTCATTGATTGGTAGTATCCACAATGCAGCCTCCCTTATTGTCAAATATCGCGCAAACGTTTTGAGGGTAGCTATCGCTTACGATATATTATCGCAATTGCTGTTTATCCCTCGGAGCATTTTAAGTTGTCATAAGCTGGAAGATATTATTTATTCCGAAAAATCTGGGACAAATAAAAAAATAGAAGGATGCCAGAAACTGAACACTTGCCCGAAGGTTGGGAAAAGCGCACCAGCCGCTCAACTGGTAAGGACAAACAAAAACTACAAATACCTGCAAAACTCCATTTGCAACCGGTAAATTTTTTGCATTTTACGCTCTCCAGGTATGAGCTACTATCTCAACGTGCACACAAAAGAGTCCCAATGGGACCAGCCAACCGAACCGGCGAAAAAGTCAGGGGGAAATGGTGCATCGGGCGATGCCCCCAACGAGGTGCAGTGCCTCCATTTGCTGGTTAAACACAAGGGGAGCCGACGGCCTAGCTCCTGGCGCGAAGAGAACATCACACGCACCAAAGAAGAGGCCCAAATGCTGCTCGAAATCTATCGCAATAAAATTGTCAACAATGAGGCGACATTTGAGGAACTAGCGCGTTCCTACTCCGATTGCAGCTCTGCCAAGCGAGGCGGTGACCTGGGCAAATTCGGACGGGGTTAGTCTGGAATGAGCTTCCATTTCAATGAAGATTTTCTTAACCCTTTCGAATCTTTAATTAGGTCAAATGCAGGCGCCGTTCGAGAAGGCCGCCTTCGCCTTGAAGGTGGGACAATTATCGGACATTGTGGACACCGACTCCGGCCTGCACATCATTTTACGGAAATCATAAAGCAAATCAACGGATAACATGTAGAGGACACGGAATTAACTTATTACAAATCAAACGAAATTAAAGCGCTTGAATGAGTATTTTCATTCGCATTGCCACATAAATCTCTTAAATTCCAATTCAAATCGTTAGGTCTTTCCTCTGCTTTGTTAATAAATAAGACAATATACATATAAATATCGTTCATCTCTACCAAGTATGAAACTTCTAAGGATTAAGTTTTATTAACCGAATTTAAGGTGGATCTATAAGAGACCCAACCACATTTAATATATATAATTCGTATATATATGCTCTCTTATGAATTTCAATATAGAAAAAATGCCTGTCTTTAAACTTTTTTTTTTTTATAAACAAAAATGCAATTTAAATTGTCTCTTAAAGACGTCATTTTTATTTATTTATTTATATATACATATGTATATATGTATGTATATATAAATCTCATCTTGCACTTTTCACCACACAAAATGTGTTGCTTATAACCTTAAATATAAACAAATTCTTTCTATGCGATTTTTCTAACAAGTGAAATCTGGATCTGTAATTTGCACTACATATTTTTTAGACAGTCCTGAAAATGCATTTCTTTCATATATTCAACTTGCCTGCTCTGTGCTATTCTCACAATATACAATTGATTCAAATGTATTTGTATATGCCGTATTATAATCGTCTTCCATTATAACTCTACGTTAAAATGAATTCTCGTTGTTCGTTGATTAAAATCGAAATCATTGCAGCAGTCTACTCTCCTCTCACTCGGCAACAACCAGGACCACATTCAGCAACAGCTATAGCGACAATACCTCTTCCTTTAATTGCCATTAAAATGCTAACTCACTCGGATAGTACGAGCGGCCAATGTCCCTCTAATACCATTGTAGTTACCTAGTAATTAACTCAACACACGAGATATATATTTATATTATATGTATATATTATATGCATAATATATACTCTTTATTTATTATCATTGACTAAATACTACTCCATTGAATATTTTTTATCATATTTTTAATCCATATTTTACTTTAATTTCTTTCCC
Organism: Drosophila aldrichi; assembly: GCA_035045965.1. NCBI lineage: Eukaryota > Metazoa > Arthropoda > Insecta > Diptera > Drosophilidae > Drosophila > Drosophila aldrichi. The sequence goes on along the minus strand of JAWNOM010000484.1, from coordinate 13,962,465 downwards.
AACACCTTAGCTCCAGCTAATTTAGCATCCTCGAGAATTTTGTATAGGCCCTCCTCCTGCTCAAACATAATGCGGCATTTGTCTAGCAAGTCCGGTGAATTCTCCACGAGCTGCACGAGCACGAAACAAGCACGATTAATGCCCAACCAGAATTTAAGCTAAAGTAAACGGAATAACAAATAAATTAGCATTTGAATGATTATATCAAATTCGAATTAATATCAACAAATTACCACATCGATATTAAGATGCTTGAACAATTGGTTGCCAAATGGAGTTGACTCGCGCTTTATGTCGCCACGGATGATTTTTTTAATTACATGATGCATGCCAGCATCCTCAATACCCATCACAGATGGCAACACCTCCTCTTCCTTGGCCTCATTGACTGTCAAGTTCTCTGTTTCGGCGTCTTGGGTCTCATTATCAGCGTCCACCGTTTCCACCACTGTCGGGTTTTCAGCTGGAGCGCCTTCCTCCTCAGCGTCAATTTTCGGTTTTTTAGCTGGAGTGCCCTCCACTTCATCGTCCTCATCCTCCCCATTCTCCCTCTCGTCGTTTTCCTGATCATTCTTCTTCATTTCCCCATTCACCTTCTCATCATCATCCTCCTTTTCTTCATCGATCTCTTCATCCGAGCTGATTAGCTCCAGTGCAACATTTTTATTTTTGCGCTTATTGATTGCATCGGATATGTAAGTCTCCACATCGTGCGGCTTCGGCTCGTCCTCGTCGGACACGTCGGCAACACGCCAATTGATATCAGCGATCACCGGAGCCAAAGCTGTGACGGCTTTCTCATAATGCTCGTCAGAAACTGAAAAGAGATAGAGAGAGAGAGAGAGAGAGAGAGAGAGAGTATTGTTGTTGAAAGTAGTCAGGGTTTGATATACGGTGCTTACGATGATTCACAATATTGGCAGTGACGAGTCCAATGTGACTGTTTGAGAGCCAAAAGGCAGGATCCTCTGCAATCGCCACAGATATTGGGCCTTCTACCTGAGCCAAAATCTCTTGACGACGCGTTGCTTTATCCTTCTTGCCGAACTTCAAACCCAACTCGATGGTCTCAATGAAGGCGGGATGGAAACAGGATGTATCGCCAGGGGCCACCATCCACTCGACAACACGACGTCCGAAGCTATCTGACACTAATGTTTTTAATTCACCATACAAGGGATCGAAGATAAATTTCTTGATTGCTTTCGTATCATCGAGTGCATTTAGCAAAGCAATCAGAAAGGTATGGCCATATTCGTGCTTGGAGATTTTAATTAAATGCTCCTTGATTTTCTTTATAACGGCCTAAGAGATTGGAATGATATGATATGTATGAGTGAAGGAGATTCGTTCGCAGTGCAATTCATAACTTACACGACGAGTTTTCGAAGTCGAGTAATAGAAACATAATATCGCCGCCTCCGTGCCAGTCTTAGTGCTTAACATATACGGTATGTAAGCAGCCAGAGGGGTGACAGTCTCCTCCAGGTCCTCCTCGTTGGTGGCCTGTATGTACTCGAGCAAGACGGCGTGCACCAGAGAGTTATCAAGCAGCTCCTTATTGGCAATATGATCAATATGCGCTTTTACAGCGCCCATTATGGAGGCTTTCATATCAGGGCAATTCTCAAATGTATCTTTCAGGGTCTTAATATTCTCATCCTTTGAAGATTTGTATAGATCGCCATAGAACTCCTGGCGCAGATAGCGACGCTGTTTGCATTTCCCATTCAAATATATGAAATCCACGATCTTGCTAGCGGTCTTATGACTACATAGACGGACCACGTTCCCGTACAGTGCCTCGCCGAGAAGCTTTTTAGTTTTAGGCGAACCGTACTTCAGCATTCGATTTACACAGAAGTGGGCATATTTCGATTGGCACATGGCCGATGTGTGCGGAATTAGTAACTCCGATAACTCATCTCGTAATTCTGGTGTTGCATACTTTAGCATGCACTGAATCATTCGGGAAGAGTCATGGGTCATTACCTCCTTTATCAACATGTCGCGCCCATTCATTAGGTTATACATTTGCTCTACCAATATGTGTTTATTTTTGGTGCGACGACTGCAATAGCAATGGTATTGTCAATGTATATATTTTGTTGGGATCTGAAGCTGTATACTTACCATTTCACCTGCTCGTAGAGGTTCTTTACCTGCTGAGTGATTTCGTAGTTCTTACGGGCTTGTTTGCGTATCAATTTCAGCTTCTTTTTGTCCATCTTGTATTGAGCCCAATCCACTTTTTTATTTTCCATCGCTTGTCTTCTGGCTTGGAATTTAGGATCATTCAGCAAATGCATTTGACGCCTGGGCATACGCGGAGCTGCTTGTGAAGCTGCTTCTGGAGCTGTTTGTGAAGCTGCTTCTGGAGCTGTTTGTGAAGCAGCATCTTCAGCTGACAGAGTTCTATCAACTGCAACCATATCAACTTTAATTAGAAATGTGTTTATGTTTTGGGTTCAGCGGCAACACGTGCCGACCGATTCGTTATATTAAGAAGTATCGACTATCGATAGAAGTCACAAGTGCAGTGTGGCAATGTGAAAAAAATACCTAGAAACCGTTTTTAACTATCGATAACCTGATTGTAAATTTGACGATATTGTTACAAATATATTTTTATAATATAAGGCAACCGGATTGTTTCACTCAAACATTTTAATATAATTATATTATTGCATTGAATATATATTTGTTGCATAAACATATATGAATACAATATATCGGCTGGGAATATCGTGAAGAGTGTATGGCTAGTTATCTCACCCCTAGTGTACAGTCGCTTCAGTCGCGACGGTGGATATATAAATAATTGTTTTTTTTTTCGCGGCAAAAAGTGCAAACATTTTTTTTAAGACATCACAAATCAAGGAAAACAACGCGAGCAATGGTTAAGCTAGGCAAAAAAAAATTAGCAGAACTCTCGGAAATAAGCAAAAAGAAATCAGCAGCATGCTCCGACAGTGATGAAAATCCGAAAAATGGAGCCAACAGTTCAAGCGATGATGATGACTCCGAAATTGTCAACGACAAGCAAGAAACTGGCTCAAAAAAACAACGGGCGTCCGTGACATCAACAAAGATCACCATCAACGACAGTGACACGGATGGGAGCGATGATCTGCCATTGAATGGCAGCAAAGCGTCCAGCTCGAGTGGACCGCCCCGAAAGAAGCAAAAGAAGACGGCCAAATCGAAGGGCAAAGCAGCGCTGCAGGCAGCGGCTGCTGATAAGAATAAAAACAAAAAATCGTCAACAAAAGCCGTATTAGATGACAATAATGATGACAATGACGATGACAACGCCAACGCCGATGATGATGATGGTGATAATGTTGACAAGGAATTCGAGGTTTGCACACGGTTACAATACTTGCCACTAGGCGAACTATTATATTCGTTTGCATTACAGGTGGAAGCGATTGTGGGCCACAAGTCGAAGAACGGCGAGTCCTTTTTCCTAGTGCGCTGGAAGGGTTACGGCAAGGAGGACGACAGCTGGGAGCCGGAGGCCGAGCTGAATTGCGACGACCTGATCGAGGAATACCGCAAAAAGGTAAAACATATGCTTGGGCCATCATTTATGTTTATGTCATTGACTTTCAGATTTCATTTCCAGAACAGCAAGAAGAGCGCCGGAGCTGGCAAGAAGTCGCCGGCAGCGTCAAAGGGCGTACGCGGCCGAAAGCCGAGCAGTAAGACTGTGTCCACCGATCCGGATAAGGAGTGGGCAGTTGAACGTATATTGGACTCAGTCCATGATGATGAGCACGGCGTTCTCTATCGCATACGCTGGAAGGGCTTCGGAGCCAAGGAGGACACCTGGGAGCCTGAATCAAATCTATCCTGCGAGGGCCTCATCGAAAAGTTCAAGAGAAGCCTCAATGAGGAGCGCAACGTGGATGCGAAACAGTTGAGAGAATCGCCGAAGAAAACGAAGCGCTTGGTCAACGAGACAATTCCACGCTCTAATTTACATAATCGAATCGAGCGTTCCTCGAAGCGAGCCGCAGCCAAGAATCGGTAAGACGAGAATGTTCTACCTATGTCTGTCCTTTTCCCTTTTCTATGCTCTCTCCCTCTCAGTAGTGTTTCACTAACTGTCTCTTTTCAATTCGTTTCATGTCACACCTGCTGTCCATCTCGCACTCGCAGCGTTTTCTATGGCGAGGAATAGGAGAGCGGGATTCGTAGTTCAATACGAATTATCTGACGACAAATAACAAAACAAAAATAACAAAGAGAAAAAAGTGCAGTATCGAATTCGGAGTAGTAATTGAAATGAATAACAGTTTTAAAGCGATTAGCTTAAGTTGATGAAACGTGAAACCATATTGAAGGCCTGGCACGTTCCTAGTTCTTAAGAGTCTAAGTTGTCTAAGTACGTGAAAACCATTAACCAACAAATAAAAAAAAAAAAATACAAAATAAAAAAAAAAAATAAATAAAAATAGTAAAACAGAATTTCTTCTAAGATATTAGGTTATGAAAAAAATATGATTCCCTTTTAATAATGTTTTATCGTAGTAAACTAAATTAAACTAAACTTTCTATTAAGTTTTCCATAAACAAATAAATAAGAGTATTAAATGTCTTTCAAACAATCTACTAAGAACGAAATTTCAATAAATTTTAGAAAATACAATAACTTACTCTGGCCAATAACCGGCACGCCATCCGATTTCTCGAAAAGTTTAGTTGAATCACATTCAGAATGTTTTACAACTACATACATATGTATTATTATAGATACATACATATGTATGTATGTACGTATGTACATGCTCAGACTACTTAACAAATATGCCAATGCGAGGCAGATAATCTTATCGAAGAGGCTATTATGTATTTTATGTCATTGACTTTCATATTGCATTTTCAGAAAAGCAGCAAGAAGAGCGATGGATACGCTTGAATGGCGAAGGCCTAATCGAGCAGTTCAAGAAAAGCCTCAAGTTGCGCAAATCGCTAAACAAAAGGAAGCGCAAAATCGAGCGCTTTTCAAAGCAAACGGCAGCCAAAAAGGAGAGCGCTGTTACTCTCAGTCACTTACATGCACACACACACACACTAACTGTCGCAACTGCCGTCCCTTTCGCAGTTGGAGTGAAACAGACTTATTTAACTCAGATTTTAGGTTATGAAACAGGAGAGAAAAACTAATTCTTATAAATTTCGGATGTGTCGTGATAGAGTAAATTTAACAAAACTTTTCTTTAAGTTTTCCAATAAAAAATGTAAGCTATATATTTTAGGTTATAAAAATCGAGCAATCGAGCAGTTCAGGAAAAGCCTAAGCGAGGAGCGCAATGTGGATGCGAAAGAGTTGCGCAAATCGCTAAACAAAAGGAAGCGCAAAATCGAGCACTTTTCAAAGCGAACGGCAGCCAAAAAGGAGAGCGCTGTTATTCTCAGTCATTTACATGCACACACACACACTAACTGTCGCACCTGCTGTCCCTTTCGCAATTGGAGTGAAACAGACTTATGTAACTCAGATTTTAGGTTATGAAACAGGAGAGAAAAACTAATTCTTATAAATTTCGTATTTGTCGTGGTAGAGTAAATTGAACAAAACTTTTCTTTAAGTTTTCCAATAAAATATGTAAGCTATATATGTATTTTAGGTTATAAAAATCGAGCGTTCAGGAAAAGCCTAAGCGAGGAGCGCAATGTGGATGCGAAAGAGTTGCGCAAATCGCTAAACAAAAGCAAGCGCAAAATCGAGCGCTTTTCAAAGCGAACGGCAGCCAAAAATGAAAGAAGAGCAACGGCTACGCTTGAATGGCGAAGGCCTAATCGAGCAGTTCAAGAAAAGCCTCAAGTTGCGCAAATCGCTAAACAAAAGGAAGCGCAAAATCGAGCGCTTTCCAAAGCGAACGGCAGCCAAAAAGGAGAGAGCTGTTACTCTCAGTCATTTACATGCACACACACACACTAACTGTCGCACCTGCTGTCCCTTTCGCAATTGGAGTGAAACAGACTTATGTAACTCAGATTTTAGGTTATGAAACAGGAGAGAAAAACTAATTCTTATAAATTTCGTATTTGTCGTGGTAGAGTAAATTGAACAAAACTTTTCTTTAAGTTTTCCAATAAAATATGTAAGCTATATATGTATTTTAGGTTATAAAAATCGAGCGTTCAGGAAAAGCCTAAGCGAGGAGCGCAATGTGGATGCGAAAGAGTTGCGCAAATCGCTAAACAAAAGCAAGCGCAAAATCGAGCGCTTTTCAAAGCGAACGGCAGCCAAAAATGAAAGAAGAGCAACGGCTACGCTTGAATGGCGAAGGCCTAATCGAGCAGTTCAAGAAAAGCCTCAAGTTGCGCAAATCGCTAAACAAAAGGAAGCGCAAAATCGAGCGCTTTCCAAAGCGAACGGCAGCCAAAAAGGAGAGAGCTGTTACTCTCAGTCATTTACATGCACACACACACACTAACTGTCGCACCTGCTGTCCCTTTCGCAATTGGAGTGAAACAGACTAATTTAACTCAGATTTTAGGTTATGAAACAGGAGAGAAAAACTAATTCTTATAAATTTCGGATTTGTCGTCGTAGAGTAAATTTAACAAAACTTTTCTTTAAGCTTTCCATATATACAATATGTATAACGAAAATTTTAAAACTTAAAAAAATAAATTACTCTTGCCATTGACCGGCACGCCATCAGATTTCTCCCTACTCGAAAAGACAATAATTTATGTATATAGCACCAAACAATATTTCAATTAACTTGAAATAAATTTACTCACATATTCTCATTCACATTCAATTATAATTAGTATGTATGTATGTACATATGTATAGATATAAGCAATCGAGCAGTTGAGGAAAAGCCTAAGCGAGATGCGCAATGTGCGAAAGTTGCGCAAATTGCTTAACAAAAGGAAAAGGAAATACCATCAAATTGAGCGCTTTTCTTACTCTGTCTTTCACATGCACACATACTAACTGTCGCACCTGCCGTCACTTTCGCACTCGGAGTGAAACAAATTTATTTGAACTCAGATTTTAGGTTATGAAAAAGGAGAGAAAAACTAATTTTTTATAAATTTCGGATTTGTCGTGGTAGAGTAAATTTAACAAAACATTCCTTAAAGTTTACCATTAAACGAATAAAAAAGAACATAAAATATGTGTCAGGCAATCTACTGAGAAATAAAATTTAAATAAATTTAAGAAAACAACTTACTCTGGGTATCAACCACCAATTCGCTGTTACAGTAACTTGAAAACAAAAACAAAAAATTGTATATAGCAACGAACAATTAATTAATTTACTTGAAATATATTTACTCACACTTTCACATTAACTTGAACTTTTTTCATGTTGTTTTTTTTTTTTGATATTTTCAGAAAAGAAAAACTTCGATGTTCTCTCACGGACGTACACTTTTCAAATGAGGCAGGATGACGGGTAAAATTTGCTTATATTATCGATGAAACTAACAAGGGGATATAATTGTCAATCAATCAGTGTTTGAAAATCAGATTAACTTCATAATCGGTTCAGTGTTGCCTATACACACAACATAATAAGAACAACCATCGCTAATTTCCAATTGGATTACATGCTGAAAGTTTAACTAAAAGAATTTGGTCTTGACATTTTCCGTACTCAGTGTTATACATGTCTGAGGCATACTTAGGCACTTCGAGACAGGGAACAGATAAGAATGGGTCAGACGTACCAGACTGCAATATACTCCATCGACAATGCTCAGGAGATATAGGGAATACATATATATACTATAGCTATAGGGCAGAGACATGGACAATTACAAGACAAAAACTATAGAAATTATAGCTGCTTTCTGAATTACATTTGGATCAATCTTTAACAAAGTTCAACATTAACTTAATTAGACGCTGGCTTCAAGTAAAAGAAGCTCTTATGGCTTTCATGCATATACGTACTACATATTCTCAACTCTCTAGAGTGCTTCAATTGGTACTCTAAGACATACATATATCATATAGTTATCGCTTGCAGTCCGATCTTAAATGGAACATAATTTATAATAAATAATAGTTAGTAAACTCCATTTGCTTTGGGTTTATTGCATTTGATCTGTCATCTGACAATCTGTATTTGTAGCTATATGTTGTTGTTGTTGTTGTTGTTTTTGCATGTTGCACAGTCGCACAAAAAAACGATTTAAATGTATGTTAAACAGTTGGAGCTAAGCTAGATTGGCATTGTGCGGGGTTTAGAGACCCGCTTGTAAGCCAAAGCCTGGACCCTTTGGCTCCTCGGATAGCGAAGTGGGCTCGCCTTTGGGTTCGCTGGCGAAACGTCCGTTGCGTGGTCCGGGCGGCGAGATCTTGTCAGCTTTAAGATCACTCAGAATCTCTTGCATATCCTTGCCGGTCAGATCCTCCTGCAGCATGGAATGTGATATTAGTTATAAGCAAAATATTTTTAGATATATTCTGAATTCATTTCCTCCTCACATAGTAATCATCGTTGATGGACACCATGGGCGCATTGACACAGGCGCCCAGGCATTCCACCTCGGAGATGGTGAACTTGTTGTCCTTTGTGGTTTCGCCGACGCCGATGCCCAGCTGTTTCTTGCACGTCTCCAGAATCTCGTCGGAGCCGCGCAGCCAGCAGGGCGTGGTGGTGCACACCTGAATATGATATTTGCCCGTTGGCTTGCGCATGAACATTGTGTAGAAGGTGGCCACCTCGTAGACACGCATGTTGGGTAGCCCCAGTATCTCGGCCACCTTGTGCATGGCGGATATGGGCAGCCAGCCATACTGACGCTGTGCCAGATCGAGCAGCGGTATCATTGCGCCACGTTTGTGACCCTCTGGATAGATGCTTAATATGGCTTCCACGCGTTTCTTGTTCTCGGCACTGAACTCAAAGGGTATGTTGGGATTATCCTCGGGGGTGTCGCGATGCACAAACAGATTGTCGCTGCGCTGAGCACTGCTGGTGGCAATGGCGCGCAGGCTGCCGCGCTGCAAATACAATAATGTTATTGTTTGTTGTGCAAAAAAAATTACATAACTTGTCGCTGGTAATTGGCATTTGCATGCCAGCACTAACAACGAACTGCACAGCGAATTACTTACGACAGCGGCCAGCGTCTTTGCGGCACAATTCGAAAGCATTTTATGCACTTTCTAGCCAAATAACAAAGTAAAAAGTTGAATTAAATTGGAAGTGTCGGTGCCACAACCAGTGCCACAAACGATTTCGATTGCTTCGATCAGCTGGAGTTGCCAGTGTTGCTAACGGATGGCATATCGTTACGTTGGGCAATCCAATTAACTCACGATAATAATCGCATCAATGGCGATATATTTGTAGCGCATTATTTGAACACAGATAAATATGTGCTGCAAAAATATAAATTATATAAGATATATAAAAATTGGTTAGTCAGCAACTACAATACATATATATTTATATATAATTGCTAGCTAAATAACAACAACAATGGTATACTAGCTATATATGTCCAATATTTTTATTATTTCAATACACAATTTTTACTCAGTTGTTAACTATTTTACGTGTTACGGATTCAATTGTTCAATAATTCAATTGCTGTTAAATGCATGTTTTTCATATAGATATAGATATATATATGTATATAAATACAGAAATGCTAAGCAATCACGCATTCTGCTCATAGTTTTCAGTTTTCATGTCATTCAGGCCAAGCTCCTCGTTGTCCTCAAAGCTGCGCTCATATCTTTCCACAATGAGCTTAGCATCCGGCTCATCGTCGTCCGAGAGCGATTGGACATAGGTATTACCGGCTGGGTCCTCCAGCACGAGTGTGATTACATGCTCCAATTTGATAACCTTATCAAAGGTAGTTAGGAAGCGTTCCAGTTGCTGCCTGGATGGTTCATCGGCCGAGTCGTGAAACAAGGTGCCATCCAGTTGTTCGCGCATGGCCACCAGCAGGCCTTCGACGGTGGTAAATCGGCCGCAAAGAGCATTGGGACCCACGTCCAAGTCCAGCTCTGGTATCGATAAGCTGCACGTCTCCGATTTCAGCACATCGCGAGTCAGATCCTCTTTACTTTCGATTCGCAACTTGAATCGCACTCCCTGCGGCTCAATGCCACCGCCGGACTTGACCTCGTTCGTCTTGTGGCCGCATTTCGAGCAAACAGTGGCCATGATGACCACCTCCTTGAAGTGCGGTATATTGGTCAGCTTCATGTTCGTCTCGCACGGTGCATGGCAGTTGGGACAGTTCGTAACGAACTGCAACACCTCGCCATGCAGATTCTCAATGGGCCACGCGTCCTCGGCAATGGGCTTCAATAGATGCTGATCCTCGTGATTTTGTTCATAGAGGCCTGCAGGGATGTGTATAAATGTATTCAATTATTTCGATGTGGTACGACGCAGATGGGTTCGTCAACTCACCGAGCTGCTCATTTTGAGCGGTCGACCGTGCAAAGTGGCTTGTTTTCAGCTGTGGATCGTTGGCCGGTGCCAAGGGATTCTCAATGAAACTGTTGCCCGAGATGTCCTCAAGTAGCACACGGAAAGGTTTCTTCACTAATTTGAGATCACGCAAGCGATCGATGAAGGCATCGATAGACTCGGCCTCCGCGGGATGCTCAATTCGCCGTTTCTCCTGATCTTGCGACAAGCCCGTTATGGTGCGCTCAATGATGCCCTCAATGGTGGTCACCTCACCCTTTTGTGATTGCACGGGTATCTCCAGCTCCACTTCCGGTATGCTGATGCTAGAATTGTCCGACCGCACAACACGACGATTCAGATCCGCTTCCTTCTCCACTTTCAGTTCGATGCGTACTCCATGCTTTTGTATTTCTGACGCCGATTGCATTTCGTTGTTCGTGAATCCGCAATGCTCACACTTGAAGGACATCAGCACCACCTCTCGGAAGAAGGGTATCTTCGTCGGCAGCAACCGAGTGGTGCCAGTCTTGAAGCAGCTCATGCAGGCCGATTCGATCTCGACCAATTCCCCTGCCTGCTCGGCATTAATTTCTTTGAAGATGGGCTCCTGCTGTGCTTCCGTTGGAGCGGGCGCTGGGTCCATTGTGTCGGTGCCCTCGGCCGCCATTGTTGCGCTTGCCGCAGTGGACATTTTTAGCTACAAAATTCACTTGCTTGTTAAAAAAATGTAAATAAATAGGAGTATGCTGCTCTAACAACGTGTAGCCAGTGCACTAGATTGTTCTAAATAATCTTCTCAGTGTTGGAAAATGCCGGTGAGTTATCATATGATACTTTACGTATTCGTTACTTACCCTGCTTTGAAAGGCTTACAGAAACTATATTTTGTAACAAATGTCAAAAGTAGCTCGGTCAAGTTTTCTGTAAAATTTTTAGCGAGCTGTGTTCACCGTTAAATTTTGTGTAGTTTTTTGTACGACTATTAAGAAGTTTTTTGTTGGCGAATTCCCGCAAGAATAATATAAGCCAAATGGTGCAATTGCTTTGTTATAGGCGTTTCATAAAAGAAGGAGAAGAATGGATGGATTACAGTCAATTTATGCAATCAATTTACTCCATTAGTTACCTTCTATTTAATGTGCTCCTAATATCTGCTTATTTTGAATGCCAAATGGTCTAATTGGAATGTGCTTCTTCAAGTGTCCGCTAAATTCGAATTGCACATTACTAAAGATGGCAAAATTATCGCTGAGTCTATCGTGTAAACATTTTCATCGATGCGATGTGATATATGTATTTCATCGCTAACCGCGAGAACCAGCAGCAGCGGCGGCCAACAGTGCTGTGTGTGTGTGTGCGTGTGTGCGCGACGAAAAAGTATAAATCGTAACGAGCAGAAGAAAAAAACGTGTGAAAATTTAAAGAAAGGTATCGCAATCAAATAATTAAATTGTCAATTATATTACTATATTGCACAAGACGCGAAGACCCCTGAAGGACTTTCTATCCATGCGTTTGTGCTGTGTATGTACATGTGTATGTGTATGTGTATGTGTATTTTGTGCGACCAGCAGCACCTGGGCGGTGGAGTGAAAATTTTGCGTTCAAGGACAACAGAACGACAGTGCGCACAGCTGCAAGTGTGTGCTACTGTGTGGGATGTCCCCCTCCCTGCCCCATTTTCTATGTCCACTATTAGAACTCTCGATATGCTGCTCCTCGGCACGCCAAGACACTCGCAAATTTGCCCAGGCTCCCGAACAGCATACAAACCCATATACATACATATATACGTTCGAATGTATGTATGTAGAAAAGTACCGACTTTTAAAAGAGCGGGCGCGTTTTTTTCCATTCAGATTTTCTGTTGCAAAACACAGTTAGTTAGTATCTAATTACAATTCAAAAACAGAGAGCTCCGGTGTCCAGGCTGCAGTGGAAGTTCTAGGGTACACTAGAGCCAATTTTAAAATAGAATCTTTTACATATTTTGAAAGAAATTCAATTTTCAACCAAATTCCAAGTGTATATGTATATATATATATATATATATATATACTTATATATATGTATATAATATATATATTTATGTGTGTGTGTGTGTTTGGGGTTGCCAATGTTTTTTTTTGCGCCCTGAACGGGCATGCGCATACCAACACATGTGCTCTCTTTCTCTCTCTCATACGCGCAAAACACATGGGTCGCGCTGCACTGAAAATAACTGTCGCTATTGAGAGAGACAATCGTACAGTGAGAATAAACGTTTGAGAAAAAGTACGTAAAAAAAGTACGAAAAATGCCTGAATATGCCAAGAAAAAAACAAAAAACAACAGCTGCGCAGATTCGACAAAGTCGTTAGGATGGTGTGGGTCGGGGGAGTGCATATCTGGCTGATGCCCATTTCCAATTGCACGGGGCGCATAGACGCGTAGTCGACAGTCGTGCACAGATTCTCGTAAACAAAACGCTCGAAATTTGCGTACCACGTGTGTAGTCTGAATGCGTGTATAAATATATTTATATCTATCTATATATACATATACATATATCGTGTATGGAGTATGTGAGTGTTTGCCGGAGTCTATAAATGTATGTATAAATGTACATTGGTGCAATTGTTTCGTGCAGCTGATTTGTTGTTGTGGTTGGTTTATTACCGTTTCGCTGTTTTTTTCTTCCTCCTGTTTTTCGAGGGCTACTAATCAACATTTAAATTTGCGACACATCCGCTGCGGTTATTACTCAAAAAATATATACATACATACATACATATGTATGTATGTGAATCGTTAGAGCCCGCGTACAAATACATATACATACATATGTGAATATAAATAAGTGTATATATACATATATAATATAATATATATATATATACATATATGTATATATATATACTTTGTATGTAGATATTTGTGTACATAATTTTAACAAAAAAAAAATAAAAAAGAAAGGCAGATCTGTGGGCATGTGTGTTTGTCTTGTTTTTCTTGTCCAAGGACCCTTGGCATAGCGTCCTTGCATCAAGCAATATAAAAGGGCGAAAATCAAAGTTGAATTTATTGCAAACGGCATTGACTTCACTTACTACTACATGCATACATGTACATGGACCCTTACGTGTTGTATTAGGTATGTGTGTGTGTATGCACACATACAAAGATGTTGTGGTGCAGCAACGCTAACGCAGGCGCCTGCGCCGACTGAGCGACTCGCAATTTCTACGAGTACATGAAATGTACAACACACACACACTCAAACACGTATACATATGTATATCAATGGGCACGTGCGTAAAGAATCAATTCGCTTCTTTACTAAAACTTATAGTCAGCTGCGATAATTACTATCGTGATCGAATGACATCGCTAACAAACTGAGGATCGGCTCGTGCCTTACAGTGTTACTCAAAGATATAAATTATTGATGAAAGTATGTACGGGGATTATTATTGAGAATGTTTGTTTATTTGTGATAAAGACCTGGTAACCAATCGAGAATATGAGTTGTAAAATAATATGAAACTAAATATATTTGCACTTAGTTTATTTTTTTTAATTAAAGTAAATAAATAATGCCATACATGCGAATTTTGTATATATACACATATATAAATAGACAACAACAAATCTGCTCTTATCTTAATGTGTTAATTTGAACAATCATTTTCATACACAAACCGAATTCAGCTTAACTCTCAAAAGACACAAGAAGTGTGAGAGAGAGAGAGGGAGAGGGAGAGAGAGAATTGCTAAGTACCGAATCGTTTACTGTTAACTGTTCCCTAAAGTATGCATCATTATGTTCGGTACGAGACATTCTGCCGCTGTGTTGCATAAGCGACAGGAGTTTTAGCATTTAGCAGCAGCTGCTTCAGTTGTTTTAGACATGGAGCGCGACCCGTGTAGACCTTTTCACCGTTCGATTGATTGGATGGGACAAACATTTTATCATTTACTTTACTGCCAACACTCGAGCCTGATGTTTTTTGTTTACTAATATTCTCTCGTTTGAAAACCAGGCGCGTCATAGTTTGTTTGTTTTTATTTTTTGTTACTTTTTTATGTATTTTCTACGTTAGTTCGCGTTTTGGGTATTAAGTTCTTGACATTAGTAGATATATGTAGATAGTTTGTAAAGAATTGACTAAGACATTGGTTATTGCAATAACCATTAATAAAACAGCGCACATGATGGTATAAATTTTCTGAGCTTTGTTAAGTTTAGTTTGGTTTGGTTTTTTTTTTTTTTTTTTTTCTTTCTTTGGATATTTTCTAATTTATTTTGAAAATTTTTGAATAATTCACGGTACATCTTCCATTACTTTCGGTATACTTATATTGTGCAGAACGACGCTATTATCCTTCGTCTATCTGTCGTCGTCGTCGTCATAATTGTCGTCGTCGTCGTCATCGTTGTTGTTTTCGCCATCGTACTCGTCGCAACACAGCAACAAATTAAAACAATAGCAGCACGCAGTTCCATTGCAATAACGGTACCTATAACGGATCAACAGCAGAAGCGAGAGCCCACAGGAAAAGAGGAACAGCAGAGCAGAAATCCAAGAGGCTTACAAAATGCAGACGCATAAAAAGTGAAAGGAGGAGCAGAGGAAGTCGCAAGCAAAAACAGAGTTAAACTGAGCTTGTTGTGTATGTATGCGTGTGCGTGAGCGTGCACGAGCGTGAGTGCCTGTGTGTGTTCGTCTTCATGAGTACAACAGCTATCGAGCACACACTCTCACACTGATTCACCCATTCTCTTGCTAACGCCTACCTGACTGACTGTCTGTGTACGCGTGTGTGTGTGTGTGTATTTGTGTAGCAGCAGAAGAGAGATTCATACATCGACTGTCACGCTTACACCCATTTGCAGTGTGCAATTGGCATGGCTGCAAGGAGTGCGAGAAAGCAACATTAGCAACCGCAATTGGGATATGCAGTTATAAGTGAAGATTGTTAGTAAGTAAGCGTGAAAGACTTGAAGCCAAAAATTACAACAGTACTAGCAACAGTAATAGAAAAAGAAATTTAAGCAACAAATATAACGCACGTCTATTTATGCATTGAACAAATTGCAAGTTAAAAGAAATCAGTCAGAGACAGAGAGTAAAATTAGAAAGAAAGTACGGTTGAAAGAGAAAAAGAAACTCTGCCCTCCCATCCAGTCAGAATTGAGCAAGGAAAGGAATACGTATTAGACAAGCGGTTAATTAACAAGTTGCTGGCAACATGAGCACATTGCTCGAGGAGCTTAGCCAATCCCTGGCTACGGCGACAATTGACGAACAGCAGCAGCTGGTCACGACCCTCTGCGAGGAGTCGATTTCAGCAACGGTGCTGGAAGAGATCGATGTGAGCAATACGAGCAGCAGCAGCAGTACCAGCAGCACCAGTAGCAGCAGCAGCAGCAGTAGCAGCAGCGCGAGCAGCAACAGCAGCAGCTGCAGCAACGGCACTGGAACGGACACGGACACCGGCAAGGGTAGCAGCACAGTGGGCAGCATTGATACGACGCGAGTGAGCTCGTCCAGTATTGGATCGGCTGCCTCGATTACATCATCGGTATCAACAACCGCCCCATCCACGTCGAATTCATCGGGTCTCGGTCTGGTGGTCGATGTGGATAGCAATATTGGCAGCAGCCAGGAGCTGAGCCATGGCTATGAGTCTAAGAGCGTCACGGAGCTAGATTCCCTGGAGGATACGTGTGGTTCCATGCTCAAAGATGCCGACAAGAACTGCTTGTTGTGCAGGTGAGTTTCTAGCTGATAATATTAACCTTGCCCATCATTTAATATCGATAAAAAGGTTTGAAAAACTAGTAGCTAAAGGCAGCTCAAAACAAATATAATCGATTACCAGCTATCGATCTATTAAACAAAATGCTGCTCCTTTTCCTATTAGTAAAAACCTTGATTTATCGTTACTATCGATGGCGCGCCAATTAAATCGAAATCGAATTAAAAAAAAAAAAAAAACATTTTCCATCATTTGTAGTTCGCGTTTGGTTATGCCGCGAATTCTATCCTGTCTGCATGTATACTGCGAGGATTGCCTGCTTAATCTGCTGCGCAGCAAGGAGGCGGCGGCGGCCAGTTCACCGGCTGCATCCCTGTCGTCGGCGGCCAGCTGCTCATCGGTCTCGTTCGATGGCAGCGAGCATCAGCGACCGCATACGGTGCTGGAGTGTCCCGTTTGCAAGCAGCTGACCCATCTGGGCAACAAGGGCGTCAGGGGTCTGACCATGGACTATATTGTGACGAATACTTTGGATTTGTCCAATTTAGAATCGGAGCATATACCGTGCACGTCATGCAAGAGCAAAGAGGAGGCCATGTCACGTTGCAATGATTGCGCCAACTTCTTGTGCAACGGCTGCGACAATGCGCACAAGTACATGCGCTGCTTCGAGAACCATCAGGTGGTGCGCATCGAGGATCTGCAGAAGAATGTGCAGAACGACAAGCTGATCATACACAAGCCAATCTGCTGCCGACAGCACATCAATGAGAATCTCAAGTACTATTGCTTTACGTGCCAGGTGCCTACCTGCAACGATTGCCTGCTGAGCGATCATAAGGGCAACGATCATCACTATGAGACCGCCCTGGTTGCCGAGCAAACAGTTCGGGCCGATCTCGAGCAAACGCTGACGGAGACAATGAAGAAGGCACAATATTGCAACGATGCTGGCGGCAATCTGAGCAGCGCACTAACCGAACTCCAAACGCAGCACGACAATGTCCGACAGCAGATCGACGATGCGTACAAGGCCTATAAGCGCACTCTGGAGATCATTCGCGATGAGATGATCACCGATCTGAGTCGCCTGCACTCGGAGCGCGAACTGAAGATCATGGATCTGATGCAGAGCCTGGAGAATAACATGGGCCGCCTGCAGCATGCCTCCCAGTTCGGTCAGCGTGCCATCGAGAAGGCCAATGCCGTTGAGTTTCTATTGCTGAAGCCAGTGATCAGTGCTCAGTGCTCCAATCTGATCGAGCAGACACCCCAGAGCGATGTCAACTATGAGCTGCAGTTCGACTGTATGCCGGAGAAGTTTGAGCGATTCGCGCGTGAAATGTTTGGCACATTTCGCACGGAATCAACGAAGATCCAAAATGCAACCGGAACTGCAATGCCCGAGGCGACGGCCTCTCCGATGGCCACGCCCAAACAGCATACGCCGCCGCCTCCGAACTTGGCGCCCGGCTGCCATGGCGTTGGCATGCTGCCGCCAGGAGTGCGCAGCCTGGCCGGAGTCGGCAGCAGCTCCGTGAACAACGGCTCGGTGCAGGGACGACTGAGTTCGGCGGCTGTCTTTAGTCCCATATCGTTGCCATCTTCGTTGCAGAGCTCCTTCGATGGCGACACCTCGGTCATGACCAATTTCTCCATGATGAGCACGCTGCCGCCAGATTCGCCGCCGCAACTGCAGCAGCAACAGCAGCAGGCGCTGCAACAGGCGCAACAGCAGCAACAACAGCAGCAGCAGCAGCAGCAACAGAAGCAACAGCAGCAACAGCAACAAGTACTGCATCAACAGTCCCAGACGCTGCCCGTTTCCCAGCAAATATCGCAGATGGTAACGCCCCAAGGCATTGTCCAAGTACCGCAACCCTCTGGGCATGTCAGTATCAATGCTGGAGCAAGCAACAGCGCTGTCGGCATGGGCCTGGGTGCCCTCAATGGACTGGGCATGAATGCTGGCGGACCAACACCTCCGTTCAGCATGCTTGAATACAATCTCTCAAGATTGGCCAGTCTCACGGAGGGCATACCGGACGCCATGAGCGACACGTTGGGCGTGGGCAGCTCTAGTGCGGTGGCTGTTGCTGCCACTGCCGGCGCCGGCGGCGGCGCTGCTGCCCATCACCAGCCCCCGGTCATTCCGCCCACTGGTGTCACGCCCAGCCAACCCATAACACTGGCGGACATTCTGTCCGGCGATCAGCGCGCCCTCAACAATTTGCAAGCACTGGCTAAACTGGGACTCAACAACAATGGTGAGTGGCGCGATCTTCGAAACTGTTAGCTCTGTTCGATTGCCTGCTTCCATACTACTTGGCTCACATAGCACACAACCTGCAGACAGATAAACAGAAGGGACATTTTATTATTATATTTTCCTTCCTTTGCCTTTCTATGCGATTCTCGCGCTAAATATTATATGAATGCTCAGGCACTGCGAGTTATTTATTTAAATATACATATATATCTATTGTGAGTTTATAGTGAATATATAGTTTATATTTTTCTCTTTGCTTACATAGATTTATATTTATATATATATAAATTTCTCTCTCTCTTTTTGTTTATCTCAATTGCATTTCTTTGTAATTGCTATGATTTGAAAGCTGACACGTAAATAATCAAAAAATGGAGAATTCCTGAGAATTTCTATTATTTGAATATAGCTCAAATTCCAAATACTACTACTAATTCCATTTACTAATCTCAATGAGTTATCTTATTTTGCTTTTAATAATTGTATTATTTCTATTTCTATTTTTTTTTTTTTTTTTTTTAATTTTTATGATTTTTAATAGGATAATGTCAGCTTTTTAAATATTACTACCTTTCTATGCGAATTTCATAGATGTTGTCTGCAGTGTTTTAAGCGTATTGGCATTCTGAAAGAACTTTTAATTTTGTTGTATTTTGTTGTTGTTTTATTGTTGCTAACTTTAAGTTTGTTTTTATTTTCTTTTCTTTTCTTTTATTTTTTTTTTCCATTTTCCTTTTTACCACAATTGACACCCCAACCAACACTACCAAAAACACTGCCACTACTACTATTACCCCCACCTCAACCACTACTACTACCACCACCACCACCACCACCAACAACAACAACAACAACATCTACAACACTACCCAAAAACACCAACACCAACACCACCCAACACCAACCAACAACACACAGATGAGCAACACGATTTGTTGTCGTCGAACGGAAGCTCAACGTGCCTTGATTATATTTTAACAGATTTCTGCATGCCAGCAGCCACATCACCCAATCTTCAAACATTGAATCCCATTGTTGGCGGTGTCGAGGAGATGAGCCTCAACAATTTCCATGCTGTGGCCCAGCCCGGCACCACCAGCGTGGTAACTGGCCGTAACAAGGCCACGCCCATGCAGATACGCTGTAAATTTGGTTCGCTCGGCACGGCCAAGGGTCAGTTTAATTCGCCGCACGGCTTCTGTTTGGGCGTCGATGAGGAGATCATTGTCGCCGATACGAACAATCATCGCATCGAGGTCTTTGATAAAATGGGCGCGCTCAAATTTCAATTTGGTGTCGCTGGCAAAGAAGAGGGTCAACTCTGGTATCCCCGCAAGGTGGCTGTCATGCACAACAATGGCAAATTCGTGGTCTGCGATCGAGGCAACGAACGATCGCGCATGCAAATCTTCTCCAAGTGCGGTCATTTCATGCGAAAAATTGCAATTAGGTGCGTGCTGCCATATAAACCATATAAACCATATACCCAATATACTAATTGTGTGTGATCTCCCTCTCTAGGTATATTGATATTGTTGCGGGTCTGGCTGTAACGGCCAAGGGACACATTGTGGCCGTTGACAGTGTCTCGCCCACCGTATTCGTCATTTCCGAGGAGGGCGAACTGGTGCGTTGGTTCGATTGCAGTGACTATATGCGTGAGCCATCTGATATTGCCATACGTGGTAAGTACACGCCGTGTGACAGCTGCCATCATCAGTTCTACACTCTCACATGTACCCATTTATATTGCAGACAATGATTTTTACGTGTGCGACTTTAAAGGGCATTGCGTGGCCGTTTTCCAAGAGGACGGCACTTTCCTTTATCGCATTGGCAATGAGAAGGTCACCTGCTTTCCCAATGGCATTGACATATCGAACGCTGGCGACGTACTCATCGGTGATTCACACGGAAATCGCTTTCACGTGGCCTGTTACTCACGGGAAGGCGTACTGCAATCCGAATTCGAGTGCCCACATGTCAAGGTTCGCATATGAAACACGATTGCTGTGAACTAGCTTTTTGAATAAGAATTGTTATATATATTTATATATATATATCTATGATTACGTGTTGGGGCAATGGCACTTGATGCGTGTTGTTGTCAATTGCTGTTGCTCCATGATCCATGATATTATTAATTAAATTGTTGTTTATTGTGCAGGTTTCACGTTGTTGCGGCCTAAAAATCACCTCTGAGGGCTATGTCGTAACATTGGCCAAGAACAATCATCATGTTCTCGTCTTGAATACCCTGTATGTTCACTGATTGCAAATCAAAGCGCGCAACAATCGTCCAGCTGTCGATCTTATCAAATACAACTATAAATACTCGTCAGGCAAGATTTATGGATGTCGTCGACAGCAACATGAGAATAGGAAACAGCAAAAGCAGCTGCAGCAACATCAGCAGCAGCAGCAGCAGCAGCATCTGGATCAGGATCTGGATCTGGATCCGGATCCGGATCAGTCAACGGACAGCCATAGCAATAGCATAATCAGTAGCAGCAGGAAACCGAACAACAACCGGAACAAGAACGACATGGAGCAGAATAGCAATAATCCCATTCGAGCTAAACCGTCGCCGCCTTCCATATAAATAAGTGCGAATCAAGTGCCGTTAAATCGAACATCACGAATTAAACTGGGAAGGCAAAGAAGAAAAAGAAAAAAAAAAAAAAACTAAAAAATAAAAAATCAATAATAAAAAAAAAAAATAAATAAATAAAAAAAAACGGGCGAAAAATCTCGAATCTCGAAATCACGTTTACAGCAAAATTGTTGTCAACGTACAACAGCAACAAGCAACAACAAAAATGCAACAATACTATTTTTGATCTCTAATTTAATAGCAACAACTACAAACAAAAACAAACAAACAAAAAAAAATTACCTAAAACCTAAAACGATTAGCGCTACTAAAACAACAAATAAT
Source organism: Drosophila aldrichi (assembly GCA_035045965.1). Classification (NCBI taxonomy): domain Eukaryota; kingdom Metazoa; phylum Arthropoda; class Insecta; order Diptera; family Drosophilidae; genus Drosophila; species Drosophila aldrichi. Next base: position 13,941,101 of record JAWNOM010000484.1, on the reverse strand, counting down.
TAACAAGCATCTATATAAATCTATAACAAGAAACAAAACAACATTACATAGAGCGTAACAACAACAACAACAACAACAACAATGAAAAAATGAAATTGTATGAAAACTTTTAACATATTTTTCAACGCGTTTAAGTGGAGCTCATCTATTTAATTTTCATTCTGTTCTTGTTACAATTTGCATACACTACAAAATGACACACACACACACACACACAATTGGACATGCATAGACAACACACAGACACACACACACACACACACACAACTTCAGATTACTTATTATCTATGTATAGGCATATTGTTATATCTACGAATTAGCTTTTTTGTGCAAAAAAAAACCCTTCCAGAATCTTTTTTCAACAAAAGAAAAACAAAAAAGAGAAAAAAAAACAAATACCAAAACAAACACGCATATATTTTACATACAATATATATACACACTACTTACACACATATATATATATATATATATGTATATACATATGTGTATATATTCATATACATATTTGGGAAACGTGCACTTTTTGTGCACATTTCCAAAGTGGACAGGAAAAGCCAGGCAATAATTAACAACAACAACAACAACAAACAAAAAAAAAACATCTAAAATTATGTACAACTAACGTATATTTTCAATTTTAGCAACAACCAAAAAACAAAAAAAAAAAAACAAAAAAACAAAGAAAATGAAAACGTAAGAGACACGTGTTTAGGTTTTTCCTTACTGCTGCTTATATAAAGTGATATTTATTTATATATATGCATATATATACATACATATGCGTATGAATATATAACCTATATATATATATATGTATATGTATATGTATGTATTTAACAAAACAAAAAAAATATCTTACAACTGACATACATATATATGTGAATCCTACGACTTTGCCATATATATATATATATATATATATACAGAGAAAATAACACACATATATAAATATATATATATACTGATTTTTGTCACTGTATGTATGCATTATATGCAGATTGAATGAAAAAAGAAAAAAAAAAACAAAACAAATATTAGTATACATTCTGTGTGTGTGTGTGTGTGTGTGTGTGTGTGTGTGTGTAGAGGTTTTTGTGTGGATGTATATATATATATATATATATGGGTGTGTGTGTGCGTGATATATGTTCTCATTGTCGCGTTCAAGTGTATTAGCAATAATAACATACAAAAACAAATTCAAAACATACAAACTAAATGTAAGCTAACAAACCAAAATGCAAAAATAACAACAACAATAACAACAAAGGCATCAAATTTTGCAATGCATTAGGCCAACAAACTAACTAAAAAAAAAAAAAAAGCAAAACAAATTCAACACTAAAACGAGACACACAACAAACCACATGAAAAAGAAAAAACCAAACAAATAAAAAAAAAAAAATAAAAAAACTATTGTTAAGTTCTATATATATATTTACAATGTTAAAATGATATTCCTTTTGCTTATATACATACAAAAAACAAACATATACATATACATATACGTGTGCATATGCCCACATTTACACAATATATATATATATATATATATGTATATATGTTTACAGATGTATGTATATGGTATTTATGTAAAGTAAGGACTCTTCTAGTAGCACATATTGGGGCATGTGCCATTTCTTTCCCGTTGTAATAAAATATATAAGGCTGGTTTACTCCCAAGACATTATTATTTTTTAAACAAATGAATAACATACTATTATTATTATTATTATATTATGATTAATTATGTGAATATTATGACTTTGTTGTTCTTGATTCTTTACGATGACAAAACTAATTCTTTGTGAATTTTTTATTATTATTATTATATTATTATTATTATTATTATATTACTATTATGTAAATCGCAATTTATTTTTGACTATGTTCTAAGTGTAGCTAACGATTATATATCGGTTTTTGATCAATTATTATGTAAGAGCAAAGCAACTTATTTTTTTTTGTATAGGCTGTAACAAACACACACACACACACACATTTTATTATATACAACACATATACAGTGACACATACACACGAAACGTATCGCAAATGAATTTTAACGCATATTGTATTTGTGTGTGTGTTGAGCAGTTAATGGATTTAACAAATTATTACAATTCTTATTTTATATAACAAAAAAAAAAAAAAAAAAACTAATGTAAAAAAAAAACAACTCATGTTTAGTGATTCGTTTAACGCTGTTGAATTTGAATGTGTTTCATATGAATATAACTTTTAATCTTGTCATTTATTTAATGCTAGTAAAAAGTGTACATTTATGATTTTTCCTTAAATCCAAAAACAACAAACAAAAAAAAGTTGTGCAAACCATTTTATATTATGTACTTTTTGTAAAAAAAAAACAAAAAAACAAACACAAAAAAAAATTTATGTCGAAAAAGTTTATGTTTATATTTAACTGCTTAATTTTATATAATTTGTTGTCATTTATCTTTTGTTCTGAATTTTTAATTTAATTTTATTTTTTTCGTTTGTTGCAACTACGTGTGAGGCTACACCAATTTATATATATATATATATATATGTATATATATATTGATATATTATGTGAAACCAAGAATAACTATCTAGCTCTAGCTAAAAAACAAAAACAAAAACAAAACTAAACTAATTGCATAAGTTTGTGAAACGCTTTTAATTGTCTTACGATTAATTTTATTTTTGTATCCTTTTGTTGTTGTACAACTGAATCATTGAACACTTTAAAGCAACAAACACACAACACTAAAAAAAAAAACATCATATTTTAATTTGATGAATTTGATTCTATTTACCTTTGTTTAATTAGTTAAGCTACTAAAGAATCACTTGCAAGAGAACAGCTAAACCTCCTATCCAAAGTTGTTGTCGAAATAATGAAAAAAAAAAAGGAAAGATGATAATGAAGAAGAGTGGTGTAAGAAAAATGCAATTTTTGTGAACAATTTGGCTGTTGAAATATAATTTTAATTTGATATATTCGTAAATACGTTATGATGATTTTAGTTTACTCGTATTTAATTAAGCTTACATCATGTTATATTGTGTACAATAATTTTTGTTTTTTGTTTTTAATGTTTAGATCCTAGACACGCCCCCCATTAACGTTCACCGGGCCTTCGTATCCTCTATACAAAACAATAATTTAAATGTGCTTAGTGAATTTACATAGATTTCTTATGCAAAAACTAAATGAATGAATGAACAAGTATTATGTAAACAACACTACAAATCTAGCAAAAAAACAGACAAACAACAAGAACAACAACAACAACACAAATGTGAAATATGCCAAATTTTGTTAATTTTCTTTTCTCATTTGCGCCTTAAATAGTCAAACGAAAATTCTGTGAGCAAACAAAACAAAAAGAGAAAACAAAAAACTTAAAGTTTATAAAGTTTTTGAAACAACAAATTACTTATTTCAAAAACGACTTTTTACACTTTGTTTCTAGTTATTACGAAAAAGCCTTCAAAAAGAAGAAAGAAAAAAAAAAATGAAATTGTAATTCCACACGCTTTTATTTATAACATTTACAACTTTTTTTTTTTTTTTACTTTTTAGTTTGAAGAAAAAACAAAATAGCAAAAAAAAAGAAAAAAAAAACTTTTGTTTCAAACAAAAATAAAACTTTTTTTAGGTTTAATTCACATAAAAAAAAAAAAAACACAAAATATAAATAAAAGAAGGTATATAAATAACAAATCCAAAACAAATGATATTAAGTTAACGAAAACAAGAAATGAAAAAAAAAACAAAAATAATAATATACATATATATACACACATACACACACATATATATATACACAAAGAAACGTTAACTAATTGATTTCCTATTGCATACAAATTTATGAAAAAATGTGCTTAAGTTTAAATCAAATTTACAATTTAGTTGAGATTATGAACTTAAAAAAAAAAAGAACATAAAAACTTTTTACATAACATATTTATGTAAAACGTTTAGCGAAAATATATATATATGTATATACACATATGTATGTACATACCTATGTAAGTTTAGCCAATGGCAAAGGCGGCAGAGTTGGTTGGCCATTGGGCGTGGCACTGGACGAAACAGCAACAGAAACAGAAACAGAACAGACACACTCACACACAGAACTAGTCACGTATGTTCACAGCTTAGCGTATAACGTAAGAGTACGAAACGAACAGCACGCAGCAGACATGAGAAACGACGTAAGAGTCGCATTACTTAACGTATAACGTAAGAGTACGAAACGAACATCACGCAATCGGCAACAGCCAAACATCACGCAACAGGACACAAGAGAAGTGAGAACAACGTAACTGTAACTGTAACTGCAACACTGACGTTACTCTTCACACGCACAGATGCGCCCGCAAAGCAATTTTTTTTTTTTGAGAACCAACTCTGACAGCTTCGGTGCCAACAACAATTTTTGAGGCCGTTCTTTTGTGGCTAAGCTGCAAAATAAAATAAAAAAAATAAAAAATAAAATAAATAATAAATGATTAAATTAAATAGAAATAATAGAAGAAATAAAAACACACAACAACAAAAAGCAATTCAAAAGAAACGAAAAAGTGAACTAAGAAAAGGCATATTTTATTATTATTATTATAATTATTATATTATTATTATTATTATTTAATAATTATTCAAACAAAAACATTGTACAATGTGAGCAGAAAGAGAACGCTTTCCACCTATTTTTTGGTTTATTATTCATGTACTTTATTGTGTTATATATTTTATAAATTTTGTGTTAATCGACTACTCAAGTAAACCAATACATATACATATACATATACATATGTATAATCTAACTATACACATTTACATACATATATATATACTTACATAGATGTGTTTATGTCTGTCTGTATGTATACATACATTCAAAGTCCTCAGAGTCAATGTTTATTTTTTAATTATGTAATTTGTTTTTCAACATTTTCAATTGAAGACACCAAAAAGTAATAATAAAAATTGAAATTACAACAATTTATGTATAAACCAATAATAAAAAAAAAAAAAAACAAATAAATAAAAAATAAACAAATTTTATTGAATAGATGCAAATTTATGAAAAAGAAAAATCAATGTAATGAAGAAGAAATTTCGAAGATGCTGCCAAAGATTTTTTTGTTTTCGTTTTTATTTAAGTATACACTGAAAATAAAAAATTACAGAAGTGAGATGAAAGCAACAACAATTATTATTATTACATATATATTTATATATATGATATATATGAACTACAACTCTATATATATATATACATACATATATTATAATTCTATTGATGATGATAACTACAACTATATATATATATATATATATATATATATATATAAAAAAAAAATAAATAAATAAATGAAATGCAAAATGAAAATGAATTGTGAGAAAAATGTAACGAAATATTTTCGGAATACTTGCTCAGTTGGCAAATCGACTAAACACACACACACACACACATATATATATATATACCTTAACATGCATACTAATCCACTACTAACGATAACAAATTGTGAACGATGAACGATTAACGATAACAGTAAATCGAATGATGCAGCGTTTTGCATTTTCCAAATCAAATTTAATATATAGAAATAAAACTAATTTGTTCCTCAATGCGCGAAGTCAAAAGCAAAGAAGAAGAAAAAAAACAAAACCAATATACTCATCTCACTTACGTGAATGAGTATAACAACAAAATATTTGCAATTGAATGTGAATTTCAATGCGATTTATTGAAACTAACTTGGTTGAATTAGATTATTGAAAACAAATGAGCATATAAACTACTATATACATATACGATATACATATGGAATCAGGAGTAAAGCGAGATAGATATATATACACACACGCACACACATACGCCACATGAGTTGAGTAGGTGTGTGTGTGTTTACATATAGCAATTAGATGGCATCGATGAGACCAGGTTCGATGGAGCGTGGTTTTAGCTTAGTTTCTACTAATACACACACACACACACATATATACACACCATCAAAGGCCTGTGTACACCTCGGATAAACATTTTCAATATTCTCTCCATTTACAACACTAAAAAGAAAAACAAAAAGGATAAATAAAAATATTAAAAAAAAAAAAAAAAAACACCCACCCTAGATCCCAAATTTTTGCCTAGTTGCGTGTCTCATTCTTGTAGATTCATGTCTTATATTGTGCATTTAGTTAAATTTATTTATCAAACTACAACAACAAACGATGTTAAACAAAATCCAAACGCTTTATACATCAAATTATTTTAATATATATACATATATATATATATATATGAAAAATATTGATAAAAAAAAAAACAAAACAAAAAATATATCTATATATACATATACAACATATACAAAATATTATGTATTTTATTTCAAATTTTTAAATGTATTAGCAAAGAAAAAAAAAAAAAACAAAGAAAGTTGAAATTCTACTACTAAAAAAATTAAAAAAAAAATAATTTAATATAAGTAAAAAAAAAAACAAAACACAAAGTGAAGCAAATGCAACGTCCCTTTGATGAATTGAAGGCGTGGCACAATTGAATTATTAACAAAAATGATATACATATACACATTTAATCTATATACATACATACATCTATATATATATGTATACAGATATATATATATGTCATACAATAATGAGCAAAAGAAAAACAATCTAGTGTACGTCAATTTTTTGATGATATTTTTCGCCTTATTATAGACAAAAAAAAAAAAAACGAAAGAAAATTTAAAAAAATAAAATACAAATGAATAATAAAAGCTAATTAATATTGATGAGAAATCGAAATTAAATCGAACCTTTAGGGCCCCCGTGTAAAGCTTCATTTTGGCCATAAACATACATATACATATATATACACACATGCATATATGTATATACATATATATTTACATATACGTATATACTTTCTTTTTTATCAAATGGAACTTAAGAGGAAGAAGAAGAAGAAGAAGCAATCAATTGAATCGACATATAGCAAACAAAAATCAGTCGCAAGTAAACAAATTAACTAAACGTGATTAAAGGCTAAATTTAGCATCATAATCCCCCCCCCCTCTCTCTCTCTCTCTCTCTCTCTAACTTAAATATATACTACATATATTTGAGACGACAAATTACTTTGACTGTACAAGTTCCTCAATTAATATTATTATTATTTTTTATATTTGTATATACAATATACATATAAAATATATTTTAGATCAAATTTGTTTTTGTTTTTCTTGTTTACGAATTATATATTAATAAAAAAAAAAATTAAGAAAAGAACTTGAGTTGTGTTCAGCTTGCAAAAAACCATAATAAAAGATTAAAAAAAATAAAAATAAATAAATAAAAATTATTATTTAAATTAATTATTTTTTATTTCACAGTGACTTTCACTTGAATAGGTTGAGACTTTTCCTGGATAGTTCCAATAGTTCCATATATGAATGAATCTCATCAAAGGACACAGCAATTCGAATGAAAAGACTAATCCATTCAAGTGTAGGAGACACTCTATATATATATATATATATATAGTAGATCTATCAATATTCCTTTTCAGTTATTCGAGTTGCACCTGATAATCTTATGTAAAATGAAAGGCAAAGAAATTCCCTTTGTCGAACTGTGCCAATTGTTGTACTACGTCCTGCTCTAAAGTGCTATAGCTCATATACATATATGTATATTTAATAAAAAGTTACCAAAACCAAAACAGGTATCAGCATGATATATATATATAATACATTTAATTAGCGTTTAGAATCGCCTGGGAGTTAGGAAGAATTTGATATTTTGAAATATATTTGTCCTTTTGATATAACAAGCGAATATTTGTCTAAAAATCTAAATGATTCAGCTGCTTTATACTCTTAGCATAGAAAATATATAGTATCTATTATATATACACATACGTATATACAATTTTTTTTTTTTTTTTCATTTTACTAGCTTTCCTATATATAAATATATATAACTTTTTCTGTCTCACTATATATGTCTCTTGCACAATAAAAAAAATTAAAAAAAAAAACAGCTAAGCTTCTTAAGTTTTTTATATTTTCCGTTTATTTCATAACCATCAAAAAGTGATGAAAAAAAAAAAACATAATCTAAAAATAATAAAAAAAGAAATGGAGAACTCTTAGTGAGTTTTGTTGTATTACATTTGCGTACATATCAGTGAGAATTATTAAAGAATTTTTGGCATAGGGTTTATAATGCTAAACAAAGATTTATATAGAGAAGATCTAAGCACCTAATTCGATTTAAAACTATCGGCTTATCGAACTGCTCAAATACGTTTTTATTTTTTTTTTAGTTAAACTTTCTGCAAAAGTTTATATATGTATATATATACATGTATATATGTATATGTGTGTGTGTATATAAGTAATCACATTTACATATTAAAACTTAGTGCCATGATCTTTGCAAGGAACAAAAATCGATATGATATATATCGATAAATATATATTGTATATTAATGTGCTGTAATAATAATAATAAAATTTAATTGTGTCTCTCACTCGCTCCTTTTTGACACCAAAACACAAACAACAGAACAGAACACAGCAAGTTACATACGTACTTATACATACATATATACATATTTATGTGTATGTATAGCACATATATGTATATTACTAAAATAGTATAGGGGCGCAACGTGTTTAATGCAACCAATTAAAGTTGGCAAATACAATTACAATTATACAATGAATAAACCGTTATTCGAATTATAGATTAGAGAGTTAACCAAGCTTGGACTTGGACACAAACACACAGACACACACACACACACACATACGAAAAACGAAGCAATTAGATGGCTTTTATTTTTCTAGAATTTTAAATGAATAAAAAAGAAAAGAAAACATAATTAACAACAACAATAATAAAACAAACAAAAAAAAAAACAGAAACCCCAAAAATGAACGTAGTTAATTATTCGCGAACAGCAAACCAAATAACTAAGCAACTAAAAACTTCCTAATTTCTCTCAGTGTAATGAACACAAATCGACAATGCATATACATATATGAGTATATATATTCATGTCTATATGTATGCTCTATATATATAACATATATCAACATGTGCATGAGCATAACTTTCAATTTACATACATATAAATATATATGTATATATATACATACATACATACATACATACATACTAAATATCTCTGGGTTGTTTGAAAACAAATGAAAGAAACCAAAAACTTTTTACGTGTATGAAAAAGCAAAAGACGTACTGTAGAGCATATTATATAAAAACAAAATCTACATAACTAAAACTATCTATGTATACATATGTACATATACATATATATATATATGTATATATGCTGAAGTACACTTAAAAGAATTGCGTATACAAAGCGTAAGCAAAATAATTGATAATAAAAACAGCAAGAAAAAAAAAACAATTAATATTTAAGATTTGACCGACCAAAATAGAAAAACAAAAAAAAAATCAACTCAACTCGCCTTGCAAAGCGAATTCTTCAAACAAAACATGAGAAAAAGTGTGAAAAGTGAAGTAAAAAAAATGAACTCAAGTTAGTGGGGGGGACACACTAAAGTTTAACATATATATATATATATATATATATATATACTTCCATCATCAGAATTTTGTATGAATTAAGCATTATATAAAGGGTATATACATATATATATACAGTCAGACAACGATGATTAATGAATGTACAATGCGATGGAATGTTATATAGATATATGCATATACATATACGTATACATAATACCAGCACTGTAGCCTGGTATTCGTAAAGCTAGTTTAATAAACAACAGCAACAAACAACAAAAATACATTTTGAACGCAAACTAAAATCAAAAACTAAACAAAAAAAAAAAAAAAACCAACACAAAAATTAGTTTTTGGAGAGAAAAAAAACAAAAAAAAACATTTAAATGTCATCAAACATAAATAGAACAAAATAACAATTTCCTGTGTTGTCAAAAGGCTTTAAGAACAATTTGTAAATTAGCGTAATTTTTGTTTTGTGTGTTTTTGTGGCTTAATGAAAAAAAATTTATATAGATTTCTAAGCGTGCCTCACATTTTAGACACTCTTTTTAGAGCAAGTAAAAAAAAAAAAAAAAAAAACACACAAGCAGAGGAAGCGTAGGAGTAGGAAGACAGTTCAGACAGACAGCAACAATATTTTTGGGCACCAAATATATACATATGTATATACATATATATATTGAAAAATATGAACATTTTTGTGTGTGCTTACAAACAACAAAAATGCAAATTATAAAAAAAAAATATTGAAGAAGTATTTAAAACCCCCAAACCAAAAAAAAAAAACAAACCAAAAATATTTTAAAGGGCGCAACGGTTTTTCAGCTAGAAATAAACAAGAACTAAACAAAAACAGAATACAACAAATAATTAGAAATGTTTTATGAATTATATACAAACTATATATATATACATACTATATATATATTATCTATGTATGAGTATATATACTTAGTAAACTACTTAACTAAACATAAGATGTTGATCAATTTTATGTGAGTTATTTATGATGTTGTAAAGTTAAAATGAAGAAAACAAAAATAAATTTAAAAAACAACTTAAAAAAAAAACAAATGCAGCAAATCAATATAAAAGAACAAAATAGAGAGTTTGTTAATAGAAAGAAGAAGAAGAAATCGTAAATGAATTGTTAGGCATTTGAATTATTAACTAAAAGAAATAACTGTGCATTACAATAAAACCAAGAAGCAAACAAAAAAAAAAAAACAAAAAACAACAAAAATGGCACAAATATGATATATATCAAATGTATGACTAGATCTGGGTTACTTTATTTATTTCAATTATATTTTATATATACACATATGACATTGATTTCACTGAACAAAACAACAACAACAACAACAAAACGTTTAGAACTCAAAAAGCTGCCTCAATGAACAAGTAAAAGAAAAGAAATATATGAATTAATTAATAATGTAAAACATATGTCTCTTATACAAACTTATACATACATATACATATATGTAACTAGGTACTTGGCAACTAACGAAAAACAAAAACAAAATGAAAAAGCAAAAAACAAAAAAACAAATGCAAACAAGAAATTTCAAACACAATGCGAAAACAAAACTAAAGTGAACTTAAAGCAAACAAAAACAAAATTAATTATTAAAACAAAAACAAACAAAACAAGCAAAATTTTACTGAACAAATATTTGAACTAACACACGTAAATTGTAAACGATGCTTGGGAGCATTTAGTTTGACAGCCACAAGGGTTAACATTTCGCGTTCCTCAAACTAACGGAGCTCGTGCGCTGTCTCGCTCGCTCCGCTGCGCTCTCAGCTCCCATAGTAATTTAACCCTTGTGCGCACGCAATGCCATTCGATATTTGAATTGATTTTATGCGTATTTTTTTTGTTTTTTTTGGACTATGCGAGAAATATTAGGGTATGAAACATATATATGTACATATATATATGCATACAACTATTTACAAGCTACGTATATATATATATATATATATATATATATATACAGAAGAAAAAACCTATATATACTTAATGAAAAACTACTTAAAACAAAATCAAGAAAGAAAGAAAGAAAAAACAACAACAACAACAACCAACTTATACCATTTTTGCTGACTGTACTCCTTAGGCTTTTTACACCTTTTACCATTTTATTCGCAGTGGCAGAATATTTCCGAACTTTGCATGCGACTTAACTCTTTAATCAATCTACATGATATACATACGATATATACATACCAATTAAGTAAGATCTACATTATATACATGCATACATACATATATACATACATATATATACATATATATATATATATATATACATATATTTTACAATTCTGGCCACAGATAATCCTAAAGAAAATTCCTTGCACTTTGTTTCTCTCATATGATATCTGATATATGATATATGATTATACCGATAAATCCCCTCCTCCTCTAACCCCAACACACGCCACGTCCCGCCCCGCCCCGCCTGTGATAGTGTTAATGTAATATTGTAATAACGGTCAAGTGCCGGCTCCATTTTTTGCCAATTTATGGCATACGTTACCCGGCATTACCCGGCACACTTATGAATATTTTCCAAACAAGCTTTTTTAGATTCAAAATTTGTTCTTTTGGAACCATTGTTTAGGTAATTAATTTTTATATACAATAAAAAAAAACCAATCAAATTTTGAGCAAAAGAAATGCCCATACATACATAGCAATACATGTATGTATGTATATACAACTTGAAAAACAAACAAAGAATATATTACTGAACAAAAAAAAATGTATTCAATTCTTGGAAGAAACAATGCAGTTTAGATGCATTTCTTAAGATTTCTTTGTATGCTATAGATCACAGAAATATTGTCCGGTCATAGACATCACACATGCATACATACATATATACGAAAACGAACGTTTAATATGACAATATATATATATTACATAGAGAGGACTCTAGAGAACTCTGCTAGCAACATATCTGGTTTACATGTTGGAGGAAAATCTTAGAAGATTTCGTTTGGCTTAATGGATCATCCTATATATTTAAGCTAATTTTTTGTATTGCATATAAGTGAATGCCTGCCTTATGGCTTAAGTTTTCGTTTAGGCTTAAAGAATTTATAAATATTTCGGACGCAAAGTTATATTGATTGCATATTGTATATTGAATGCCTTGGTTAGGATTCGTTTTAGACTTAAATTATGTCGGATTCGATGCGGATCGGCTACTGATATTTTGTATTCATTTTACAACTTTTCTCAATATTTAACTAAATTGTATGATTTGCCAGATCGTACACACACACACACACCCATACACACACACAGACACAGACACATCACATATATACAAAAACTTTGAACCAATTAAGTATACAATAAAGCACAACAAAGCATTCTAAATGGTAAAAGTACCTTAAAATATTATATGTATTAAAAAAAAATAAATAAATAATAATAATAACAAAAAAAAAAACCTACATAGAGAGAACATTTTTGGATCAATAATTTTTTGCTGTAAACAAAAAAAAATAAACTAAAACTCTCCGAGAACTATTTTCAAACAATTATTTTCCATTTGCCCGATTATAATTCAACTATGATTTTCTACTTGTACCCGTCAGAGGACAATATTTTATTGAATATTGTAAAGGTATCTACATACATACATACATATATATCTATATATATGTTTACCTAATTACCTATTGAGCATTATGATTATCGAAATATTTCCAAATTCGGTTTGTATTTTTGCTATTGAAAGCATTTTATTCCAAAATGGTTTCATTTATATATGTATATATATATGTGTATCTATATCTATATCTATATATATATATGTGTATGTGTCTATACCATTTACAGCAACAACAACAACATCTCTAATCATATTTTTGTACATCACTCGATAAAATGTCTCAAATTGTTAATTAACGAAGAAGTCAAGGCGGAAAATGAAAATGAAAAACAAAATTTGTAAAACTCAACATTTAAAAATATACCTAATATACATGCATATATATATACATACATATATGTATATACATGATTTATTATGTATGTAATAACTAGAATCACATAATTCCATCCACTTTTGATATTTTAAATAATAAAATATTATATATATACATATATATATATAGAAATTATATTAAAGTATTTATGAAATTCAAATATTGTAATTGGGAAAACTTAGCGCAAATGCAGAAAATTGAAAAATTAATTAATGTTTGCCTGTTGGCTTTAAAGTGTCATTCCTACAACAGATGAAGCAAACAACAAACAACAATAAAACACACACACACACACACACACATAAGCAAGCAAACAACAATAATAACATAGCAACATTTTCTTGTGCTTTTGCACTCGAGTGCGTCCTAAGTCAGTTTTGGCCCAGTTTTCAAAGAGTTTGCTTAGGAAATACACACACAGACACACCCACACATACATACATACACTTATGTGAACAAATATTTATATATACGTATATATAGTGGCACCAAAAAAAAAAAAATCCAACTATATTGTCTTATTGTAGTAGTGGAAAAGGGTTTAAAAAAAAAAACAACATATACATACATATATGTATATTCATATATACATATATATAGTATATAATGATATAATGATATTTACACATCATGAATAGTTTATATTACTAAAGAATAATAATAACAAACATTGCTTTAATATATGTATATTCAGAAAAATATATATACATACATACATAATTATACCAATAACAAAAATATACAACAATATACATATATTGTATATGTATGTATATACATATATGTATATGTATATACATAAGAGAAAACCAGAAATTGTAATACAAATCATTACGAACCTTTTCTAAAATGTTATGTCTTCCCTTTGAATCAATTAAGCTTATATAACTATGTATATGTATGTCTATATATACATATACATACACATAAACTAACAGCAATAAAACACATTTGAAAAACAAAAAGTCGATTTATCAGAATCAAAACTGACCAAGCAGAAGCAGCAACTTATAAACCGAGTCCATTTGTTTTTTATACCAATTCAAAAGAAAGTAAAATGGGTATATTGGGTTTTTTTTTTTTTTTTTTTTAAGTGGGAGGCACGCAACGAAGTTAATACATATACTAAGCAATAACTCAAAATCAAATCCTGTTTCATCATGCAATAAAAAAGAAAGAAGAAGAAGCTAAAAGTAAAGCCACAAATACCTAAGTACTACTTTTACTATAGTTTCGCTGGTACTCATTGACTATTTAGAAAAGCAAACGAAAAAAAGAGATATATATATATATCTACACATATATATGTATATGTATTACAAATTTTAACATGTAGTTAGCCTTGTTCCAGCATCTGTTAAAGTTAACAATTCGTTTGACCAAGTGACAAAAAAAAAAATATTAAGAGAAAACATCTTGAACGGAAGCAAAAAAAAAAAAAAGAAAAAAACTATCTGAAAATTGTACTTTATATATAAAACAGTTATATATATATATATACATATATGCATATGCAAACTAAGCTGGCTAAAACAAATTGAGAGTTATACATATTTATGTATATGTATGTATATATATATGCATATATATCTTCAAAAGCAGACTACTCAGTGCAACAGATAAGACTAGAAATTGATTACCTGAACCTTGAGAACAAAGCTTGAGTTTTCTTTTACTTTACAACAAACAAACAAACAAACAGCAAACATACATGCACGATAACACGTTTATCGTTTATCGATAAGTGACAACCAACAAATATTTCAACAGCTCATAGTTATATAACTCTAGTATCATATGTAGTAGTTTGCTTTACTCACATGTGACATCCAATAACCAAAATATACTCATTCAATCAGCATAGTTAACACATGATTATTCCTAACTAACGATAACCGATAGCCGCATCGTTCGATCCACGCTTTTTATAGAGCCCACTTCTTTGAAATGGTTGTGAATTTCGTAAGCGAAACGAATTCGCATACGTTTTTAGCTAAAAACCAAGAAAGCAAGACCAACAATTGATTCTACACACACACACACATACGTACACACAGTCACACATATTACTTCCTAACTCTTCCATATGTCATTTGCAATTAGATACTAACACAATTTAATACTCTTGCAATTTTTTTTTTTTCAATTTCTTTGCAAACTTTGATAGCAATTTCTGAAATACTAAAGTCACAAATTTCTTTTTCTTTATTATTTTTCATAATATTCATTGCAAGAGCAAAAACTAATAAAAAGCAAAGGCCAACAAACTTAGTTGAGTTTACTAAACAAGAAACAGACTATATGGCGGCAAGATTTCCTAGAAACTCTAATGAAAGTAGAGAGAGAGAGAGTCTCTAGGGAGACCCTTTAAGATATTTCCTAAAGTGCAGCAAATAATAACAATCGAAATTCTTGAAAATCCTGTTTGTTTATCACGCAGATATGAGCTATTGAATTTATTGATCAGAACCATTAATAATCTCTTGAACCATTGAATTCACTGATCTATTAATACCGCTAAAATGTTAGTTCTTACAAAAATCTAGAGTGAAATACTAGAAAGGCATATTTCTAGTGACTTTTTCTCAGAATCTTTTAGAAATCTCTCGATATGATAGATGGTCTCTAACTCTCAGATAAGTTTCTAGCACCTCTCAAGTCTGCGTCCGATAAATCAAAGTTGGCCCGTATTATAAACAGCAATCAGATAGAACAAGAAATATATATATATATATACATATATGTATATACATATATACACATACATATATACTCAGCCGTGTGCCCTCCTTCAATAGATTTGAGAAAAAATGAACATGTTCCATAAGTATAGTAGAAATTAGTTGAGTGTTTCAACACTTAGATGTGCTGCGGCTCTTAAAGATATCCTACAGAATATATATCTATATAGATATATATAGATATATAACATTTATATACATACATATATGCAGGATAGGAGAAGAGCTCCATGCATATTGTAAGTTAAGCATAGGAAATATATATGTCAAAACTTGAAAATGTCCTAGATGATTTGCTCATTTTTTTTTTTTTTTTTTTTTTTTTTTTTTTATTAATTTAAGTGTAGCAATTGTGTGTATTTACATATTACAGTTTACAACAACAACAACAACAACAATGTGAGTTTGTCCGTAGCATTTTTAAAGTGTTTTCAATATTATTATAGAAACTGACCCAAAAAGAAGTCGATATACTATATATACATATATATATAACTGAAGGCAGCAACAATTACAGTGAAAATGTGTGTTTCTAGAACAAAATATATATAATCATTGCAATCAGGTACTGAAATCAAAATTTTAATTATACGATTAATAAATATAAAATATATATAAAATTAAAAAAAAAAATACCAAATTATATACGAAATAAATGTATTATTTTTGTTAAAAATAAACAAATGAAATGAAATGAAATGAAATGACGAAATATAAAACTATTCCAAAAACAATTCTTAACTTATATGTGAGCATGTCAAATATGTATATACATATATACATATACATATATACATACATGGCGCAGAACACACTTTAAGGAGCTCAAATCCCAAAATCACATTCAATTCACCGATATTTTTGAAATTTAATTTTTTTCCGATTTTATGGTGATACGACATGCTTACAACTACATATACT
Source organism: Drosophila aldrichi (assembly GCA_035045965.1). NCBI lineage: Eukaryota > Metazoa > Arthropoda > Insecta > Diptera > Drosophilidae > Drosophila > Drosophila aldrichi. The sequence goes on along the minus strand of JAWNOM010000484.1, from coordinate 13,923,857 downwards.
ATACATACATATAAAACACTATATATATACATACATATATATATACTATACACAGAACATAAACGTTTATACTATATATACGTACATCAAATAAATATACACACATACATATATACCAAATATTTAAAACTATTAAGCTAGGTAGCTGCAAAAAAAAAAAAAAAAAAAAAAAAAAACAAATATATATATATATATACATATATATAAATACCAAAAAACAATGTCCAGACGTTCAACGAAACCAAATGCAATATTTAATTATACAACTACATATACATATATATTTTACAATTTATTTATATACATATGTATACATCATAGGTTATATTGACATATGCTACATCATTTTTTGCATAAGCCAACAAAATTGTTTGTTACATTTTTTGAACATTTTTTCCCTTTCCAAGAAGCTCACACAAACAACAACAAATTATGTACATATGTATGCATATATAAGCAAATATATATGTGTATATACATAAAATACAAACCAAGTTGCGCCAAAACAAAAACATTTATATATATGTACATTTATCAAGGGTCAAACAAAAATTTATAAACAAAAAAAAAAATTTAGTATGTAAAATTGTAAGCAAAGACCAAGCAAGAAACACAAAATGTATAAGAAAAGTTGGGAAAAAAAAATACTGAAACTAATTTTTGAAATAAAATCATTGAACAGTTACGAAATGAACAAATATATATACATGTAGAATGGAAACAAATTTATAGAGACACATTTTAAGAACACCAAATCAATTTAATAAAAAACATGCATGTATGTATGTATGTATATACTAGATGACTCCTTGAATGGCAAAAAAAAAAAAAAATCCAGTTGGAATGCGCAATGCTGAAAATGCGTTGAGTGACATTGAAGCGAAGCCGAACAACGTTTGAGTGAAAGAGTGTGCTCACATGAGACTCGAGCGCAGATAAAACGATCGCATGAGTGTGAAAGAGACGCGAGTACGCCGCAGCGCGTCATGCGTTTAAGAACAACAGCAAAAATATACGCACACAGACATAATTATCGTCGCACACAGTGCTCGTGCACTGTATGCAAAAATTTGAGTGACTTGACTTGGCTTTGCCAAACTTTGCATTCCGTTTTATGCACTCGTTTAACTGAAAGAGAGCGAACTTTGTGAGAGCGAACACGCGCTCAAACACTGAAACTCACTCAATTGGCGTATGTTGTGAGTGGAACTATGCAGGCCTCTAATGTATACATACATATAAGCATGAACATTATATACATAAAAATATTATGTGTTTTTCCTAATATTATAAAAGTACTTTTTCTTTTTTAATATTAACAAAGTGTTGAGTACATTAGAAGCGTGCGAATAATATTTTTACAACAATTTGAGGAGTTTTTAAACAAAGAGGGAATTTTTGAATGAAAGGTAAAGTTCAACAACTTTTATTAATATAATTACAAATATTTAAAAAGTAAATTATGAAAATGAAAATGAAATTCATAACGCTTCCGACAATAAGCTTTGGCCACACTAATGTTTAATAATAAAACAAACAAAAAAACAAATATATAAAAAAACTTAAGAACAAATTTATTTACGTTTTACAAGCAATTTTTTGCGTTCACAAGAAGAAGAAATTGCAGAATGTACGATTACCCGATTTATATAGTTACCATACATGTGCTATTTACTATACTCATATTTATGGAGAGTTGTATTCAAAGAAAAAAAAAAAAACCAAACGATTGATAAAAATATTTAAAACTATAAAACAAAAGATCAATACTAAAGCAAATGTATTTTCATGACCCGCATTTGAAGCGAACATATCAAAACAAAATTATAGCATAATGAAAAAAAAAATTAATAATAATATACAAAAAATACCAAAAAAAAAATAAAAACCTATTTCAATTGAAGTATCATAGAAAAACAGATGACAATTGACAGTTGATTGTTTAGCGCTAGAAAGAACTTAAAACAAAAAATGGTAATAATAAAAATAAAAAATAATAAAAATTAAAAAAAATTGAAGTTGAACAAACAGTAGCGAGCAATAGCAAATATGTGTGTACTTATCTATGAGTAAAAAAAAAAAACTCCTCTATACAAGAAACAAATGGTATAAACCATATACATATAAAGGTTCGAAAGTTTTTTTTTTTAGCTGTTTCATCATTTAATATTAAAACAAAAGAAAAAAAAACACAAAAATATTTACAATGGCAAAACATGATGTGAGGAAAAACATGCAATTAAAACTAAAAACAAAAATTATAAAAAACAAAAAAAAAAAACCAAACGAAACGAAAAACTGAAACCTAAAAATTAAGCATAAATATTTTTTGCTGTGTCTTAGTCCATGTGTCGTAACGAATTTATTGAACTTAATATACATAAATATAAAAATTAAAAATATATAAATAAAATGCATTCAAGGATTTTACAGTTTTTTTGTTGTTGTTGTTTTTTTTTTTAATATAAGCAAACAACAGTCAAAAAAAAAAAATGAAAAAAAAAACATTTCTACAAAATTAAGCACAAATTTTTTCAACTACGAAATTGCCTTTTACTTGTATTTTATTTTTTACTACTTACTAAAAAAAAAAAAAATATATATATATATATATTTAAATATATATAAAATAATAATGTTTAATGAAAAAAACTACGCTGAATTCATTTGAATGTTTTGCAAAATTGCGCCTACCAAAATAAAAAAAAAAAAATAATAATAAAAAACTGTGACTAATATAAACTAAAAACAAACAACAAACCAAAAAGAGAAGAACTCCAAAAACAATTATTACGCAAAGAAAAAAATCTATACACAAAAAATAAAGAAAAGAAAACTAAAATTTAATTTTAAAAAACTTTGCGAAAATTGCAAGATTTAACTTAGGCCAAAAAAAAAAAAAAATAATAATAATAATAAATAAAAATGGCTAGAAACTATCTATACAAAGATGTATACAAAGAAACACACACACATACAGACAGCAAAAATTGAACTAGTTAAATAACGGTACATACATTCTACATATGTACACTGAGCTAAACCAGGGCACATAGCCAGCACACACACACACACAAATACACAGATCACATACACACACATGCATATACATATAACAAATTTTGTGTACATATACAAATACACATATATTGAGGCTATATAGAGGCTATATACATACATATATATATATACACACATATATATACATGTGTATACTAGTAGGAACAGTTTATATACATTAGCATTATGCAACAACAACAACTTTTATTAATACATATATATATATATACTTGGATATTTGATGAAAGCAAAAAAAAAAAGAAAATTAAAAAAAAATGAAAACATACAAAACCCCCCACAAAAAAAAAACAGCAATTTACTTAAATGAAAATGTTTCTTTAAAAATAATTCGCAATTGCAAAAACAAAGCAAGAAAACAAAAGAAAAACCAAACCAAGAAACGAGCAAGAAAACAAGGAAAATTAAAAAAAAAAAAAAACAACAAAAAAAAAACAAAAACAAAAACAATATATATACACTTATTTAAATATTTAATACAAAATATAAAAAAATAAAAACAAAGGGATTTATATGTACATATATATACATGTAAATCTATATATATATATACATATATTTATATAAAATACTTATATATACATATATGCATATATATATACCACTACATAGTTTAAATGTTTATTTATTGTATTTGAACAAAAAGAAATAATTCAATAAAAATAAAATAAAAAACAAACCAAAAAATTGACTTGTGTTTTTCTTGGACTATTCCCTCGTTATATTATTGAGTCTACAAGTCTGCCTATATTTAGGTTACGTTTCGCATTTCTTAACGGTAAAAATATCTAATCACATATATATTTTTTTTTTGCTTGTAATCCGTCAAATTTTGCAGACAGCGATTAAAACTCAAAGCTGAAATCGATCATATAATCCAATCTAATTTCAGCGGCAATTACGGATCGTAAAGCTCTCGAGTTCCTTTGATAACGCCCAATATGAACGGTCAATTTCAATTAGTAAATAATTATTTAAAGCCACATTCAATAACAATCAATTGTTGTACGCTATATATATGTATGATGATAATATACATATGTATACTAGGACGATCTTTATTATGAATAGTAATTTCCTAGTTATAAAACATATATGTATGTTAGTCCGATATGACTTGGATGTGGTCTTAGATATCGTTAGATAAATATATTTAATATAATTAAATTTCATTTCAAGAGGAACCATCTGTATTCTATAGTAATTCCCTTTTATATAATATTCAAGCTGGATTTTGAAAGATAAATATTTTTATGTATAGATGAATAGAATATATTTTAAAAAATTTATCTTCATTGTCTTGCTTACATTAATCGTCTGATCCTCGTCTCTGTATTAATCAGTTAGATTTAGATATTGTCTTAAAATAGATCACCCATTTTTGTTTATCAAATTATTCCCAAATTTCCTTCTTTATTTATTTTTTTACAATTTTTTTTTATGAATATCTATTTTGTGTCCCTCAAAGTAATCCCAATCAATTCACAAAGTATAAATATTCACTTCACTGATCTTATTCAGCTTTTCGTGCGATCTGCTCTCTTCATAGATTCAATTATCAATTACACTAGAAGACTTCACATTCAGGTGAAAGAAAAATCTTGCCAAAACTGAAGAGTAATGAATAATAATGGAATAGTTTTTATATATAATAATATTTTTATATTTTATATTCAATATTTTCTTTCAATGAATTATTCCATTTTTTACATTTTCGATACTTTAAAACAAATTTCCAAAATTTTATATATGTATATTCCGTTGTTTTGAGTAATCTGAGATACGCTATATTCGAAATCAATTGGAGTTTGGAATTTTGTGATTAGAATAGTGAGCTCATAAATAGTTAAATAATATAACAAATTCATAATTAGTATATTCGAAAATGCCTGCAATCATGCCGATCAAAATGAACTATTTGGTTATACGACGACGCTCGTAAAGGTATTTGATTTATGATCAATAATTAACGATTTACAATCAAACGGTATCAGAGCCGTAGCGTCCCGTCTCGATAAGGATTTCGTATAAATACCAGGGCGGAGTCGGACAGTGGCCAAGTTAAAGCTGAAAAACAATATGAAGTTCATCATTTCGAGTGTTGTGTGCCTCTGCCTGTGCCTGGCCAGCGTTGGCCACGCCCAGCCCGCGTCGATGCCAGCGGCACTGGACGCCCAGCTGCTGACCATCGTGGACGAGATGACGCAGATCGGTGAGAATGCGGCCAAGGCCTTGATCCATCAGTACGAGGAGATTGTCGTCGAGCCGCACGACCAACTGGATCAGGCCGTCGAGGAGGTGGAGTCGCGTCGCGTCGAGAGTCCCGAGTGTGTGGCCGAGCAGGATCCACAGATTAACAGCGTGCTGGACGCTGCGCATCAGGAGCTGCACGAGTGCGGCGTGAGCGCCGCCCACGAGTCCGCCGAGATTGTCAGCGATGTGAACGCGGCCACGCAACAGCTGGTCTTCGGCGGCTACTCGCTGGGTCGCACCTACAACAAGTGCCAGAGCTACAAGAACGTGGTGTTGCGTCAGTCCTGCATGGCCAAGTTCTATGTGCAGGCCACCGTCTATCTGGTCAGCGCCCGCTCCTCCCTGAAGACCATCACGCAGAGCACCAACGAACGCATTCCGGGCGTCCTCACCCAGAGCAACTTCTGCACCCATGACGCCTCCGGCAGGGCTGTCGAAAGCCTGAATGCGCTCAATGCTGACATCGATGCTTGCATTACCAGGGCTGGTCGTCGCTAAGGGTTCCATGCAATTCGAGCGGTTCATTTATGTAATAAAAACGGGTTTATTTTGAATGTGATTGAAGTTTTCATTGAGATGATGTTTGGATTGCCGATAAATATCGATTTGAGTGTGAATCGAGCTATCATTGAGAGGATTTTAAAAGCATCCATAGATATTGGATACATATGAATCCATTCGGATATGAATGGAGTTCATGTAGAGTTAAATAGCGATGAATGAAGTTAACGTTAAGATAATCTGTAGATAATCGATAAATATCGATAAATATCGATAGTGTGAATTCGCTTATAAATAGGGTTTTGTTGAAGGGCTGTGTACAGTACCGATAAATATCGATTTTTAATAGGTTTTTTTAAAAACAATGCTGAATCAGCTTAGATTTGTTCCATACAGCTTTGAAATTGGGACAACAGAAGGTGAAAAACGATCTCTTTCATGGCTTAAAAACTGTTATATCAAATTGCACATACCCATCGGGATATTTAACACAGAGTACCGCTATATCGATTATACATTACATAGGATAGCCGTATAATACATTGGCTTACATGAAAATGCCTAGTAGAGGAGTTCAACAAACGAGATCAAATATGTATACTTTATATATATAAATTCGAAAAGAGTTTCAATGCCAAACGATTGTACCTATACGAGTAGAAAGTAGTTCAAAATAATTTAACATTTGGAAATCGACCAAAAAATGCCAATTTGCAGTCAAGTAAAGGTCGAGTGAGTTCATAGAGTTCTTAGGAGTCGATGAATTTTTCTGCTTTGCATTTTCTTTTTAAATAAAAATAAATTTATCACTATATATTTGCTCGCTTTAAGATCTATCTCTAATCTAATTATTAATTTCTTTTCTTGTCAAGCATCCAGCGTAATAATCCTCGCCAGAGCAAAGTCCCTGAGCCATCAAGCCGATGTCAGATGCGTGGATGCGTGTAATCCTAATTCGCGAAAGCCGAGCGACTGACAGGGGCATTTGTTGTGGGGCCTGTCGTGCTCTTAGATTTATTATTTATAATCGAATACAAGCGCCATTGAGAGACTGCTAAAGTTTTTAATCAAAATCCAAATGCATAATTAATTTGCTGAGCGGGCGGCTTTTGACTTTCAGTTTTTGACTCTCGTTTCTCGCTTTACGCCTCCCACTTCTCGCCTCCCACCTCCCACCTCTCTGGTTTTGGCTCTCAGTTTTCAGCCTTGGCATGCCGCGCTTTTAATTACGCACAACTTGCTTAATTTCGTTAATTATTGGACTATGAATGGCAGTGGGTATCGAAAAGTCTTGTTTTTCTTAAGTTTCGGCTTTTGGCTCGGGGTCTTAGCCAATTTTCTAGTTTGCATTGAACTTAAAATGCAACCGAAACTCCATATAAAGCCCAGCTAAATGGCGAACTCGAACTAGAAAACTGAACAATCGACAGCGGCTTCAGGCGGTAGTATTCACTTTACAAATACCCTGTATACCAATAACTGCAATCGATATGTATCGATTATGCATGTGCATGAGATATCAATAAATAGTATATAGTGGCTTGAGACTTTTATAGATACAGCTTATATACCTTGTTCCCAAATCAATAATTATCGTTGTTACTCGATATAACCTATCGATAATTAAGAACATTTTGCATCCGCTATCATTTTTGTTGTCTAGAAAATAATGTAACACCATTTCAAATATGCTCACCTATGTATAGGTTAATACTGCCCACTCTTTTGGTCCATCTAATTACAGGGTATGCAGCTAGAATGTGGCCGCTGTTAGATACGCCTCGATTTTGCTATGGCTTCAAATCAAAATCAAAATCAAAAATCCGGTGGCCATCAAGCAACGTGTCACCGAGCTGCACATTCAATCATAAAGCTATAATTATGACAGCGGCAAATCTAATGCAACGAATCGCCAATGCACTAAAAATTAATTTGAAAGTCATTTATAGATAAGATATATAACTATGAGAAGCTATTATAAGCTAACAAAACAAAGCAGATCAAAAGCTTGAAAAGAGTATTCTATATTATGCAGAACTTTGGCACGTTCAAGAAGAATGCCATTATTGCTTTAGATAGGCATCTAGTTTCAGAACGAACTTAAGTGGTAAACTGGTATTGTTAATGATATAGCGAACTTGCTTAGTTTTGCAGCAGAGCATATAAGCATTGGCCGTAACTAAATTGGATTGAAGCGGGCGTGACGGACTAGAAGTTTGTTCTGTAACGAGAAAAAAAGATGTCGTTAAAGCTATGCGAATAGATGTAATGATGGATTGATGTATTAATGTTTAGATGTATAGATGTAGAAGTGTATAGATGTAGAGATATGTATATATGTATATGGATAGATGTATAGATGAGTAGGTGTTATGTACAAAGATATATAGAAGCAAAAATACAGAATAGTATGTATAGTATATAGTCCATATATAGTATGTGCAGATTTATTAAACATTTCTCAGAGTATTCTCGTACTTATCGCGTATATACATAGCTCCCTGTAGGATTCTGAATCCTACATACTAACAGGCAACATGAGGATGCAATAATAATGATTGACATAATATTAATAATGATTTTAAATACAGTTATCAATTGCAGGGTATAGCGACAACACTGAGAAACAAGTGTGAGAAAGGCGCAAGCGCGCACGACGCGATGTGCTTTGCTCAGCTGTGTGCAACGCAGCGTTGCAAGTTTCAAGGGCAGCCGGGAGACGTTGCAAAAGTGCAGCGGGCGTAGGCAAGTCTAGCCTAGAGAGAGAGTGAGAGAGACAGACACACAGTGGCGCATACAGTGAAGTGTTGCATGACTCGTGCTTTAGCCACTTGTGGTCAATGTCAATACGTTTGCAGTTGCAGTTGCGCCGGCTTTGTCATTTGCCATTTGCACATTCAAATGATCTCTATCGCGCGCTCTCTCTCTCCCTCTCTCTTAGCTTGGCGCTAGGCTGGGGTTGGAAGCAAACAAAGTTCAAGCAACAAGTTCAATTGATGTCGTAAGCCAGGTAACAAAAACAACAACAATAATTATAGACATAAACATAAAGATAACATTAACATTAACTGGAAACTGTCGCTGAAACGAGGAGTCTAAACAAAATCCAAAGCTTAAACAGAACTAGAACCAGTTTCACCTAAGCCGCAAGCCATGGCAACAGAACAAATGACTCAAGCCTCACTTACGATGAACGAGAGACGAAGTCGAAGTCGAAGCCGAAGCTGAAGCCGAAGCCGAAGCTGAAGCTGCACGGCGAGTTTGACGAAGAGAGCGACGGCGAAGTGAACGTTTATTATGACGGCGAAGATGAGGTGGTGGGTAGAGCAGCAGCAACGGCAAAGACGAAAGGGACAGAGGAGAGCAGCAGCCAAAGTCGTTGTTGGCGACGGCGGCAGCGGCAAAGGCGAACGCATTGAACTTGTTAGCGATCGGCTTTGTTGTCAGTTATAAACTAAACGCAAGACGAAACGGTTCGTCAATTGAGCTGTCGCTAAGCAAGTGCAAGAGCTCTGTAAAGAACAGTTGTTGCATCTTTGTTTTCTTTTGTTTTGTTTTTGTTTTTTTTTTTTTCTGTTGCTGCTTTCTTTCGTTTCTTGTGCGTTTGTTTTGTCTGTTCTAAGTCAAAAGCATGACAATTTATGGCCTGTTGGTGCAAATCATAATTATCTGCAATTAGCATACAGTAAATGCAACGGCAACTGTAACTAAAACGAACGTAACACCACGCAACGCAACGCAACGCAACGAAACGTAGCGTAAAGCAACGTAACTGTTTTAGAATGGCGCCGCCCGCTGAGCAGCCGGAGGATGATTTTGCCACCAAGGTGAGTGTGCAAAGGATTTGTAGCAATGCATACCATTTCAGGTGCAAACTGCGCAGCCCGCGCAGCAATTAACGTCGAGCTGTTAACCACAAATTTGTGGATCGTGGCCAATTAGCAGCCTTGTCCGTGGCACACGGTCAAGGTGGCTAAAAAAAACACACACACACACGCACAAAACTAAAAAAAAAATGTCTATATATATACAGACAAAAATATCCAAATTTGATTTATATTGTTTTCTATCAAAGGCTAAATTAACATAATATGATCGATGAGGGGGGAACAAAAAAGCCATAAATTGTACCGGAAATATTTTGCGTGTTGCTTCTCTTCTTCTTCTTCTTCCACGGTTTCCTTTCAGACATTGTGCTGTATTAGTTATATTGTATTTATTGTTGATTATTAAATGCATATATTATAGATTTCAACCCGTTTTGCCAATGCGCTTTTAATTTCAGTTATGCACCTGCACAAGTTTTTATCAGATGATCGCTAATTGAGCAGTACTTTCCCACATATGTACATATACAGCTATATGCATATCTCAGCATTATGTGTATTCATATATGTATGTATTTATAAGTTCACATGATCAAGATCTGACTTTTTCCTGATTCAGTTAAATAGCTTCTTTATACAGTTCGTCTTCATTTGCGAATTCTTCCATATATTATACACTAGATGTTGCTGTACTGTTATAGATATATATATATGTATATTATATGGCATAGGCTAGTATGCAAATTGGGTTTAAGTTATGCTATTCTAATCACCTTAAAAATAGAGCAGAATCTAGTTCGAGACGGGCTATTTGAGTTTGTAGTGATGATGAAATGCTTAAGATTGACGTAGATGTATTTCCTTATAGAGGTATACACAAATATGTATTAAATATATATCGATTAAGACTTGTTTACCTTAAACTTTTTTTTTATTTATTTTTTTTTAAACAACATTTTTAAAGAGTGAAGGCCCAAACATTAGTATAAATTAATAAAAAATAATGCCAAAAATGCTCTTGATATGAAACTCTAGATATATCCATCTACATATGTTCACATTCTAAAAAATGGCAAAATAATATTTGTGTTAAATATAAAAAAAAAAGAAGTATAAAAACTTATAAAAGAAAACAAAAAAACTACAAATAAAATAAAAAATAAAAAAATAATAAATAAAAAAATTATATATATATATAAATAAAAATATATGAACAAATAAAAAAGTATAAAAAATAAATCAAATATAATACTGAAAAAAAAAAAACAATTAATTAAACAAAAAATATTTATTTACATATAAAATACGTGAGTTTAAGTTAATGCCAATTATATTATTAAACTCTTGTCAGGTTTTTTCAGACTTTTGATTAAAAATGAAACTAAAGTAAACAATGAAATGAATTGATTTTGACATGAACTTTAGCTGACAGATATTTAAATTGAATGGATTTGAGTTTAAATGAAAAAATTGCCAAAGCAATGCTTGAATAAAAACGAAATACAAATGGCAAAACATCAATTTAAATTTGGTAGTTTGGCTTACTTATTTGGCCAAAACGCTGTGGCCAATGGGCGTTACTAATTCAATATCAATAATTGCTATGTTCGTTGCCCCAAATGAGATTTGGGTAAATTTTTGCAATTGCTATATATACATACACATATATATATTCCTAATTATCTCTGTCTCTTGCTCTCTACTAACCTAGACTCTGCCAAGTCTCTGGATCGTAATTCTAGTTCAGAAACATTCTTTACAAAACAGAAATTATACCAAGCTAGGTATATTGATCTATTTTTAGCTCTGATCGTAATTTAATCTCGTACCTCACTCTCTCTCTTTGTTTACCCCCCTCTCTCTCCCTCTCCGTCTCTCTCTTATCTAGTCGTAAGTATCTTGCGTCATATACAACATTTCCTAAGCCATATTCAGATCTCCAACTCCAATTAGTTTTGTTCATATTTATTTTTCTCCTTCTCTCTCTGTCTCTCCCTGCTTCACCTGTCTTTGGTATCTCGAAAATTGATCAAAATCCTATTTTTAAAGTGTTTGTTGCAAAATCTAAACCATTTATCTGTATGGTCAATTAGCTCTCCCTTTGTGTACATCTCTCTCTCTCTCTCTCTCTCATTCCTCTAAACTAATCTGTAAAACATGTAGAGAATATATTTAAGCCCTGTTTGTCTTGACCAGTATCTGTTGCCTTCGTGCATCTGTATCTCTGGCTATACGCTCTAGTATCTAAATTATAATTGCGCTCAGCGTTGCGGAACAGACCCGACACGTAAATCGCTAAAAATCGCAAGTCACAATTACTTTACAAACGACAGCACCAAAAACACTGAAAGATACAAATTGGAGTTCTTCTAGATACTTTTTTTTTTTTGTGGGATTTTTTTTTTTGTCTTGTATTTTGCTTAGTTCTTATGCCGTGTGCGTGGCAGCTCATGTTCTTCTTATATTTATTTATGTTTCTCCGCTTCCGCGTTCGACTTGATGAGGGGCCCGAAATCGTTTTACAATACAACCAGAAATACTAATAAAGCAGCCGATCAATGGCCCCAAAAAACCCAAGAAAAAAAAAAAAAATTAAAACAATATGAATAATTGAATGGAAGTCAAGAGAAAATGAGGTAGAGTCGGCAGGGAAATACCCCTTGAATGTACATATATTATGTTACATTTGTTATGTATATATAGATGTCTATTGTAAACTGATTCGTTGTGACTGAGGACAAACGAAAAGTTTCCATAACTCATAGAGAGTTACTCATTTTAGATAAAGAAATTGATCTTAATTTCAAAAGACAGTTTCAGATCAATTACTATATCTAGCAGAGTGTGACAATTGTTTATGATAGAGTTTACAAATGGAAGTAATTCTCTTTAACCTTAATTCTCTTTAATTCGAATTATCGTTATCAATTCGCTCAGGCTCAGTTTGATTCTAGTCGAACTCTAGGGTATTCCAATAAAAGCCGAACTCGAATCTGTCTTCTGTGTAATTCACTCGGAGCTCTGCGCATGAGCAGCCGAGCGAGAGAGAGAGATAGAGAGAGAGAGAGAGAGAGAGAGAGAGAGAGAGAGAGAGCTTTGGCAGCATCTCATGCGAGCACAGAGCTGCGATTCGAGACGTGTTTAAGCAGCATTTTATTGCTGTTGTTGTTGTCTGTTGCATGTTGTTGTTGTTGTTGTTGTTGCCGTTTGTCTGATTGAGTGGCATTGGAGGTCAAGTTCAGGGAATACCGCACTGCTTAGCGCGTACTTTATGTATATTTAACGATTTTCTTTTTTTTTATATGACTTGGAAGTTCGTATATTTCATAAAGCTGCGATTTAATTTAGTTACTAATTACAATTACGAGCTGTAACTCTGGCTAAAATTTGTTTTGTTGAGTTAATTTTTAGGTAATATCATTTTATGGAATCCATTAATAGTAATTGCAATTGTTATAATGAAAACTTTATTTTTAGCTTAATCTAAATATAGTATAGAATATATGAAGAAAGATAGAAAGTGCAGGATTCTAATATATAACTATATGTTTAATAATTAACTATATACTATATTAATAAATAATGAGTGATTTAATAAAAGCTAAGAGGAGCTATTTCATGAAATGTTATATTATATTTCTATACTCTCTTCCCTCTTCTCTCTCCTTCTGCTCTATTCTCTAACCTCCCTCCATTCTCCTTCTCTATCATCTATCCTCTAACCTCTTCCCACTCTCCACTCTTCACTCTCCTATCTCTTCACTATCCTATGTCTTCACCCTCCTTTCCTCACTCTTCTCTCAAATAGACCGACTATCCATATCCTTATCCGTATCGTTCGTGGCCCACTAGGGACACCCTATCCTTAACCTCTTTAGCATAATTTCCATATACCTACCACAATTTGGTTACAAATTGAATTTTCAATTATTAGGAGTAAAAAAAATGAAGCTAAATGCTCCATTTGTTGCTAGCATATGTTCACACAGTGACATATTTCGGCTATATATATTTTCTATTATTATTGTTATTATTATTATTTATTTTCGTTTTATTGGCCAGGGCCGCAAAGGCAAATAAATTAATTTGATTTATGCTAATTAGTTTGCTTGTGCGTGTGCTTTGTTAATATGTTTTAATATACTATATATATACATTTATTGTTGTTGTTGTTTCTCATTTCATGATGTTGCTGCTAATTGCAGATACCTTCAATAATTGGATTCTTGAACTTGGACTAATTGGCAATTGAAGTTTTGGTTTTTATTTTTTCGTTTTTTTCGGGCCACCAAGGACGTGCCTCAACGCAAAATGAATCAATTAATTAAGGCTGAATATGGGCGCAGTACACACACACACACACACACACACACACACACACACACACACATATACTGACACTTTTTTTTAGAATAGATGTAATAAATTAATTAAACAAGCGTTTGCGTTTTATTATTCATGCAAAAACCAAAAGAAGTTGCCAGCGCAGTGGCTGTCAAACTGTGCCGACCTGCGCTGATTTTTGAGCAGCGCCTAAAAGTATGCAACAATTTTTGTTGCTTGACTTCAGGCGCTCAATGCCATGGATTAAATGTGCGATTGAATGTGCTTTCGTTTATCGATACGCCGCGAATGCTGCCTATCGAAGCTGGACCAACAACAAATATTTGAAGACAAAAGCAACCAAGTGACAAATAAACAGACATATTTACAGCTATGGAATTATTTATATATGTATATTTATTAGAGAATTGTGTGTAAATTGAAATGTGAAAACGTAAACGTATATATTATGTTAAATGTAATGATGAGGGGCAGCACAAACAAACATGTAAAGCCGAGCGACAATCAACATTTTGTTTTTGTCGCTACCCTCAGGCCGGCAAGTGCGTGTGCGGGTGCGAGTCAGCTGCAGAAACTCTAAACAGAGCAACAACAGCAACAGTCACAAGAAAAAATAAATAAATAGAAAAAACCAAATAGAAAAAAAAAAACGACTAGCTGTAAAAACTTACCGTTCAAACTTGTAGCGCAGTAGAAGAAGAAGAAGAAGAAGAAGACGAAGAGCAACAAGAAGAAGCAGGAGCCGAGCCGAGCTGTCACAGACGAAGAAGAAGAAGCAACAGCACAGCTAAAGTGCGAGTGAGAGGACAATATTAGCAGCGCATGCTGCTGGGCATTGGTGCAAGGGAGAGGCCAGTCACAGCAGCAGCAGCAGCAGCGCCAGAGCCTACAGCAGGACTGAGCAGGAGTTTGAGAATTGGACACAGTCGTCGAGGTACTCTTTCCTGAGGCGGAGGAAATGTATTCGGCTGTGAAGCCATTGTCCAAGTATTTACAATTCAAATCGATACGCATCTACGATGCCGTCTTCACCATTCACTCCAAGTGCACGGTGGTCATACTGCTGACGTGCTCCCTGCTGCTGTCGGCCCGTCAGTATTTCGGGGATCCGATACAGTGCATCAGCGAGGAGAAGAACATTAACTATGTGCAGTCCTATTGCTGGACTATGGGCACCTACATCATCAAGGTGGACAATTCCACCGATCCGCGCCAGCTGCTGCCGACGCCGCCGACAAGCCGTGCCGGACGCGGCCGGGTCAGCCTGCGTCGCCTGGCCGACTACAATGAGGAGTACGCGCGTGCGTTATCTATAGCCGAGGGCGTCGGTCCCGAGGTGCGCGGCCAGACGCAGCGCGTCTACTTGCGCTACTATCAATGGGTGATCATCCTGCTGCTGTTCCAATCGTTCATCTTCTACTTTCCGTCGTGCCTGTGGAAGGTGTGGGAGGGCCAGCGACTGAAGCAGCTCTGCTCGGAGGTGGGCGAGGCCCTGCTCTCGGAGCAGACGTATAACACGCGCCTGCGACTGCTGGTCAAGTACTTTAGCACCGACTATGAGGACATGCACTACTGCTACATGGCCAAGTATGTCTTCTGCGAGCTCCTCAACTTTGTGATCAGCGTGAGTAGCGTGGGGCATACAATCCAGCTGGCTTCGGTTGACTCCACTTTTTCGCTGTCCCATTTCAGATACTCAATATTCTGGCGCTGGAGGTGTTCCTCAACGGATTCTGGAGCAAATATCTGCACGCACTGGCCACGATACCGCTGTACGACTGGGATCGCTGGAATCGCATCTCGTCGCGGGTGTTTCCCAAGATCGCCAAGTGCGAGGTGCTGAAATATGGGGCCAGCGGCACGGCCAGCATCATGGACAATCTATGCATACTGCCGCTGAACATATTGAACGAGAAGATCTTCGTGTGCCTCTGGTGCTGGTTCCTGCTGATGGCCTTCATGTCCGGCCTGAATGTGCTCTGTCGCCTGGCCATGATACTCAGCCGGACGCTGCGCGAGCTGATGATACGCAGCCAATTGCGCTTCATGACCAAACAGCATGTGCAGCACGTCTTCAGGGATCTGACCATCGGCGATTGGTTCCTGCTGATGAAGGTCAGCGTCAATGTCAATCCGATGCTCTTTCGTGATCTCATGGATGAGCTGTGCGAGCTGCGTACCATGCAAAGCTCCACCTCGTCTCTCACGCTGCTCGAGAGCCCCGCCTAGTCGCTGTCGCCTGCTTAACAAACAAACATATAAACATACATGGAGTGTGATATTCGCAAATATATATACATACATACGTACTTATATATGTATTTCATATGCTATTAAAATAGTTGATCTTTTGATTCATCATTGACAGATTTATCGATATTAATCGATGTTAACTTGGCAAAATTGAGTGGCATGTGGAAATATATACATACATATACTCTATTAAAATTATTGATCTTTTGATTTATAGTTGTGTTTGAGTGGTATGCGCAAATACATACATACATACATACATACATATGTACATATATATTATCTATTTTAAAAAATATCTATTATTTAATATAACTCACATTTTCAAAAACATTTTCATTCTAATACATTTTACATCTAAAAAAGTGTCTGCAATATTTAAAAAATTTATTCATCATTTATAATTAATATAATATACTATTTTTATTACAGTAAAGATTCCAGTTAGCACTGTAGTAGCAACAAATCAACTCAAATGCTAAACAAGCTGCACACTTGCGCAGCGACTCTCTCTTTCTCTCACTCTCTCCTTTGTACGTTTGGCACTAAAACGCGCTCTGTTGACAAACGCAAGCACACTTGCACACATACACACATATACGCTTGCGCGTAGCACGTGCATAAGTCGCGCGCGTTTTGCCAGCGTTTTTCTTAGCTCTGCCGTTTACTTCTGTTGTTGTGTTGTTTTTCGCAGTCTGCTTTTTGCTAGTCGTTTTCGTTTTGCGCTTCTGCCACACACATTTTAATGTGCATTGCTTATACACTAAGTAGTTGTTGCTGCTGCTGCTGCTGCTTCTACTGCTACTGCTATAATTTCGTCATTTATATTTTGTGTCTGTGCTTTGTTTCGTTCGCTCTTCGCATTCGCTGCCTAAGACGCTGCAGCTGTAGCTTTTGTTTTGCGCACATTAACAGCGCGGCTCGCTGCCTGCGTTAAGCACGCACACACACACACACACGCGCGCGCACACGCATGCACACACACTAAATGTAAATATTATTAAAAAGTCATCGTGTGGTCGTCGTCGTCGTCGCCTGTTTTTGCGGGGGCTTCGCTTGATGAGGGGTGCGACCGTTCTGCCGCTGTCTCTGCCGGCGTTTTTTGTTGTTTTTGTTTTCTTTTATTTTTCAGTTTGTCAGTTTCTTTAGCTTTGGTTACATCTATTTTGTGCTTATTGTTTGTGTTTTGGTTTTCATTTTGATTTTGGATTTTGGATTTCGTGCGACTGCCATTTGGGCTAGCTTTAGTCGGTTAGTCGTGTGTCAACCGGGAAGCCGCCAAGTGGGCCCCATCGTCACCGTTGCCGCCACTGCTACCGCCAGCGTCGCTGTTTAACTGTTAATGTCGCTGCTTTGATTTCGTTTTCAGATGCAGAGCGCGCGGTTTAAACATTTCCAGCAGAGCTAACTTCAGTGGCATTTAATTAAAACGCGTACGTGACGCGCGCGACAATTGTGAACTGTGAACTGCAATTGGAAATTGCAATTGCCAATTCGCGCAGCTAACCGTTAACAACGGCCATGCCGTTAGTATCTTGAGTGCCAAATGAGTAAGCGTTGCAAGCCAATGCGGTTGGCTAACACAAAAACAAATCAAGTGTCCAACATCAATTTAAATCTAACAAAACATACACACACAGAGATCAAATGCTCACCCACACAGAGAGTGTGTGTGAGAGAGAGAGAAAGAGATATACATACACACTCGCACATGACGTAAGGGTACACGACGATAGACGGCAATAACCGTAGGCATTGATAAACACCAGCAAAGTGTAAAAAAGCGTTAGCAGCGCCACGGCACAGTGGTCGACATGCCATTTGTTATACAAGAATTTTGCGGTGAAAGCTTAAGTATAGCATTCAATCAGTTAAGCTTTAAGCTGTCACAGCTGTCACACATATCGCAGCGAAAGCGTTTTCAACTCATTCCCTTTATTCATTTAATCTTTTGTTAAACGAGTTTCTAATGTTCGGAGCAGAATTTAGCATAACAAACAATGCGAGGCCTGATCGAAGCCAAATTGAAACTGGTATTTCATGGCTAGACAATAGAATTTAAATATACATGTTTGCAAATTTCTATAAATAATGAAAGCATATATTTTTCTCTCTTTTTTTGGGGGTCTATATCGGTGCTTGTTGAGACCGTGTGGGTGATATAATATTAAGAATGTTTTTTAATGCATAATAAAATGTGTGAAAGACACATTCTTTAGATAATATTTAAGCTCTTAATAAAAAGCTATAAATATGAAAAAATATGAAGTAAAATTAATAAAATTCAAAAAAATAAAAAAGTGTGTAAAATAAAAATTAATTAAAAATTTAAATAAAAAATATAATGAGATACAAATGTAATATGATATAGTACAATAAATAAAATTAGAATATAAATATAAAAAAGAATATAAAAAAATATAAAAAAATAATTTGTATATATAATAAATATTTTAAATAATTTTTTATATTATGAAATTTATATTTATTAATTAAGTACATAAAGTATACAAGCAATTAAAATTTAGAAAAATTAAGAAAACATTATTTTATATTTAATAAATGATTCGCCCTTGATCAATGTGTTATAGACTTATCTATTCAGCTGTCTAGCAAATCAAAATTGCAGTTGAAAATCCACTTAAATTCATCTAATCTAATATGACTTTTAATAAATTGATCCATATATTCATAAATATATGCGCGCAGTCTGAGTCATAGCTAAAACATCTGATGCACCTTGACAAACAAATTGATATCGCACCACTGTGTCACCTAGAAGTACTTCCACAACAACAACAACAACTACAAAAATAATGGTATAAAGCACACACTATACAAAACAAAAAAATAAAATTCAACACAAAAAAGAATTCAACAAAAATAAAAATAAAAATAAATAAAAAACAAACAACAACGACGATTACAACAACGGTGACGTGCACGCTGCTGCCGTTGCCGCCGCTGCCAACGTCGACTGCGGCTGGCGCCCATGCGGTCGCTAGTTCTGTGCTCTTTAGTTGGTCGTCTGGAACAAGTCCGAGCAGTCCGCAACAGATTCCGTCCACCTTTGGGCCTATAGCGGCGTGCACTTGTGCTCTGCTTCTGCTTCTTCTTCTTCTTCGACATCTTTCATCTACTATTTTGTTATTGTGTGTGTGTGTGTGTGTTGTATATTTCTTTTATTGATTTTGCTGTAAGTGCTACAGAAACTACCGTTAAAGCTGCGTACAGCTTATCAGCCCCGTTTGCCGATAAGAATTGTGAGCTATATTCGCCGTCGCCGTCGTCGTCGTCGTCGTCGTTTGTGCAGTTGCCGTAGTCTAGTCGCCGTTGCCGTCTTGAAGGTGTCGCTCGCGCTGTAATTGTTGTTGTTGTTGTTGTCGTTATGATTGTGCTTTGGTGTTGGCAGCTTGACAGCCGAAAACAAAGGCCAAGATATTCAGTTGGCAGCTGCTGATCACGGCCAAATGAGAATCTCACGCGTATATCTATCTCGCTCTCGCTCTCTCTGTGTGTGTTCTTGAAATAATAATAATAACAACAAACAGCAGCAGTAGCAAAAATAATAATAATAATTGAACTACTCCAAATTCTGCTATGAGTGCAGGATCAAAGACACTGGGTCTAGTCATGGCTGGTGATATCGAGCACAGGAGAGATTATCGCGCCTTTCTTCGCAGCATTTCGCAAGTGTTTACCACGAACAGCAAGAACAACCATCAGCAACAACAACAACAACAGCAAACCGTTGACAAATCTATGAGCAACAGCAATCTAAGTAGCAGTAGCCAAAGCACCAACAACAACAACAACATCCACAACAATAACTACAGTCCCGTCCTGCCCATGATTCGAATCGGAACAACTCCAGATATCTTCAGCGATTGCCAGAATATTAACAAACCAATGGACCTCAATGTGAGAGTCAGTTCCATTTACGACTTCAGGCGTAATACGGTAAGTGACATTTCTGTTCTCATAAGTCTATATAATATTCATTAGCTCTGCATATTCCCACTATCCCCGACCCTGCCCATTGAACCCACTGAATATGCGAAATTGGTGTATAATGATATTTTTCTGATTTCCTCAAATACAATATCGATGTTATATGTATTATAAATCTGTAATGATCGACTAATTCTTGATAGAAATATAGAAATCTAGAAATCTTTCTATTGTACTGTAGAAAATTCTTTGAAATCTCATATTTATTTATTCTTATTTCTTTATAAATATACAAAAAGTGTAGGGCATATATTTATATTTATTTATCATTAAATACTATAAACTTTATAGTATAAAGAAATTCACTGACGTTAATTGTGGTTGGTAATCATATAAGAAATGTAAGTCAATTTCTTCAGCATTTTGCGGTTGCGCTATAAAAGATTCTAGAAAATAATATATAAATAGAAACATCGAAATACAATATAAATATACATAGCCTGAATAATTATTTCTTCATGCGGTTCTTAACTCTTGGTTAGAGTTAGTAGACTAGATATGTATAGTATTATATACCATAATAATATTATATATGTATATTTAGAGTTCCATTCTTGGGCTTTCCTATAGAACTGTCTATATAAAAATAATAAAAATCATTTTTCTCACGTAACTATTTCGCCTTATTCAAGCACAAAGAAAAGATTTTTAGCCTGCGAATTCTTGAACTTGGAATTGTTGCTAACAATGACGATGATGATGATGTTAATGTTGATAATAATCATGTTGTCGACCATAATCGAGGGCCGTTGAAAATTTCACTGCATGCCTTTTCCGAGTCGTTTCGATTGTTTCTCTATTAAGTCGTGCTATCGTGTTATTGGGCTCGACAAATTTGCATAGCCATTGAGAGAAAGTGAAACCGAAACACGTTTCCGTGCTTATGCGACCTATTGTTCCCAAAACTGAAGTGTTTTCCAAACGATCTGAATGGATCTGTCACAGGTTAAAACAAATTCATTAAAAAAAAACAAACCATATCCAAATTGAACTTTTTATACCCTGCATCCATTGAAAATGGGAAATCAGGGTATAATGGTTTTGTTGAAATGTGCTTAACAGGCAGAAGGAGGCGTGGCTGACCCCACAAAGTATATATGCACATTCTTGATCAGGGTGACGAGCTGAGTCGATTTAGCACTATTCGTATGTCTATTTCTTCTAAGTATTACCTTTACGTATTCCCTTTACGTATATCCGCCAAGTACTTCCTCTTTCTTCTACGTAATCCCTCTACGTAGTTCCTCTACGTCTGTAATGCTTAGCTGATCGATCACACACTCTACTTCACCAGGCCTGGACGACTGAAGACTGACTGAAGAAATGCTGCAGCTGCTGCCCTTTATATAGGGCCACTTTTAATCAAGCATTGTCTCTCTCTCAACTGTTGAGCCTGACGGCAGGTAGAGCTCGTTGCAGTTGAGCTTTAAGTGAGCAATGGGAACGCTCTCTGCTGCTCTGAGCATTCTAGCTTTGTTTTACCTAAATACAAATACCAAATGGGAACTGCTGCATACACATACACATACATAGACAACTTCAATGATCTTCTGCACTTTTTCTCTCCTTGCTTTTACTTTTACTCATATATCATTATCCTTCTCAAAGCCACATACATACATACATACATAC
Organism: Drosophila aldrichi; assembly: GCA_035045965.1. Taxonomy (NCBI): domain Eukaryota; kingdom Metazoa; phylum Arthropoda; class Insecta; order Diptera; family Drosophilidae; genus Drosophila; species Drosophila aldrichi. The sequence goes on along the minus strand of JAWNOM010000484.1, from coordinate 13,901,958 downwards.
ATATATATATGTATATATGCATATATACATACATACACATACATACATACATACATACATACACATACATACATACATACATACATACCTACATACATACATACATACACATACATACATACATACATACATACATACATATGTACATACATACATACATACATATACATATTTCCATTCACATGCGGAAAATTCCAGTCAGCTGGGCTTTTAATTATTATGTAAACGGCCGTTGTCAACACTGCAAATGAGTGTTGTAATATGTAATATATGTCATAAATGATGTTCGCGTGCAATTAAATCAAATAAATTAACAGAATATTTCGGAAATGTGTAATAGTGGCAAAAGCAAAAGCAAAAGCAACGGCAAAAAGTAAAATGTAAACAGAGTAAAAAAAAAAATAAAAATAAACAAAATAAATAAAAAAACATTTAAATCAAATTGATTGCACAGAGGCGCCCAACCGCACACAGTGGCTTGCATTGTGCCGCCCCCGCCCAACTACATTACAGGTGGAAGGGAAGGGGGGAGGGGGGATGGTTGGCTGTCGGACTGATGCAACATGAAGAAAATGCATTGCGCATGTTGTGCATTGCGTGTTTTGCTTTGCTGCGCATTGCAGCAAGTGTTGAGGCTTGCCCTATGTCTATGTGTGTGTGTGTGTGTGTGTGTGTTGGTGTATGTGTGTGTCAAGTAGTAGTAGTGTACTGCTCTTTGGTTAGCTGACTTTGAGGCTTTTGGGACAGCTGTGTGACTAATCGCGTTCGACTGTGCGACGTGTTTTGCACGCGTTTTGCGCGCGTTTTTTGTCGCGCCCAAACCAAAACTATCGCAGTGGCAAATGAAGAGGGGGCAACCTGATGCACGCTATGCTTGCTGCAGTGGGGCAATTGCATATAAAGTGCACACACACACACATAGATAATCTAAGCAGCACGCAGCAGTTGCTTTATCAGGCAACGCTGCCACTGCCGACGTCGACGTCGCTGTCGACGTTTAATGCAATTTGAAGAGTTGTGCGCGTAAAACAATTTTGTCATCAGTTTGCAGAGTTTGCTGCAAGCGAACACTGGCACAGTTACAAGCACACACACACACACACACACACACACTCATACATATGCATTTTATGCATTACTTACATTTCCAATTGGCTTTATTTATGCCGCTCATTTGCTCGCTCTGATTTGTTTGACACTTTTAGCTGCAATGGAAATTTCTCTGCTTCTTCTACTTCGTCTTCTTCTTTGTTGTTGTTGCTGTTGCATTCATTTATTTTCTTTGTTAATGCAACACAAGTAGCTGTTTGATTGACACTTGAGCTGCCATTACACATGCAGAACTATTAATATATGCATGTGTGTGTGTGTGTGTGTGTGTGCGTGCATCTCAACTTATTCACGCTGATCTAAAGTTATTGTGATTTATTTTTTGTACTTTATTTAATTTGTTTATAATTATGCATAAATATAATACAATGACTTCCACTACAGCAGCTGGAATCTAAGAAATGGCGTCAATATTATTTATAAAATATGATATAGTCTTAATTTCAATTTAATCATCATCATATACATACATATATGTACATATACATATATACATAATCGTAATCCATGGCTCATCTATAAATTTGAATATAATAATTCAGATTCTCTATAGCCGTGAGACATTTGTCAATTCAAAGATTCGACTTGAACTATCGAGGACGAGAGAAACATCTCTCTATCTATCCATCCATCTATCTATGTGTCTTTATCGCACTTTCTTATCAGACATTTGTTTGCGCCACAACACAGAATGAGTCATCGACTCTCTTAAGCTCGCTTCATTTGTGCAGCTCTCTCGCTCGCACCCACACAGACGCAGAATTAACAAATCCAATCAGACATCTTTTCAGCTGCCATATATCGCTGACTGTGGATCTCTTGCGGCTGCTGTTGCCGCGCTTAATATACTTCATTAAGAGCAAACGAAAATGAGAGGCGAGAGGCGCAGCACAATAACCATAATCATCGTATGGCAAGCGACATTCTTATTGGACTTTTGCAGCGACAGCGACGCGTCGCTTCGCGTCGCAGCTAACTTATTACAGACGAATTAACTGAGTAGTCGAGACACCCTTTCTGACCCGCACGAAAAGCGGAAATTGAAAGCGAAATGAAAAAAAAAATATCTATACATATGTATGTATGTATACATATGTATGTATATGGATGTATTATATTTCTTGAGATTTTGATAGGTGAGCTATATCGAATGGGGAATGCTCTTTGCGTGATGGCAAAAAAGTGTATGAACTCTTATCGATAATGCTATCGATCATTTGTTGACTGTATCGAGGCATTGATAGTAAAATGTACATCGATTTCGATTTTTATTAAATACGTATGCTTAAGCATTATCGATCAATTGGTATATCGATACCTATTTCAGTTAAAATTAGAAGTATATACAATTTATCGACTTCAAGTTGAAGTTGATATGATCGCAAATAAATAGAGCCCTAAAAGGTGTTATCGATGTTTGTCTCTCGATATCCTCATCGTTTTATATTATTATAGATGTTCTATTGATATCGATTTTTAAAAATTTATATTGATATTAATATAATATTAGTATTTTCACAATTTTCTCCATAATCCGATTTATTTGACTATCGATTTTCTGGCCTTTTTCGAAGTGGCAAGAAGGTTGAGCGTCAAACATCAAACGAACGTTTACATATATACAAAAAAAATAAATAAATAAATAAAAATGTATATATATGTACATCATTCTCGCATTTCCTTTAAGGTCAGGTTTTATGAATTCATTTAAAATTTGTATTTTATCAAATGAGGTTTTTTGGAAGTTCTCGATTTTTTTTTTTTTTTTTGGAAATTCTCGATTTTTTGAAACTCGTTTGAACAATAGTTACCATAACTATACGTTGTTACAAGTAGAAGAAGGTTAAAGGCCCCAATACGAAGTTATCGAGAGCACTACGACGCGAGGAGTTGGAAATAGGCGCAACGGCAAAGCAAAGCACGGACGATTGTCTTTCGCCCCATTTCTCTTATTTATAGCCCATATTTCTACTTCTTCCCCCCAACGCCTAGTCAGTTCCTGAATTCCTCGACTAGACTAACCGAGGATCTTGTTGATTATAACGGTAAGAGTACAAAACATCAGCATCCAGTAATATTCCATATATATATATATAAATGCAGCCTCAAGCATCGAACTTTTGGATTAAGCTATCACCGGATCAAAATGGCATCCACCCAATTGCAAAAGCCCCCGACTGGACCCAAAATGCCAATGGCCCCGACCAGTGGCCCAACATCGTGCCCCGTTCCCATGTCAACTGTCGCCGTGGAGGCACCACCGGCGGAGCCGATCTACGGCACAGTGATTCCGAATCGTATATTTGTCGGCGGCATCAGTCGCGACACAACCGAATCGGATCTTATGATTGCATTTAGTGCCTATGGTACGGTGCGTAGCACCAAGATTATCGTCGACCACGAAGGCTTCAACAAGGGCTACGGCTTTGTCACATTCGAGACCGAGGAGGAGGCCCAGCGCCTCCAGAGCGTTGGCAAGTGTGTCATCTTGCGCAATCGTCGCCTGAACATTGCGCCCGCATTCAAGAAGCAACAGATCCGTCACAAATTCCACCCGGTCATCGAGACGAACGGAACGGTTTACTTTACCACCCAACCGCCGCCGCCGCCGCCGCCGCAGCATCATCAGCAGCATCATCAGCAGCAGCATCAACATCAGCAGCATCATCAGCAGCAGCAGCAGCAGCATCCGCAGCAGCAGCGTTCGATGAACAGAATTCCCATCGATCAGTACGCCGCGACCAGCTATGGTCCGGCCGGATCGATGTCCGACTATAATGGCCCCGCCGTGCCGGCCCTCTATCAGCAGGCACCGGGCGGTGTCCAGTACCAGCCGGTCTATCAATACTATAGTGTGCCGGTCAATGTGCCGGCCGTCTGGCCCCAGAACTATTACCAGGAACCGCGTACATCCAATTCACAAACATCGTTACAACAGCAGACATCCTGGGAGTTCGATGCGGGCAACAGCAGCAGCTGGCGCACATCCTAATCAAGTGGAGCACACATACTATATAAGTAACTATATTTCGATTATGATTCGATACATCCGACTAACACTTGCTTCAGTAATTAGCTATAGCTACATCTATATCTATATAATTGAGATATGCTTTTGCTCTACACTTGCTACAAATGTTTCTCTTCCCTTCCCTTCTCTTCCTCTCCAACTTTCAATTGAGTTTATAAATATGCTCCAGCCTTTCTCCTGGCTTCAAGATTCGCTAATATTTTAGATATTGATTTGTATTAGAGGGATTTTCTTTAATACTTAATGCTTCTCTATTCAATAACTGCATCTTAATACATAAATTTGCAAGCCTTTCAATTTATTTATAAAGTCTCGTTTGCCTTCTCTATAAAAAAAACTTTCTGCCTTCCTTTACTTTCAGTACTTGTCAATTTCTCGCTCTTTTTCTCAGTCCTATATATATCTCTATATCTCATGCTCTCTTGCTTACTATAGCTTACTCTTTCTCTTTATTGCTTTCCTTGTTTCTGTCTTTCCTTCATTCCCTCTCTGTCTCATCCCTCCCTCCTCTCCTCCTTTTTCCTCTCTTTTCTCTTCTCTCTCTCCTTTTCTTTTTCTCTACTCACATTTATCTCTCTCTCCCCTTTCTCTCCTGTCTACTATCTTCTATCTCCCTCTCTCTCTCCCTCTCTCTTCTCTGTCTACTCTGCTCTACCTTCCCTCCTTTTCCTCTCTCCTCTTAACTCTCTTTCTCCGCTGACTCTCTGTCTCTGTATCTCTCTCTCTCTCTCTCTCTCTCTCTCTCTCTCTCTCTGTATCTATCTCTCTCTCTCTCTCTTCTCTGTCTACTCTCTTCCTTCCCTCTTTTTCCTCTATCTCTCCTTATCGCTCTCTCTGTATCTATCTCTCCCTCTCTCTCATCTATCTTTCCCCCTCCTGTAAGTAGTTTAAGTCTTCCTAACACCCATTGGAGGAACGTTAGAGATATCCTTCCAAAAGCGATTACTGAAGCAATTGTAATTTATAATTTAGAACTTAAATTCACATATTACAACTGGGATACACCCCATAGATACTTACCATGACGAAAAAAACAAAATAAAACACAAAACCCCAAAAAGAAACGATATGTAAGTTGAAGAGAAACAAACATCAGATGTAAGACTCAACCACCGGCAAGGATGGACATTGACATGATAATATAAATAAGAAACGAAAAAAAAAAATCGAAGTTGAAAGTGGAAGACTCAGAAGATGATGATGCAGAGGACATTATACAAATTCAGAATACAGAGTATACGCACATCGAACAGATCGAGTGCTGAGCGAATTACAACGAAGAAGACATACACTATCAAGAACGACAGCAGCTGCGCAACTGTGTGTCGTTAGATATATATATATATATATGGATCGTTACATAATCTAGGCATATATATGTATATATAATTCATAATATTTCGGCGCAATTAGGGGCAAATGCAAGTCAAACAGAAATCAATATCAAATAAGACATAATAGATTAATATTAGACAAGCATACACATGCACATATACATATATATTCTGTAGGATTTATCTTGGATATGCTGAATGGTCTTCGGTTACTGATTAGAGCACACTCCAAACTCACTCATCAAGCACAGGAACTAACCTAACCTATATCTTCGGCATATCCAAAATATAGTATTAAGACATATAGATCACTTATATAGATATAGGTATATTACTATATATATGTATTATATAAATAATTCGCATTTACCTTAATTGTAGCCCAAATATTTTGGATTAGCCAAAAACGAAACTCACACATCCCCAACTCCAACTCCAACTCGAATAACTCAAATGCTCAAATTCGGTTATACATGTTTTCGACTTCTTAACTACATATACATACGTACATATATCTGTGTATATATGTAGTTAAAAATCTCTACAAATTATACATAACATCCAAATTATGCGGCGTGAACAATATGTTTTTTTTTGTAGTAGTTATATAAGTAGGTCCTCTTGTACATTTCGATTAGATGAACTTAAAATTTGTAAGGTTATGTGTATGTAACATCAAAAACAAAATTTGTAGTTTTTAAACATTATCGGAGCTATTATTGTTAATCAAATAATTAAGAAAATACAAACAAAAAATAAATACAAAAAAAATAAAAAATTAACATAGCAATTGACTACATAATCTATAATCATAATCTATAAACTCATATTGGGTGGGTCGTGCTGGATTATATTATTTAAATGTGGACCTGGTCAAAAATCATATACTGGCAATATATTGATATTTTTCATATGGTTACAATAGGCGTTTCGTATATAGAGTATATATATATTTTGTGTGACGAACGATAGACTGAACTAATGAACGAACTGCAAGGCAGACATTATCCAGAACCAATATACTCTTTTCACTTTGCGAACGAGCATCAGAAATGAAATGCATTTCATATCTACAGATAGAGTTCCATCATCAAAGTTAGAACAACCAGTATTATAGTCAGGCATACCAGAATAGAAGCTACTCTAGCTACTCTTTCCTTATAGATATTTTTTTCTGATATCAGCTATGTCTGAACTGTGGAGTTGTTCTATATTTTTAACTAGCTACTCTTTCCTTATAGATGTACCCTGATATCAGCTATGCACGAACTGTAGAGCTGTTCTATATTTTTATACCCTGAATCTAGTTTTTATAGAAAATGTTTGAAAGTCTTTTAAATAGTCTTCTTATATGGGCACTCGATTGTCTTTGCATCTTAAGCTATTGAGCTACACTTATAGATGCGTGTCAGAAACCTAAGCCTAGTAACCTGTTCATAACTATAGTTATAAATATCCCCTATATCATTGTCTTGATTTATGAAATGCTCGATAAAATTTTAAAAGGATAAACAAATGTAGTTTTTTTTTAAATATTTTATTCACATATTTATTGAAATAAAAATAATATAATATATATAACAAAATTTTAAAAATATGTTACATAGCTTCTATACAATTTATACTACTTCTTTAATGAGAGCATAGAAACAACTCTTTTGCTGTTGCTGTATCTGTTGGATACATTTAGCTGAGGGTTGCTGTCGCTGTTGCTGCTGCTGCTGCTGCTGCTGCTGCTGCTGCTGCTGCTGCTGCTGCTGCTGCTGCTGCTGCTGCTGCCAATAGCAACAACATTAAGAATCAACAACAACAACAATTGCGTTCATTGTGCTTAATTAATTTAGTTCAAAGATCAAGCGTTCGCGATGCCGTCGCGATTCCTCATGCGTTGCATGCACCCATACACACACACACACACACACACACAAACATATACACATGTATGTTGTATGCTGCATGTTGCATGTGTTGCAGCTGCATTTTGATGTGCCACGTCTGTTGTTTATTTGTGCAGCGTTCCAGTTATAAACTTCCAACAATTTCTTGTTGTCCCGATCTCCAGATGTTGACCTACGATCCACAATTTCGTTGTAGCGTGCAGGTGCTGGCATGCCACTAGCCTGGCCTGGCCACTAGCCAGGGCTACCAAACTATCGACAGCCAGCCTCTCATCCCTTCAGTCTGCCCTAATCAATGGCTGTCCACACCCAAAAGGCCCGCAGTTGTGATATGCTTAATTAGGCAAACGGGCGTCGAGCATAAAAAGCGTCTTTTGTCGCTGCCACACCCCAAACGCCCCCACCCCCAACACACACACACACACACACATAGATGCCGACAGACACATGTTGTCCATGTTCATTACACACATTTGGCTTTCGAGTTGCGCCTCCCCATGTGGATCGCTTGCTCTTACACTGTGCAACAAAAAGTTGAGGACGAAAGATGTTGTGAAATCGTTATAGATGTGTATATATGTACATATAAGTTATATATGACTACTTTTATAATATATATAAGATAATAGATGTATATATATAGAAGACTTCTTCTAATACTTCTTCAGTTCTAGTTCGTAAAGCTGATTTTGATTTGTATATTATTTTGCATTTTCATATTAAATTAATAAAATGTAGAACAAATTTAAGCTTTAGGCAAGTTTGGCGTATTAATCATTAAGCCAAGTCGAGACTGCTCGACCAGAAAATTCCCTGAACCCTTCGGCGAACTGATATTTCAATAATTTTTCGCGTCTTTCTGCTTACAACAGAAACACACACACACACACACACACACACACACACACACACACACACACACACACACACACACACACACACACACACACACACACACACACACACACACACACACACACACACACACATACACACACACACACGCACACACACACGCACACACACACACACACACACACACACACACACACACACACACACACACACACACACACACACACACACACACACACACACACACACACACGCACGCTCACACACACACACACACACACACACACACACACACACACACACACACATACACATAAACAGGCATGGGCTCAACGTTTAAGAGAGACAGTGCTTGAGTAAAAGTAAAATCAAGGAGAGAAGTGCAGAAGATTATTAAAGTTGTCTATGTATGTGTATGTGTATGCAGCAGTTCCCATTTGGTATTTGTATTTAGGTAAAACAAAGCTAGAATGCTCACAGCAGCAGAGAGCGTTCCCAGTGGTCACTTAAAGCTCAACTGTAACGAGTTCTACCTGCCGTCAGGCTCAACCTTTGAGAGAGAGACAATGCTTGAGTAAAAGTGGCCCTATATAAAGGGCAGCAGCTGCAGCATTTCTTCAGTCAGTCTTCAGTCATCCAGGCGTGGTGAAGTAGAGTGTGTGTTCGATCAGCTAAGCATTACAGACATAGAGGGACTACGTAAGGGGATTACGTAGAGGAAATACATACTTCGAAATACGTAAAGGTAATATTTAGAAGAAATAGACATACGAATTTTACAGCACAGTCTAATGTTTTTTTTTTGTTCTAATACTTTTATATATATATATTTTTTTTTTACTTTTTATTTTTCTACTCTTTTTTTTTTTTGTATTTCTTTTACTCGATTTTGTTGTGCACTGTTTTTGCAGCGTCCGCGTCGTCCGCTGGGTGACCGGGTCGGCTATGGCGTTGATGTCGACGCTGATGTCGACGTCGACGGCGCGCCGTTCGCGTTGGCAGCGGCAGCGACAGCGACAGCGAGCGCCACCCATAAGAAAATACGCTGCGGCATCTTGAGTTCCATTTCAGTTGATATTGCTTTAAATTCGCGAACGCGTCGATGCTCTCCTCAGCTCGACTCGGCGAGCGGCAAACGGGAAAATTCTAATTGGAAGCGTTCATATTCGAATTTGAATTCCGTTTCGGTTTCGTGGAGACAACAAACGTGGCTTATCAGACGCCAACGAAAACGAAAACAAAGCTTCTGTTGAAAATCAAAAATTATATTATATATATAAATATATAAAAATATTTATTTTTTTGCTGTTCTATTGTTGTGCATTTTGTTTGAATTGAATAAGGTTTTGTGCCAAAGAATGAAACAAATATTTGAATAATTATATTTGATATAAAAAGTATATATATATTTGTAAAAATATATATGAATATTTTATGAATGACAAGCTGAATGAAACGCGCGCATTTTCATTTCATTTTCAATTGCTGTAAAACGTATATATATAAATATATATATGCACATACATACATATATACATACATGATAATCTGTTGCAGTCGCTGCCTTATGCCGCAATAGTTTGAAGTGCATTATTTGCATATAGCGATTATACTATATATATAAAGATATACGATATACATATACACATACATACCTAAGTCGATGCCAAGCCCAGTTTATTACATTGTGAACATTGTAACACGTATTCATATTTGCCATCTGGATGATTCACAGTTATAGTCAATTCAATTGTTTCCATTTCCATGCCACGATAGAGCAGCCGCCCCAGAGTGCCAAAGCGACTGAGCCTGAGCCACTTAGCCAGCAGCCGAGGTCAATTGGAGCGCGGCTTCTGTGCGATAAGCGATTGCCTGCCAGCTCCTTGAGTGAGATATCTAATATACATATATGTATACATATATATATAGTCATATATATACATATATTTGTATAATATATATTTAATACTCATGCTGCATTGAGACACTTTCGGTTTTCAAAGGTTCAAGTCCCGCTTGACCTGGCGCTGCCTAAAAGTATGCAAGATTTGAAATATTGAGAATTAAGAACAATTTAGGAAATACCAAGATTATCTGAAAACGAAAGACAGTAAAGGAGAGAGAGAGAGAGAGTCAGGAATTCTGAAGAACAGAGTTAAGGAATGAAAGATAGTTTAAAATGGAGAGAGATAGAGGATGAGTGATAGAGGAAGTAAGAATATATGAAAGAAAGCATGAAAAAGAGAGAGGAAAGGATGTACACTGCAGGAACGGTGTGAATGAATGCAATATACAGAGAAAGGGACAGAAAACGAAGGAGATAGAGAGAGCGAAAAAGATGGAATTAGGGAAAAATATTTAGAGAGAGAGAGAAAGAGGGAGAGGCACAAATAGAAACGAGTCTTCCCCATGCTACATTTTGTCATTCACATAGTATAAATAACAAACGCATCTCCTATAATCCTAAAGTCCTCTTACTCTTTCTCCCCCTATATATATTTTCTAATATAAGAGTTATAATAATACTTTAAAATTTTCGCTTTAATTATATCAAACTCATCTACAATTAAAGTCCTTTTAGTATCACCCACAATATGTAATTGTTATTTATGGGGTATACGTCAAGCCCACAAAGCAGAAAGTTAAACTCAGCTGCAGATTGTAAAATCGTTCCGCGAACCGAAGCTCTCTAAAAATACATATGCATACATTTCACTTATCTTAAGCCCTAGAGGGAGACGATTACCTCAGCTAAAGTTGATATACGGTTATGTACATATGTATGTATGTATATATGTATATATGTAGCTATCAATAAGTTGGACTCATCTGGTTAACTGTATTCAGTGGAATTAACTCTATAGGTTTTCTTGATAAACTCAAGGGTATAAAGAGTGAATTCAGTTGAAATTGAAGTGATATCAAAAGCAGAAAATATGATTAAAATACATCTTGAACTGCATATGTAATTCACTCTATATAGTAAAAATATAAGAAGAAATTCGAATTCGAATTCGAATTGCGGTTTTTTTTTTTTTACAGCTCTGGCACGTTTTGGTAACATATCTGACTCTACTCTTATATGATCTGAAATTTATACAAATTAATAAAAGAAAAAAGAAAAGGAAAAACCTTAATAAATTTGAAAATATGTTTATACATATGTATTTATATATTTTTTTCTCTATTAGAAAGATATACAATAATTAAAATTAATTCGAAATTAGTGGAAATATTAAAGGGCTGTCTGCCAAGTCTTTATATATCATTTATATTTCTTGTCTTCTTCTAGTTTCATCTTCTTCACTCAACTCCTTCAAACCACCCTCGCTCAACAATTTTATCAAGTTTGGTAGCTTTGAAGAATCTTCCACAGTTCATATAACTCATTTAGCCGTTTTCAACACTATTTAGCAGTGTGCAACAATTGTTCAATTTGCAGCTTGCACCTTTAACAACAGTTAGACGACATTCCAAAGGCCAACAGCAGCGCCACCTGTGAGAATCCAACAGCTGCTTACGCAACAGCAGCAACAGTAGCTAACCAGCTTCTCAGTCGCTCATTCGCTCAGTTGCCCAATTCGTCAGTTACTCACTCTCTCCTGCTTGTGTAAAAGGGTCGCTGCGCTGTTGCGCACTGGCGGGGCATTTAATTTGAGTGACGCCTCGACAGGCCCCTGACCGAGGCATCCGTTGGCCGAGCCATTGGGGGGGCGACATCTCGACATGCTTTGCTGCCGCCGCGACGACTCTGTCTCTGACTCATCCATGGCGTTGCCTGTGAAGCGAACGTCAAGAGGCTCGAGAAGCAGTTGCTCATGCTTAACTTAACCCCTTAACACTTATGTGGACCACTCGAGTCGCATTTGAATATGTGAAATTAATGGCTGTTGCGCGGTTGACGCAGCCTCAAGTGAAACTTGAATTGTTTAACTTGCAGTTAAATCAATTGTAAAATTATTTAATAAGCAAGCCAGAATCAATAAGAACTCACTTGCATTCAAATATTTTTTCTCATTCTTTTATATATTATTTTTGTTACATACATAGATGTATATGTATATTTTCTTATTATTGTGTGCCCTACCTTCTGACCGCTTTATTATGAGCAGTTGACATTATCTTTAATAATAAATTTTGTTCAAACAATAGAATGATAACACACACGATGTGTGTGCACGTCGGGGTCGCTTGAACTCTTTGCGACAGCTTAAGGGTTAAATGCTGAGAGCCGAAGTTAGAAATGTAAAGCAGCGCAAGCAACAACAGCAGCTACACATGTATATATGCATATGTATGTGTGTGTGTGTGTGTGTGTGCCTGCCGAGTGCAGCGTCAGTAACACATGATCGCTGTCTCTGTTGCGAGTGTGCGTGCAAGTGTGCGGGAGGAAGGGGTTGCACAGATAATAGCGCGTGCGCGTATGTGTGTGTGTGTGAGAGCAATTGAAAGAGAGCAAGCGAACGAGCGACTATTTGACAGTTGACTCGCATCAATTAAAAGCGCATAACAGATAAAATGAAATGAAATAAAAACTGTTTTTTTTTTTTCTCTCGTGTTTATGTGTATTTTTCGTGTCTTTGATTCTGTCGACGTTGTTAGAAAACATAAAAAAAAGAACGTTAAAATAAATGATGATGCAGCAATATAGTAATAATAACAAACAACGCGATAAACGCGTGTGATAGTGAATGGGAATAAACTAAAACGGCAGAGAGTGTGTGCGACAGACAGAGAGAGAGAGAGAGATATCCAGCAGCGAACTGACAAAGCAAAAGAAATGCCGCAACAAGTGGAAATGAAAAGCAGCAAGCGAAGCAGCAGCGAAATCAACGACAACAATAATAAACAGCACATTTCCAATCAGAACGAGGCGACACAATCACAGCTGCGCAGCAAGCGCAGTCGTCAGCTGCAGCCCCAGCAGCATATCTATGAGAATCTACCAGCGTCGGCGTCGGCATCGTCGCAGCAGCTGCGCAAATACTTTCGCCGCGAGGTGATCTACGAAAATCTGTGCCACGGCTGCGGCTACGGCGTCTTTGCAGCACAAGGTCGCTATTGCCACTTCTGCCAGTGCATTGTGAGCGGCAGCGTTGTCGCAGCGCTGCAGCATCAACAGCCTCAGCCGCTGCCGCAGTCTGCGTCGAGCGGCAGCGAATGCAATATTTATGAGAACATTTGCGAGCTCTGTCGGGGCATCTACAGCGACAGCGAGCCGTGCGCGTGTCTAAGAAGTGCCACGCCTACGGGCGCAACTGCAGTTCCGATTGAAAACACGTCGCTGCCGCCGCAGCCGCCGCCAGCTGCGACGCCAACGGCTGCCAAGACCGGCAAATCACGCACTCTGCTGGGCTACTCCAAGTCCAGCGCAGCGACGCTGACGCGCCTCTTCGGTTCGCTGAAGCAGCTGAATCGCTCCGGCTCGCTGCAGCGCCGCCTCTTCCAAAAGGAGGCGGTGGGCGGCGGAAAGGTGGTTGGCGGCGGCGGCGCCGGTGGCTCATTGGAAATCATTCACAACGTGGGCGAAGTGTTCCGTACGCAGGAGACGTTCGATATGCAGCGCATCTGCGAGCTGAAGCGTCAGCAGCAGTGCAGTCGCAGCGATCAGCACATCTACGGCAGGCTGCGCAGCGAACGGGAGCCGGAGCCGCTGCCGCAGCAGCAGCCGGAACCGGAACCGGAACTGCAGCCGGAACCAGAGCAAGAAAGACAGACAGAGGATGGAAGCGCAGCGAAGCTGACGCACAAAAAGCCGCGCATATCACGTATGCGTCTGCTGCGTCAAGACGAGCAGCAGCTAAACTGCCAGGCAGCAGCAGCGCCGTCGACGTCAGCAGCTCTATTTTTGAATGAGAGCATCTGCCAGTGGATGAACGCGCTGCGACGCGAGCTTCACAGCTATGAGGATGCCAACGGCGGCGTTGGCTGCCAGCAGCCCAAAAGCGTGCCGCCGGCCTATGAGAGGGAGCGAGAGCGCGAACAAGTGGCTGAACTTGTGACGCTGCGACGCAATGAGGCAGCGGCAGCCACAGAGGCAGAGGGAGAGCCGGCAGCGCAGCAGCGTTTGGTAAACGATTTTAAGCGCAAACTGTTGGCCAAGCCATATTTCCAATTAGACACCCAATTGGAAAGTCAATTAGCGCAAAACGGGCAGCCGCATGACGAAGCGCAGCTCGACGATCGACGTCGGCGTCGCTGCGGCATCAATGAACGGCATGATGCGGCCTTTGTTAGTGAATTTCTCAGCGGTTTGGCGGTCACTGAGAGCGCCAGGCCAGCGACAGAGCTCGCAATAACTGTTACAACAACGCAGACAAGGTGCAACGCAGCGGCAGCGCTGCTCACTGGACGCCTGTCGCTGCCTCAGCTGTGGCAGACGACTGCGCTTGCGGCCAGCTTGCATCGCAGCGTCATTTTCTACTGCAGCTATGACAAATTGCTGAGCGCCTTTTTGCAGCGACGACAGCGACTGCGCAGCGATAGCATTGAGCGCTGGCTACGTCGCTATCGCGGCTACTGTGAGAGCGACAACAATATCGCTGAGTGTGAGTCAGCGTCGAAACTACAGCAACAGCAACGGCGTCGGCAGCGGCGACGCCTATTGGAGCCGCCGACATTGGAGCTGGCAGTTGTGTTAGCGACGCCACCGAGTGACGACGTTGCTGCGGTCACATGGCATGTCGGCAGCATTAGCAATACGATAGAATCGTGCGGGCGAGAGAGCGTGAGCGCGATCGTGAGCGTAAACGTGTGTGAGAGCGAGCAAAAGACGCGATCGGTGTGCGCCAGCAGCGACGACGGCGTCGTTGTTGGCAGAGCGCTGATGGCGGCACCCAAGCAGAGCGCCGTGACAGAGCGCTCCAATAGTGACGACAGTGAAAACAATAGCAGTAATAATAACAGCAACAACAACAACAATAACAGCAGCAGCAGCAGTAACAATAGCGACAATAATAATAAGGAGTGTGACAATGTTAACCAGCAACAACAACAACAAACAACAATAACACAGGTCAATAGCCATTCCAAGCAAACAGATTTACAACAAATTACAAATTATAAAAATAAATTAAAATAACGAACAACAACAATTTGGGCTCACTGCCAGCTGCAATTGAGGCGTAAATTAATATAGCAATACAACGGTAGTTGCGCTAAGTGAGAGCGCGTTCGCGATAGAGAGGGAGAGGGCTATAGACAGAGGGCGCAGAGCGCTGTGTGTGTGTGAGCAGCGCAAAAGAAGAGCGTAAAGAGAGCAAGTTAGCGGGCAGCAGAGCTGCAAAATGTGTAGCGAAAAAGCACAAACAACAAAAGGGAATGAGTGAGCGAGAGGGGGAGAGAGAGAGAGAAATAGAAAGATTGAGAGAGGGGAAAGACAACGCAAAAGAGTTTTATTTATATTATATTGAAAGCCTTTTAAAGAATATTTTGAATTGAATTGCGTTGAGTGCAAATTATTTTTGTATATAAATAATAATAAAAATATTGAATAGAATAAATGTTATATAATTAAATATTATATAGAAATATACATATATGCATACATATTACTTTCATCTCACTAAAAACAGATCTCAGTAAAATATATAAAAATATGCAAAAATCAGATTAAACAATACTTAAAGTTTGCTATTATAGAAAATACCTATACATACATATGTATAATTGTATATAATATGGGAAGAATATGCATAACACATGTTGGGAGTGATCGAGCTTAATAATACTATTAACGATTACGAGCCAATTAGCGATAACCAATTCGTTTTTCATATGCAAATTGTTTTTAACGATCGATTCTTACGAATGTATAAACAGAGAGAGTGAGGGAGAGAGAGAGAGAGAGTGAGAGAGACAGAGAGAGTTGACTTGATTCCCAGATAATGAGCACTTGTACCGAATGGGCTATAAAACATTTTATGATTTCTGTAGAGATAATTTTAAATCAATACAATAAATAAGTATTAGGAATCGGTTGAGATAACTGAAATATAAGTCAGGTAGGGAATATTAGGAAACGAAAGGCGATTTTCTTTTACATATTATTTATTTTTCGCCTCTTCAATAAATGAAATGTTAGTAAACACTTGTCACCCATTCTAATAAGAATATATATGTATATTTTTTAATTTAAATAAAATTTCCAAGCTTTGTTGATTAAAATAGATTCACTGTTTTTATAAATAAAATACGCAGATTCGACATGAAAAATTCTTAAAATTTTTTTCACCTTACAAAAATCATGAGGAAAATAAATATTTCATAATAATTCCAATTGGCAGTCGAGCAAACGTTCCAATTAGAAGCAGCAGTGCAAGAATTAGTTCGAATTGTTGTTGTTCCACAAATCGGTCGCTGTGGAATGTGATTATGACAACAAAAAGTTTTTGTTTTCTTTTTTTGTTTTGTTTTCTAACAAATTGTAGAATTGTGTGATAAAAGTGCGTCGACCGGCGCCTCAGGTGCCCGTGCGTAATCCAACCACGGCGCTTACTAAGAATCAAAATGAGAAAAGCAACAACAACAACAAACAGAATCAAAACAACAGCAGCGAAGCAAACGTTGCGATTAATCAAGTGAAAGAGCAAGAGGCAGAGATGAAAGCAGCGACTAAGACAGCGGCAGAGCAGCAGCAGGAGAAGGAGAAGGAGAAAGAACAGCAACAGCATCATCAACAACAGCAGGAGGAGGAAGAGGAATCCATTTATCAGACCATCTGGCAGTTTAAAACCTTGGAGCCAGTGCCAGATGATAATGAAGAAGAAGAAGAAGAAGACTTTGAGATCATCACAGCAACCGATGCGACGGCCAGCGATGACGATGCAGACGCTGAATTTTATGCAGACGCCGAGACCGACGCAGACGTCTACGTCGACGCCGATGATGTTCAGGCTGAGGAATTGGCGCTGCAAGCGGCGGCAGCTTTTGCGGCTGGCGCACGTCACAAGCTGACTAAGCAAACGATGCCGGCGCCGCTGTCGCCGCTGCCGTCGCCAACGGCGTCCATGGATCAAGGCGCCTGGGAGACGGATGACGAGTTTATGTTCGCCAAGGCTGACGAACAGCAGCAGCAGCGGGAGCTGCAGCAGCAGCGGCAGCAACTGAGAGAGCAGCAGAATGCCGAAACGCTTAGCGTGGGCAGCACGGTGACCAACAGCACGGCGACGCTGGGCTCCATCAGCAGCACGGGCAGCGCTGGCAGCAGCAGCCTCGACAGCAGCGCTGCGACTGCGCCGCAAACACTGACGCATCCGCTGCTGCGCAACATATGCATTTGCTACAGCCTCAAGGAGCCGCAGAAATATAGCGTTATCTTCTACGACTACGAGCGGGCGCAGCTCCATCAGCATTTTATGACGCGCAGGCGATGTCCGCCGCCGCCGCCACCGCCGCCGTTAGCAAGATCGACAGCGCAGCTGACGACGACGTCGCCGGCAATTGGGCACCTAAACAGCAACGATGACAGCGGCTGCAGCTGCGAAGCGGATGCCGACGAGCTGCCCGATCATATACCGCATCCACTCAAAGAGGATTGGGCTCTGGCCGTGCTCGCTGCCTCAGCGAGCAGCAAACGTGGCGTCGCTGCTCGCGCCGGACGCAAGCTGCGCGTACGCTCAAGCGGGCGTCTGCTTATACCCACCTCGGTGCTGGCGTGGCGCGAGCAGCTACAAGATGTCAACTACTGTGAGGATGAGGAGGATATGGTAAGTGTAAACACGCCCCACTCCCATCCAGCCCCTGCCGACAGTCGCCCATTCCAGTGCCCGCATTTCAATGGGAACTGCAATTGCATTGTTTTTTCGCTGTGGCCTCATCAATTAAGCCGTGCAAATTGCCAGAGCGACAGCGAGAGAGAGAGTCAGCCAAAGAGAGCGTGCGTATGTGTGTGTGTGTGCTTGTGTGCAACGGTTGTTCCGATTGTTTGTTTGCTTTGACTTTGCGCCGTTTGCTATGGCACGTCTGAGCCGCAGGCCTCGGGTACTTTACAGTTTTTGTGTTTGCATAAAATTTAACGAACAGCAGCGAATGCCAAAAAGGGGGACGAATGCATTTCAAATACTCTCCATCAGCTGGAACGAATATACAATAGAGAAAATGCAAATTCCTGATTATTTAATGCATTTTGTTGCTTTGATGCGATTACTATTAAACGATTCTAATTTTTGAGTACGAAAATGCAGTGCGAAAAAATTAATATAATAAATGAAAAAAAAAAACTAAAAATAATTTTTCTGCAAGCTAAAATTTTTAAATAATTTTTTTAGATTATATAAATATTGATAAACTTATATGCACTTATTATATTTTTATTATATATTTATTATATAATTATACTCATTTACTAAAGCGTAATGAGTATATTGGTTTTGGGCAATGTCCGTCTCGCTATTCGTCCCGGAAAAGCTCTATTTATTATAGTTTTAAAGCGAACCACAAAATTACGTTTGAGATCCTCTATATAAATGTATTTCTAGCATTTGGGGTGTGGCAAATCGAAAAATGGATCTGTGAGCGTGGCAACGCTCTTACATTATCAAAAAATACCCTCTTTTACGCTTTTAAATATGTATATATTAAATATAAATAATTATATTTACATTTATCTATTTAGTAAGGATATTATATCTCCGCAAAACGTTCCACTTCAGTCCAGACTGAGCTCAGAATATAATGTAACTTGGAATCTTAAATGCAAGTGCTTGTTCACTCAATTAGGTTCTAATTTGTACTGTTTTAATTTGACAACTTCGATCATTGGGCGCACCTAGCGCACCTGGAGAGCGTGCGTAGGGAGAGCGAGCATAGGGAGAGCAGTACTATAAAGTTCTACTCTCACAACTGTAACTCCAACTGCTGCTCTTTACAGTGGTACTCGATTATGATGATGTACATTTTCAATTGCGATTATTTCATATCATCTAAAATGACTTCACTATAATAATATCTATCTACTTATTATATTTTTAAATGAATTTTTATTTTTGATTTGTTATTTATTATTCATAATTGTCATTTGTTATTACTTTTTGTTATTTATTTATTTTTTTTTCTGTCCAACAATTCGTTCACTTTTTTCTCACATGTGTTAAACTTTATTAAATATAGCTACACTAATTTTAATTAAAACTATTTCCCCCCATTAAAATTTTCATAATTTTTTTTTTTTTTTTTTTTACATTCAAAACGCATAAAATCTTATAAGAATTCCATTGGGCAGATCGCGTTGCTCGAGCTGTAAAAACTTGATAATTGCTCTAATTGGAATAATTTATTTGGCATTCAGTTAAATGTTCAAGTTTTGTTTTGAAGTAGAGGAAAATAATTTGATGTATATTTCAATAAATTCCCTTTAATTTGCAAATGTAACGAATAAAATAAATTTTTTAAAGACTTTCAATTGGAATTAATAAAATTATTATTATTATTTTTTTTTACTGTTGCGCTGAAGGGAAACAAAATTAATGTTTCCATTAATAATTATGATTAATATAATTTCAATAGGATTTAGTTTACATATGATTCCAGTTAGTGTATTTGCTGCGTCGACTTGCAACTGTTCTGAACGTGTTTCGTGTGTGTAGTCGTAATTTTTATTGCGCTTTGTTTATTCCATATGTTGTTGTTGTTTTTTTTCATTTTATTTAGTTTTTTTTTTTTTTTTTTTGCATAATGTATTTTTATTTATTTGCCTCTCACGTTTTGATGTTGTATTTGTTGTAAATATTTGTTGTTGTTGCTGTTGTTTGTGTTGATTATTTCCCTTTTTGCATTTATTGCATTTGCCGCTGCATGAGAAATTCTATGGAATTTATTTTTTGGGCAGCTCGACTTGGCAGGAGAACTCCCACCCTCCAAAAAAAGAGAAGAAAAGTTGATTCACATATTGTTACAGCCGCGCACCGCCCCACTCCCCGTTCTACAGTGTATCCCCCCACAGAGAGACAATTATTTTTTGCATACAAACAAGTTGGCAGAGTTTTTTTTTTTGGAGAACCGGTTTCTGATTTTTATGCTGTCGTTAATTTCCTGAGCCCCCGCTACCCCTCGCCCCTTCTGCTGCTGGCAGGGGGGCTTCGTCATCAGCGTCGCGCAGCATTTATCAGCATTTAATTGGTTAATCATTAGTCAAATATTTTTGTAAACTCGCCCGGGTTGGCGCTCATGTTTGTGTTCGTGTTCGAGTTCGAGCTGGGTTCTCTGTTCACCTTTTTACATAATACATACATAATTATAGGTGGGCTGCGCCTCTTGAAAGCCAACGGCTGAGCACCAAGCGCCCAGCGCCTTCTTTTTCCCTCATTTTCTAAATTTGTTTTTATCGCAACCAAAAAAAAAAAAAAAAAAAAAACGGCGCTTGGGCCTCATATACAAATAAAGGGCCGGATATTACGAGCAGCATTTGGAGAATTGTTACGAAAATAAAAAAAATACAAAAATTACTTATCGCAGATTGCATGAAAGTTCGACTTATTTTTTTATTTTTATGGCAAAACTAATGTCACGTAGCCAACCTTGGGCTTAGCTCTTTATGGCAAATGCTTTCTGCTCATGTCTAACTATAAATTTAGACGAATATCAAACTAAAAGTAGCTTTAGGAATCATATATATATATATAGAAAATAGAAATTGAATTTGTTTGCTGGCAGAGTTATCTAAAATTTGGTCACGCGCTGTTAGGGCTATAAGAAAATATATATATAGCTAGACTTTTCGATATGTGTTATATTTGCAAGCTGAAGACCGACACAAATATTTATATATTATACGAATTATAATGGTTATGCAAATTGAATATGATTTAATTTAAAGAAAAAATCTCTAGATGTTGTCATAAAATGTCAAAAGAAAAGCTGATCAAAGTTCAAGGCACAAATTGTTAAGGAATTGACTAACAATTGAATTGTAGCCCATTATCGCTGGACTACGATATATTACATATTTATCGCATTTCAAGTCCATAAACCTAATTTGTAGACTATGTCACATACATTGCTGCTGCTGCTGCTTTGGCCCTGAGAGCGTTAGCTGCGAGTACTCAATTTGAATGTTGGAATGTGTGTTTTAAAGTCATCTTATACAATACATTCATCTATATACAGCTTGGATATGGCTAAGGTTAGCGCAAAATATCATTGAGTCGAACGGATGTTTGGCTATTGTAGCATTGACTTTGCCTACGCAATGCTAAGTCAACAGAGCACTCGCCCGACACACTTGGCAACACAAGTGTGAATATGTGTCTTACAGACAGTCTCTTGGCCTGTACCATGGACAGAGCGTCCGTGAGGCAGCGCAAAGGGGTCCACTTGACGGTGCAGAGCCGAAAGCATTGGCCTGTGCAGGTATCGACAGAGTGCAAACAACGCTTCAGCAATATGTGAGCAGTCAAAACACAATTTCAACGGGTCAAATGCGCCGCCTTTGTTTGGGCTATTTCGGTTTTGTTTTTGTCTGTTAATCAATGAACGAGAGATATGTATCTAGATGTGGTAACATACAAAGATACAGATATGAAATGGAGACATAGATACATAGATACATAGATACATAGATACATAGATACATAGATACATAGATACATAGATACATAGATACATAGATACATAGATACATAGATACATAGATACATAGATACATAGATACATAGATACATAGATACATAGATACATAGATACATAGATACATAGATACATAGATACATAGATACATAGATACATAGATACATAGATACATAGATACATAGATACATAGATACATAGATACATAGATACATAGATACATAGATAGATGGATACATAGATACATAGATACATAGATACATAGATACATAGATGCATAGATACATAGATACATAGATACATAGATACATAGATACATAGATACATAGATACATAGATACATAGATACATAGATACATAGATAGATGGATACATAGATACATAGATACATAGATACATAGATACATAGATACATAGATAGATGGATACATAGATACATAGATACATAGATACATAGATACATAGATACATAGATACATAGATAGATGGATACATAGATACATAGATACATAGATACATAGATACATAGATACATAGATACATAGATACATAGATACATAGATACATAGATACATAGATACATAGATGCATAGATACATAGATACATAGATACATAGATACATAGATACATAGATACATAGATAGATGGATACATAGATACATAGATACATAGATACATAGATACATAGATGCATAGATACATAGATACATAGATACATAGATACATAGATACATAGATAGATGGATACATAGATACATAGATACATAGATACATAGATACATAGATACATAGATACATAGATACATAGATACATAGATACATAGATACATAGATACATAGATACATAGATACATAGATACATAGATACATAGATACAAAGATACAAAGATACAAAGATACAGATACAAATACAAATACAGATACAGATACCAACTCTAGCTATAGATATAGATCTCCAGATACAAATACGTATGTATGTATATAGATGTGTAGATACATTTACACTTCTAGTTACAGATATAGAGATCCAGATACAACACATATATAGATGCAGATACTTTTACATTTCTATTTACAGATATAGATCTCCAGATACAAATACATTTAAAGATGCAGATACTTTTACACTTCTAGTTACAGTTATAGAGACGCAGATGCAGATACATTGCAAAATAGCAATAGTTACATTTACAGGTATAGATACGGATACGGATACGGATACAGATACATGAGCTGGTACTCTGAGGCACAGTTGAAAATGTGCTGCCACATGTCGAGGCAGTATCAATTAAATTTTGTATAAATTTATATATGTTTATTAAATATATTAAAGAAAAGGCAATAGAAATAAATAAAATAAAAAATATATTAAACAACAAAGGCAGCCAGAGGCTCGGTGCAAAGTCGCTCGTGCAGTGCATATAAAAATTCTATTTTAATTTCGGCACAGCAACAGCAACAGCAACATCTACAGATACAGATACAAGTGCAGCCATAGATACATTTGTGCGAGTATGCAAATTCGCTGATGGCCAACAATGGCAACAACTAATGCGAGGCATATTCTAAACATGCCCAAAACCGTGCTCAGCGACTGCTGCCACGCTAATTGCAGCAACAATGCCAGCAGCAGCAGCAGCAGCAGCAGCAGCAACAAAATGTATAGCAACAAATTAAATAACAACAGCAGCAGCAGCAACAGCAGCAGCAACTACGCAATATTTGCCTTTTTGTTTATGCTCAAACAAACAAAAGCAACAATAACAAATTAAGCTAAATAAAATTAGAGTTTAATCTACCGTTTCTTATACCCCGTAAACTTGATATGCTTGAATGGGGTATACATATATGTATATATTGCAATGCATGACAATACATATAAGGACTCATGTTTCTATATGGGTTGAGCAATATGAAATTTGTTATATGTAAATATAATTAGATTATAATTATATTTAATTATAGCTTAGCGTTTTACCACGTAAACTAGATGATTTTAAAGTGGGGTATATAGTAGTGGGAGACGAATATAAATATATATAAATACCTTTATGTGTGGATAGATTATAGATATTAAAAAATTACAAATATATATATACAAAATTATTAAAAATATATAATAATAGAAAATATATACCTGGAGGATAGATATTTAATAGCTACAAATTCACATACATATATAAAAGAAATTAATAAAAATATATAATAAAATAATAAAAATACATATATACCTTTAGATGTAGATAGAGTATATATATTTAAAAATTACAAATATATATATAGACAAATTATTAAAAATATATAACAATAAAAAAAATATATAGCTGGAGGATAGATATTTAAAAACTACAAATAAATATATATAAAAAATTATTAAAAATATATATAATGACTTTAATGTGTAGATAGAGTATTTATACTTGCAAACTTCAAAAAATATATATGTATATATATATAAAACTAAAAAATAAATAAATAAAAAATAAATAAATACAAAAAAAAAAAAAATAAAAAGAAAAATAAAAAATAAATAAAAAATAAATACAAAAAATAAATAAAGAAAAAATAAAGAAAAAAGAGTAAAAAATAAATAAAATAATAAAAATTAAATACAAAAAAATAATAAAAGAAATAAATACAAATAAATAAATTAAAAAAAAATAATAATAATAAATATACATACATATAGCATATGAGCTCCATATTTATATAGATTTATTTCATCAGCTCTGTGATCTCGCAATAAATATCGACCTCATATGCTAGATATATATTTATGCATTTTATTTATTTTTTAAAATTTTATTTATTTGTATTTATTTATTTTATTATTTTATTTATTTATTTTATCAAGTAAAAAATGTGCTGTATTTATATTTACAGCTCATTATTTATTATTTATAGTTCATCCATAAATCTATCCATTTAGTAATTATAAACGCTTAATTTTGCTCGCATATCTACTTCATTTCACTCAAGTACAGGGTATCTCCAAGTTAATTATTCCTGAGTAATGCATTTGTATACGTTGGTTAAGAGTAAGCAAGCAAGGTTTTTATGAATGAAAGAAAAATACAAAAGTAGCGCTCTATTTAGCTATCCCTTACTGGAGATTAGATACAGTCAATCGTCAATAGTCATTAAATAAATTTCGCAATTATACGTATGTAGATATATGTATATGCCAATTAACGCACATTCATGATCAGCATCAAGAAGAGTTGAGTCTCCTCCACAAGTTACTCACTGCGTTCTTGTGATTCCAATTTGAATCTATTGTTGAGTCTGGGTGCAAGATCATTAAATATCGTACCATTGCCAAGGATGGCTCACCTGGAGAGATTACAATGTCTTAATGGGTATTTGAGTAGTGACACGCCCACCTTCAGTATTACTGTAATTGAGATATCTGCTTTCATGGGTCTTATCGGGAGCAGGCATTACCTATGTGTGTATATATATATTTGTGTTACCTTTTTCAGCTGCATTTTCTAGGGTATTTCTTGGAGTTTTGACTTTCTTATTTATGTTTATTTTTTTTTAATTTGATTTATTTTTGTGAATTATTTTTTATGATTTCGATTGATTCGTGACAGTTGCGCCATGAAAATTATTTACATTTGTTAGCGGAACAGCAGCTGTTTGGCCAAGTTCCTGGAATGCGCAATTTATAGGGGAGAATGAGAGAGAGAGAGAGCGTGGGAGAGAGAGAGAACGAGAGCGACTGGCACAGACGCCACACAGCGCCTGGTATATGTAACTTAAGCTGGCTACGGCGCGTGTTTACAGCTGCTAAATTGCTATGGATTTCGCTTCTAGCCAACTGGCCCGGAGTGTGGTGGGGTGCGTGCGGCAGTATGTGGCGCTCGCCTTTCTGTTTATGTGTGGCCGAGAGCCGAAAGAAAATATCGGTATTATAGCACACATATGGCTAGCTGGTTAGCTGGCTAGCTGACTAGGGAAAGCCTATATAATGCTCGAGGCTAGCCGATGACGGCGCTGAC
Source organism: Drosophila aldrichi (assembly GCA_035045965.1). Classification (NCBI taxonomy): domain Eukaryota; kingdom Metazoa; phylum Arthropoda; class Insecta; order Diptera; family Drosophilidae; genus Drosophila; species Drosophila aldrichi. The sequence goes on along the minus strand of JAWNOM010000484.1, from coordinate 13,876,162 downwards.
GACTCCGGAACGACGCCGGAACGACAGTAACGGAACGGAGCTGCGATAGATACGATACGACGATAAATACAAACAAGAATCGAGCAACACTTCTTTTCTACTTGAGCGTTACGTTATCTTGGGGCGCATTAACCGTTCGCGTTTGGCATTGCACGCGTCGCTCTTGCTTTCCCAGCAAATCGAATTCAATTTCTTATCAATTTTTCTGTGTTCCATTTGTGTTTGTATTTTCATTCTTTTTATTTTTAATTCATTTCTTGTATTATTATTTTTTTTTCGTTTTTCGTTTTTCGCTTTTCGCTTTCGTTTTCATTTTAACGTTTTTTTTTTTTTTGTTTTTCGTTTCTCCGGGCCGGCAGCAGCAGTTGATAAGAGATGTCGGGGAAGGGCAAGCCCAAGCGTAGACTGACAACGGTGAGGCGTTCGTTCGAATTGTGTGCAAAAATAGTAAAACTAGTGAAAAATCAGGGAAATCGTTGCATCGACATCAGCACGAAAAGCTGCAATTAATTTGCACTCGTTGCTTACAAATTGTATCTCAATCGACCCACACCCCCCCCACAGCCCCCTCGCATTGCCGTAATCTCATTGATATTGTCTATCTTTAACGTTTACTGTGCATCTGCATCGATATTTATGCGCAAGCCGCGTGTCTTGTCTGCTCTTGCTCCACAGATTGTGCCAGTGAGCGATATTCTGCGCGCCCAGCAAATCAAGGAGGACAACGAGGTACAGCAGTCGCAGCAGTCGACCATCCTGCAGCGCTTCAAGAGCGCCTCCATTGCCAATCTCGATGACCTGCCTGGCGAAGAGGACAAGAAGTCGATTAGGAATCGCATGCGTATGAAATGTAAGTGTTATTCAAATGGCTTTAGGTATACATACCATGGGTTGGGCCCCTTTTAGGGGCCAAAAAAATATAGGTACCCGTGAGAAGGAGGCGTGGCAGATGCCATAAAGTATATACATATATTCTTGATTAGGGCTGAATCGATATAGCCATGTCCGTTAGTCTGTCCGTATGAACATCAAGATCTCAGAATATATAAGAGGTAGAGCCTTGCAATTTTACACGTATAGCCGTATATATAGTATAAGTTTATCATATTATTTCGAAAACTTATTCCATTTATTTTTTATTGAGAATAACAATTAATATTTACTATGAATAAATTTACTTTTTAGCATAATTTGGATACTTTTAGACCTAAAGACTTTAAATTTACTGTGTATATACACATATGCATATACACATAGTAATTCATAAAGATATGAATACGAAGATTTTGTAATTTACTTACTTGGGATACCACGCCCCTTTCGTTCCCAATTTAAAAAAAAAAAACTAATGGATTTTATGTACTAGAGACTTATGCTTTAGAATATATGCAGATTTGAATATTACGATCAAGTTCGGAAAGTTTCATGAAGAGAGTTCCACTAAAAGAGAAATTTCATAAAACCATTATATCCAGATTTCCCATTTTCAATGGGTTCAGGTTTATAAAAGGAGAAGCTGAAAGGAGCCACAGAAATCAACGTAAGATATTCTGATTACACATCGTCTAAACTGTTCTCTGCCAAGGGGAATTCCTGCATTCAGACTTCGTCTGATAAGATAGCAATGCATATGCGACGTCTCTCTAAAGACGCTTGATAAAAATTGAAATCTAGTCGTTCTCCCCCATTCAAATGTCAAATCGTTCTAGCTGAGTTTTTGTTGTAACCAAAGGAGCTCAGTTTTGTGATAAATTTTAGAGGATCTAGTGTGAGTTTTATGAATTATTCTATTTAAACTTTGAAAAAATTATCTTTGACTGGGCGAGCCGGCTCGCCCCAATCTGATCGTTCGCAATGTGGCTGGACGCCCTGATGTCTGTGCCGTTGGCAATAGGAAAGCTAGTGGGACTCGATCGAACTGGTAAGAGCAGCCAGATACTTGGCTTGGCCGTAAAAGGCGTCACACGCGCCCACACACAGACACGCCCACACACAAATATATATAGAGTCAGAGAGCTGTGAATGGAATTGGAATTTGAAAATGCGAATGCGAATGCGAATTCAAATCATGGAATGCGGTTTCAATCGCGGACAGGTATCAGGCGCTCTCACACACTCGCTCTCTCTTTCAATTGGTCTCTCTCTCTCTCTCACTCTCTCTCTCTCTCTCGCTCTGCTTCTCAGTTTTAGTTAATGAACGGCGCAGGGGATTTCACTTTTTTTGTCTCATTGTGAGTGTCACAAATGATTCACTGTGGGGAATCTTGGAAGGCACTTAGCATATCTTATTGTTGTTGTCGCTGTTGTTGCTGTTGTTGTTGTTGTGTGGCGTAAGCTTTACTATTCCAGTCAGCGGCTTTTCTCAGAGATTTCGCATGCAAAACGCCCGCATGCCCAAACAAGGCACATCCATCGATTGCAATCGATAAATAATACTATATGAGAGTAGAAGCGCAGTCGCATCGGCAGGCACAGTAGAGATTCGGTTAGCTAGCTGAGTTGTTGTTGCAATTAATCGCAGTGGGTGGTCGGCCAGATGATTGACTGGGTGTGGGATAACAAATCGAAATATCGAGCTAATTCCATGGATAGATTCCTAGCTGAAAGTAGGCCAATGCTTAAAGAGCTGCACATGAACCTGAGACTAATTCAAATGATATTCTTTGACTTTCATTTCATGATTGCCATGATGCCTGGCGCCACCTGATGCCGTGCTGCAGTTCATATGTAAGTAGAAACGATGCGAATATCTATTGTAGCCAATTGATTAACCAAACCCAATTCCAGCAATCGTTCGCCCAAGAGTGAGAAGAAATCGCGCACACGCCGCAGCCAGGTGAACAGCCTCTGTCTGGATGAGCAGTCGAAGTATCCGCTGTTTGGGGCACGCCTGAATCTGTTGGAGCTGAACATGTCGGATCATCCGTATGTGCCGCGCTTTGTCGTCGACATCTGTGCCCACATCGAGCTGCCCGATTGCATCAAACAGGATGGCCTGTATCGCGCCAGTGGCAACAAGCTGCTCGTCGACGATCTGAAGCGCAAGCTGACCCACTTGTATGATCCACGCCTGCTGCAGACAGACGACATCCATACGCTCACCAGCCTGCACAAGCAATTCTTTCGCGAGCTGCCAGCTCCACTGATCACCCAGGAGGCGTACGATCGTCTGGGATGCTGCCTGACCGACGATGCGGCAATCGAGCTAATGCATTTGGCATTCGATGAGATGCCCGAACCGAATCGCTCGACATTGCGTTTCCTAATCAAGCATCTGACCAAGTGAGTGGAGAGCAACCAGAGTTAGCAGTTTAAAGAGCACAGAGAGCAGAGTATAGATCAGTTGGGATATGCTATTGAAGGAGCTGCAGTTATAGAGCGCAAAGCAGCTGAGATTATTATGTGAATGTATTCGAGGCGAGAGTGTTTTGCTATGTCGGGAGTTACGTTAGTTAGTTTGAGCATAGAGCATTAGATGTAAAGAATTTTGTAGTTTATATTATGTAGTATATATAGTGCTTTAGGGCTAGTAATGAACTATAGTCGATAGTTTGAGTCTAGAGCATTAGATGTCAAGAATTTTGTAGTTTATATACATTTGTTATGTAGTATATATTGTAATTTGTGGCCAAGTCTAGTTATAAGCATACATTTCAATAGACATCACAGTATAATTTATAGATCTGTATCTCCAGAGAAAAATAGAATTTGTATAGAGATAGACATCACATTGTAATTTATAGATCTGTATCTCCAGAGAAAAATAGAATTGTTATAGAGATAAATAGAGATAAATCTAAAGAAACCTAGAATTGTGATCTGACTCCAAAGCTTTGTCAAATAAGGTCTCGATCTATAGAAATAGAATATGTAGAATATAGTAATGCCTACAATGTGCTGTACAAAGAACTTTGAGTCCGTCTGTAGCTAAAACTCATGATGAAGTGAAATTTTAATGCATAAAATATGGATTATATATAGTTCTAGCTTACATATTAAAGAAAGTCTAAATGAATTGTGAGATCAAGCAATAATTCGCATAGCTAACAGTTGATAGTTCGCAGTATAAAATTTGATATGTAAAGCAAATGTTAAGTTAAATGCATTGAAAATCCTTAGTGAAGCTTTGAAGAGTAGCTCAAGTTGACTTATTAATGATAATTTCAATGAATTGTGAGATCAGGCAATAGTTCGGATATCTGAAAGTTGAGAGTTTTCATTATAACAAATAAAATTCTATAGATGTAAAGCTAAACTCTTGTTGCATAGAAATTGTGGCTAGAAAATGCATTGAAAATCTTTAGTGAAGCTCTGAAATTGTTAAACTGTAAAAGATATAGCTTAATAGACGTGGCTATAAATTACAATATTATATATATTTTTCATATGTAGTTCAAGTATAAATATTTTCCAATGAATTCAAGTTAAAATTTGACATGTAAAGCGAATGTTAAATTACATGAGCATGTTAAATGAAAGCTATATCTGCATATGCTCTGACAAATGAGTTGAGTTTCACTAGCTTAGTCAGTCCAAGGTGAAATTCGAGGAATTAAGTAATCAAAGTGTAGGAGCTGTAGCCTTAATGGGTCTATTAAGTATTATTCTGTTAATGCAACACTTGGTGAATTGGGCAGATAAGCAATAGTCAGCGATGTGGATTGTTCACACTTAGGCCATAAAATGATCTAGTTAAAGACTCATAGCAAGTTGAAATTTAAGCATGGACAATTAGATGTTTCACTCGTAGCTTTAGCTTTCATCTGGTATTATTTGAGTAAATATAAATACGATAATAGTGTATAGCTTACGGTGCATGAACTAAGTTGAGCACGAACTTTAGCATATTTGAGCCTGGCAAATGCAATTAGTATTTGTTTTAGCCCTGAGATGAGTAGGCTCTATCAAGCAAATGATTTGTTGAATTCATTTCAGTAATACATATACATACATATGTACTTAACTTATGTAAATACATTGTCATTTGTTATCGTTGCAGCGTTGCGGCATTCAGCAGCGACAATCGCATGCCTGCCTCAAATTTGGCCATTGTCTGGGGACCCTGTCTGCTGGCTGCCAACAATATCAATTTCAATATTGGCCGCATGAATATGTTGGCCAAGGTGCTCATTGAGAACTATGAACGCATCTTTCGTCCGGCAAATGAGCGTCTTGTCAGCTAGATATGCATGGCATGCATACAGACTTACATACATGCACACATATACACACCTACATACAGATATATACAGAGATATATATACATATATATATAAAGGAACCGTAGCCAGAGGGAGACAAAACAACAAAGGAGAAGGACAACAACAACAACATCACAGAATTTTGTAGCCTTCGCTAGTGGTGTGAGAGATGCAGAAATTTATCACAATTTTCCATCATTTATTGTAATAATTATGATTATGATTACGATTATGATTAATATTAATATTATTATTATTATTATGATTTTTGTCTTGTTTTTTTTTTTCGTCTGATTTAGTTGGATTTGTGCTTTAACTTTCTCTTGTCCTTCCCCTAATGTTTATTTATTGTTAAACGTAGTCGAATTGAGCAAACACCACGCAAAATACTTACCAAAAAGACAGTAGACTAAGTTGAACTAGTAGTACAGTGAACGCTAGCTATGTTGTAACAAGAACTCACAGATGCATAATTTTTTTTTTTTTTTTTTTTTTCGTATATGTAATTGGATTTGGTTTTGTGAATGTGACCAAATACTCTAGGCATTATCTATGCATAATGTTCTTTAGCGATATATCAAGATATATTTATCATAACATTTTTTTTTTTTGAGTCTATATATATGATGTACATATATATGTCGTATATACTAAAATTTCCAAACATTGTAAATGTTTTTATTTTTATTATATATTTTTTTTAATGTCAAATGAGCATTTGTTTGATATTTTAATAAATGTGAAAAGTATTTCAAAAATAAATATAAAGTAAAGAGATTGTTTTGATTTATGTAGGAGTATATACTTATATGTATACCCTGTATTTTTATTTATTTATTTTAATTTGGGACTCTGTTCGCGAGTTTAATCGATAGAATTCTAACAGACTTTTGGTTAGATAATACTCAATTTTTAAGGTATTTATTTTGTAAATCAAGGGAGAATAACGTAATTGCATTAAAGTTTATGAATAAGAAATAATATAAATAATAATAATATATAATAATAATAATATAAAATAATAATAAGAAATTCAAGTTCTTGGAATATTTGAATTTCCAATGGTTCTCCAAATCCTTTTGGCAGTTCTACTTATGCTACAGGGTATTTTCTAGTCGAGCAATATCGCATAGGGCACTATTTAGATTTAGATATAGATTTAAAAACAATTATTAAGTTGCTTTATACAATGAGTTATAGCAAATCGAATCTTTGGCAAGTGCTACCCGAGCATGGGCTGAGCAGGCCTTCAGCTCGACTCGACTCGACTTGGCTCGGAAATTGTGGGCCATGGCTTGGCTTTGTTCAGTCCGTGCTTGACTTTCGTTTTCCTTAGCAAACAAGATTTGTGGTCCATTTAATTGATATTGAAATGCAAATGGAAATGGAAAATTGTTGAAGCTGAAGCGGATGTTGATTTTGGAGCTAATAATGCTCAGCTCTCTGCTTAAAGGAGTGGGAGGGGGAGCAATGCACTTGGGGGTGTGGTGCGCTGGCTGATTCCGTTTGGCGATGTGTGCTTGGGTTCAATTTGATTTTTTGACTCTGTTTCGTTTTGTTTTCTTTGCTCTTCTCTACTCTTTTAAGAGTTGGGGCTAGGCAGCCGCAAAATGCAATTTGGCCAAGCAAATTATACGTAAAGTTTTGCGAGAGACTCCAGGAGCAACGGACAGCGGACAGCGGACGGTGGTTAGCCAATGTAATCAGCCGAGCATGTGACGTGTCCTTTCAGCGAATGTTGAGCCACACACAGAGATGGCGTCTCCTTGGCGACAAAAACTTTTGCCGGCCAATCAGCTAGAGCCATCCATGGGGCCATGGCCAAAAGCCGCAAAACCCAAACACAGTTGCAATTCGCATTTGCGGCCATTTCGGCTGAAATCTCTAACAAAATTACAAATTATGCCGAGAGTTGAGAAAGTGGGCGTTGCGGCAAGCCCTGGACAAATGAAAGGGTCACACACACACACACACACACACTGACACACACACACACTGAGTCAAGTAAATTGATCCACATGCGACAAATAGTTGTGGATGAATGTGGATGTGGCAAATGCAATTATGAGTCACAAAATGACTGCAAAAACAGAGTCCGCATTTAATTGAGAATGGAAATTGAATAAACATTTGCAAGTTGTAATCGGGTTAGGCCAGTGGGACGATGTCACTCGGCTTATAATTAAATTGTTGCCGGCCGGCCACAAAGGCCTCTTAGCGTCTGTGTGGAGCAGCAGCCAAGGATTCAGTCTTCATTTAGCAATTGGCTTACGGATTGACGGGGTTTGGCAGCTTTTCACTTTTGGGTTCAATGCCAATTTGTTTGGGCCAAGTGCTCAGTGGCTATACCCTAGGATAGCGTCAGACTTGGCTAACAATAAAGCAGTTAAATTCAATTATAAATTGAGATTTCTTAGCCAAAGGTTTGGGATTAAAACAAACTGGAGTCAATTAATGTGGCGCAAACTGTTTACAGGGTATTAGCTAGTCGCATTTGTATCTCTTTACAATGCATACCTCTTGCTTTTTCTATATTTGTATTTTCTTCGTTTTTCCGTCTTCTTTTACTTTTGTTTCTTCTTTTTGGCAACACTCAGCAAATAAATTTTGCGATTTCATTGCGGCCAAGCAGTTGACTGCAGAACAGAATAACTGAAGACCAGTCATTGGATGAGTGGAGCAGGATTACCACTTGGCCGACGAGCGGCCTGACCACTGAAACGTGCCTTAACTTATAAAATATGGCAAGTGCCAGCTGCCAATTGCAGTGGACCGCAATACTAACAATTTTGCCTCTTGGCTGAAGCCAAAATACTCTACGTCCGACAGTTGGATCTATTATTATACATATATAGAGGTATTTGAGTTAAAATAATGATATAATGGAAAAAATATATAAAAAATAATACTTAATGATTATGATAATGAGAATGTCAATGAGAATGATACTGCCAATAATAATGACAATGAAAATACAAATATTAAGGTAATACGAATGCTAATGACCATAATAATGAGCAATGTTTAATTTGAATGACAATGATGATAATGATAATAATGAAAATGCCAATGCTAATGCTAATGTTAATGTTCTAGTGCTAATAATAAATAAAACTGATAATAAACATGCCAATGCTATGCTAATGCGAATGCTAATGTAAATGCTAATAAGGTTAATAATGAGCAATGTTCAATTTTAATGATAATGAATGCCAATGCCAGTGCTAATGCGAATACTACTAAGGATAATAATGAGCAATATTCAATTTTAATGATAAGATGTTAATGTTCTGGTGCTAATAATAAATTAAACTAACAATGCTGATATAAATGCTAATAGCGATAATAATGAGCAATATACAGTTTTAATGATAATAATAATGATGGAGATAATGAATGAGGATGCTAAGGCTAATGTTAATCTGCTAATGATAAATGATAATGATGATGAAAATGTCAATGCAAATACTAATACTAATACTAATACTAATACTAATGCTGATGCTAATGATCAACTGCCAATGATATTGACATTGACATATTGACAACATGAGCTAGGTTAAAAGGAATGCTTATGGTAGTGCTCATTAATTAATGATAATGAAAGTGCTAATGGTATTACTAACGTTGATGATAGTAATTTCTTTTTGAGGTAGGTAAAATGGCTTTATGTAGCGTTAGTCAGGTCTACACTCTGACTAATGTGATTGATTGACTGCTCAGCGAATAAGAAACTCTCTCTCATTGTCTGCGTTGCGTCTTGAACATCTTTTTTTTAAATATTCTATTTTATGAAAAAAAGTCTATTTAAAATATTATTTACAAAGTTCTCCAAGTATTAGTCGATTATTTAATTAAATGAGAATTCACACATAATGAAATTTAGCATTTTTATTATAGTCCCATGCATATCTCTTAATAACTGTTCATGTAGAGCTCTGTCTGTCTAGCGTTTAAGTCACTTTCATCTCTGTAGTAGCTGCGTTACAATTCCCATGACATAGTAATGAGAACTGTAGCTTAAGAAGCGAAGAAGAAGAAACAGAAGCAGCAGCAGGAGTTGGGACTTCTTGTTGGCCAAGTGGTTGCTATTTGGTTCTACGAATTTGCCGGGTCTTGGCTGACGCAGGGGCGCCACCTGTTGGCGAGTGCTGGGTTGGGCAGCAAAGGCCGCAACCGACGCATTTTCTTCAAGCGTTCGCTAACCACAGCCACAGCAGCAGAAGCAGCAGCAGAAGCACTCGACATTAAGATGCCGGCAATGCGTAATAACTGGGCGGTGCTAAAGCCGTAGTTGAGCCAGAGAGTTGGCTGACAGGACGCTGAGCTGGCAGCAGTCAAGGATGTGACAGCGCTGAGCCCATTTGACACAAGCATAATATAATAAAAACCGCAAACAAGTGATGTCAACCCGCCCAGAGCGTCCATTCAAGTGAAGCGAACTGTGGCTGAGGCGGAGGTAACCTTCACATGGACTTCATGGCTGTGGTCCAAACGGACTGTGAAGTGATGTCGACAGACAGACAGACAGATAGACAGACAGACGTACGTCTTGCAGCGCCTAGGCCATGAGCTGGGCGCCAAGCTGGGGCCTGGGCGTTATCCTTTAGGCGTGATTAAGCCACAAGTGCGTGACATTTTAATGCGACATTTATGCCCAAGACAAGAGATTATTATTGAAAACGCGCCACTGCAGTCGCGTGACAACAACAACGAGAAAGAGAATGAGGGTGAGGAAAATAATAATAACAATGATAATAACATCAGCAAGGATAACAACAGCAGCCGACAGCGGCAGGCCGTCTCGTTAGTTGCCTAACACCAGAGCCTCTTGCAGCTTATTTATTTATTTTCTCATTTGACACCTAAGTGACACATTTTGTTTGACACAACCGCCCCGGGGGCGTGGCATGGCCAACAATAACTGAATGCTGAATGCTGGCCAACAAACATTAATGGTAAAAGAAGAGCCCAAAGAGAGGTGTAGAAACGACAAATGCCTGTATTTTTAGCAATCTCTATTGTCCTCATAGCTCAATGAATGACTGAAGAAAAAAACAACACATCTTCAATAGAGCTTAGCTTAGTGTTACTATATATATGTACTACATCAATATATCAATCAAAAATTCTTGTTAACAAACTTTGCTCGGAGTAATTTATATTTGTTTCTCACAAACGTTTAAGACAGATGAAAAATTGAACTTTATAAGTTAGTTTTCTTTTCTTTTTCTCGTTTGCCTGAACAATATTAGCTTTCTTATCTATAGATATATCTATCTGATTGCTGAGCAAGAAGCTAGATGAAAAGAGAATAATATTTAACACTAAATGATTATATTTTATGAATCTTAAATACATTTTGAGTGCGGCTTGAATCTAGACGATCCTAAAAATCTATGAAATTTTCTGAATTTAATATTATTGTATTAATTAATTATTGTTTCAGCAAATATTAAATACACATATTCGTACTTAATAATATAAAAATTTAAAATTTTTTTTCTACAAAAGAATGTCTATTTTCCGACTTGTTTTCGCCATTGGTTCTACAATAAATAAAGTAATTATTTTATTACAAAAGTATCTTTCCAAATTTTCGACTATTTCGGGGGGGTTTGAACCCCCGAAACCCCCCCCCCCCCCTGTATACGCGCCTGGCAACATTCATTGGAAGAATTGAGCACACATTCATAGTCAATTATAAGGCTAGGACGTATATTTAGCGAGCAAATAAGATAAATACTTCCAGCAGTTTCAAAGATGTCTTTGGCATAGATGTTCCTTACATCGAGTCTTGTAGCAGTCAGCTTTTGTCAGGCAGCTGCCTTAACTCAAGTTTCAAGTTTTATTTTTGCGACATTCATTGGAAGATTTGAGCACACATTCATAGTCAATTATAAGGCTAGGACGTCTATTTAGCGAGCAAATAAGATAAATACTTCCAGCAGTTTCAAAGATGTCTTTGGCATAGATGTTCCTTACATCGAGTCTTGTAGCAGTCAGCTTTTGTCAGGCAGCTGCCTTAACTCAAGTTTCAAGTTTTATTTTTGCGACATTCATTGGAAGATTTGAGCACACATTCATAGTCAATTATAAGGCTAGGACGTCTATTTAGCGAGCAAATAAGATAAATACTTCCAGCAGTTTCAAAGATGTCTTTGGCATAGATGTTCCTTACATCGAGTCTTGTAGCAGTCAGCTTTTGTCAGGCAGCTGCCTTAACTCAAGTTTCAAGTTTTATTTTTGCAACATTCATTGGAAGAATTGAGCACACATTCATAGTCAATTATAAGGCTAGGACGTCTATTTAGCGAGCAAATAAGATAAATACCTCCAGCAGTTTCAAAGATGTCTTTGGCATAGATGTTCCTTGAATCGAGTCTTGTAGCAGTCAGCTTTTGTCAGGCAGCTGCCTTAACTCAAGTTTCAAGTTTTATTTTTGCAACATTCATTGGAAGAAGTGAGCACACATTCATAGTCAATTATAAGGCTAGGACGTCTATTTAGCGAGCAAATAAGATAAATACTTCCAGCAGTTTCAAAGATGTCTTTGGCATAGATGTTCCTTACATCGAGTGTTGTAGCAGTCAGCTTTTGTCAGGCAGCTGCCTTAACTCAAGTTTCAAGTTTTATTTTTGCAACATTCATTGGAAGAATTGAGCACACATTCATAGTCAATTATAAGGCTAGGACGTCTATTTAGCGAGCAAATAAGATAAATACTTCCAGCAGTTTCAAAGATGTCTTTGGCATAGATGTTCCTTACATCGAGTCTTGTAGCAGTCAGCTTTTGTCAGGCAGCTGCCTTAACTCAAGTTTCAAGTTTTATTTTTGCAACATTCATTGGAAGAATTGAGCACGCATTCATAGTCAATTATTAGGCTAGGACGTCTATTTAGCGAGCAAATAAGATAAATACTTCCAGCAGTTTCAAAGATGTCTTTGGCATAGATGTTCCTAAAATTGAGTCTTGTAGCAGTCAGCTTTTGTCAGGCAGCTGCCTTAACTCAAGTTTCAAGTTTTATTTTTGCAACATTCATTGGAAGAATTGAGCACATATTCATAGTCAATTATAAGGCTAGGACGTCTATTTAGCGAGCAAATAAGATAAATACTTCCAGCAGTTTCAAAGATGTCTTTGGCATAGATGTTCCTTGCATCGAGTCTTGTAGCAGTCAGCTTTTGTCAGGCAGCTGCCTTAACTCAAGTTTCAAGTTTTATTTTTGCAACATTCATTGGAAGAATTGAGCACACATTCATAGTCAATTATAAGGCTAGGACGTCTATTTAGCGAGCAAATAAGATAAATACTTCCAGCAGTTTCAAAGATGCCTTTGGCATAGATGTTCCTTACATCGAGTCTTGTAGCAGCCAGCTTTTGTCAGGCAGCTGCCTTAACCCAAGTTTCAAGTTTTATTTTTGCAACATTCAGGCGAACCCCCGAACCCCCCCCCCTGTATACGCGCCTGGTGGAGTTGATAATTTGTAGTCAGCGATCGATAATCGCGATAAATCGAATGCAAAAAGCTATCGATAATTATCGATCATTTTAATATAATAATATATATTTTTTTGTATTTTGGTTTATTAAGTGTATAAACGATACAATCAGATATAGTACTTAAACAATACATACATATTAGGGCCAAACCTCACTCATTTGTGAGGACTGAATAATAATATATTGATATTTTTATTTATTTATTGTAGCTTATTAACTAGATTTTTTCCATTTCACTCAAATAATTGTTTTTACATAATTGAATTTTTTTTTTTTTTCAATTGTGAAAATGTATTTTTAATAATTTCACGTATTCCCCAAAATTTCTATTTGCGAAATGTAACTAATTAAATATTAGATAGAGAAACTAGTGTGAGCTCATCATATTTCTATTCAATTCCTAGAGCCCATGGCGCACAGCTGGTGTCTCAGAGCAGAGAAGGACTACCAAACACCGTCTGAAATCCATGCTTGCTTTGAGTATTTCGATTAGCATTTGCCAGAGTGAAAGAGAGAGAAAGAGAGAGAGAGAGAGACAGAGCTCTCTCAGTGTATCAGCTAGTCGTTCACTGGCCTAATGTAGCCAGCTTTGCTTTGCTTTGCTTTGCGCTCTTTGTGTTAAGCTTTATCCAAAAAATGACAATTTAATTAAATTCCTTGGAAAATGCTTTCGCTTTTGTTCTGCTTGCATGAACTGCGCTCTTTTGTCTTATTATCCAATCCAATTTCCTGCCAAAAGTCCCAAATCGCAGCAGTTGCCCCAACCTCCTGCCGAGCACCACACACACATACATACACACACACATATAGAGTATGTATATGTATATAAACGTAGAATATATGCATATGAACACCCTGGAATTTGGCCAAGTCGTGTGGGTGCTGCTGCTGCTGCTGATCTAACAGGGTGTGTGTGTTGAACAGGTGTGCCATCAAGTAAAATCCATTCAAAGAAATGCTATGTGTGTGTGTGTTGGTGTTATAAAAACGTAATAATAAAGTTGGCGCTTTGCTTTTATTGCCATTTGGCAGCGATTTGGGCTGGCGGATGTGACGACAGTAAAAACTATTTGCACACACACACATAGACAGACAGACACAGACAGACAGACACACACATACATGCAGGTGGCATGGAATGTTTACAAACAAAATGCCAATGGACACAGATGCCATAGAGTGTTGTCATATCAGTGCTAAATTTCCCGCATGGCGCTGCAAGGTATGCAACGCCGCAGCGCGCTAACTGAAGCCTCTCCATGTGAGTTTCTCTCTCTCTTTCTCTCTCTCTGTCTGTCTCTTGTCTGCTGTCTATTGTCTGACCCCTTGCTGCAATGCTTAGCCCTTAGCTGGTTTTCATTTCAAATTCAAATTCAAATACTGTTTGCATCAAAGAAGGCGACGCCCCCCCACCTTAGCTCAATTGGCGTCGTTATTATGAGCGACTGTGCTGGCCAAGTGACAGAAAAAAAAGAAAGAGTAGCAAAAGCAGAAGGGCACAAGAATATGGCGAACAGAAATTGACGTGTGTTCTGGCCGCCAGAGGGCGCTACATGGTCGCGGGCCAAATCGAAAATGAAGTCAAATTGCCAAAGATGCCACGTTTGGACAGCAACAGCTGCCAGGCACTATGCTATGCGTGTGTGTGTATATATGTATGTATATGTATATGTGTGTGTCTCCTCTATGTGTGCATGTCTGTGTGCTCTGTTTGGTTAAATGGATTGTTTACTTTGATTACAAAAATATGGTAAATGTTTGCACGTTTGATGTCTCACTGAATGTGTGAATGTGTATGTGTGTGTGTGTGTGTGTGTGTGTGTGTGTGTGTGTGAGTATGCGTTTGCTAGAGATGTGTAAATATCGTGACATCATTGACATCAAATAAATATTGCTTTAAGCATGGGAAATGCGTTAAAATATAATTAAAACATATGATATATGACTATATTAAATATCTGGTATTTTTTTTTTTTTTCTTAAATTCTAAATTTTCTGACTAAATATTTCTCGAATTGCTGTTCTTTAATTTAAAAAAATCTAAATTTTAAGCTGGAGTTTTTATATAAAGTTTTTCCCCCGTACTTCTGTTAAACTCTAACAAATTCATTTCCATTTTATAAAAATATTATTTTTAAGTGGAAAGTGATAATGTGTACTGTAATCTTAAAATTAAAAAATGTAAAACACAACTTTTTTATATACAGTAAATCGATTAAAAATAAAGTGTCCAATATAAATAAATAAATGTTGAGAACTTATATATGAAAGTTGATATTTTATGCTATCAATTTTATTATATTATTTTATTATTTTATATTATCAATTTTAGAGTTACCAAGAACTTTCTTACAGTATTTTAAAATTTATAATAAAACTTTATTTTTTAAGAAATTTATTTCATAATTGATTAACTTTAAGGAATACTAACAATATATTTTATAGCTACATTAATTACATTTTTGGTCAATTGAGTCCAATAATTTAAAAAAAAAAAATAAATACACTTAGTAATATAAATAGAATTTAATAAATCTTTTTAAATAATTTTGAGGTTTTTCTTATATAACAATTAAAATATTTACTTATATATTTTTTGTTAATTTAAATTTAATTTAAATTTAATTTTTTATTTAATTGAATTGAATTGTTAATTCAAAATTAATTTTGCCCAATTAGATAAAAAATAAATTACATAAAATTTATATTCAAATATATTTGTATAGACGCATTTAGATATTTATTCGTTTCATCTCATCACTAATGCAACTATTGCTGGTGCCAAAAACGAAAAGCGAGCATAAGGATAGCTGAGTGGAGTGCAGAGAGGGCAGGGTGCGGGGGCTACAGCGGGGTCAGTGGCAGAAAGAAAAACAAATGCCGCTTGTAAAATCCAAAAGCTAACATTATTGCAAAAAATCTGCTCGTATACATTTGACTTTGGTTTATTTTTATGAATTTCCAATGCAATCCCGTCCCATCCCATCCCATTCAGTTGCAGTTCCGTTGGGGCCTCCGCTGCAGTTAGAAACTGGAAGTTGTGGTAGGCAAGCAGGTGGCACAGAAGGAATCTAAACAATAGAGACTATAGCCATTGATTGAAAGCCTTTTTTTATGACGTGTTCGAATACGTTGAATGTGAGAGATATTGAAGTAGAAATGCTAGCAAAAGGGAGAGAGGGAGAAAGAGAGGGAGTGAGGGAAAACAAGAACTGATCAGGCTATTAAGATAAGAGAAGATGAAGAAGAAGAGTCAATTAAAATGAACCAAAGATGGAATGAATGAACTGTAAACGGAGAGAAAACAGACGAGTCTGGCTGAACTGAGTTAGATGAAAACTAGTAATGAGAAGTACTTTATAATCATATATAAAAGTTGATTTTTGGTATACCTGATAACAATTTGGAATACTTAAAATTATCAGAACTCCATTGCACTCGCTATCGGGCAACTTTGCTATCAGCCCTCTGCTCTCTGACCTCGGTTTTGTTTGCATTCGTTTAGTTGGTGTGCTGGCCAAATTTATTTGCAACTAAAACAAACGGGTAACTGGCGAGTGCAAGACATGTGAATACCCTGTAAACTGACAACAAATTGCAATTGAAAGTGATTTCTAAATGCTGTCCTCAAACTAGATATAGATAAGGCGATTTATATGTATGTATACAGGGTTGTTCACATTCGATGCAACTATCTGGCAACGCTACAAGGTTGCCCATAATCGATAGAGGTTTGCCCATATTCGTTAGAGGTTTTATTTATTTTATTAATATTTTATTTTAATATATATATATATTTTTAATATAATTTCTCTCAAATAACCGCCTTGAGGCTGTACGGCGTATTGTGTCCGTCTATGTGTATATGTGTATGACTGCACTTTGCTTGGCTGTCGGTTCCGCCTTAGTCGTGTCAGCAGCCATTACAGGGTATGCTGCACAGAGCTAAAACGAAAGCATAAACGAGTGGAATAACATTTTTATTAGCTTCTCTTTGTACGGCAGGCGACCAACTGCTACAATCACTGCGTGCCGGAAGACAGCCCAGCTGCCACGCCCACAATGCCAAATAGTTTTACACCCTACATGCGAGCGCGCACTCGTGTATGTGTGTGTGTGTGTGTGGGTATATTTATTTTTAGTGAATTTTATTTTATTAATGCGAATTTGTTTGGCCAACGTCAGAGCCGGCGGCAGGGCTCCTGGCAGGATGTATGTGTGTGTGTGTGTGTGTGTGTGTGTGTGTGTGTGTGTGTGTGTGTGTGTGTGTGTGTGTGTGTGTGTGTGTGTGTGTGTGTGTGTGTGTGTGTGTGTGTGTGTGTGTGTGTGTGTGTGTGTGTGTGTGTGTGTGCTTGGGACACCGCCTGCTCGCTATTATGGCAGCTATTTGTTTGCCAACCAGAGCGGCCATCGACCATCGAGCATCGAGCAGTGCCGAAAAACTGTATGGCCCTGAGAGGGTTGACCTGGCCTATGGGGCGTATGCGCTATGCACGCTCGTATAATTATTCTCGCGCTCGGCGGTCTGGCCGGAGTGGACCAGCGTGAGTGAGAGGGAAAGACGTAGCGGACCACATGTCGCTCATGATTAATTGAAAGATTCTCTCTCAACTGTTTCGGTATGTTTGTCCTTTGTTTTTGGGCGCTGCCATAGCCATAGTCAGGGTTATAGTTGTGTGTGTGTGCCATCGCAGTGGCCCTTGGCGTTTTGATAAATTGTCGCAGCCTTTAAACTTAAACAAATTTCTACGATTGTCGAGTGGTTTGCATGGCAAATGTCAACAAGAGTCCCAGAGCCAGAGCCAGAGTCAGAACCAGCTGCCGGACAGCAGGATTAGCATATGCTGCTGGCCAGGGCAATAACCTGTCTCTGCTCTGCTCGACTGTTTCACTGTTTTCCCTATTAAATAAATATGTACGGTAAAAACTTTATACAAATTATGTTTGACATATTTAGCTTGAACGCTTCGATTTGACTTCATTTGAGAAATTTTCTGAATTTCATCTTGGTGGCGTATACTTGATATGTTTATATATTGATATATTATTATAATATTATATCATTATTGTATAATTATATAAATATTATTAAATGTTGATTAGTAAAAAAATGAATATATATATATTTTTATTATTTATTATTTATTATTTATTATTTATTATTTATTATTTATTATTTATTATTTATTATTTATTATTTATTATTTATTATTTATTATTTATTATTTATTATTTATTATTTATTATTTATTATTTATTATTTATTATTTATTATTTATTATTTATTATTTATTATTTATTATTTATTATTTATTATTTATTATTTATTATTTATTATTTATTATTTATTATTTATTATTTATTATTTATTATTTATTATTTATTATTTATTTATTTTATTTAAATCATAAAAATATTTATTTAAGATGTGGCGTATACGTAATATTTGAGTTAATTTAGTTATTCACAAGTAGAAAAACTCTATCTGTATGCCTATATGCATATTACAGTTTGACTGACACTAGAGGTCTTAGAGTCATGTGCAAGTGTCTTCTGTCTGTCATTTGAGAGTCGCCCACAGCTGTTTGTTTATCTTGAAATGGAAAGATATTATCAGAACTCGCTGTGCTCGCTGTGCCGGTTCAATATCCATTACCGTTGTGTCGAACATGGCTGGGTTGTTGCCAGATAAGATGCCACTTCAGTGGGCAACGCGCTATCTGGCCACGGCGGCGGGGCCACAGCCAGTGCCAAAATGTCCGAGCACAAGATCACACTGGAGCAGCTGCAGCACGAGCAGCTGGTGCAAGTCGTCCGGTCGACGCCCAGGAAACGGGAGGAGCTGCAAGTGCTGCTGACAGGCAATCGGCCCACGCTCTATCGGCTGTCGCCACGTCGTCTGTGCGTCTTTGCCGTGATCTTCAGCATCGCACTGATTGCGCTCTATGCCTACTGGGATGTGATGATGCTGACGGCGCTGAGTGCTAGGCGGGATCTGGGCGCACGCGACACGCGGAAGCCGCTGGCCGCGCAGCTGGAGCGGGAGGTGCGCGTGCTCTGCTGGGTGATGACCACGCCCAAGTACCACAAGACGCGGGCGGTGCACATACTGCGCACGTGGGGCAAGCGGTGCAACAAGATCTACTTTATCACCTCGGCACCGGACGACGAGCTCGACACGATTATCCTGAACAAGACGGACTCCTACGACGTGCTCTGGGGCAAGACGAAGGAGGCATTCACCTACCTCTACGAGAACAAGCGGCACGAGGCCGATTGGTTCATGAAGGCCGACGATGATACGTACGTGAACTAGTGTGAATGAACGAGCGCCAGAAATCCAATGGAGTAATTTAGTTGAGGCAGTTCAAGTAGTGATCTACTTTAAAGTTCAGCAAATGAAAATGTTATACAAGGAGTGAACTAGTTCAACTTGTGAATCACTTCAACTACTAAGGCTGTTCGACTTGTTAAGAGTTCAGCAAAGGAATCAGTTTAACTATTGAATCAGTTTAAGAAATGAACCAGTTCAACTAGTGACTCAGGTCACAAAATGAATCAGTTAAAGACGAATCAATTTAACTAGTGAACTAGGTCAGCAAATGAATCAGTTCACGGAATGAACCAGTTCAGCTAGTAAGGCAGTTCACATAGTAAATCAGTTCAGCAACTGAATCAGTTAGCTAGTGAAATGAATTAGTTCAACGATTGAACCAGTGAAGAACTGCATAAGTTCTTTAATATATGTGTTCGATAAACAGCATAATTTTATTCTCCTGAGTTTCAGCAGGTCTTACAATGATAAGAGCCTTAACCTCGTCTCAAACTCTTTACATTTCATTGTCTATCTCTGTCTCTCTCTGTCTGATTCTTCTTCACGTGAAAAATCTGATTTCCCTTCTCTATTCTCGTATCTCTGCAGTTTGTTGTTTATATCCATATCAATTTCCTCTACTCTCTTTTTTTCAGCTATGTATTCGTGGAGAATATGCGCCACATGCTGTACCCCTACTCTCCAGATATGCCCATTTACTTTGGATACAACTACAAGCTGTTCTACAATCCATTTGGAAATGCGGTAAGTACATGCGAGTAGTATTTCATAATGTTGATTCTCATATTGTCTATTGCTTGGTTGCTCGGTCAGTCGTACATGTCGGGGGGCAGCGGGTACGTGCTGAGCCGGGAGGCGCTGCGCATCTTTGTGCACGGCCTGAACGATAGCAGCAAGTGCCGGCAGGAGGACAATCATGCCGAGGACGTGGAGATGGGCGTATGCCTCTATAATCTGGGCGTGCTTGCCGGCGATTCGCGCGATTTAATGCTGCGCAATAGATTCTTTCCCATGGCCCCATACACTTTACTCATGTCCAACTACAATGGCTTGGACTTCTGGCTCTTCAAGTACGCCTACTACAATCCCCGTGCGGTGAGTCGCATCCAAGATTTAGCTTGACTTATTTTCACTTGTTTTATTGATCTGCAGTGCCTTAACTGCGCCTCGGAATATCCGGTCGCCTTTCACTACGTGTCGCCCGAGGAGCTCTACGTGTACGACTATTTTTGTTATCAGCTGGAAGTCTATGAGCGTCCGCAGGTGCAAGAGCTGTTGCCGGAAAAGATTGTACCTGGGCAGCTCTATATACCGCCATCGGACAATAGGTATTATCAGACATAGATGCAGCCCCTAAAATCAGATTTTTTTTTTCCCATATTAAATGATATAAGTTAAATAAATCAATTTACTTTCGAATTCCATGAAAACTGTGAGCAGAGTTGATTTGAGCGATTATCGATAGCTGAGAAAACTTTCTGAATAGCTATAGTAATCGCTAATCAACTCTAAGCACTAGGCTATCGATAATATACATGATGGTATCGATATTGCAGTACCTTTAAGCCATTCAATTTGGGCTTATGCTCCCATTGAAACTCACTTTAGATAAACATTTTCGCAACAAATTGCAAGTGGCCCCACAAAGGGGGAGAGGAATGTTGTTCCAAGGGCTCCTGCCGAGCAATGAGCGACTCGGTGTGGCCAGTTAAGTAACTGCATACATGCAGGCAATGGAGTCCATTAGGTCGTCGAGCCTGGGACAATGGTCATTAGTTCGGGACGTTCTTATTAAGCTGCAGCTGCAGTCCGTCGGCCCGTTGTCCCGGACAACAGTAGGCAGCAACAGCAAATACAATGGGAACAGGAGGAACAGGAGGAACAATGGGAACAATTGTAATCAAATGAAGTTGAGCAAGACGATGATGGAGTTGACTTGATGCCCATGCTGTTGCCCAAAGCAGAAAGCCAAAACTCAAAGCATGCTGATGATAGCTGCCCACGCAACGAGACTGAAAATGGGTGAGAGAGAGACAGGGAGAGGGAGAGAGAGAGAGAGAGTGAGAGGGTGAATGTAAGAGGGCCATTTGAAATTGTAAATTATGTTTTTTGGCCATGGAGTGACGACAGTGGACAGTCAACGCTGCTGCCATTGCCGTTGGCCAGTTGATGGGAATGCTCCTCCTTCTCCTCCTCCTGCTCCTGCTCCTGCTCCTGCTGGACGATGAACGATGAGCATCGAGAGCCGTCTGCTCTGGCAACCGAACTCTAATTATGCAAACTACCTGCTGTTACTCAATTAATCTTGATTACGTTTGCGTTATCCAAATATAATTATGTTGGTATTAATTACATTGGCCAAAAGCATCGGCGGTCCTCGACCACAGCCTATGTACGATGCAGCGGCAATTTGTGCGGCTGTTGCCGGTGTGTCTTTAAGCCCAGTGCAGGACGGCTCGAATCTGGCGTTGCTCGGTTGGACGATTGCCGCGCATCTGTGCCCGCGTCCTCTAGGCATTAGGGCAAAGTGTTTGGCATTAGAGCAGCAACAGTGCGACCTCATCATAATCAATGGCAACATTTCACGTGACTTTGACTTGCTGCTAATTAGGCGGCCAGCCAGTCAAAGCCAAGCCAAGCCAAGTCAGGCGAGGGCCAGCAGCCACTGCCTGTTCATGTGGGGAAGAGGATGGGGCCTATTGCCAAAACAGCTCAAACAATTTGGCCAAGTTGTGTTGTCCTATTAACCTTAATGCAGCGCACGTTGAAATTTATTGGCCTTGAAAGCAAAAGTTTGAGCAATTCAGCTAATCTATATAAATAACAAACTTATTGACAGATATTAGCATTAGCATTAGTATTAATATTGTAATATTAGTATTGGCATAAGTGTTAGTATTTAGAATTTGTATTCCTATTAGTATAAGTGTTAAGTAATAGTATTAGTATTATTATTAGTATTAGTATTAGTATTACTTTTCTTATTAGTATTAGTGTTAGTGTTTGCAGTATTTTCAGTATTAGAATTAGTATTACAATAAGCATGGGCATTAGTATTAGTATTAGAATAACTATTAGCATTACTACTACTACTATTATTAGCATTACTATTACGATTAGTATTAACATTAATACTATTATTAGTATTAGCATTATTATTAGTATTTGCTGCTGAGATTACTATTAGAATTACTAAAAACATTAGTATAAGCATTAGTATTAGTATTGACATTACTAATAATATTACTATTGTTATTAGTATTAGTGTTAAAATTACTCTTAGCATGACTATTACTATTAGGATAAACATTAGTATTATTACTGTCATTAATATAAGCATTAGTATTAGTATTGACATTACTCTTAGTATTAGTATTAAAATTACTATTAGCATTACTATTACTATAACCATTAGCAATAGTATTAGCATGAGTATTACTATTAGTATTACCATTAGCATTACCAGTGCATTAGTATTAGCATTAGTATTATTATTAGCATTCGTATTATCATTAGCATACTGGAGACCTTGTGAGCTCTTTCAGCTTTTCAGCCAACTCTTTTGGCCCAGTTTTAAAGCAATTCAAATTTGTTTTCCGTGGCCAGCATATTGACCTTAGCTTTAATTTGGGTTAATTGATTTCAAAGATAAAGCAATTGCCATTGATGGCAAATGCATTTTCATATTACACTTGCAAAAAAAAAAAAAAAAAAAAATGGAAATTGATTTTTGGACAGGATTTTGCATTGATTTCAATTAACTGAATGTTTTTTCTAGATGCTATAGAAAAACATAAAATCATTTCAATAAAATGCCATCAACGGCAGCTGCCGCGAGAGGTCACTGAACCATAAACTATGTATGTCACACAGCCATAGACTCACAGTGAGCCGGAGTGACTGAGCGACTGAGCGATTGAGCGATTGAGGCAACGGGAGATGCAACAAAAATGAGAATTGCTGTCCCATGTGTCATTTCGTCTCCTAATCGTTCAAGCGTCAATGCAGGCGATTTATTTGATTTGCTATGAGCCAGCGAGCGAATGAGCGTGTGTCTGTGTGCCTTTGTGTGTGTGTGTTTTGGAAAAAAAAGTCTTGCCTGGTTGTAGGTGACTCTGGATCCCACAAATCATTTTCAGTTTGTACAATTTTTATGTCAACTTGTGTTTTTTTTGTTTTTCTTTTTGCCAGAGCTCGTTGCTTGCTCTGTTTTTTGTTTAGCCGATTCACAAACACACTCTCACACACAGACAGAGAGAGAGAGAGAGAGAGAGAGAGAGAGAGAGAGAGAGAGAGAGAGACACACACACCTACACATGCAATCACACACGGCACGCTTGCATTGCTGTTGCTCGGCTGCACTTCCGGCCTCTCGGCTGCACCGCCATTGACTGTTCAACCATGCCGTTGCACACATACACACACGCACAGGCATTCCCTCACACACACACACACACACACGCACACCTATTCACACTCACTAGCCACATATTCACACACACACGAACAGTATCAGGTTCGCCGGCATATCCGGGCTATGTGCCAGGCATTGGACATTGCCGTTACCGGCTGCAGCCAACAACATCGCACAGTGGTTCAAGATCTCTCGACTAGAAAATGAATTTCGATAAGTTCAAGAAATTTTCGATTAGATTTTATATATAAATATAAATAAATGTGATGTTAAAAAAAAAAATATTTATATAAATAATTAAATTAATAAGTTATGAATATTATCTATACAAAATAAATTAAGTATTCAAATTTTTTCGTTTTCATTTTTTGTTTTTGTTTTTCAAAGTAAATAAATTAGCGTAAATTTAGGCTTTCTAAATCTATATATTTTAGTTTTTTTGCTTGTTTGTATTTAATTATTATTACTATTTTTTTATTTATTTAATTATTTATTTTTATTTTTTTTAATTTTTAAAAATTTTATTTATTTAAAAAAATGTTATATAAGTATTTGTTTGGTTTTTCTTTTTCTTTTTTTTTCTTAACTTATAAATTTCAATTTTTGCTTGTTTTTATTTAATTATTATTATTATTTTTTATTTATTTAATTATATATTTTTATTTTTATTAATTTAAAAAATGTTATATATGTACATAAGTTTTTTTTTTTTTTTTTTTTTTTTTTTTTTTTAAATTTAGTATAGTAATTTAGCATAGCATCATAATATATTATTTAGTACATTTACTTTATTTTTATTTGTTTATTTATTTTTATTAATTATATTATATTGAATATGTATATTTTATTTCATATATATTATTTTAATAAAAAATTCGTTAGGTTTTTATTTTTAATGTTTATATATAACATTTAGATTATATTTATTTAAATATATATATATATATATATATATACATATATACATAAAAAATTAATGTTCAAATATTTCTTTTTAATTTTGTAGCTTAAAGCTTGCAATTGTTTTCGCAACACTTTTGAACAGTTTTCGCCCAGTGTGCGGCATTATTTGTGCCCTCTCTGGGTTGTCAGCTTTTTCAGCTTCAAGCCATTGAAAAGTTCTCAGTTGCAACTGCAAATTATGTTGCCTGGTGTGCTGATTCTTGTCGTTGTTGTTGTTGTCGTTGTTGCTGTTGCCGTTGTTGCTGGTGTTGCTGTTGTGATTGCTGTTGTTGTTGTTGTTGTTGTTGCTGGCAGTGCCTGATAATGGCACACAATGTTTATTTACTTGCTTTAACATTTTTGCTGTTGCTGCTGCTGCTGCTGCTGTTCATTTTACTTTATTTTGCCAGTGCCCCGATGGTGCAGTCGACGGCGTGTTGCATGCAACATGCTGACAATGAGACACTTGAGCATTTGGCGCCTGATTGCATGCTACACTTTTACTGCACTGCACTGCACTGCACTGGGCAATGCAACGCGTGCGACAGAGATGTCACCACATTGTGTTTGCCTCCCCCATCTCGTTCGCACGCAATGTTTGTCTGCCTTTCTGACTTTGACTTAACTTATTTGTTGTCTCTGTGACTCCCACTGCACGAGTGTGTGTTTAAGCTCTCTCTCACACACACACGCACACACACACGAGCGCTTGAGGTGTCCGGCAGAATTGTCGCGACGTCCTGTCGCTGCTGCTGCCGCTGCTGGCGTCGCAGTCAACGCTGTAAAGTGTCGTGTTGGATTTGCGTAATTTATGCTCTATTTGCTTTTCGGCTTCATTTCACTTTTTGCTACTGTTACTTTTTGCAAAGTATTTCGAGTCTTACAACTCCCCTTGCTATCTCTCTCTCTCTCTCTCTCTCTCTCCCTCTCTGTGTGTATGTGTGCCTGGGTGCGTTATGCAGTGTTTTGTGTTGGTCGTCAACAACGACCTTGATATCACCTAGAATATGAAGATTGGAGATTTTTGTGGTTACTGCCAAAGCGAACTAGTTCCAAAAAGCAGTTCTTGCAAGCCTACGCATATCTAAAGACCAGTTACATTGAAATCTTGCACAGACAACTTTAGTATTTAATCGTACAACGCAGTTTATTCAACTGGTTCAAATGAACCAACTCAACGAAGTTGCTAAGCTGACCAAGTTAACATGAATTTTATTTCATTGACTTTTATTTATTTATTCATGTAAAATATTTAACTTATTTGCTCAACTGGTTCATATGAACTAATGCAATTAAAATGGTAAGCTGATCATTATGAACGACTAAATTGACTTGAGTATCCATTTAATAAAAGGGTTTAGCTGTCTTGTGAAAAGGGTTCATATGAACTGACTGGTTTAAGGGAGCCGTTTAGCAGACTTTTGAAGATGATGCTGAGTGAAATGGAAATTGTTCTTACGAGCTGTTTTACTGACTGACAACGTTGCTCAACTGACTCTTGCAGATGGTTCATATGAACGGTTTGGCTGGCTTATGAAACTAGTTCATATGAACTACACATCTAGTTCATATTAGCTGTTCAGCTGACTCATTAAGATGATGCATATGATTTGAGTGGATGACTACAAAAGAGTTCATAAGAACAGAGTGAGTGATCTGCGGTTCGAGCTCATATGAACGAGTAGCTGGTTCATATGAACTGCTTGATTTAGCCGCTAAGCTGACTCAGAAGAATAGTAGAACGTATTTATAGAACAGTCTCTTTTGCTCCGTTCAACTGACTCATGTAACTAGTTCATATGAACTGCTATCTGCAAATTCAAATTCACTCCCAACCGTTCCTCTCTTTTTGAGCTCTGTAGGAGAGCCCATCAAGTCAAGTGTACCGCACTAGAGCTTCAACACCCAACTTTAACTCCAATTCCAATTCCAATTCCAGTTCCAGTTCCAGCTCCCATTATTTAGTTCTGTTTTATTTGGCTGCTGCTGTTGTGGGTGGTCGGTCGGTCGGCTTTGTTTGCTGCATTATTCTTATAACGTTGCTCGATATGAGAACTCAATAAATTTGCCTTACTTTGGCGGCTGTGTGAGCCATTTCAACAGGCGATTAGTTGCCAGGTGCCCGGTGCCTGGTGCCTGGAGCTCCGGCTATTGCCTGGTTCAGTGCCAGGCTCTGCCTGTTCCGACCGCCCGCGCCTGCGGCAGCTCTTGTGCAACAGTTGAGCGCCCCGGGCCAAATTGAATGGCCGGCAAAGGCACACGTGAGCTGAGCTGAGCTGAGCCTGTTGCCTGGCCCTGCAATTGGCCAGAGGCAGGGGCGAGGGCTGGGCTTGTTGGCTGGGCCTTGAGCCTCTGCCTGGAGCTGTGCTTGCCCAACTGGGCCTGGACTTGGGTGGCGCTCTAATAGGTTTTACATAACACACACGTCGCAAATAAATCTAAATGCAACAGCAGCAGCAGCAGCAGCGACGGCGACGGCGGCGGCGGCAGGAAGCTTCATGAAAAATCCTTTAGCAAATAAAATTTACATAGACCGCACACACACACACACACAGATGCACACACATGGAGGTTTTCCTGTGAATTTATTTGAAAATTTATTGAGTTTTCGTGTTAACCATGCATAATTAAGTTTTGCCAGCCGTCGACTGATGTTGGCATGGAACACCCGGTGGAGCTGGAACTGGAGCAGGAGCTGGAGCTGGAGGCATGCAACATGGACATGGAAATCTATTGGCCTGCAGCAGAAGCCAACAAGTTTTTTTGCCCATGGCACATTTTAGCTTATTGTAAATAAAGGATTATCAAATGCCAGCTATCATTTAATTTATTCATCATTGCCTAGTTGCGTTTGATTGCGACTGACAGCCGGAGTCGGAGTTTAAGTTCAACATTGACCCCAAAATGTGTGCAACAATATTTACTGAGCCCCTTCCCCACTGAGCTTTCAATAAACGATGATAATCGAGCTGGCTGTGGTGCAACTCGTATGAACTAAATCAAGTTGAATTTATACAAATTTATGCATAAATTTATATGAGATTCTCATGCGAGATTTTACTGTGTAAGCCGTTTGCGAAGCTTTCAAAGCACATTAAAAATTTGTGGGGCTTTTAATGTAACTAAATAGTCTGCTTTGAACGCTTTTAAAGCACATTAAAAGTTGTAAAGCTCTTTGGCGTATTTCTTACATTTTCTTTCAATTGATAGTTTTTTTTCTTAAGCGAAAATATAAAATATAATTCATAATTTATTGAAAGATTACCGTAATCTTGATAGTTTTCGATTATGATTTTCAGAGCAGTTGCTGGCCATTTAATTTCCTCTATCATATGTATATAGTAAATTGAGTAAGAGAAACGTATGTGATATAAATTTATACTTGGTCCACATTAAATAAAGCGCTCCACAAATTTATTGGATTAAGTTAAATTTTTTTAAGATAAGATATTTTATTTTTCTATTTTTTTATTTTTATTTTTGAATAGAGAAAATAGCGCATCAAAGCTTATGAAAGCTCAAAATAAGATGAGGCGTTATGCAGATGAACATTCAGAAGATTCAAAGTTTTTGCAAAGATTTTAAAACTACAAGTATTATCTATTATACAACTTTTTCTTATTTTTTTTTTAACCAAATAATAATAATATTTTTTTATTTTTTTTATTTATTTGTTAAAGCCATACGGGGTTTTTCAATAACCCCTTTGTGAGCTTATTAAATATTTATTAACATAGCTTTTCCTGTCAAATTGTCTTACATTTAAAAAATTCATTAAAAATATTTGCTCAAAATGACTTTTAACAATTTCCACTCTTGCGATTAGGTATTACTGCGGCCCCCTATTTCACAGGGTAGTTTTCATGTTTACCGCACATTTACATAGTAGCCGCAGCTGCCAGTGTTGTGTAATTTTCGGGGCGTTAAAGTAAGGCTTTGACTTTATTTACGATCGAATGGAGAAAGAATGTCGAAAGTAAAAACCCTTTGACATGCTGTTCGTGCAGTTCTTATACATTCGCCTCTTATTTTTTAGGTGGGCTTACGGGTTGACAGTGCCGTAAATGTTATTAATGCGTCGCAGGCGCTGAACGCTATGGGAAATCAAGTTATTTGACTGCTGCTCGAATTATTATTCCTGATTGCATTTATTTGCTTTATTTCTCGCACGGAACTTCATCTATAATGCAAGCAAGTTGCCAGACAGCACGGCGCCCAGTCTCCGATTGCTTCGTGCTACCTACCACCCAGGACCCACTTTTAACTCCAACTTCAATTCCAATGCCAGTTCCAGTTCCGACTGCAGCTCAGCCTTTGCTCATCCATGTTGTTGCCCTGTCGCCCGTTTGCCCTTTTTGCTGCTTAAGTGAAATGCATAAAAATCAAATAATTTTCCTGTTTTTCATTTGCTTCACTTTGCTGCATTTACCGCGCACCGTCTCTGCTCAGACTGCTCTCTTCTTTTCTTTTCCTTCGTCTTCTTCTTCTCTTCTCTACTCTTTCTTTTTTAAGTATATATATAAATATATATACTTTGCAGTCGACTGCCGGCTGCCGGCTACCGTCTCCGGCCTGCCCTCAGCACCGACTGCCAGCCAGCATTCGAAATGTTAAAAGTAATTTCCTCGACTATAGTTGATAGCTACTGTGCCGGCAGCTGTTTGCACCCGGCTCTCCGCGCATCCCCCAACCTACGCCCCACCTCCTGGCGCGCCCCGGAGTAAGCTACTACGCGCTTGTCCCAGTCGAGGTAATGGAATGTCCTATAGCTCGTAGGTTATCAGCTACCAGCCTTTACCGCCCCTCTGGCTGCTTCCCTTAATACCCATTACATGCCTCCCCTCCCCTTCCGCTGGCAGTGACTTTCGCATGCAGCTGTTAGTATAGCATTGCACTTGGAGGCATTATTCTGTTGGAAAGTGCTCATCAAGGTTCATTTAACATTGTTTCAGCATCATAATCAGAGTTCAGAAGGGTCCACACTGCTACGCCATATACCCTGTAAGAGTAATTCAAGCCCTTGATCGATTGAGTCAGGCTGGAGCTCCATTTCCGTAGCAAATTATAAATTCCCAATTGAAAGACGTAGTAGAGTCGATGAGACGGTCGCAGGCCGCATTTACCATCACATTGCATTGAATATCTTTGCTAACAATGCAAACTGAAATCATTACAATGGGACAATAAAGCATTATCTTGCGATTGACATTTCCATTAGGGCGCCATTGGCTTATTTAGTGACATTTGTGTTGTTAGTTTGTCGTTTTCTCTCTCTACCTCCCTCCCCCTCTGGTCTGCTCTGCTCTGCTGTGCTTTGCTGTCCGCCTAATGCTCTTACAGTCCATATTCAGTTTATTGTTCATTTTCCTGCGTAATGCGACAGCAATGAAGGTCAGACCAAATTATTGGCATTCCCCAATTGGAGTCTAATTAGTTCCGAACACAAAATTCAATGCTTGAAGAGTTAATTTATATGACAGCTGGTTTTATTTTATTATTATTATTATTATTATAATTTTTTACATGTATTTATTAATAATATGCGCATATAGATACATAGGTATAGCGCATCCTGCCTTCAATGCAGTCGATGAAGTGTATTTGGATATGCGTGTAAAGTAGAACTATTTGATGTGTATGAAATTTAAATGTGATGTACGCCTTTGAAATGCCCCGACCGATCTGCAAGAGAGAGAGAGAGAGAGAGAGAGATATTGTTTAGCATATGTATGTGGTGCTCTCTGTATGGTAATCAGCTCTACTTACCAGTCAACATCTTAACTGATCGAGACGTGGTGCATTATTAACAAAGAATTATGAAATCTTTGCTCTTTCGAATTTCATTATCATTATCCGTCTAATGTATATTTAGTTATGTATAGTTGCGTATAATCCGGGAAAATATAAAAGTCTAGTAAGGTAGGGTGATGTAGCAACCTGTGCGAAGAGAAAAGAGAATGAATGAATACTACATAGATGGAATACCCATTTAAGATAACTCAGCTCACCTGCAATATGAGATATATATTTATATATTTATGTGTATATCTGAAATCGGTAACAGTAATTCAATTTCGGTGTTGATTAACAAACAGACATCCCTTAGATATGTATATTCAAATAAACAAGTGTAAAGCTTTCTGTGTATAGAATAAAAATGCTTCAATTGATTGCCAAAAAATAATAATAATAATAATAATAATATTAATTCACTTACCCATTTAACATATAGTGTAGTTATTTGTCTTTGCTCTTTAGTAGTATATATGTGTGCACGTATGGATCCATGCTGGTGTACGCTATGAATTATACACCAAAGGAGCTGACCTTGCAGCATGTATGTAACAACCATTTGGGCTCGGAGTTTATAAAGCAAAACCGTTACATGTCGTCGGGGCGCCTATATATTGTTGCTTTCTGCAAAAAAAAAAAAAAAACACGCACACAATCAATATAATTTTGAAGAGAAATTTACAAGCGAATTTAGGTTTTTTTTTACCTCCGAAATATGTTGTTTTATTTCATGAACAGCATCATGCAAACAAAATTTGGAATTTTTCCTGACTTTTCAACAAAATAAAAACATTCACATGAAATTTTGTAAAATAAATAATATTCCGAAAATATTTTATTTAACTAGAAATGTTGTGTCGAGCTCGGCAGCTCGAGCTGAACTGAGGAAAACACATTCAGTGCCTGGGCATATGGCTCGAAAAATTGGGAAAGCCTACTTGGATGCAAGAAAAAAATCGAAATCAAGGTAGAAAATTGTATTGAAACATGAGCATGAGACGTCTAGATATCGTTGCATAATATGTCTGTTATAATGACATATATACATATGTCTATATATATGTTTATATACATCTACTGCTTAGCTTTAGTTGTCACAACAATTTGCTTCGTTAAGAGCTTTTGTTGGCATTGAAGAAGTCGCATAGGAGCTCAACTTGTAATGCTCATTCATGAAAGTATAATGAGTATATTGGTTTTCGACAATCCCTCTGTCCGTTCGTCCATCCGGCCGTTCGTCTAGCTGTCTGTCTTTCTGTTCTTCTGCCAAACCATTTCGTCACTACCAAAGTCTCTACTTGAAATTTTGAGTCTATTCACTCACTAGGGGCGTGGCAAAACGGATAATGTATTTTCTGGCATCTCTACCCCTATTGGGGGTAAATCGTATAATGAGTATTCTGCAGTCGGTAACACTCGACTGCAACGTTCCTACTTCTTCTCTGAAGAGTTCATGAGAAGCCTTTTTGGCTGCTGCTGCTGCTGCTGCTGCTTACGGTAACTGTTAATAGTCCTTGGCTGAGCTGCGGCCATTAATGGGGTACTTCAATTGGAATTCATAAAGGCTCAACCAGTCGCTTGCTATGTAGTTGCTTTCCCATTCAAGTCGATGCCAAAGGCTAGACGGCATTTAAAAACTATGCAAAGGTAGGGGCGTGGGGTGGGCGCACGCGTCGTATGCGCAATGTCGAGTGCCTCGATTTACATGCCTTTTATGTTAGTGGCTTTTTCTTTGTGGCCAGAGCCACAGATAAAGGGGCAACTTGGGAGTGGGTGGGCCGGCCACACAGAGGGTGTTAGCTGGCTGCATAATTTGTGGCATTTGGCTCGGTTTGTCATACGGCAAATCGAAATGTTATTTATATGCCGTACGTGTGCGAGCGCCGTGCCACGCAGCCGAAGCTGATGACGACAAATGCGACAATGTCGCAGACGTGCACGGCTTATCGCTGACTCTGGCACACCCCCTCCCCACTCTACGCATTTGTGATAAGGTTTTTACGTGTCCGTTGCCAGTCAGCCAAACAGTGAGCCACTGAGCCACTGAGCCACTCAGCCAGCTCCTTTGCCAAGGTGACCAACTGCCACCTTCGGGGGCCAATTTGTAAAGGCCATAAGCTGCGAGCATTCATGAATATAATCACAATTTAATTAAACACATTCAAGCAAGGTCTGGGCCAAGAGTCTCTTAGGCTGACAGTCGACTGACAAGTGTAGCTGCATACCAGCTCACGATAAGGTTTTAAGTACTACAATTAAGTGTTGGAAAAGGCAGTGGCTGTGCCCTGCACTAAATCGCTGATAAATATCTGTCGTGAATTATGACATATGAAATGAAAATGAAAAATTTACATGAAGATGAATATGGATTGGGGTGTGAGTGTGCGAATGAGTGTGAATATAAATGTGAATATGTATACGAATGTGAATATATGAAAGGAAACAAGCATGAATATGTGTGGGAGCATGTGTGTGTATATGAATATGAATGTGAACAATAATTAGAATGTGTATATAAGGCTAACTATAAATATAAACATGAATAAGAATTAGAATATACCTATTAGAGTGTGAGTTACATATGAATGAGTATTAATGTGAACTACAATGTTAATTTGAATAGGAGTCTGAATGTGTATGAAAATAAATATGAATATGAATATGAATGTGAATGTGAATATGAATATAAATATGAATATGAATATGAATATGAATATGAATATGAATATGAATATGAATATGAATATGAATATGAATATGAATATGAATATGAATATGAATATGAATATGAATATGAATATGAATATGAATATGAATATGAATATGAATATGAATATGAATATGAATATGAATATGAATATGAATATGAATATGAATATGAATGTGAATATGAATATGAATATGAATATGAATATGAATATGAATATGAATATGAATATGAATATGAATATAAATATGAATATGAATATTAATATAAATATGAATATGAATATTAATATGAATATGAATACATATATGAATATGAATATGAATATGAATATGAATATAGATATAAATATGAATACATATATGAATATGTATATTAATACATATATGAATATGAATATGAATACATTTCTATATGAATACTACTGGTAATTCATATTCATATGAAGCAAAACATGAAATTGATTACTTGGACGAGTATTATTAGTATTAAGAGCAAAAGTGTGAATGAACATGTCAATATGAATAGAAATTGCATATATGCAAATGAGAGTTCATGCGAATATAAATATAAATTTGAATATGAATGAGCAAAGGTGTGAATTAGGCCATTGAATGCTCCAATATTCCACTGGGCAATGTAACTGCACAGCTCTGCAGTGAATCCGTAATTGTATTTATAAATCAATGAATTGGTAAATGAATGATTAAAATAATATATTTGATTGCAATTCTCGAAACTGTCTGAGCCAACAAAATGAACTGCCATTTGCAGGACGACCATTCACATTTGGTACATACATACATACATAATTATGAATGCATTTGGAAATATGAATTGAAGCATAAATATCAGATGCATATTAGCATATTAATTACGTATGTACATCCATCCCAAAACTGTTTCGATGAGGTAGCTAATTACACACACGGCTGATCCTGAGCCCAAAACTGTCTGCAACCGTCTGGCAGTAAGCAGATAAGCCCGAAACAAGGTGTTGCCGACAAGCTCATTCACTAATGCTGCAAATTTATGAGCCAATGCATATGAATATCAGAAACGTATGCCAGATCGTATATTTGTTGCTAATATGCCGTCGCAAAGTTGGGCTTGTGTCTTGCCACTTGGCAGAGCTCATCAAGTAGCTAACGTACTTTTTGGCACTTGCTCTCAACTCTGCTCAGAACTATGCAAGTTTTCGTTTACGCATCTGTGAACCTTTCGGAGGCAACCCATCTAGAGGGTGGGGGGTTTGGTGGTTAGCTGTGCTTAGCCTGGCCTGGCTGCCTGTTGATTAGAGCATCGCATCCACTTGACTGCGCCGCGCTGCATTGTTCTGCATACTCCGTTTTCTGTCCTGCCATCGACTGCAATAAAAATGTGTGTTTATTGATGCAAAACCTGGTTGCAGCAGCAGCAGCAGCAGCAGCAGCACAAACTGCCAACGACAGAGCCGCAGTTGAGAATGGGTTTTGTTCCTGACATCAACAGCAGCAGCAGCAGCAGCAGCAGCAGCCACAGCCGCATTCACAATCGACAGCAGCAACAATAGCTAGCAACAGTGACATCGACACCTGACGCTACTCTACCCCCCTCTCACTCTTTGGTTCATTTTTCAACTGGTTTTTGCTCTTAGCCAAGTTTTTAGTTGGTAATGAGACCGCAGCGGCCGCAATGTTTGAGCAACGA
Source organism: Drosophila aldrichi (assembly GCA_035045965.1). Classification (NCBI taxonomy): domain Eukaryota; kingdom Metazoa; phylum Arthropoda; class Insecta; order Diptera; family Drosophilidae; genus Drosophila; species Drosophila aldrichi. Next base: position 13,841,578 of record JAWNOM010000484.1, on the reverse strand, counting down.
GTGCATAATAAATATGCAAACTTTGTGGCAAGTGGCAGCTGACGGCGCTAATCAATGCGCAAAATCAAAAGTAAACAAATGTTTGCCAACCGCACCAACGGCCATTTGTGTGTGGGCCAAGTGGGTATTGGCTGGCAGGCAGGGCTAGAGCAAGGGCTAGGGCAAGGGCTAGAAGAGCCAATGTTGAAAGTGGCGCCCGCAGCAGCCATCACGTGGCTGCCACTTGACTTTAGCGTCCTTGTCACAATGGCAACACTCACACACACACACACACACACACGCTGTCACACAGACATGAGCATACGGACTCGTTTTCATTCCTATTCCTATTCCTATTCGTATTTCTATTTCTATTTCTATTTCCAACTTGCACTTCATCGTCAACGGGCCATCAATGGCAACGTGTCGCATTACTCAACATGGCTACGTGACTTAAATGCTGCCATGGCTGCCAGGGCTGCCACGTCTGCGGTCTGCTGTCTGCTGTCCGGTGCTGCTCTCTATCTGGCGCTGTCCCGCTTCTGGCCAAGACATAAAGCCCGCGCCGCACATTACGTAATGAATGGAAACGTCCAACACTTCGATGCTCAAGCAGCTCAACTTGGTTATGCAAACAGCGGAGAAATAAAGAAAGCAAAATAAATAAATACAAATAAAAACAAGTAAGAAAGCTCTAGTCGAGACTGCTCGACTAGGAAATCCTCTGAACCCATTCGGAGAACTAATATTTCAATAATTCTTTGTAAAACTAAAAGCAAGAAGAGAAGAAGATCATTAAAGCAGTTCTCATTTGGTATTTGTATTTAGGTAAAACGAAGCTAGAATGCTCACAGCAGCAGAGAGCGTTCCCATTGGTCACTTGAAGCACGACTGTAACGAGCTCTACCTGCCGTCAGCCTCAACATTTGGGAGAGACTGTGCTTGAGTAAAAGTGGCCCTATATAAAGGGCAGCAGCTGCAGCAGTTCTTCAGTCAGTCTTCAGTCAGTCTTCAGTCGTCCAGGTCTGCTGGGGGTCAGCGCAAGAAAGTGAAGTAGAGTGTGTGATCGATCAGCTAAGCATTTAAGACGTAGAGGAACTACGTTAAAGAATTACGTAAGCAAAGGACGTAGAGGAATTACGTAAAGGAAATATGTAGAGGAAATACTTAGCGGAAATACTTGGAAACAATACTTAGAAGAAATACTTTGAAATACGTCAAGGGAATGCTTAGAAGAAATAGACATACGAATATTGCTAAATCGACTCAACTCGTCGCCCTGATCAAGAATATATATACTTTGTGGGCTCGGCCACGCCTCCTTCTGCCTGTTACATACATTTCAACAAAACCATTATACCCTGATTTCCCATTTTCAATGGGTTCAGGGTATAAAAAAAAGCAACACAAATGTTTGTGTAAGCGAACCGAGCGGAGGCGCTTCGAGATGGCCACGTGACAAGCAAATTGCAAAAAAAAAGAAATAAATAAAAATAAAAATGGTAATAAAAAAAACTGCAAATAGACAAAATCCGTTTTCTTGCGAAGAAATATCCTTAAATGCGAAATAAATACATTTCTTTTTCATTAATTTTATTTTTTATTTATTTATATAAATATTTCAATTTCTTTTTCATTAATTTAATTTTTATTTATTTATATAAATATTTAAATTTCTTTTTCATTAATTTTATTATTTTATATTTATTATTATTATTATATTTATAAATATATTTGTATATTGGAATGTGGATTAATAAATATGCAGATAATAATTAATAAAAAAAAAAAAAAATATATTATACAATAAATATATATATGTTACTTCGTTTAAGTTTCAACCTTACGCCCGTGGGCGGGTATACCAAAACTAATCTCATTAGAGACGACCCTTTCGAAACGTGCTCTTGGCCCCAATCTATGAGCCGGATGAGCATATATATTTTGTGAATTGTAAAGAAATTTAATTTTTATATTTATGAGCATTGCCATTGTCATTGGTCATTATCATTTTCATGCTCATTCACGAAGTAAAATAAGTACATTCATTATATGCAATGCGCAATCTCCGTCTGTCTATCCGTCCATATGTTTATATAGAGCTAGGGACTTGATATTCAAAAAAATATGATACCTAGATTTCTTCGCTCTTATGAGTTTTCAGGTATGTGAGAGATTCCTTTACTTAAAGAGGTAAAGATTTGTAATGAAGAAGAAGAAAAGTACGGCGGATATATCTATATGTATATTCTATTATATGTATATTCTATTATATTTCCAACACTAGAGACTCCGGAGACTTGATATTTTGCAAGAAGTACTCAACAAGCGCTCACTCACTCTTCTAGCTCGTAAATAACTGTTCATCGTTGCTCGTTGTATGCAAATTAACGGCTTTTTTTTTTTTTTTTTTTTTTTTTTTTTTTTAATGTATACACCATTTTTAATATGTATTTCAGTTTTGGCTGGAAAATAAGTGTATTTAACGCTTCCTATGCATATGCTCGCGATTCTTGCGCTTCCAGGCAGCACCTCGTGATCCACCAATGGTTTACGAGTATCTGTAGCCCTTGCCGATGCCGCGAGAGCTCTTGCCAGCTGAGGTCAGGCCACGGAGTTCACGGTGCTTGTGCACGTGCTTGCAGATCCAGTTGACCTTAGGGTCACGGCGAATAGCATTGTGATGGATGTCCACCAAAATGACCTCGAAATATTTGTATGATGCGTCCTGAGCCACCCAGTAAGAATTCAAAACGCGCAGACCACCAAGTCTCCTACCAACACGTTCTTCAGCAATAGACTGGAGTCCACGGTAAGGCTTCAATTGGTTCACACCATGGCTCTTGGGCTTGCCATAGGTGCAGCCCTTGGGCACTGGGCGCTTGCGGCCACCACGGCGCACACGAATTCTATAAATGACAAAACCTTGCTTTGCACGGTATCCCAGACGACGTGCCTTGTCGGGACGGGTTGGTCTCGGCGAGCGGTGCAATTTCGTCAATTGGCGATACTGCCACACGCGGATGCGAAGCAGGTAACGCATAACATCACTCTGCTTCTTCCTATACAACTCTTGCATATACCGGTAGGCACCCATGTCCAAAGATTGATAGACCTTTAAAGCCGACCAAGATCCAAGATCTCACAAAAACTTTGAGATATCAAGCGATTGCTTCGGTTCTTTGACGAGCTCATTCGCGATCGACGAGCAGGTGAGATCGTTTGCTTGGGTTTGTAGTGGTATGTGTGCGGGGGCCTTGCTCGCTAAACACATAAATAGCTGTGAATGTGTAGGCTTTTGAATTATTTGCCTACACCTACTAAGTCTCACTGTGTGATCTCTGCCCCACTCACGATACGCTCACGCTGTCATCTCTGGTTGTCACTTTGTGTTGCTGAAGTTTTCCACTTTTCATTGCATACTTTTCAGCTTGGCGCACGCAGCTGTTGCTCGCAAAGTTGTTCGAGCGTCCGGCAATGTGCACTATAACTAATCCTATTTACCGGATGTTGTCATATCACGCGCGCGTCATTTGACCCACACACGCTCCACACACACACACAAATATATATATATAGTTTGTGTGGATATCTCACGTCTCTGTCTCAATAGCATTTGCTTGGCTTGACCATGTGCGCCCTGGTTGGGATCACAGCATCGGTGTCGACATCGTGCCACGTTCATTGCCATTGTCAACATCTTGTGGCCAGCAGGGACACGTAGCGACACGAGCAGGAGTGGCTCCGGCTCCTGCTCCGGCTCCTGCTCCGGCTCCTGCTCCTGCTTTTGTCCTCCTCTATGACCACAATTTGCATTGGCTGCTGTCAAACGCAGCGAGGCGTCTGCCAATTTATGAAAACGACCCTTGAACCGCCAGCGCCGTTTGTTATGCAATAATTTATAAATTTTTTAAGCACAATAAAAATTGAATTAAATATAAATCAAAGCGCGCGCGCACAAACAATGACAGCCAAAAGGAGTAAAAATATAAACAAAATGCAAATCAAGCAAAAAGGCGGCACAAACTAAATACTTTCCAGGGTCCAAGGGCGGCCCATTAACAGGGGACAGATCGGTGCGGACTCATGTGTGTGTGTGCGTGTGTGTGGGTGTGTGTGCGTGTGTGGAAAGTTTTTAACTCTGGCAACCGCAGACAATTGCCACATGTTTGTACGGCGCCTGTGGCAGGCTCTTGACCACGCCTCCAGCCGCACGCTGCTCAAAATTGGCCACAGACCAAAAGTGCCAAAAACGTTTGCAGCAAATAACAACAACAACAACAACAAGAGCAGCAGCAACAATAGCAACTGTTTTCATTTTTTTTCTTTGTTTTTGTTTTTGTTAAATTGTTGCCACTCGTTGAACAAGAAGCCGCCCACAGCCTGCACCACAGTGCGAGCCACTCGACACCATTCGCACCACCCAGCACCACCGTCGCTCGCTTCGGTTTTGCCTTTTTATTGAACTCGCCGACGGTTGACAAAAAACGCCGCACAAATCCTTTTTGCTCTCATTCACAATTGTTTTTTAAACAACTTTATGCGGATGTTCTGCGAAACGATTTCGCCTGCATTTCAGCCAGTTTTCATTAATTAGCAGTTAAATTTTTGGATTGCCAGTAGATGAAATCACTGAATAAGATTTGTATTCACGCTGCTTTAATGTTAGAAATTTAGCGATTTGAAGGAATAAGATTTTAGAAGAATCAGTTCTTGAAATAATTAATATACAATTAGATTTTTTAGTTCTTTAATAAATATGAAAAAAGAAAAAAATGCAAAACGAGATCAATTTGTCACAAAAAAGAAAATGAAACAAAAAATTGTTGAGATAATTAATGTATTCATAAAAAATAAAAATTAAAGAAACTAAAAGTTAAAAAGAATTATTTTCTTTTAAAAATAAAAATTAAAAATAAAAAGAATATTTTCTCTTATAAATAATAAACTACAAAAAATGTGTACTATAATTTGTTGCCTACTTAAAAATAAATATCAATTTTATCTTAAAAAAAAAAAATAAATAAATAAATAAATAAATAAATAAATAAATAAATAAATAAAAATAAAAAAATAAATAAATAAATAAATAAATAAATAAATAAATAAATAAATAAATAAATAAATAAATAAATAAATAATAAATAAATAAATAAATAAATAAATAAATAAATAAATAAATAAATAAATAAATAAATAAATAAATAAATAAATAAATAAATAAATAAATAAATAAATAAATAAATAAATAAATAAATAAATAAATAAATAAATAAATAAATAAATAAATAAATAAAAAATTAAATAATAATAGCATGTAAAGTTAAAAAAATTTTTAGAAATAAAAAATAAAGTTTTTACTATAGTATATACTACATACTAATAAAATAAGTATAAAAAGAGAATTTATTTATATATATTTTTTAAAAATAGATATATTTTATTTAATTTTTATTTTTTTGTATATTCATACATATTTATTTTTATTATATATACATATTTAATTCTTAGAAATTGTATATATTTAATTTATTAAAATGTATTAGAACCTCATATACAAAAATAATAAATAAATAAATAAAATTTGTATTGGGAAGTTACATACGAATATAGTTGAAGAAGAAGAAGAAGTTACTAGAACTGCGAGACAATAGAGAGAGAGAGAGAGAGAGAGATAATAGAGTACACAAAAAATTCTTTAAATTATTTATATAAATTATAAATTATTTATTTTTATTTCTTTCATTTTTTTAAAGGATTTTGTAGTTTGTGGAATGCGTTTGCTGTGCAGCCTGCTTGAAGTGCAAATGCGTTTCAATGAGCAGCAGCAGCAGACGTCGCGTGTGTCCTGGCGTGGTCGTGAATCCTGTGCACAGTGTCGTCTGTCCTTGTCCCATGTCCCATGTCCTGTGTGTCCTGTGTGTCCCGTGTCCCGTGTCCTCGGTCTGGTCTTTGTATAAAAGTCATATCCATTGCGTGTTGTTGTCGCGTTTTTTCAAGCGTGCTGTAATTTTTTTATGCGCTGATTCTTGCACAGCCCGCCCGCGCACTCGACAGTCCCATCAGCCCTCAGCTGCCCCCAGCTGCCCCCAGCTGCCCCCCGTCAGCCAGTGTGTCTACGCCTGTGCGGCTAGACGCATAAATATTCTGATTTGGCAAAAATTATATGCCCGTACGTGCTGCAGCTCTGGCAACTCTGGCCCCTCGCTCTGCTCCCGTCGAGCCTTTGTCTCGATCTCCCCGACTGCTGCCCTCCCAGTCCGACGGAGAGCGTCCTGCGCCGGAGTGAGTGCCCTCCATCCAACCAACTGGCTCGATAATTTTTCGTCGCCAAGCGGCGCTATCGAACCCGGTTGGACATTGTGCTTGACCCAACTCTCCCTCTCTCTCTCTCTCTTTCGTTCTCTCTCTCTCTTGCGGAGCTGGCCAACTGGTGGCCATCGCCCGTTGCGCTGCTTTATGACAGCGCATAATTTACAAATGGGCCAAAAGCCTGTTGCATAAATTTAAAACCCAGGCGCGACCCCTTTCCAGGGCGCAGCTCGGTGTTGGCCACGTCAAGCGGCGCTTGGCTCGAGCCGCTTAAAGCCGCAATTCGCGTTCGCGTTCGCGTTGCGATTCATTTGCATGTTGTGCGCTGCTTGCTGCCGTGTCCTGCCAATGTCCTCGGCGTAGGCGTCGCCCTCTCCGCCTGTACGCCTTATCGCCGCTGCCCTCATTGCTTCAGTCGGCTTGTCGCCCTCTTCTTCTTATTATTGCGCCGCTTCTTCCATTTCTTCTTCTTTTTTTTGGTAGGGACCTGGAGACGCTTTTATCTTGTGAATGGCCCAAACTACTTTTAAGTTGTTGTGTCCGCTTCACAGTGGACATTAACTGGATTTATAGCGATTAAAAATCGGCTTTTATGCAAATGCCTCGAGCGCTTTCACTTAAGTGATTCGATTCCTGTACTCAAAGTGGTAATCGAATGGGGCCAAATAAAAAACATCGCACACACATACATATTAATTAACATTAAAATTATGAAAAGTAGCGCATATTTTGCGGAAAACATTGAGAGTGATTTATCGCATTGCAAAAGCAATGAATTATAATTAAATTGTACATAAATTATGCAGTTAATTAGCAAAGCGTACGGCGATTGTCACACAAAACATATTTCGATTTCATGTTTAAGATATTTTAGTATATTTTCAAATTTATATTACAGCAATAATGACAAAAAAAACTGGAAATATTGTATAAATTAAGTCAAAAGAATTTTTTTTGTAGAATTAAATACAACATAAATTGACAATTAAATAAAAAAATATATATAAAATAATTGAGCTAAAATATATAAAAAAATATATATTTAAATAAAGAAAAATTAAATACAACATAAATTGGCAATTAAATAAGATACAAAATATTAATAAAATAATTGAGCTAAAATAAATAAAAATACATTTAAATAAAGAATAATTAAATTAGAGTATATTTATTATTATTAAAAACCAAATTCTTGGAATTAAAATAAAAAATTACATAATTAAAAAATTAAATAAAATCAAGTTAAAGTATTTTTTATTAAAAAAAAAGTAAATCAAATTTTTAAAACCAAAAAATCTAATGAAAATTAGATTTAAAACATTAAATTATAGAAAATGAAAAATTAATAAATATTTACAGAATATTCAGTAAAAAATTCAAGGAAAGCAAATAATAAAAATAAATTTAAAATATTAAGTAAAGAAAATTTTAATAAAAAATGTATTCAACTGGAATAGAATTTATTTATTTATAGATTTTATTTATTAGACAATTTAAATTAAAAAAAAAGGAAATAAAACGTAATAAAAAAATATAAAATAATATTTAACAAAATTAGCTAAAGAAAATTAAATTTTAAAATATAAAACTAAAATAAAAAGATGTAAAATAATAAATAAATAAAGAGCTAAAAATTATAAAAAACTAGTAATAAATCTACGAATAAGAGCCAGGAAGCCTTTGAGTCTCATGCTGGTCAAAAATATGATTCTAAGCAATTAAAGTGAACTCAATGTTGGGTATCCTAAAGCAACATAAAGGTGTCCATTGCACTACACTAATTTTAGCCAGAGCTAAGTTTAGCTACATTTCAAACTAAATTCCCAGCTAAAAATCGAAAGTTTTCACATTCAAAGTTAATTTCGAGCGGCGAGCAATTAAATCTGTTTCAAATTTCTAATTTAGCCCATGGTATGACCCGTATCACACCCTCCTCTTACCAGCTAGGACTCTGGCTCAGGGCTGCTGTTGCTGCTGCTTTTGCATTATTAATAATTTTTTAGAGTTGAAAAGTTTGGCTAAAGATTTTCTATTTCGTTTGGCGTTTAGCAAGCGACCCAAACTTGGCGCATCGCGTCCTCTCCTCGTGATTTATTTTTCTCGATGATTTATGTATAAGTCTATATGGCGCAGCCTGTTTGCCTCCGGCTTTGCCCAAGATGCTCCACTTGATAGGCAACGCCTTTCATTCGTTTGCCTCATTTGTAGCCTCGAGATTTTTAGTTGGATATTGCGACGTCTTCTCATGTATCTGTGTGAGTGTGTGTGTGTGTGTGTGTGTCTTGTGGCATGTTTTACTAATAACTTTTACGGGACATTCGCAAATTTTGCAATACAATCGACAAAATGTTTACTCTTATCCTTGTCATCTTAATCCTTGTGCGCAATTTGCTGGGCTTGCCTTTTGTCTGCCTGCCGGGATGTCGCCTCCTTCCATTCCGCTCTTTGTCTTCTTCTTCCATTTTTTAAATGGGTTAAATAACCTTTTACAAGTAAGCTCAATGCAATGCCGGGTTCGTTGGCTCTCCACAAAGAAGTCAGCCACACACACACACACGCACACGCACACAGATAGAGTTGCGCGCGTGTCAGCATCAGTTACAAAGCCCCAATCCCTCTGCCCTTATTCCTGACTCTGGCCACACTTGCAGACCCCAACCCACGAGCTACCCCCAATCGCTGTCAGTGTTGGGTTGCTTCCGCCATTGTCGCTCTTATCAACAGCATAATTTGTCTTGGCGTGTGGTGTAGCTGGAGTTATCCCTCTCCCTCTCCCTCTCTCTCTCT